>CM040180.1:4539540-5139540 GCA_022606695.1 Vaccinium macrocarpon
ATACACAGAGATTTTACGTGGTTCCGACTTAAGCAGATTGCTTAATCGTACTCCACAGGGTGCTGGGGTGTTTCACTATGATGAATAAAATCACATTACAATGGGGGCGGCCCTAAGTGTCCCTTTTATATGTGTAAGGCGACACACGTACCAGAAAATCCTAAAAAACAATTTAAAGGCCTGCCAGAATATTTCTGGGGAAAACCTCAGAAGGCCCAAAATATTTTGTTCCAAATAGGTCCCAGGTAGCCGCTACCCCAAAACTCGGTAAGCGCTACATCAGCGCTTTAAGAAACAGATTTCACTCCCAACACTCTGGTCAACTGTCTTTGTAAGTGAATTATATTACATATTTCCTCAAGAAATTCCTGACAAATGAAGAACTTTATAGCATTGCAGAATAATAAACGGCAAATCAATAAATTCTCCTTTAATATTGATCATCCGCACAGGTCGGCTTTTATGGTTTTTGGTATCTCAATTATCTAGTACAAAATCATTCTTTACATGTGTGCTTTCATGGTTGCACCATCAAATGAACTGACCTTTTTGTTTGAATGGAGGACTCACCAGTCCAAATTGGCCGGCTTCAATGACAAGAAAAAGGTGATATTCATAGTGGTATTGTCAGTATTCACTGGCATGACCAGTGGCAGAGCCACATGGGTACCAGTGTGGGCTCAGGCCCACATTGGATTTTTGAAAAGGATTTTTTTGTTTTTCTTGTAGAAAAATATAAAGGAATAATTAGTCATAAATACACAATAGTTTGCCTATTTAAAATGAAGGATAAAGAACATTTGCAATCAAATATAAAGGCAATGAACATTTGCAATCAAACTTAAAGACACAATATTTTGCCTATTTAAAGGGAAGGACAAGGAACATTTGCAATCAAACATAAAGACACAATAAGTGGTACTATTAATTATGCCATTATAAATTGCAAAATACGATCAAAAGGGTTACCATGTACGTGTACTATACTTTTTGATCAACCGTTACATGCAATTATAAAACTATGATATTAGTATATAATTATGTAAATGCATATTGTGCATCTATAACTATTTTAAACGCAAATATAAAATCTATCGTGCTATCACCATAAAAGTCGTGATCTAAAATTGCAGGTGATATTCTTTTATTTTGTACAATAGGCAAAATATCTCTCCCCCCCCCCCCCCATCCAACCTAAAATAGCACAATAGCATACTCTCATGTCCTATCGTACAGGTTCTCGAATAAAAGAAAATCATGTAACTCCGTCATTTGAATTGGGTGGTTGATAATTTGATTTTCAAATTATCTTTGTACGTGCATTCAGAATTAGAAATTTGAAAATATATATAACATCATCCCAATTCAAATTATCTTGAATTGAAAATCAAAATCACTTGATTTCAAAGATAATTTGAAATTTGTATAGGATGGTTGTCTGGGCTCAACCACCACTCGGTCCCTTTTTGGTTATTATATCTTGGCTTTGACCATCAAGAATTAGAAGACGGAATTGGGTTGAATTAAGACAAGTGATTTTCACACCCCATATTTTGATAACTGCAGCCTCTTTCTTGTCATGTAATGAATCTTTTATGTGTGAAAATTTTTGTATAGGATAAGAAAGGGGGTGCAGTTATCAAATTAGGAGGTGTGAAAATTATTTTCCTAAGTTAAGGATCATAATATATGCATATTATGCAAAAAAGTACTATTGACAAATTAAAGCGTATAAATCGTATTCAAGTTTTATGAACTTTAGTGTGTTGTCACTAGTTTCAGGAGTTGACTAATTCGTCATTTTTTAAAGTTTTTGTTCAAAATTAAAACTTTTAAAAATTAGTGAAATGTCACTAACTTTTTGGGTCGCCGATGTTAGAGGTGGGGTGGTGGTCAGAGGTAGCATTTTATTTTTTTTTTTGAATTTCCTATACGAAATTACAAGTTTTAAAAATTAGTGAGATGTTACTAATTCTTTGGGTTGCGGGAAGTGGTCGGCGAGAGGTGGGGTGGCGGTCGGCCAGATGTGGGATGGTGATTTTTTTGAATTATATGTTCGAGAATAGAATTGTTAAAAATTAGTGACATCTCACTAATTTTTTTTGGTTGCCAGAAGTAGTCGGCCAAGAGGTGGGGTGGTGGTCCGCCGGATGTGGGGTGGTGATTTTTTTGAATTTTATGTTCGAAATTAGAATTTTTAAAAATTAGTGAGATCTCGCTATTTTTTTTGGTTGGCAGAAGTTGTCGGCCAATCAACAAAGAGGTGGGGTGGTGGTTGGGTGGTGATTTTTTTGAATTTTATGTTCGAGAATAGAATTGTTAAAAATTAGTGACATCTCACTAATTTTTTTTGGTTGCCAGAAGTAGTCGGCCAAGAGGTGAGGTGGTGGTCCGCCGGATGTGGGGTGGTGATTTTTTTTAATTTTATGTTCGAAATTAGAATTTTTAAAAATTATTGAGATCTCACTAACTTTTTTGGTTGGTAGAAGTTGTCGGCCAATCAACAAAGAGGTGGGGTGGTGGTTGGCCGGAGGTTGGGTGGTGATTTTTTTGAATTTTATGTTCGAAATTAGAGTTTTTAAAAATTAGTGACATCTCAATAATTTTTTTGGTCACCGGAAATGGATGACCAGTGGTGAGGTGGTGGTCAGCCAAATGTGGAGTGGTGATTTTTTTAATTATATGTTTGAAATTAGAATTTTTTAAAATTAGTGACATCTCACTAATTTTTTTAGTTGCCAAAAGTGATCGGCCAAGAGGTGGGGTGGTAGCCAACCGGTGGTTGGGTGGTGATTTTTCTAAATTTTATGTTCGAAATTATATTTTTTTAAAATTAGTAACATCTCACTAATTTTTTTGGTCACCTAAAGTGGTTGGCCAGAGGTGGGGTGGTGGTCGGCCGGATGTGGGGTGGTGATTTTTTTGAATTATATGTTCTAAATTAGAATTTCTAAAAATTAGTAACATCTCACTAATTTTTTTGGTTACCGGAAGTGGTCGGCCAAGATGTGGGGTGGTGGTTGGCCAAAGGTTGGGTGGTATTTTTCTAATTTTATGTTCGAAATTAGAAATTTTAAAAATTAATGACATCTCACTAATTTTTTTGGTCACCGGAAGTTGTCGGCCAGAGGTGAGATGGTGGTCGGCTGGAGATTGGGAGGTGGTTTTTTTAATTTTTTGTTCGAAATTAGAACTTTTAAAAATTAGTAAAATGTTACTATTTTTTTTTGTCTTTATGTTCGATTGCAAAAGTTCTTTGTCCTTCCATTTAAAAATGTCAAATGTTTTTTGTTTTTATGTTCGATTTCAAAAGTTCTTTGTCCTTCCCTTTAAAAATGTCAAATGTTTTGGATTTTTGGCTAAGTGGCCTGGTGTTATAATATAATTCTCCTGTGCATATTTATGTGGGACTTAAGACTAATGTATGAGTTATATGTGAATATGTGATGAAGGCTCATAAAAAAAAAAAAGTGATGGAGAAGAGACTTAGGGCATCGCCATCCCCCAAAGCCACTGAATAACTTATTACTCACAAATAAGTCTCAATTCACTAAATTTTTGCCTCAAAACTACATGTTTACGGACCCTAGACCTGTACTGACTCGAATCCCAGACCTCCCCCTTGGAAGCCAAGAAGTACAACCAAATAGGCTAAAAGACACATCTGTGCATAAAATGTAAGTCAAGTGAAACTCATTTCAAATGAAAATTAAGACATATTAGAAATTCTTTAAGAAGAGATTTTTTTTTTCACAACAAAGTACCGGCGTTTATAAATTGTGCCCTTACTAACCCAAATTTTTGGCTACGCCACTGTGCATGACTATGGATTGTCCAACATAACCCTCTTGTTCAATGTCCAACAAGGAAAGAAATAAACTACTAACGGATGGGCCAATGGGTTTGAAGGAAAAGAACAACTACTTATAATTACAAGATTATTGAATATCCTATTGATCAAATTGCGATATTCTGGGGAGGCTGGAAGACGGACAAGAAATAACATGTGCTTCTGTAATATGAAAATGATCCTCGTTTTTAGGCAGTTGTATAGAATCTCGTCCCCTCATATTTTATAAGAAACATTTGGTGTGGTGTTTTTTTCTCATATGAAACTTTCTACTTATCTAAAGGTTTCCCTGATGTAGTGTTTCTTTTCTCAAATGGCTACTGTTAATTTGAAGAATATCATACTTATGAAATTGCTGTCTTCAGGGTATGCTGGAGGACAGGCGAGAAATTGCTGTAAAGCGGCTGTCTAAAACTTCCAGACAAGGACTTGATGAGTTCAAGAATGAATTAATCTGTATTGCCAAACTTCAGCACAGAAATCTCGTGAAGCTTCTTGGGTGTTGCATTCAAGGAGAAGAAAGGATGTTAATCTATGAATTCATGCCCAACAAAAGCCTGGACTCCTTCATTTTTGGTTTGTGTCTCTCATATAGTTAGGTAATATATTTGCAATTAATCTACTCTTATTCCGAAGTCAAGTGGCTGAACATGTCCGCAGAGAAATGATCAATAACTTTGGCTACTACAAATAATTTTGTGTATTAATTTCTTATCTAAAAGAATGAATTAGTGAAGACTATGTAGTTCTATTGCAACATAAGCGTATGCATGACTTGGCCTTCCAAGAACAATTTGACTTTTTATCATGGAATTTGTCCCTGTTAAATTCAGTCACTAGGAATAACAGCATTTGTTGGATGAAAATTTGGGCAAATGAAAGTGGGCGAACATTACTAGACTGGCCAAAATGCTGTACCATTATCAATGGGATTGGTCGTGGGCTTCTCTATCTTCATCAAGATTCTAGACTCAGAATCATTCATAGAGATCTCAAAGTTAGCAATATTTTGCTGGATATTGAAATGAACCAAAAAATATCAGACTTTAGGATGGCTAGAATTTTTGGTGGAAATGAGACAAAAATTAATACAGAAAGAGTGGTTGGAACATAGTAAGAACCTCTTAATATGTTCTATACAGATATTTATTTGTAGTAATTAAAACATCGCTTCCTTATTCAAGTCTTTATTGCAGTGGTTACATGTCTCCAGAATACGCGGTTGATGGGCTTTTCTCGGTAAAGTCTGGTGTTTTTAGTTTTGGTGTTCTTGTGCTGGAGATTGTGAGTGGGAAGAGAAACAAAGGTTTCTTTCATCCAGATCACTACTTCAACCTCCTTGGACATGTGAGTTTGTACAATATAGTTTGTAAATATCCTCTGAAACATATTTGGTAGTAGCTGCCATTTTTTTCGATAGCATTGGCAAAATTTGGCAAGGATTACCAAAATTTGGCTGGCTACAATGTCATTTTACCATCTTATAGAAACACTTTTTATTTGTCGGAAAAAGTCAGTGTTGTTAGTGTTACAAGGTCTTGGGAAGAACCAGGGCCAGCCCAATGTTTAGGTTGCCCAAGCCCGACCATAGGCTTGGTTGCCCGTACTCACTATGTCATACAAAATAAAAAGATATAAAAGTAAAAAAAAAAAAATCACGTTTACATTGTCATTTAGCTTGAGTTATATCAAAATGTAACCACAATTATAGTGTTTTATGATTCCGATTAAAAGAAACCAACTTCTCTGTGCATTTGGATCCATTCTGGTCAATTGATAGGCCTAGAACTAAGGTAAATATTTTATCAATTTCAACTTAGAAACTAAAAAAGATATGATAGTAAGAGTTTTTTAAAAAAAAACCAATAAAAAATGTTTGCTTCATAGTTGAAAATGTGTGAGAAAAATAATAAACCAGGTCAATTTTTTTTTCCTTTGAAACCCCACCATGGGGATAATTTTTTTAATCAAAATTTAATGGTACACTTGTTAAATGCAAATTTTTAACAAAAGTAATTTATTAATGTGATTTTTGAAATATTATGGACCAAAAGAAAAACCAAGAGAGCCAAAACTAATAAAAATTGAGAAATAAAGGGAAAAAAACAAAGTCAAAACATTAAGAAAAAGTGCCTTGGGAGTCTCAAACTTGAGTTCTCACATGAGGGAGCATCATCCAGTTGCCACCTTACCAAGAGCAAGGTTTGTGTTTTACGTAGAAACTATTTTAAATTTATATCTAAGTTTTAGGATTTTTTGTTCTTTTGGTTGCCCCAGCCCGCGGGCTTGCGGGGCTTACCCCTGGGCCGGCCCTGGGTAGAACTCAACCCAAAAAGCTAGTTAATGGAGTGAGAGTGCCCTTAGACTTATATATTTCATATTACTTTGGTACCCAGGTGATGTGGGAATTCGCTTTACACCCTCCCTAATGCGCATCATGCTCACTCCATAGCACCAGCTGCCAGGGTTAAACCCATTAGCCTATTGCTTAGGCCCCCAATTTTTGGTCCAATAATAGGGCCTCAAAGTTTTAAAAATATTTTATATATTATGTAAGGCAGTTGTTTGGTAGATAACATTATAGTAGTTCAGTGCTGAGGCTTCCTTGTTGCAACCATGAGGTTTGGTGTTTGAGTCTTACTACCTGCATTTTTTGACACGAAGATATTTGTAACATGCACAAAATATTCTTAACTACTGCAGATGGTGTGAATGGAACTCACGACCTCCAATTCCAAGTTTTACTCATCGAAAATGACCAGTGCACTGCAAGGTGCTTTTAAGTGACCATTGCACTGCCCCATATGTTGAAACTCACTTAGGGGCTTGAAAATCTCAAGGTCACCCCTGCCTGCCTCTTGCATGCTAGAGACACGCACACATCTTTGGAACCTAGCTCTGATACCATGTTACATCGTCTTGGGTAGAACTCAACCCCAAAAATTAGCTCATGAAGTGAGGGTGCCCTCATGCTTATATATTTCATATTACTTTGGTATCCAAGTAACGTGGGACTTCGCATTATAGTTAGTTGTAAGTTTGTGAGGTTTGAACTCCACTTAAAAATCCATGGGAGCATATGGTGCCTACTACTAGGCTACCACTCTACTTGCTGTCTTTTAAAATGTTACTCAATTGGTTCCAAATCTTTTACGGCATAAGTACTCATTTACACCATTGAAAATTATTGGAGAACAAAAGTATTCATGATGATTTACCAGTTTTGCAATGCAAAAGTTGGTTCAACAAACGGCATTGCCAATGTTTGGGGAGATATAGCCAAAGTTTGCCCTTAGCAATGAAATATGGCATACCCCCAGAGCTGCTCTTTTATGTGTTAAGAATCTAGTATTGATAAAACTATTATGAATTGTTCAGGCTTGGACACTACATGAAGAAGGTAGGTCAATAGAACTGATTGATCCAACTGCGAGGGAATCATGCTGTCCATTGAAAGTTTTGCGATCCATCCATGTAGGTCTATTATGCATGCAACAACACCCGGAAGATAGGCCGAGCATGTTGTCTGTGGTATTGATGTTGGGAAGTGAAGGTTCATAGCCATGGCCTAAACAACCTGGCTTTTTTTTTTTTGGATAATTCAACTTGAAATTAAAAAGAGTTAAGCGAATGTACAGCCTATAAAGAGCATACCCCAAGAAGGACAAAAAAAAAAAAAAAGAAAGCAAAAAATGGGTGTTCCCCAGTACAACCCATCGGAGTGGAAGAATGAAAGTCCTAGCACAACCCACCAGGATAGGGAGAAATGGACAAAATTCCTGATCATACTAACCGGATGGTAGATACATGTGGTCCACGTGATAAGGGCACAAATGCCAACTGATTACTGCACAAGTAGACATGGGGCAGTGGACCCCATTGAAACTTCACCGCCTTTGAAAAGGCACACTGCCACTTTGCAGAGTTGCGGGGCACAAACCACTTTGCGTAGAAAAACAAAGGCATGCTTCGTTCGGATTTTATTTTGTCTTTATTTAATTGATTGCCGTATTTGTTAGTCTTGCATCAATTTTTTTTTTTTTTTGTAGATTATTGCTATCTTTGATTGTAGAAATCTAAAATGTAAAAAAATTCTCTCTTTTGGCAGAAAAATAAAAAAAGTAAATGCGGCACCCTAAAACTTTTGGAATAATTTTATTTCACGCACGAAATCTATTCTAATCTGGGAAATCGGAAATGTGGTGAGTAATAGCCTGTCTAGCAACCACCTTTTGAATTTTGCATTTTTCGATCCTTCAACTGGTGAACCCTTCATGGGCCCACCAATTGCTTTGACTAATGGCTAAAGGCATACCACATTGCCATTTACATATACTCTATCCGTACCATAAAATTATGTCACTATAAAATTACGTGTAATTTTTAAATTAAAAAATAATGTATTTACCAAAATAATTTTTGAATTTTTTTTGCATTATATAAAAGTTCTCGATGAAATTTATTAAATAAGATCCATATTGACTAAAAAATTATTTTCGCAAGCACATTAATTTGTAACTTAAAAATTGTACGTAATTTTGTAGTGATACAATTTTATAGGACGGAGAAAGTAATAATGAAATTGGGCTGCATTTAGATTGGACCGAAAGGCCATCAGTTGGACCGAATGGTCAACTATAGAGTCAACCTGCTGTCACGTGATAGAGAGTACCAACGAAATAGCTGTGATTTAACAGTTGTGCATTGAACACAGTGGTCCCCACTCTTCAATAAGTTTCTCAACTTAAGGAGTGTTTGGCTTCCAAACATCATTTTTGAAACAAATGAATTTTTCGAGTAAACCAAGAGAAATTTTGAAATATTGAACCAAATATCTTGCTGAAAGTAGCCAGCAGTTGTACACCTTTTAAGCAAGTAGGGAAGCCCACTCGCAGAGAAGAGAGTGAATCTCACTCTCATCTTCTCAAATTGATTTCCAGGTAGTCACTGGAAAATGAAAACGCACATCTAGGGGTGCTTTGGCTAAATTTGGTTTTTTGGTTTATTGGATTATTTGGTTTTGTCCTTATTTAATTTTTTTTTGCATTTGTTAGTTTTCGGTCGATTTTTTGAGGTTTCTTGGCTTATCTCGACGAGAGGAATCTAAAAAGTATAAAATTATTAGTCAAACTTAAAGTATTGTGAATAAAGACAAAAATAAACCAAATTGGATTATTGGTTTTTGGTTTTTTGGTTTATTTTTGTCTTTATTCACAAAAGTTTAAGTTTGGCTAATAATTTTATACTTTTTAGATTCCTCTCGTCGAGACAAGCCAAGAAACCTCAAAAAATCAACCGAAAACTAACAAATGCAAAAAAAAATTGAATAAGGACAAAATCAAATAATCCAATAAACCAAAAAACCAAATTTAGCCAAACTCCCCCCTAGTCTCCAGACCAGCTCCAAATGGATGTAAAGGAGAGATGAGGACCTACCCGAGCTCACCTTAGCAACCAGGACCGAATGTGGGATTACCCCCACCACCGTGACACTGGAGACACTTAGCGGGAGGAACTAGACTGTAGAGGAGGAGCTCATTCAGGACCCCGGGGTCTCAAATACATTTGTGAGAATCTGTGGGGTGATTTCCTCTTTCAACCAACAGATCAGAGCTTCTCGAAGGTTTAATTCGGATCTTCTATGGTTATTTACACCAACAACCAGTTCCTCCATTGTCCACCAACTAACCAACCTGGCTTTTTTACTGATAGGAATCTTTACAAAGCGGACACTTCATCTAGCAAGAATGCAACAAGTTCAACTTCAACGAACGACTTGACCGTCACAGTACTCGAGCCTCGATAATGTAATTATGTAAAACATAAATTGTTATGTTTCTGCATACTCTTTTTAGCAAAACCATTGTTGCCGTGTTGTCAAGGGTTGTGTGATGTGTAGAAATTGTAGCTGTTGTTGTCAGAGAGGAGGAGAAAGAGTGCATATGAGCGTGTTGTGAAACACAAAGGACATTGTTTTGCAGTTTTGTAAGTAGAGAACACGGAGAAGAGTGCACGGGTACATTTGATTGAAATCGGTTCTGTTCCTGCTATGGGAGCCCAGCCCAAGAAGGATTTGTCGATAAAATTACATACAGACATTGCGGCCATGGATTTTGATCTTCCTTGGGTGAATATATTTGGGCTTTTCTCATTCATTTAGAACTACAAGATGACGTTCCAAGCTTTGGGTTTCTTGTATTTAGATCAAATAAATGATTGAACTGTCAACTGTAATGTTTGTCCTGATGGACATATCCGTAATGGACTACACATTTGTACTATCTTTCAGGCAAAACTCGTGCCTTCCGTTTCATGTTCTTAAAGAACGTTTGTAACATTTTTCCACCTTGGTCTACTACGTATGCAACAGCATCCAGAGCATATGCCAATTATGACATCTGTGGTACTGATGTTGGGTGGCTAGGGCGAATTGCCTCAGCCTAAACAACCTCGTTTTTTCATCAAGAGACTTGAAGCTGGAAGATCATCCTGCTGGGTTTCACCAATTTCAGTAAATTAAGTCCCCATTACTCAGTTAGATGGTCTATGGAACATGACGTAGGCCCAGTTTTTTGAAAGATTTTAGCACCCAGTTGCTAAAATCACTATATTTCAAATTAAAAAAATGAAGTGATTTCGTGTATTGTTTTTCGATTTTTTTCGCACCAAATTAAAGTACTTGAGGAGTTCTTTAATTTGGTGCGAAAAAAATTGAAAAACGATGCACGGAACCACTTCATTTTTTTATTTGAAATATGGTGATTTTAGCAACTAGGTGCTAAAATCTTTTAAAAAACTGGGCTGTAGTTCATTCTTTGGATATATTTCTCTAGAACTATCAAAACAAGAGACCTATTTGCTGCCTTTGGACATCTGTCTTTTTGCTTGTGTTTATTTGTTGACTATGACGATCAGTACCCAGTTTTACCTCATATTTTTTTCACAATGCCTTTCATTTTTCGGTTGGGATTGAAAGAACAGAAATGGGTCTTTCAGTTGGAAGGTCATGTAACCCTTCACTTCAGGATTTCCTTGTTGTGTGGTATCTAACTAATGCTAACAGCCGGGTGAAACAAACAGCAAAATCTAACCTTTGATCATTGACGAAGTTCATTACCTTTTCCAAGAAGCAAAATATACTCTCAAATATGTATTCCGATTGAATCCCAATAGAGATTCATAAATGAATTGTAAATCATTCTGTCAATTCTTACAATTAGAAGTCCATAATACAAAGATAGTCTTCAATTCCCTTTAACTGTCAATTTACAATCTCCTTGGAAATTGTGCAGAATTTATCTAGCTTCCAGCATTAAGGAGAATGCAAAAGTGCAAAATCTATACTTATTGTAAAGACCAAGTTCCAGAGTTCTTTGTTTTGACAATTTCGTTTGACAAAACACACATTTAAATCGAGTTGTAATTTTATTTTTTAGAGTGTCTGTTTAGGTGTCGAAATGAATCATCTCTTTATGTAATGGTTGAGAGTGCGATAGTATATTTTTAGTGGTGAGTTGGTAGGTTATTTTACTAGTTCAGAAGTTGTTCAAGACTTGCTCGAGCAATATATCCAACAACTCTTCTGCCAAAAATAACTTCAGGACTTGCTCGAGCAACCAGTCAAGCAAGTTGGGTGTGGACAGCTTCTATAAATATCAATGTGCTAGGGTTTTTTTCATTATCTCTCATAACATAGCAGCCACACTTTGAGGCAAATAGAGAGAGAGGTTTCTTGATTTTTTGAGTGATTACCTTGGAGTTTCTAAGCAATCGAGCGATCGTATAACTACATGTTCATCTCCAAGAAGTTCTCTACAATCTAGAAGTGATTTCTAGGGAATACTTTTGGGGGAATTCCAAAAGTATCCAAGGAAGGCTTGTGAGATTCAAGGCGTTGGCGATCAAGATCACTGGGTGCGGTGTACGTGTGACTCGGCAGGTGATACTTAGAACTTTGTGAGGATTTACATCGTTTGGATAGGTATTTCTGTAACTGTACAATGAGTATAGTGATTTTGATTCCTTCCCGTGGTTTTTTACCCATTTAGGGTTTTCCACGTATATCTCTGTGTTGTGGGATTTGACTGCTTGCGTAATTTTCTGCGAGTAGTATTAATTAGTGATTCGCATTCATACTGTTAGGGTTTTAACAGATTTTAAGGGAACCCTGATTTTTCACTTATAATAGTGTAGAAAACTATGCACAAATCACAGCCTTTGGATTCCTTGACCAAGGATTTTAGAATCCATTCCTCGGTGGTGATGCATCTTTTATCTGGCTTCTAGCAGCGTTATTGTTATGTTGTTTTGAGTGAAATATTTCTCCCCTTCTGTCGAGGTACCTAAATCAATGGGACTTCTTTCTAAAAGGAAAGCAAGCTGCTTAGATTGAGGCAATGTCATCCCTTTATTCCCCAACATGAAAAATATAGCCAAAAATTGTTGGCCTATCTTCTGGGAGTTTCTACACACATTGTACTAAAGACTTTTTTTTTATGGGCCGAATAATTTTATTTTATTTATTGTATGTATGTATTCGAATGCATATATGTAAATGTACTTGATTGCCCAAGCACAAGTTATTAGATTATTGCCCGAGTGTGTTGGGACGCACAATGTGTGATGAGGTTTGTGAAAGAGAGAGAGAGAGAGAGCACTTGTCCTCTTGAGGCAGTACTTTTTCCCATTTCTCTCTCTCTCATTCTCTCTCATATTACACAAACCCTTGTGCTTCTCCTCCGAAATTGGAGGCCAGAGAGAGAGAGAGAGAACACTTGTTCTCTTTGGGCAGTACTTTTTCCCATTCTGTCTCTCTCTCTCTCTCTCTCTCTCACATATTACACAAACCCTTGTGCTTCTCCTCCAAAATTGGGGCCAAGGCATGGAAATCTAATAGACATGGTGACTAAAAGGGAGAAAATGGAAGAAAATTAGGGAAGGTGCAAGAAGTAGAAGAAGAAGAGGAGTTATATTCTTGGTAAAGCAAACGGTTACAAAGCTAAGGAACATTTTGTCCCAACTCATATTATAACATTACAATTCATTTGATACCTTCACTGAACACACCCCCTCCAATTTATATGATCAAGCTATCTAATTTTCCCGCCTAAACTAACCAACTACCTACTTGACTCTAACTGCCAAAGATACTTGGGCTTATTGTGGGTTCAGGTGTAGTTTTGCCAATGGCAAGAGTTCATGTGTTTTTTTTTTTTTTTTGACAATTCATTGAAAGTTGAGTTTTTTTTAAATTTTTTTCCCCTTATTTCAATAATGCTAGGGACACACCTATTAGAAGCGTGAAAACCAGTTGCAGAGACCAAGATGGGTGTCAGACTCGCACACAAAGAAGTTCTTTAAATCCCTTCTGGATCGGAATCTAGCCCAAAAGGGATTCGGAGCCATCCGAATGGTCGAACACTGAAAAACACGTGTTCTCACATTTTTTAGGATTTTTTGATGTATTATTCCTTTACAACCATAAAAGGGAAAGATAGGGGAGTCCTCATTGTAACTTCTATTTGTCTTTCATCATAGTTGAACCATATAAGACTTTTCAACAAAGTTGAAATGTCAGAGAAGCTAATTGCATAATCTGCATATTGAGATGTATGGAGTTTATGGATTCATAGTAGAATCTCTAGTGCTGAGATGTACTCCCTCCATCCCAATTTTATAGTCTCTCGTTCTATCCTAATAGGATAAAAAAATGATTATATATTTTAATTGGTAAGACATTTTATATGCAATATGGATCTTGTTTGATAGATCTTGATTTAATCTAATAAACAAAGTGTTCAAAATCATCTAAAACATTGTGGATTATAAGATATTATACTTTGAAAAGTGACACGAACTCTCAAAAGGGATTATAAAATTGAGACGGAGGGAGTATTGAAGTAGGCCTACTATGTGTGCAGAAACACCCAAAAGACATGCCGGCAATTTTGGCTGTAGTTTTCATGTTGTGGAATGAAAGGATGGCATTGCCTCAACCTCGGCAGCCTGGTTGCTTTGTAGAAAGAGGTCCCACTAATTTAGGTATCTCAACAAAAGGGGGAAAATATTTTACTCAAAACAATGTAACAATAACGCTGCTAGAAGCCAAATAAAAGATGCATCACTGCCGAGGAGTTAATTCTAAAATCCTTGGACAAGGAATTCAAAGGCTGTCATAAATGCACAGTTTTCTACGCTATTACAAGTATAGATTTTGGTCTTCTGCATTTTACTTATTACTTAATGTTGGAAGCTCGATAAAAGATGCATAATTTTCAAGGAGATTGTAAATTGACAGTTAAAGGGAATCGATGCATATTAGGTTATCAGTCAACCCAATCTAGCAGCCGAGAAGTTAATTCTAAAATCCTTAGTCAAGGAATTCAAAGGTTGTCATAAATGCACAGTTTTCTACGCTATTACAAGTATAGATTCTGGTCTTTTGCATTTTACTTAACACTTAATGTTGGAAGCTTGATAAAAGATGCATAATTTTCAAGGAGATTGTAAATTGACAGTTAAAGGGAATCGATGCATATTAGAGTTATCAGTCAACCCAATCTAGCAGCCGAGGAGTTAATTCTAAAATCCTTGGTCAAGGAATTCAAAGGTTGTTATAAATGCACAGTTTTCTACCCTATTACAAGTATAGATTCTGGTCTTCTGCATTTTACTTAACACTTAATGTTGGAAGCTCGATAAAAGATGCATAATTTTCAAGGAGATTGTAAATTGACAGTTAAAGGGAATCGATGCATATTGGAGTTATCAGTCAACCCAATCTAGCAATGTGCAAATTCTGTGGTGAGGTTATTGAATCAGTGGATGACACTCTTCTTCTTTGCACCTCTATTTAGATTGTTTGGAGTGAAATAATGGAATGGTGGGGTATTAAGTGGGTATCTCCTAACTCTATTGAAACTCTTCTCTACTAGTGGTTGAGATTGAAATTTAAATCCAATATCACTATGATATCAGTTTTTTTTTTTAAAAAAAAGAAGTATGATATGGAAATGCATACCTTTTGCAGTATTATGGTCACTATTGAATGTAAGAAATGAGTTGGTATGTTGAGTTTGGACACTCCAAACTATACACTTGTATTGAAAATTTTCACTCTTATTCGATACAAAATTACACAAATTCTCACTCTTATTCAATACAAAATTACACAAGTACACTTGTACACAAGACACCTCTCAAAGACAGTCACTCACATTTGAGTGTCACTCACATGCACACACTTTGTGCTCTCACAACACTTGTGTATCTCACACACACTTGGTGTTCTCTCCAACACACACACTTGGTGTTCTCTCCAACACCCACACATAGTTTTCCTTACACACCCACAAATGAGATCACACTCCTATTTATAGGGAGCAATGAAACTATCTAGAATAAGAATATCCTAGAATAATTCTACAAGATTCTAGAGAAGAATAAATATTTCTACTATACTCTAGAAGATTCTAGAGTAACCCGGAAGACTCTATCACCTTCCATAAGTTTCCGAAGGTTCTAGAATATATGACCCACAACATTCCGGAGGAGTCCGGAAGGTTCTAGTAGAATCTAGAGTATTCTGAAAAAGTCTGGAATAATCTAGAGCAATCTGGAATATTTTAGAAACATCTAGAGACTTCTGGAGAGACGGTGATGACTCTCAACATGGTATTCCTAGGCAAAACCCCCAATTGGAAGGAAATAGTAGATCTTATCAAGTTGAGAGTGGCTCTCTGGGTGAGATCATCTTCTGCCCATGTTGATTACTCTGTTAATGACTTTATTTACAGATTAAAGAGCATCTTGGCATTTTTGAAAATAATATCAAAGGAAATGCTAACATGTGCCCATTGCGTAGATGTTAAAGTTGAAAAAATGTATGGAAATGTTAAAAATATATAAAGTAGGTTTAAATATACTGAAAATTGTAAAATGTGTATTAGAGTGTGTGTGTGTGTGTGTTTTCTTTTTATGTGAGCTTGTTGTGTGCCAAGCAAGACCCAAAAATCAATTCCTGTTTGGCTGTTATCGTTTCTTAGGGAATAGGGTTGTGGTGCACTCAAGTCGGCTCAAATGCGCAATAAGGGATTTTTAAACCAAAGGGACTGGTTCAGACGGTAAGGCTTAGGGTTTTTCCCTACAGATTTCGGATTGAATCTCCCAATGGCCACCCCATGGGGTCCCATAACAACGTACCAATGACTGGCGGGGGCTTTAGAGAATAGTCTCAAGCTATGTTGTGTACTCGCTAGTCTCAAATTGAATGTTCATTTTTTTAAAATCATGTCAATTTTTAATTGTTATATCTTCTAATCTATAATGTTTTTCGTAATTATAAACACTTTGTATTATAGAACTTATCGAGAACTATCAAACAAAATTCATATTAAATATTTTTGGAGATTCATATTGATAGATATTAGAAATTGAAATTGACACAAGTTAAAAAAATAGACATTTAATTTGGGACAGAGAGTATTTATTTTCAACAAGATAGCCACCGTGGGGAGATAATGATAGCTATCAAGTCTGGCCCCACTTAGACTTTTAAACTGGATAGTCAAGAAAATGTAGCTTTGAACGGCTGTTTGACAAAGACTTGGAATATGTTTTTTTTTTTATCCCACTTGGAATATGTTCACATCAGGTATTTATGGTGTGGGTTAGTTTACACCACAAAAAATCAAGTCCTGTCGCCAAAACATTAATCGTGTGATGATTTATGGTCGACTTTATAGTTATGTGTCAATTCGGTAGGTGAAAACCATTAAATAACAGTAATGATATAGACAGACCGCTCCACAAACACTCAAACCAAATACATCTGTGTAACACTGTATGATTGGTGATAGTAATGTAATTTCAAAGTATTTGTTCTTCCTTTACCATTCATGCAGTGCCACGAAGGCGAGTATGGTGGAGAGGTGTTGTAAGGGCAATGAACAAACAAGAAAAAGATAACACAAGCAATCAAAAGAACAAGAACGAGGCACGCAATAACGTGGTTCAGATTTGAGCAAATCACTCAATCCTACTCCAAAAGGTGCTGGGAGTTTCACTATGATGAAAGATGAACAAAAGTTACAATGGGGACTCCCTTATCTTTCCCTTTTATAGTTGTTGTAAGGTAACAATACATCAGAAAACCCTAAAAAATGTGAGAACACACGTTTTTCCGTGTTAAAACGTGTTCGACGTCCATTTGGATGGCTCCGAATCTCATTCATTGATGTATGGTAACACCTTTCTTTGATGTCTTGCTGCATCTGCTCATGTTCTTTAACAAATTTCACATTCTAAAAACAAGATAGCCTCCGGGGAAGATAATGATTAATAGACCGGTACCAAGTCTCCCCCCACTTTGGACATTTCTAGAAAATGTCAAACTTTCAAGGGCTGGTTTTTGTTGACCCAAAGACTTGGAATATTATGTTCGACGTCAGGCATTTATGGTGTAAGTTTACACAAAATAATATCAAGGAAAATGCTAACATGTGCCTATTGGGCCGATGTTAAGGTTGAAAACATATATTGAAATTTAAAAAATATATAAAGTAAGTGTAAATATAATGAAAAGTGTAAAATGTGTATTGGAGTGTGTGTATATTTTTATTTTTTAAGTGAGATTATTGCGTGCCAAGCAAGACCCAAAAATCAATTCCCGTTTGGCTATTATCGTTTCTTAGGAGAATTAATCATCACATATATTGATACAGCAGCAATGGTATAGCTGAAAATTCGTTGATTGTATACAGTATTCTCTCATATCTTCAAGGAAGAGCACAAGAAAATCTAATGTAGTTCCAAATAGGATATGGAAAAGAATATCTGTGTTTTTGCACATAAAACGTCGCTGAGAAGGCTTGGGATTTGCCCAGATGGGCAATAAGGAATTTTTTAATCCAAGGGATTGGTTTGGCTGGTAAGGTTTGGGGTTTGCTTCTAACAGGTCCTTGGTTCGAATTTCTCTGAGGGCCACTCAATGGGCTCCCATAAGAACATGTACTTGTTCCATTTTACTAAGGCTACTTGAAAACATTATTTTCATTGTGTGGGACTCCGAAATGAACCCCATAAAGCGATTTTCACATACATCTATGTGTGGGTAATAGTTTTCTATCTGAAAAAGTGGATGGTGTTAATTATTGGACGAAAAGGTTGCGATCAAATAGTTTAGGAGGTAAATTTGTGATTTCATTGTTTAGGCATGAAATAAGTAAAAAAAAGTAGTTTAGGGGATAAAAGCATAGAAAACTCTTCTATGAAAAAATTTGGGTGCAAACCACGTGGTACCCTTTGGGCACATCCGGGCTGTCAGTTTCATTTTTGGACGTCCCGGATGTACTGAAACTTTCTCCCTATTTGGAATACATTGGTTGTGTTCGGTTAACAAGTTTAGTTTTGATGATTTAAGCAGGTGTAATAAGTGGAGAGAGATAGAGAGAGAAATGATGGAAATGATGATATAAAACCGGCCCCAAAACTGTGTACCGAGCACAGCCATTAAATTTGCTTTCAGTCTTCCTGCGAAGGTATACCATTTCACCTGTATGGTGATGATTAATTCTCCTAAGAATTGACAATAGCCTAGCACGAATTGATTTTTTGTTGTGTACACTAGCACTACAAAAACCCAGACCTCAACCTATTCCAAGTCTAAGTGGGGGGAGACTTGATAGCGATCTATTGATCATTATCTTCCCGCTGTAAACTAACACGAGCAAATGCAACGTGCTACCATTCCCCTTCTCTTCTACTCTTTATTTCCCATCTTAATTATTTCCAGCGCAATAGACACCATATCAAAAACCCAGATAGTATCAGATGGCCAGACTATAGTTTCATCTGATGAAACCTTTGCAATGGGTTTCTTCAGCAGCCCCGAAGGTTCCAAGAATCGGTATGTGGGAATTTGGTACAAGAAAATCTCTCCTCTGTTGGTAGTATGGGTTGCCAATAGAGAAATCCCCCTTAATGATACACTTGGTGTATTAAAGGTCATTGAGCCTGGTATTCTTGTTCTTCTCAATGGTACCAACAATACCATATGGTCCACCAACACGTCAAGAACTGTGCAGAATCCCGTAGTCCAACTTCTTGATTCAGGAAATCTTGTCGTGAGAGATGCAAATGACGACGACCGAGATAATTTCCTGTGGCAGGGTTTTGATTACCCGGGTAACACTTATTTACCGGGCATGAAGCTTGGGAAGAGCTTGGTGACTGCCCAACAGTGGTACATCTCGTCGTGGAAGAGTAAGGATGATCCAGCAAAAGGTGATTACACAGCGTGGATGGATCTTCGTGGGTACCCGCAAGGTTTCGTTAGCAAAGGTTCTGTTGATATTTTTCGAACTGGGCCATGGAATGGTCTTCGGTTTAGCGGGATGACATCCTTACAAACAAACCCAATTTTCAGATTTGGAATGCATTTTGAAAGCCAGAAGGTGTTCTTTAGGTATGACCTCTACGACAGCTCAAATTTTACTAGGTTTGTCCTTACTTCAGATGGCGTTGTAGAACGCTGGACATGGTATAATCAAACCAAGGGTTGGTTCCCCTACCGAAATACATTTACGGATAATTGTGATCCTTATAAATTGTGCGGTCCGTATGGCAGCTGTAAAATTAACTCACTCCCTATATGCAGTTGTTTGGATAAATTTGTGCCTAGATATCTTGAAGATTGGAAAAGGACAAATTGGTCAGGCGGGTGTGTTCGGAGGATACAGTTAGACTGCCATAATGGAGATGGATTTATTAAGTACTCTAATATAAAATTGCCAGACACGCGGAGTTCATGGTATAATACGACCATGACACTTTTGGAATGCAAGGAGGTTTGCTTGAAAAACTGTTCCTGTATGGCTTACTCGAATTTGGACATAAGAGGAGATGGAAGTGGTTGCTTGTTATGGTTCAACGAGCTGGTTGACATCAGAGAGTTCGGTGAAAATGGGCAGGATATTTATATAAGGATTGCTTCCTCTGATTTAGGTAAGAATCAAGAGGTATATATGTAGTAGTGCTTGGCTGGTTACTAAGTTGCACGTTGAAGAAGTGATAGAATAACTCAAAAATTATTTTTTTTTGTGTTGATGCTAAAATATAATAACGGCTCCTTTGTCTAGTTGAAAGAACAAGCAAAATCAAGGGGCATGTTATTGAATAACAGGCTTCTTAATCTTATACGTATTTATTACATATTTCCTCGAGAAATTCCTGATAAATGAAGAATTTTATGAAATCCCAGAATAATATAAGGTAAAACAAAAAAATTTCCTTTAATATTAATCGTCTGCTCAGGTGGGTTTTTATGGTTTTTAGAATCTCTTTTATCTGGTGCAAAAGCATTCTTTACATGTGTGCTTTCATGGTTGCACCATCAAATGAACTGACTTTCTTGTTTGAATGGAAGACTCACCAATCCAACATGGCGGCTCCAATGACAAGAAAAAGGTGATAATCATAGTGGCGTTGACAATAATCACTGGAATGTTTCTGCTGGGTCTGTGCATGTTGTTGTATTTTTGGAAAAGGAAGAAGAACAATGAACGGCTGAGGACAGAAGGTAACCATAGTTGTACTGTTATTCAATTTGGTGAACTCAGGTGACGTTAACATTTATTCAATTGACAAGAACGAACCATAGTTGCTAAAGTGTTTGAATCTGCGATCATCTATTGGTTTTGTGGAATAAGTAGTCTCATGTAACTCATCTCCTACTCTGCAGAAAGCGATGTACAGAGATCCAGACAGGGTCACTCTAACCAAAGCCAGAAGGAAGATCTGGAGTTATCCATGTTTGAGTTTGATACAATAGCAAGTTGTACCAATAACTTCTCAGCAGACAACAAGCTTGGAGAGGGTGGATTCGGACCTGTTCACAAGGTAACAACATCAATACCAGCTTATGTAATATTATTTTGGTATGTAGTCGATGTTCAATCCAAAAGGATGCAGGGAAGGAGCCTCTGTATCAAGTCAATATATCTTTAAGTATATTTGCCAAGGACTTCGGGCTTGTTAAAAAAAAAGTAATTTGTAATCTTTAAATATGTAGAATTATGTAGAAAAAATATTTAATATAGAAATATGTAGAAAAGTGTGGAATGTAATGATGGCATGTGTAGACTTTTGTACAAAATCCTAGAGCCTTCGGGAAAGGCAGTATGTCGGTGGAGTGGGTTGGTGAACTAGAGTCGGTCAATGTGCTCTATAAATAGAGCAAGTTGTTCTCGTTATTCCATCAGTCAAGTGAGTTGATAAGTCTTGTACTCTTTTCACTTGTAAACCAATAAAGAAATCATTATATACATTCTACTCTCGCCTCCAAACAATTCCAACAACATTCTTTCTAAAAGCATTTTATTGCAGCTTTCACTCTTCCTTTTAAACCTCCACTTAACTTAATCCAAATCCTCCCAAATTTACTCTAGCACCCCAACAGGGCTTTGTTTGTGCATTGGTCACACTGGGGCTGCTGGACATGAAAAACAGGTTGAAGTCTTAGAGCCGTCACTCGGTCATAATATGCCAGTGCTAGGTCTATCTGCATGTATTGGTAAAAAGTTAACGAGGTTATAGTTTTTCATAGAAAGGACGGGGAATGAAGGTTCATCTTATCTAAACTTCGGTAAAAAAAGTTTGAAACTGGTAGATGTATTGTACTCTCACGTCCCAATGTACACCTACAAAAACATAACAATTGCTTTTGTAATATAATGATCCTTGTTTATAGGCAGTTGTACAGAATATAGTTCCCTCATACTTTATAAGAAACATTTGGTGTCGGTTTTTTTTTTTTCTCTTATGAAACTTGCTACATATTTGGAGGTTTCCCCGATGTAGTGTTTCTTTTCTCAAATGGCTACTGTTAATTTTAAGAATATCATACTTATGAAATTGTTTGTGCAACGCCAATGCTCTGGATGTTGAATGAAAGAAGCATGATAATGTGCACATAAATCAAAATAATTCTTGGGTCTGCCCTCTCTGATGCCTTTTGGCTTTAATTTGAGGGCATGATTCCGCAGCAAACTCAACGGTATAGGGGGACCACTGTTTCAGTGGTATTCTGTGGGCAACCACTTTGTGCATTTATTGCCAAAGGTTAGGTCTGTCTCAAATCCATCTGTTTCAGTGATATTCTGAGAACAGCCACTTTGTGTATTTATTGCCAAAGGTTAGGTCTGTCTCCTATCCATCCCCCACCCATACCCCCAATTATTGGGGACTAAATGAGTTATGTTATTGTTGTATACTTATGAAATTGCTGTCTCCAGGGTAGGCTAGAAGACGGACGAGAAATAGCTGTGAAACGGCTGTCTAAAACTTCTGGACAAGGACTTGATGAGTTCAAGAATGAAGTAATATGTATTGCCAAACTTCAGCACCGTAATCTCGTGAAGCTTCTTGGGTGCTGCATTCAAGGAGAAGAAAGGATGTTAATCTATGAATTCATGCCTAATAAAAGCCTGGACTGCTTCATTTTTGGTTTGTGTCTCTCATAACTTTAGGAAATATATTTGCAACTAATCTACTCTCAGTCCTCAAGTGGCTGAACATGTCCGCAGAGAAATGAATAACGCTGGCTACTACTAATAATTTTGTGTAATAATTTCTTTCCATTTAAAAGCATGAATTGATGAAGACTTCTAAGCGGCAGTATGACTTGGCCTTCCTAGAGCAATTTGACTTTTTATCATGGAATTTGTCCTTGTTAAATTCTGTTGGTAGTGATAACAACATTTATTGGGTGAAAATTTGGGCAGATGAAAGCGGGCGAACATTACTGGACTGGCCAAAACGCTATAATATTATCAATGGTATTGCTCGTGGGGTTCTCTATCTTCATCAAGATTCTAGACTCAGAATCATTCATAGAGATCTCAAAGCTAGCAATATTTTGCTAGATATTGAAATGAACCCAAAAATATCAGACTTTGGGATGGCTAGAATTTTTGGAGGAAATGAGACCGAAGCAAATACAACAAGAGTGGTTGGAACATAGTAAGAACCTTTTAACATGTTCTATATAGCTATTTACATGTACTAATTAAAACTTCACATCCTTACTCAAGTCTTTATTGCAGTGGCTACATGTCTCCAGAATATATGGTAGATGGGCTTTTCTCAGCAAAGTCTGATGTTTTCAGTTTTGGTGTTCTTGTGTTGGAGATTGTTACTGGGAAGAGAAACAAAGGTTTCTTTCATCGAGATCACTATCTCAATCTCCTTGGACATGTGAGTTTGTACTATTTATTTCATAAATATCCTCTGGGTTGTTTTTATTGTTATGGCAATGCCGTTGGCAAATTTTGGTAGGGATTGGCAAAATTTGGCTTGTTACAATTTAATTTCACCATCTATTACAAATGCTTTTTTGTTTTTGCTTGACAAAAGTGAATTTTAGCTGTAGTTAATTAGTGAGGTTTAAACCGAGTCAAATACATATAATATATGGTGCTTGCCACTGGGCTACCTCTCCACTTGGTATCGTTTAGAAATCTCACACCATTGATTCAAAGCTTTTATTGAAATTTTCACCATTGAAAATCATTGGAGATCAAAAGTACTGATGGTGATGTAGTGCTTTTTGGTGAGCTATATCAAAATTTGACACAACAATCAAATTTTCGCATTAGCAATGAATATGGCACACCCCTAGAACTGCTCTTTTATGTTTTAATAATCTAGTGTTTGATAAAATTGTTATGAATTTCTCAGGCATGGACACTACACAACGAAGATAGGTTAATTGAACTAATTGATCCGACTGCAAGGGAATCAAGCTGTCCATCGGAAGCATTGCGATCAATCCGTGTTGGTCTATTATGTGTACAACAACACCCGGAAGATAGGCCAAGTATGTCTTCTGTGGTTCTAATGTTGGGAAGTGAAGGTTCATTGCCATGGCCTAAACAGCCTGGCTTTTTTACTGATAGGAATCTTTATGAAGCGAACACCTCATCTAGCAAGAATGCACCAAGTTTAACTTCAATGAACGACTTGACCATCACAACAGTTGAGCCTCGATAATGTAATTTTTTATGACATTATTTGTTACGTTTCTCCAAACTCTTTTTTAACAAAACCATTTTTGCTATGTTGTCAAGTGTTGTGCGATGTGTGAGAAATTGTAGCTGTTGTAGTCACACGAGGTAGGAAGTAGTTAAGAGAGCGGGAGAAAGAGTGCATATGACCATGTTGCGAAACATCACGAAATTATTTTGTAGTTTGGAATGTAGAGAACACAGAGAAGAATACGCGGCTACATTTGATTGAAATCGGCTATGTTCCTCATATGTGAGCGCAACCCAAGAAGGATCTGTCGATAAAATTACAGACATTGCATCCTATGGATTATGAGCTTCCTCAGGGGAATACGATGATTTCTGTCAATCATGTAGAACTAGAAACTGATGTTCCTCGCTTCAGGTTTGTTGTATCTGGATCAAATAAATGTTTGAAAACTGGAATTTTTGTCTTGGTGGAGGTATCCGTTATGGACTATAGATTTGTACAATCTTTCAGTCAAAACTCGTGTGCCGTTTCATGTTTTTTGAAAAACAAATGTCAATAACATGTTTCACCATGGTCTATTAAATGTGCAACAACATCCAGAGCATATGCCATTTATGTCATCTGTGATGCTGATGTTGGGTGGTAAGGGCGCATTGCCTCATCCTAAACAACCTGGTTTTTTTCCTGACATACATGAAGTTGGAAGATCACCACGCCGGGTTTCACCAATTTCAGTCACCATTACTCAGTTAGACAGTCAATTGAACATGACGTGGTCGATTGTT
This sequence comes from Vaccinium macrocarpon, assembly GCA_022606695.1. Classification (NCBI taxonomy): domain Eukaryota; kingdom Viridiplantae; phylum Streptophyta; class Magnoliopsida; order Ericales; family Ericaceae; genus Vaccinium; species Vaccinium macrocarpon. The sequence continues at coordinate 4,564,207 of CM040180.1, forward strand.
TGGATATTTCAAGAACTGCCAAAACAAGAGGCCTATTTTTGTTGTCTTTTATGGTCGTGTTTATTTGTTGACTTGACTATGATGACCAGTACCATGTTTTACCCCGGTTTTTTCACAATACCTTTCCCTTTTTCGGTTGGGATTGAAAGCACAAAAATGGGTCATTGAGTGGGAAGGTCGTGTAACCCTTCACTTCAGAATTTCCTTGTCGGGTTGTATCTAACTAATGCTAACGGCTATGTGAAACAAACTGAAAAATCTGACCTTTGATCCATGGCGAAGTCTATATCCTTTTCCAAGAAGCAAAATTATACTCTGAAAAATGTTTCCTGATTGAATCCCAATGAAGATTCGTAAATAAATTGTACATCATTCTTTCAGTCCTTACAATTAGGAGTCCATAATACAAAGATCAGTCTTTAATTCCCTTTTGTTTGGAAGGCAAAAAGAATCATATTAATCAATGAAGAAGTTCCAAGTACATGAGGACAAAGTTATAGGTCTCACCACGAGAGTGAAGCACCACAACTATGGTGGCACCCAACATTCTCGACAATCATTTGCCAAATAAACCCTGGGAAGGATGGATAACAAGAGATCATCCAACCTACATCAACCAAATACAAAATAATCTGAGTTACACTCCAGCTATCAGTTTAATAGGCAAGAAAAGAAAGATTAACATCTTATGAATAGCTCCAGAATTGTATCTGAAGTACTGGAGATCCACAGTTTGTAGTGACGCTTCAGAATAACAACTGAACCCACAGGAGATCAAGAAGTGCTGCAATTGTATCAAAGAAAATTTCCAATGGCATCATAGGTTACAGCAGCTTGTGAATAGCTCCATAATTGTATCAAAGAATCCCCAATATTAGCAAAGGATACAACAGAAATTTCAGAAGGCCATTAATCTTAAGAATCGACAGACTTGAAAGCCAAGGACAGATTCGCAAGTAGTTGAGTAGCTAAAGAGATGATCAGCAACTTGTTAATAGCTCCCCCATTCTTGAGATCAGTCAAGGCATGCATGTAGGTTGATGATTAGGTGATTGTGATGGAAAGAAAGCATCCACCAACCGACTCAATGACTAAATACAAGACTAAAACCATTGACAGACCCGAAAAGACCAAAGACACCAAAAGATGAGACTAAACCCAAAACCACCAGACACCAAATGATGAAACCCAACTCAAACCCATCAAATAAAAAACCCAGAACAGAGATAAAACCAAATGATGGTACCCTAGACAACTCAACAAACAAACCCCAAACAAGAACCCCAGACCCAAGAAAGCCCAGACTACAAAAACCAGAGACAAACTCACCCCCCAAACAAAAACCAACTGCAAACACACCCCTTAACCCAAACTAACAAGACCCATCAACTCAAAAGACCAGCCCCCCAAACAGCCCCAATTCCCAAAGCCCAAAGATTAAGAGGCATCTAAGATGCTCTTTAATCTTAAATAAAGTCATTAACGGAGTAATCAACATGAGCAGAAGATGATCTCACCCAGAGAGCCACTATTAGCTTGATAAGATCCACTATTTCCTACCAATTGGGGGTTTTGCCTTGGAATACTAGCTCATTTCTTACTTTGCGCAGTAACCATAATATTGCAAAAGGTATGCATTTCCATATCATACTGATCTTGGGTTTAAATTTCAATCCCAACCACCAGTAGAGAAAACTTTCGATGGAGTTAGGAGATACCCACTTAATACCCCACCATTCCATTATTTCACTCCAAACAATCCAATTAGGGGTGCAAAGAAGAAGAGTGTGATCCAGTGTTTCAATAACCTCACCACAAAATTTGCACATTGCTAGATTGGGTTGACTGATAACTCCAACATGCATCAATTCCCTTTAACTGTCAATTTACAATCTCCTTGAAAATTATGCATCTTTTATCTAGCTTCCATTTTAGAATTAACTCCTCAGCAGTGATGCATCTTTTATCTAGCTTCTAGCAGCGTTATTGTTACTCTGTTTTGAGTGAAATATTTCCCCCCTTTCGTTGAGGTACCTAAATTAGTGGGACCTCTTTCTACAAAGAAACCAAGCTGCTTAGGTTGAGGCAATGTCATCCCTTCATTCCATGACATGAAAACGACAGTCAGAATTGCTGACCTGTCTTCGGGAGTTTCTGTACACATAGTAGGCCTACTTGAATACATCTCAGTACTTGATATTCAACATATGAATCCATCAACTCCATATCTCAGTACATAGATTATGCAATTAGCTTCTTTGACATTTCAACTGTGTTGAAAGGTCTTATATGCTTCAACTTTCACGCTTTAAGACGGAGAAGACTAGAAGTCAGTTATGCTAGCTCTTCCTTAAGATTTTCAGTGGGAGAAGAACATCGGTTAAGTCCGAGATCGTCCACAGAGAGTAAAAAGCTAAGTTGCAGTACTTTCAACCAATTTCTAATTTAATTCAAAAATAAATTAGATGATTGGATTTGATTTGATTAAACTAATGATTAAGCTAAAATTTAAATAAAAAGTGATTGCGGTTTGAAAACAAGTGAGAGAAGTGACTAGGGTTTCCGATTCAACCTCCTTTTATAATATAATTATGCGAAATCTAGAGTTTCATTCAACTAATAACCAAACCACCGAAGGGTAGCAAATCCTATCGATAATCCCCAAAAATATTATCAAGATTCGTACTCCGTATAGGCTATCTCAACACGGCACGGACTGTCTCACCGGACTTAACGGGCGGCACAATCCGTCTCACGTCGTATAGTCTATCTCAGAAACTATCCTGAAGCATTATTAACCATTGTATGACCGTATTTAATAATGCGCATATAAATACATTACGAAAATTGGAAGAACAAAAACTTCATAAGAAATTATGAATCATCCGAGTCATACAATCAAAAGTTGCAAAAAAACCTAAGAAATCTAAACAATTATATTATTTGGAGAGGTATCCTCATAACCCTAGTCGAATGATTTAGCCACTCATGGAGTTAGGACAAATAATAACACAAGAATAGAACTCCATTGAAACACAAATTAAAAGCATGAAGAGAATAAAAGAATAAACTCTCTTGATTTACTCTTGTTCCAAAATGTAGCAGCGGTGCGGTGCTAGAGCCCAACCAAAATTACGCTCGTGCGCGGTGAAAGATGTTATGCGTGACAAAATCCCTTATGCGTCCGTCCAATCCGCCGCTTTGTGATCTCCCCGAAGTTTGCCCCCCCGAAAACTCTTACTGCCTTCTCCTTTTATAATGTTCTTTGGTGGTGAATTCTAGGGCTACATGAAAAACCTCCCCCAATTGTCATATATTGGGCCCATATATCCGAGCTTTTAAAAAAACAATTACTTGCTAGTAACTAATATGCCATGGTCCCCACATGCAAAACTTATTTCCAAACCACGTGCTGCAAATCTCCACATGGAAATATGATTCAATGCTTTGTCTTTTGCAATCCATTATAAACTTGGTCTCATCTCAATTAATTCAATCGGCACCGGCTTTGTTTCGACCAAAAGTTGAATATAATTTTTCACTTTAGCTCTAAATATTATTCACGTGTTCCGCAAGCCCTGAAATATATAAAACGAGTATCAAGCTCCAAATAATATACTAAACAAGCGTAAAAATAATAAATTATGGACCGCCAATAGACACATTTGTGCCCCTATCACTTAGTATCTATTCTTTGCAATGATTTCTTAGGAAGCCTTTCGAGGCATGAAAATTTTTGATGGATGGGAAACAGAGCACCTATTTCTATTCTGTTAATTTGGTTAAGACTTTACAAATCAATATGTGATGCAAACGGGGTGAACATTTTTTTTTTTTGGTTAGTACACTTAGTTCACGGTTTCACACTTAAAAATCATATTGCCATACTTTATAAAAATTGGGTAGTGACAGATCTCTGAATAACTCTGTACCATATGCCTAAAAACCAGTTTTTTGAACCCTTTGGTGAAAAGAAGCCTAGTACAAAAGTTTGGCACGAGGAGACCAACGTTTCACCGGCTATAAGAGCTTGATCTAGGGTGAAGGTATCAGTTGCAAGAACTAAGAATGATATTAGGGAGCAAAATAAAATGAATGTGTTGGAACTTGTGGCTCATATGGTGTGTATGAGAGGCACGGAGAAGTTCCCGGTATCGATAAGCAAGTTGGGAGGCAATTTGATGGAGTCGGTATCGATACAGGAGTTTCCCTGTATCGATACCGAGGCATCAGTGGACAAACAGAATGTTTGGGTATCGATACAAGTATTTACCTGTATCGTTATCGAGTGGCTTAAAACAGTCGGTGAACGATGTTACAAGGGCATTATAGGTATTCAGGCTATAATATTGAGTTAGGGTTGGAATAGGAGTAGCAGGCACATATAAATACTCTCTATTGTAAAACCCTAAAGGGGATCATCAATAAAACGACTATTCTCCGTGCTCCCATGGACGTACCTGATTTTGGGGAACCACGTATATCTCTGTGTCAACTCTTTTACTGTTTATACTCGTATATCATGTGCGTGTGTGATTCGATTCTAACAAAGTGGTATTAGAGCTCGGGTCTGATTGAACACGCAAAGAATGATGGCTTTGAGTTCCTCTGTTACAAAGTTTGATGTGATGAAGTTCGACAAGACTGGAAATTGCGGACTTTGGCAACAGAGGGTAAAGGATCTGTTGGTGCAGTAAGGATTGGTGAAGGAGATGAAGAAGAAACTAGAGGCCATGTTGAGTGACGACTGGGAAGAACTCCAGATGAAGGCGGTGAGTACGATTCGTCTGTGTCTTCCAGACGATGTTATGTATCACGTTATGGGTGATGAATCGCCGGCTGGAGTTTGGTCGAAACTGGAGAGCAGGTATATGTCTAAGTCGTTGACGAATAAACTGTTTCTGAAGTAGAAACTGTTTGGGTTGAAGATGATCGAGGGTTCCGACCTTATCTAACATATTAATACGTTCAATCAGATTATTAGCGATCTGCTAAGGATTAAAGTGAATTTCGACGAGGAAGACCAGGCGCTAATGTTGTTATGTTCCTTACCGAGTTCTATGGAGACTCTCGTTACAACCTTACTTTGGGGAAAGAAACCCTAGAATTGGAGGAAGTCACGGTAGCCCTGCTTGCGTACAATCAACGCAGGCAACAGACCGAGGGTATTTTGGGTGAAGGGCTGGTGGCAAAAGAGGGAGAGGAACGTGGTAGAAAATTGAAAAGGGGAAAAAGAGGGGCGCGTGGGAAGTTGAAGTCAAGGGGCAGGACTCCTGAGCCAAAGGAGTTTAAGTGTTACAAGTGTCACGAAACTGGACACTTCAAGAAAGACTGTCCGTACAAGAAGAAGAATGAGGGGAAGGGAACCTGGAAGAAAGCTGGACCATCAAAATCTGCAAACGTTGTGGAGGAGTCATCGGATGATTGTGATGGTGATATGTTGTCGGTTTCAACGAACGCAGAGCACGGGGCAGACTCATGGATTCTAGACTCAGCATGTTCTTTTCGCATGTCGCCTAACAGGGAGTGGTTTGACATGTACAGGTCAGTGGATTGTGGTACTGTTCTAATGGGTAATGATGCAACATGTAAAGTCATTGGAATAGGCACAATGAAAATTAGGATGTCTGATGATGTTGTGAGAACCCTTGGTGATGTTAGGCATTTTCCAGGTTTAAAGAAGAATCTAATTTCGTTGGGAACCTTAGACTCTAATGGCTGTGAGTATAATGCAGGTGGTGGAGTCATGAGGGTAACGAAGGGTGCTCTGGTGATTATGAAAGCCTCTAAGGTTGGAGGGAATATCTATCGTTTGATAGGGAGTATAGTTGTAGGTGGAGCTGCTACCACTACAGCTGAGGATATTGATGATACCTTGTTGTGGCATATGCGGTTGGGCATATGGGGGAACGTGGGATGCTAGAATTACATAAAAAGAAGCTGTTGAAAGGGGTGAAATCATGCAAACTTGATTTCTGCAAGTTCTGTGTTCTGGGAAAACAGTGTAAGGTGCAATTTAGACGTGCAGTGAACAAAACTAAAGGAATACTTGACTACGTGCATTCGGATGTTTGGGGGCTAGTGAGAGTAGCTTCGAAAGCGGGATCTCTGTCTTTCGTGACCTTTATCGATGATTTTTTGAGGAAAGTTTGGGTGTACTTCATGCGGCACAAGTCTGAGGTTTTTGACAAATTCCAAAGGTGGAAAGTCAAGTGAAAAATCAAGCGAGGAGGCAATTAAGTGCCTCCGGAATAGGCGATGGCAAAAATTTAAACACCGCCTCGATAGTAAGGTAGCGCAGGAGGTGTGGACAGAGAAAGAAGTAGATTACTCAGGTATAAAGATCTTTGGTTGTCCAGCCTATGTTCATGTTCCCAGTGATGAGAGGTCAAAGCTTGATGCAAAATCTGAACAGTGCATCTTTCTTGGGTATGAGAAAGGTGTGAAAGGGTACAAGCTATGGGACCCGGAATCAAAGAAAGTGGTAATCAGTAGGGATGTGATATTTGATGAAGATTCTATGGTCAAAGAACATCAGGGGGTTCAGAAAACCGAGGCTAGAGAGGTCACCAGCAAACAACAGCAGGATGTACAGATTGAGTTGTAAAGTTGTGACACTGGCAATCCACCGCCAGTGGGATAGGTTGAGCAGCAGCAGCAACAGCAGGAAAGCATAGCCACAGGAAGACCCATACGCACTATCAAACCACCGAAGAGGTATGGGCTTGAGGATATGGTTTAATATACATTGTCAACCACCAGTGGGGACCCGTCTACTTTTCATGATGCTGTCATTAGTCCTGAAAGGGACAGATGGATGGAAGCCATGGTGGAGGAGATGGAATCATTGAAAAAGAATAAGACTTGGGAGTTGATGGAATTGCCCGAGGGAAAGAAGACAGTGGGTTGCAAATGGGTATACAGGAAGAAAGAGGTTGTGTTAGAAAAGGAAAGGGAAAGGTTCAAGGCTCAATTAGTTGCAAAGGGGTACTCACAAAGGAAGGGGATTGATTATGATGAAGTATTTTCTCCAGTGGTGAGACATACTTCAATCCGGATTATTTTGGCATTGGTGGCTAGCTATGATCTGGAGTTAGAACAGTTGGATGTGAAAACAGCTTTTCTCCATGGTGATTTGGAGGAAGTTATTTTCATGGAGCAGCCTGAGGGGTTCAAGCAGCCAGAGACTGAGCACCTGGTCTGCAGGTTGAAGAAGTCGCTATATGGGCTGAAGCAGTCGTTGAAGGCCTTGTTAGGAAAGGAGTTTGACATGAAAGATTTGGGTGCTGTTAGGAAAATACTTGGGATGGAGATTCGCAGGGATAGGTCAGCTGGTAAACTGTGGTTGTCCCGAAAGGATTACGTGGGAAAAGTGTTAGAGAGGTTTAGTATGGCAAATGCTAAATAGGTCAGCACTCCATTGGCCGGTCATTTCAGGTTGTCTACAACGCAGTGTCCAGAATCAGCTGAAGAGATTCAGGATATGTCAAACGTGCCTTATGCAAGTGCAGTTGGTTGCTTGATGTATGCGATGATATGTACAAGACCCGATTTGGCACATGCAGTTAGCACAGTGAGCAAGTACATGACAAATCCAAGCAGAGACCACTGGAAAGCGGTCAAGTGGATATTCAGATACTTGAGAGGTATTGCAGACCATGGGATTATGTTTGCTAGGCAACAAGATCAAATTTCAGTTGTGGGGTATATAGATGCGGATTATGCTGGAGGATTGGATGATAGGAGGTCTATGATAGGGCATGTGTTTACTTTGGTGGGTGTACCAATTTGTTGGAGATCCATGGTACAACCTCTAGTGGCTCTATCTACTACTGAATCAGAGTACATGGCAGTGACTGAAGCTGGGAAAGAAGCGATGTGGTTAAAGGGTTTTGTGAGAGAGTTAGGCATAGATCAAGGTGGAGTACAACTGTATTATGATAGTCAGAGTGCCATTTATTTGGCAAAGCATCAAGTGTATCATGCGCGGACCAAGCATATTGACGTGAGATTTCACATGGCGAGAGACTTAATTTCTATGGGTGATGTGGTGTTGGAAAAGGTGCACACTTCTGAGAATGTAGCTGACATGTTGACAAAGACTGTGACCGCGGACAAGTTCAAGCATTGTTTGGACTTGGTTAATGTCTCCAGATACTAGAAAGGAGGCGTCCTCTCAAAACTTGTTGTTTTGATATGGTTATCTTCTGAATTGGCAAGGATATTCGCCAAGGTGGAGATTGTTGGAACTTGTGGCTCATATGGTGTGTATGAGAGGCACGGAGAAGTTCCCGGTATCGATAAGCAAGTTGGGAGGCAGTTTGATGGAGTCAGTATCGTTACAAGAGTTTTCTTGTATCGATACGGAGTCATCGGTGAACGAACAAAATGCTTGGGTATCGATACAGGTATTTACCTGTATCGATACCGAGTGTCTTAAAACAGTCGGTGAACGGTGTTACAAGGGCATTATAGGTATTCAGGCTATAATGTTGAGTTATGGTTGGAATAGGAGTAGCAGCCACATATAAATACTCTCTATTGTAAAATCCTGAGGGGGATCATCAATAAAACGACTATTCTCTGTGCTCCCGTGGACGTACCCAGTTTTGGGGAACCACATATATCTCTGTGTCAACTCTTTTACTGTTTATACACGTATATCGTATGCGTGTGTGATTCGATCCTAACAAAAAGGAAAGGTTTCCATGGGCATTCTCAGAAAGAGAAATACTGTGTTGCATTATTTGGATTATTATGCAATTAGCTTCTTTGACATTTCAACTGTGTTGAAAGGTCTCATATGCTTCCAACTTTTTACGCTTTACGACATACTAGAATTCAGCTATGCCTGCACTTCCTCAAGATTTCATTGGGAGATATTTTTACAAGTTTTACTGACTCAGTAGCTATTTTTTTGCAATGATTTCTAATTAGGACGACTTTTGAGCCTTAAGAAGTGAGGAAATCTAAGCATAGCTAAGGGCTAATTTGGCTAAAAAGTGGTTTTTGATTTTTTCGTTTCGTCTTTATTCAAATTTTTGTATCATTTGTTAGTTTCATGTCAAGATTTTGTGGTTTTTGAAATCCTCTCGGCGAGACGAATCTAACAAGTATAAAGGATCCATGGAAGGGTTTCAGATGGGGGCTTGTCCTCACCTCTCCTGATCGTACCAAATCCATCTTCTGATGTTGTTCACAGAACTTCAACCTCGGAGCTTCAGCCATGGAGGTTCACGACCCCAGTGCAAAGGATCCATGGAAGGGTTTCACGCACTACAGATATGGAGTTCTTGTTCTAGCACAGCCGCTGTTCTTCCTTGCGTATCAGTTCCCCTCCTCTATGTGTCGATGGTGTCACGGTGGAGGGGGTAATTCCATTGTGGTTCCTGGCGCTATCGGTAAGATTTTGGCAGTTTTAAGGTAAGGGTTCCTCTCTTATGCTTTGATTCTGTTTTCTTGGTATCCTTGAGCTCCATGTTTGGAGCTGTTTTACATTAATTTGACCATTTTATTAGTATTCCCGGTTTGTTGTCTGGAAAATTATGTAAATCTGGGTTTCCTTTCGAGGAAGGAGGACTGTTTATTCACGTTTCTTCCTTGAGAAGAAGCAGTGGGGCCCATGGCCCAATTTTGCAAACCATTTTGTGGTCAACTCGGGCTCTGTTTGAACCAGAATAGCCAGGGCCGGCCCAGGCCCAAGGCCCACCATTTTTGGGGCACCCCACCATTTTATACCTATGGGCTAGACTAGAACACTTTTTGGACCAAAATAAAAGAAAAAAAATCCATTAGGAGTGACAAAAGAGCCCAATATTGTGGCCCAATGTTTAAAAAAGACCCAAAAATTATTGTGGCCCAAAATTTTAAAAAAGGCCAAAAACTAAAATTGATTTTAAAAAATCACAATAAAAAAAGGCCCAAGTATAATTGATATTTTTGCTTCTAAAATTACAACACTCGTAATATTCAAGTGATACTCATGCGTTATATGTATCTAGAGACTTCGTGTTTTAATTTTTCCGTTATTATGTGATGCTTGTAGAACTTTATATTGTTTTGGTTTTCTCGTATAGTGATTGTTACTTGAAAAATTATTTAGACGTTGTACTTGAAGGACACAATTTTTAGGCTAGGCCTAGGGCACCTCAAACCCTTGGGCCGGCCCTGAGAATAGGGGTTGAATATCGATAGTTGCTCTGGAAATCTATGGGGGAGGAAGAGAGTGAGATCCACTCTCTCCCCTTGCAAGTGGGCTACACGGTTCAAAGTTCACAGCAGTAGATGCTGCAGTAGCCTTACGGCTCAATCTTCCAAAACCAGCTTTAAGTCCATTCAGAACAAGTTGTCAATGCAGCTGCCCATTGGGGCCCACGGTTTGGTGCAACTTGCCCATTGGGGCCCACTTCATATACGTAAAATGGTGTTGAGGTTTCAAAAGCCCTTTGGTTTTGTATCAACTACTTTCCAGCCTTCAACTTTTATTTTCCACAGCAAGAATTTTGGTCAAAGTGGGGACCACTGCACTGTATTTGCTGTGGGATTGAGATGGGTGCATATTCACGCATGGTCCTTTGTTTGGACCCTTTACACGGATGATTATGGGATGCAACATTGCTGCACTCTACAAGCGTTGTAACAAGGGCGCTTATGGATCAACTTTCACTTTGTTTGGTTAGGTTCTCCAAAACCGGTCCTGAGAACCCCACTTGAAAATGGTTTTCAAAAGCCAAAAACCTGGGGTACACCCCATTTAGTACCAAAAATGCACCCCACCCCTTCGCGGACCCACTTTTGGGTCCCACACGAGTGATCCGAACCGTTCATTGTTCTTAAAATATTTTTTCGAGGGGGCCCACAAAAAATCATCTCAATCGGACGGTTAGAAGTGCTTGAACCAAATTCTTACCGTTTCAAATAAAGTTAAACGGTGAGAATTTGGTTCAAGTACTTCTAACCGTCCGATTGAGCTGATTTTTTGTGGGCCCCCTCGGAAAAATATTTTAAGAACAATGAACGGTTCGGATCACTCGTGTGGGACCCAAAAGTGGGTCCAAGAAGAGGTGGGGTGCATTTTCGGTGCTAAATGGGGTTGTACCCCAGCAGTGCTTGAACCAAAAGTGGTGCCCTGTCATTTTCAACAGTGGTACTGTTGGAGCTTTAAAAAAAAAAAGAAAAGGGTAGAGGCCGATTTTTGGAAACCAAACAAGGGGTGATTTCCAAAACCGGTTCTCAAAAACCCAACCAAACAAGGCCTTTAAGTCCTCTCCTTGGGCTACTATATGCAGAAATTGGGTGCCTTGTGCACACAAATTTGAATGTTCTATTTTTTGCTCATTTATTTCCTATCTTAGCAGGTTGTGCTAGGAACACCAATGTGCCCATCCCGGCGGATTGTGCCAGGGAGTACGCATTTTATATTTTTTTCATTTGTCCTCCCTGGGGTATGCCCCTTGTAGGCTGTACATTCGCTTAACCCCTTTTAATTTCACGCTAAATTACCCAAAAAAAAAGTATAAATTTATGGTCAAACAAAATAATTTTTTGAATAAAGCCGAAATACTTGGATTATTTGCCAATAATCTAAGTATTTTGGCTTTATTCAAAAAAATTTGAGTTTTGACCATAATTTTATACTTTTTTAGATTCGTCTCGCTGAGAGGAATCCAGAAACTACAAAATCTTGACGTGAAACTAACAAATGCGAAAAAAAAAATTGAATAAAGACGAAATGAAAAAACCAAAAACCACTTTTTAGCCAAATTAGTTCTAAAGTAGGTAGTACCGTGTATTTCAATAATCCTAGGGAGACACTACACTTGCCTACGTGATATTGCATGGTTGGTAAAGGAGAACAAACACTTTGAAACTACTTTGTCTATGTTTGATTAGATAGTTTAGTTTAGTTTTGATGATGTCATCAGGTGTACTGAGTGGAGAGAGATGGAGAGAGAAATGAGGGAAATGATTATGTCACCAAAACTAAAACTAAAACTAAACTGTAAAACGAACATGGCCTAATCATGCACCCTCCTGCGTGGCACTATATGATTGGTAAAGGGAGAATAAACACTTCAAAACTACTTTGATATCACTAATTATGCAGTATCATTTTATTTTATTTTAAAGAGAATTATGCAATATGATGTAGGTGGGTGTGGTTTTGTTTGGTTCTTTTTACTTCTTTGCAATGGAAAATAATTGTGTGCGAGCGTGCCAGAGAGAGTTTCAATCTCCTCCCTCAGATTAACTTTGGAAAACCAAACCTAATCAGGCGATTGTGTTTTGTTGGTTCAATTACCTCAATTAAGAGGATTTTTCTTAATAAGTGAAGAAATGCAAACCAATAAACTTAGGAAATCAAAGAACAATAAAGAAACAAGACACTTCGATTAATAAATCAAAGATAAACTTACTTCGAAATTGTCTCCAACTTCAAATACAGAGTAACAGAACTTCGAACAGGTGATTGTTGCAAGAACAACCGAGATAGGGGTGATTGTTACAAGAACAATCGAGATAAATCCTAGCTTAATTCCTAATCTACTTCCTAATCTACTTCGAACTGTGTTCGAGATCCTAAACTACTTCGAACTGAGTTCGAAATTCTAAACTACTTTGCCAATGAACAAACCAAAGATCGAACTTTTGATAGCCATTTGTTGAAGATTTGTCCAGGGGTTTTCACTCTTCAATTTCTTCTATTTATAGGCGTTGCTTGTAGTTTGAACTTCCCCGCTTCCATGAATTTGAATCTAAATTGCTTCTCGAACTCCAACTTCCACTGAGCAATAGTTGGCGCTTATTCTTCCTCCACGTCTGAATTTGAATTCTCCCTTCTCCCAGAAGCTTTAAATCTACACATTGGCTTAACAAACTCAAATGATAACGTGTTTAGGGAAATAACTGCTTCCCAGAAGTATTCCACGTGTTCTAACTGCCAATCGCCTTGTTTCTCAAGTTTACACGTGGGGCCTGTGCGTTTAGCAGTTGATATCATGGCTTCGAGGCCAATCTTTATTTTAGTAATGGCTTGTAACTGCCAATAACTACCTTTCTAAATTGAGAAGCAATACGACATCGTATTCGGTGCATTTTATCTTATTAATCCAGTGTGTCTTCATTGACGAGTAATTGCCAACGTTTGACACTTTTGATTACGTGTCAATTAATTATTGGATTGGTTAATTTTATATGTAAACAGGTTTAGGGTGTTTGTGAAGAGGTGTGTCTCTTACCAATGTTATTTAATGGTTTAGCCTACCAAATTGATACATAACTTTAAAGTGGACCATAAATCATTTACTTTATGTTTTTGGCAATGGAAAATGGATTACATTAAACAAGATATCATTTATAACTTAGAGCATCTACACCCATAAATATGATTTTTCCATTGCCATTCTCATTTTTCGCAATAAATAATGCCATTTTACAAAACAAATGGCGAGGATGCCACACTCATGTGCATTGTGTCATTTGTCATTTTTCTCTCTCTCAATCTCAAATAACTTTGACATAAATTCCATTTGATAAAAAGCAATTGGCATTTGCTAAATTTTGAGAGAATTTTGACATTGTAGTTGTGACAGTTTGACACTCAATTTGTCATTTCTTTGCTATTTTTGCTAAATGGCAAGAAAATGTAAAAAATAAAAAATAAAACCTGACGTGAATGCTCTTAGTCGCCGTCCACTATGATTTTCTTAAAGACGACAGAGAAGTTAGAATAACACTCATCAATTAAATGCATTTTGTGACCAAATAATGTAGGATAAAAATCACTTAGACCCTTCCACTTATTACTCTTCCACAAATAATGCCCTTCTTCTTTAAAACTTGTCAATCACACTCCCTCGTTTTTTAACCCGTATCACATTAGCACGATGATGCATAACGCCGTTAACAAGAGAACTTTTCCTGTCTTCGGGTTTTCTGTACAGCCCCCAAAAATACTACAGCATCAAGCTCTCTCTCTCTCTCTCTCTCTCTCTCTCTCTCTGTGCGACCTAGCTTCACCACCCTTAAGCAGATCGATCTCACCAAAATCGATTGATGTGGGGGAATAGAGTACACCTAAGGAAATACAGAACACGAAGCGATGGTTCCTCTTCCTCTTCCCCTTCCCCCTTGCCTACCGTCGACCTTAGATCAGACCACAAACTTCGCCCTTGCTACCGGTTGTTCTGCCGCCGACAACCTACTTACCCAACCGCCTCTGGAGCAAGTGCGTCTTCACTGGCTACTGTAGATTTGTATTTGTGTATCTTAACTATGTACCCAATTTGAGGAGATTTGAACAGGTCTCTCATCAATTGTCCATCCCTCTTATTCGATTTCAAATTAAAGCCTTTGGGGCTCGTATTTCCTTTTTATTATGATGGCATGTTTGAATCTGTTGAATTTTATGTGGTAGCTCTCGCATTCGCAACCCTTGTGATTATGTATTCGACAACATTGTCCATCCCTCTTAGTTAAGGTTTTTTTTTTTTATATTTATTTTTAACAGAAGAAACTTTGGAATTTGTTTATTTGATGAGATTATTGCGTAAAGTATCACACACCCCCATTAACAGAGGGAGATTAGAGAAAGATTGAGGAGAGCAAATTTGTTCACCCTCATTTTATGTGGTAGCTAGGGTGTACTCATTTTGTATCTTAATTCGATAATCGAAATCATTAACTATGCCCAATTTCACTTGTTAGGAGGTCACACAAAAATTTAGCCCAATTAAATATAGGAACTATTTCATCTAAAGTTTTATTTATTTATATTTAAAATTCTCGCTAAAAAAATTGAACTTTTACATCAAGAATTCATCGATATTGGATTGAACTCAATTTTTGCATGGACTCCTAATTAAGAAATGAATCTAGACAAAATGAATGGTTTTGATTCTTGATGTGAGCCACAAAACAAGTACACCCTACAATGGTGAACAAAGCGAGAGTGAACAAATTTTCTGTCAAGATTGAGAGACCGAGGATGACAAAAGTGATAAGAAGTGAGTTTGAGGGAGTGAGACGGGATGATGACAAAGAATTGGGTAGAGGAAACGTGAAGATGCCGGGATCCAAGTTTTTGAGAGAGAGAGAGAGAAAGATCATTAGTGGGATAAATTTGGTTTTGAATTTTGATGGGTTTCTCTAGGTAAAGGAGGAGAAGATGGGGGGGTATGGTGGTTGGAATGGAGGAGAGATTTATAAGAGGGATGAATAGGAGGGTAAATGTGGCATAAAAATATGTATTCGTGCTTGATCGACCAGGTGACTAAAAATAAAGATGCATCCCAAGCGTAGGACTCTTGACTAGTGCAACATAATATCCAGAAGTACCGGAGTCAAACCACAGAGACGACTAACGGTGTTTGACTCAACAATGCGGAGTTATAGTTTAACCTGGCTCTTAGGTAGCCACCCCTTGTTCAATGAGATTGATTAATTAATTTACCGACGGATTCACTAAATGCAGATTAAAATGAGAGTACAGCTGAGGGAACCCAGCGTCCGCGACTAGCCTAACCGATGTTTACTCGGGCCACAATTACTCTTTTTTATTGATTTTAGAATAAGAGAAAGACTCCCCAACAAATGCGCACCACCTATCACCAAATTCCGTGCGCATTCAATTCCGGCGATGCCTGAGTTTTGTTTGTTAAGAAAGTTTCCGTTTCCTAAAATTGCTCAAAAATCAAGTTAATTCGGTCCCAAGGTAGAACATCAATCAGCCTAGTGCAAAGCGCTTTTGCCGCAACTGCACTCTATATGACTACTCACTCATGGTTCTAATAATTGCAGAAATTATATTAAACCTAAATCTAAACATACTTTTGATAATTAAAATAGAACAGAAAACAATACCACTGATCGTGCGAAGAAATCAGACTTGAATATCACGCGATAACACCAATCCAATAGTTGGAAATTTGAAGATCTGAATTAACTTGAATGCTGAAATTGAATTGAAAGCTGCAGCCGAAATTTAGAAAGAATAAAACATAAGTTTAATGTTTGGAACCCTAATTTGAGTGTTAAGAGGGTTTTTATATTGATCTCCTTAATTTACAATTAAAATCCTAAAACAAATCAGAATTTCTTCGCACAAATACCCAAAATGCTACCGTTTCAAGGCCAAGTTAAGCTCTCGGTAGCGCTACACCAATTTTGATGTAGCGCTACCTAACCCTTATCTCTCATTTTGGCCGTTGCCTCCGTATTGATCGGTTGACCTTCTAATCATTCGGTAGCACTACACCTCTTTTGGTGTAGCACTCTCCAAGCTTCTGTTCAATTTTTGACCCCCGCTGTGCCACTTTTGAGCGCTTCATCAAATCCCTGTAGCACTCGCGATGAGTTACGATCACTTCCATGCGAAATCAACTTCAACACTTAAGTCTCTCCAGCCTTGCATGCTCTCAAGTTCGATCACGACTTTCAAGTCTCTTTAATCCAATCTTGGTGCTAAAACAGTCTTATTTTTCGGAAAATTAACAAAAACACAAAACATACCAAAACAACGCATCAAGTGGAAAATAGGGAATAAATTAGATAACAACGTGTTAAAACTACCTTATTTAGCCATTTATATCTATAATATTGCGTGCCTATCAATTTGGATGGAAGTATTCAACTTTTGTTAAAGATATATTGACGGACGGGTGTGAAGTGATAAGGGTGATACGGGTTAAAAGATAAGGGAGTGTAGTTGACAGGTTTTAAGTGATGTTTGCCCAATAATGTAGAACTTTACTTGACAGTTGGGATGCAGGATCAAATAGCAAACTGATTGGGGACCCAATAAAACAACTGATTGTGGATCCAACAAAACAGAAAAAACGGAGCAAAAAACAAAATAGAAGTAAACCTTTATGCGCTTGACCTTAAAGCCTAAGGTCCCCTCTTTTGAAGAATGATAACCACAGGTCTACAACAATACGTAGAATTTCCTCAGTTTCCCTAAAAAATGTAAGAAGATTAGATTTATTACTTTAAGGTCTACAGAGATGAATCCGCAAAGAATTACCAATATTTTTACTGGGTTGGAAGTTCCTTTTTTCTCTGGTGCCTCCGGAATAATGGGTTCGACAGTTAAAAAAAAAGAGAGATTTGAATAGTGTGATTGATAAAGAATTCTCTACCTTCACCAAGACTCTAGATTAAGAAAAGATTGGCAACCCAAGCCAACATACCCCGAAGGTGACCATTGTATAGCGCAATCGAAAAAGGATCATGCTATCATGGGGTTGACCATTTTGTTATTCTTGGGCTCCTTTTTCAGAAACAATATTCCAGGCAAATTGGGACACACCCCTTACCATTGTTACATTTACATACAATCAAGGATAGTTTCTTATTTTGCTTTTGGACAGTTCAATCATATAAATGAGTCCATTTCCTAATGTTCTCCTGTTTTTTCAATGCAGACCAATCTTAGCGTAAGAAACATTACAAATGGTGCATTTACAAATTTATGTTCATCTGTGTGGACCACACCTGATAGGCGATCTAATAAGCACCACCATGAGACCCTACTCTCCCATAAAAATGCATTATTACGAATTTATTAACATTTTCCTAAATATTGTGTGTACTAGTTGTTAACCCAAATATTTTCGTAGAAATATATTATTGATTTTGATGATAACAAACATATATAGTTAAAAGTGAAATATATTTAAAATGGATATTTGATACTCACTTGAATTAATTGTGCATTTTGTAGGATTTGGTTGAAGTACACATATAGGGATTCCAGACCAAATCATTACTCCATTAGTCAAAGATTTACTTTGAAAGGAGAAAGATTAAGGACAAATCTTTTCCTCGTTTTTGTTATTGGCTCAAGCGCTCTGAATGGAAAATAAAATATTGTTGGAGGATATTTGAAGATCATGGAAATTTGGACTTGCTCTAATTTTGGAAAGCAATTCTCTCAATTCAAATTGGCAAGAAAGCACAAGGAAAGTTGACATATTAAAAGGCATTCACTACCTTAATTCTATGCCTATTGATTCAACGGTCAATGCAACAAAAAGGAATAATTTGTGTAATGGCTTTACTTAAGGCATGATGCAATATCATTTTCTGACTTGTGTCCAACGGCTAGAGCAGGCAAAGGAATAATGCCATGTTTTAATTGTTCCAAGCAAGGCAAATTGACAAAAGGAAATGTTCAAATCAAGGGATTTTTTCCAACGGCTAGTGGTACTTTTGGTTCAATCAAGGCTTAAACTAATGGTTGTTTCCAAAGTTAAAGGTATGCATTCAACGTCCATATGCAGAAGATTATAAGAAGGATCAAAGAAAATATGGAGACATATATACGGACAGAAAACTCCAAAGGTAAAAATATACATGTGTCACCTTTGTCATTCAACTCCAAGTTTTGTCTTGCAAATTTTATACTAATTTGAGTGTTCTATTTGAGCTATCATTGTAAAAGGGGTTGTACACCTTGTGAGAAGTTATCTTTTGTGAGTGAATTTTGTGTGAGAAAAAATTACTCGGATAGGTGTGACTAGCACCGGAGTCAAAACTAGTTGGTTAGGTGTGACTAACACCGGAGTCAAAAATAGTTGGAGTGATTGTGGATATTGCTCGTTGTAAAGGTTTCTCTAGCACTCGCGAAGCTAGAAAGTGTTACTATTGGAGATAGTGCAGCAAATCCCGAGTTGGACACTTGGGAAGTGGACTAGGCCATGAAGTTGTGGACCAAACCATGATAAATCTCTGTGTTTGATTTCTCTCTCCTTTCTACTCTTTATTTGCTTTCATACAATTATTGTTTGTGTGTTTGAAAATATTTAATTTTATTGGGTGTTGCTTTTAATTATTTAATTTCGCATTATTTTTTAAGATACACAATTCACCCCCTCTTATGTTGCTATCTGAGCCAACACTAGTAATTACTGCACTAGGCTTTTGTGAACTTCTAAGCGACGTTTTACATGCAAAAAAAAAAAAAAGACATTCTTTTCCTTATCGTATTTGGAATTACGTTGGATTTTCTTTCGATCTTCCTAGGAAGATATGAGAGATAATGGAGTACTATCTATGTATTCTAAGATATACGACTGCCGCTGTACCAATATATGTGATGATTGATTCTCCTCCTAAGAAACAACAATAGCCAAACAAGAATTGACTTTTTGTTCTGTAAACTAACACCACAAAAGACCAGACCTCAACCTATTCCAAGTCTTTGGGTCAACAAACAGCCATTGAAAGCTACATTTTGTAGACTGCCAAATTCAAACGCATTGCATGCTAGAGACACGCACCCATCTTTGGAACCTAGGTCTGATACCATGTTACATCATCTTTGGTAGAATTCAACCCCAAAAGTTAGTTCATGAAGTGAGGGTGCCCTCATGCTTATGTATTTCATATTACTTTGGTATCCAAGTGACGTGGGACTTCGCATTATAGTTAGTTGTAAGTTTGTGAGGTTTGAACTCCACTTAAAAATCCATGGGAGCATTGTTGAGTTTAGGCACCCCAAACTATACACCTATATTGAATATTCTCACTCTTATTCAATACAAAATTGCACAAGTACACTTGTACACAAGACACTACTCAAAGACAGTCACTCACACTTGAGTGTCACTCACATGCACACACTTTGTGCTCTCACAACACTTGTGTATCTCACACACACTTGGTGTTCTCTCCAACACCTACACTTGGTGTTCCTTACACACACCTACACAAATGAGCTCCCACTCCTATTTATAGAGAGTAATGGAACTATCTAGAATAGGAATATCCTAGAATAATTCTACAAGCTTCTAAACAAACCTAAATACTTCTATCGTAGTCTAGAAGATTCTAGAGTAGCCTAGAAGACCCCATCACCTTCCATAAGTTTCTGGAAGGTTCTACAATAACCTAGAGCATTCTAATAGAATCTGGAACCTTCTAACAGAGTCCAGAATATTCTAGAACATTGTGGAATATTCTAGTGAAACCCAGAACATTCTGGAAGCATCTGGAGATTTCCGGAAAGTCAGTAATGTCTCTCAACAAGCATATGGTGCCTACTACTAGGCTACCACTATAATTGCTCTCTTTTAGAATGTTACTCAATTGGTTCCAAATCTTTTATGACATAAGTACTCATTTTCACCATTGAAAACTATTGGAGAACAAAAGTATTGATGATGATTTAGCAGTTTTGCAATGCCAAAGTTGGTTCAACAAAAGGCATTGCCAAACTTTGGGGAGATATAGCCAAAGTTTGGCCTTAGCAATGAATATGGCATACCCCCAGAGCTGCTCTTTTATGTGTTAAGAATCTAGAATTCATAAAACTATTATGAATTGTTCAGGCTTGGACAATACACGAAGAAGGTAGGTCAACTGAACTGATTGATCCGACCGCGAGGGAATCATGCTGTCCATTGGAAGTGTTGCGATCCATCCATGTAGGTCTATTATGTGTGCAACAACACCCGGAAGATAGGCCAAGCATGTTGTCTGTGGTATTGATGTTGGGAAGTGAAGGTTCATTGCCATGGCCTAAATAGCCTGGCTTTTTTACTGATAGGAATCTTTACAAAGTAGACACTTCATCTAGCAAGAATGCAACAAGTTCAACTTCAACGAATGACTTGACTGTTACAATAGTCGAGCCTCGATAATGTAATTATGAAAAACATAAATTGTTATGTTTCTGCATATTCTTTTAGCAAAACCATTTTTGCCGTGTTGTCAAGGGTTGTGTGATGTGTAGAAATTGTAGTTGTTGTTGTAATTAGAGAGGAGGAGAAAGAGTGCATATGAACATGTAGTGAAACACAAAGGACATTGTTTTGCAGTTTTGAAAGTAGAGAACACAGAGAAGAGTGCACGGGTACACTTGATTGAAATCAGCTCTGTGCCCCCTATGGGAGCCCATCCCAAGAAGGATTTGTCGATAAAATTACATACAGACATGGCGGCCTATGGATTTTGATCTTTCTCGGGAGAATATTTGGGCTTCTGTCATTCATTTAGAACTATAAGCTGACGTTCCAAGCTTTGGGTTTGTTGTATCTGGATCAAATAAAAGCTTGAACTGTCAACTATAATTTTTTTCCTGATGGACATATTTGTAATGGACTAGACATTTGTACTATCTTTCAGTCAAAACTCGTGCCTTCCAGTTCATGTTCTCAGAGAGCGTCTGTAACATTTTCCACCTTGGTCTACTATGTATGCAATAGCATCTAGAGCATATGTCAATTATGTCATCCGTGGTACTGATGTTGGGTGGCAAGGGCACATTGCCTCAGCCTAAATAACCTGGTTTTTTCATCGAGAGACTTGAAGCTGGGAGATCAAAACAAGAGGCCTTTTTGCTGCCTTTAGACATCTGTCTTTCTACTCGTGTTTATTTGTTGACTATGATGATCAGTACCCAGTTTTACCTCATATTTTTTTCACAATGCCTTTCATTTTTCGGTTGGGATTGAAAGAACATAAATGGGTCTTTAAGTTGGAAAGTCATGTAACCCTGCACTTCAGGATTTCCTTGTTGGGTGGTATCTAACTAGTGCTAACAGTCAGGTGAAACAAACAGCAAAATCTGACCTTTGATCATTGACGAAGTGCATAACCTTTTCCGAGAAGCAAAGTATAATCTCAAATATGTACTCCTATTGAATCCCAATGGAGATTTATAAATGAATTGTAAATCATTATGTCAGTTCTTACAATTAGGAGTCAATAATACAAAGATAGTCTTCAATTCCCTTTAACTGTCAATTTACAATCTCCTTGAAAATTATGCATCTTTTATCTAGCTTCCAGCATTAAGGAGAATGCAAAGGACCAAAATCTATACTTATAATAGTGTAGAAAACAGTGCATAAATCACAGCCTTTGGATTCTTTGACCAAGGATTTTAGAATCCACTCCTCGGTGGTGATGCATCTTTTATCTGGCTTCTAACAACATTATTGTTACGTTGTTTTGAGTGAAATATTTCCCCCTTCTGTCGAGGTACCTAATTAAGTGGGACTTCTTTCTACAAAGAAAGTAGGCTACTAAGATTGAGGCAATGTCATCCCTTTATTCCCCAACATGAAAAATACAGCCGAAAATTGTTGGCCTGTCTTCTGGGATTTTTGCACACATAGTACTTAAGACTTTCTTTTTTATGTGCCGAATAATTTTATTTTATTGTATGTATGTATTCGAATGCATATGTAAATGTGCTTGATCGCCCAAGCACGAGTTATTAGATTATTGAACAAGTGTGTTGGGACCCACAATGTGTGATGAGGTTTGTGAAAAATCATTTGAGTTAATTATTTATTTCACTGTTAGATTAGGGGTGTCAGTGTTTGCAACTTTCTTGTTAGTGGCATAATATCTATGCAGCTAGAGGGAAAATGTGTAATTTTTATACTAGGATCATTTTACGCAAGAGAACACTTGTTCTCTTCGGGCCGTACTTTTTCCCATTTCGTCTCTCTAGCACTGGGTTTGTGGAATATGAGAGAGAGAGAGAGAGAGAGAGAGAGAGAGAGAGAGCACTTGTTCTCATTAGGCAGTACTTTTTCCCATTTCCTCTCTCTCTCTCTCTCTTATATTACACAAACCCTTGTGCTTCTCCT
The DNA here is from genome assembly GCA_022606695.1 of Vaccinium macrocarpon. Lineage (NCBI taxonomy): Eukaryota > Viridiplantae > Streptophyta > Magnoliopsida > Ericales > Ericaceae > Vaccinium > Vaccinium macrocarpon. The sequence continues at coordinate 4,586,808 of CM040180.1, forward strand.
CCGAAATTGAAGGCCACAGAGAGAACACTTGTTCTCTTCAACACTTGTTCTCTTTAGGCAGTACTTTTTCCCATTTCCTCTCTCTCTCTCTCTCTTATATTACACAAACCTTTGTGCTTCTCCTCCGAAATTGGAGGCCACAGAGAGAGAACACTTGTTCTCTTTAGGCAATACTTTTTCCCATTTCATGTCTCTCTCTCTCTCTCACTCATATTACACAAACCCTTGTGCTTCTCCTCCGAAATTGGAGGCCAACGCATGGAAATCTGATAGATATGGTGACTGAAATGGAGAAAATGGAAGAAAATTAGGGAAGGTGCAGGAAGTAGAAGAAGAGGAGTTCTATTATTGGTAGAAGTAAACGGTTACAAAGCTAAGGAATATTTGGTCCCTACTCATATTATCACATTACAATTCATTTGATACCCTTCACTGAACACACCCCTCCAATTTATATGATCAAGCTATCAAATTTTCCCGCCTAAACTAACCAACTACCTACTTAACTGCCCAAGACTCCAGTAATTCAATGTATCATTCCCCATAGTCTTACTCCAACCCATGATTACTTCATAACATCCTTGTTGGGTTGTTTCTAAGTAAAGCTAGCAAAATCTGATCTTTGACCTTCGAAAAAGTCCATAATCTTTTACAAGAAGCAAAATAATACTCTAAAAAATGCTTCCTGATTGAACCCAATGGAGACTCGTAAATGAATTAGGAGTATATCTCTTCTATCAAGTCATACAATTAGGAGTCCATAATACACACATATGTCTTTAATGTCCTTGGACTAAAAATTTACAATCCGCTACTTGAAAATTATGCATCTTTGATATAGCTTCCAGCATTTAGGAGAATGCAAAAGACCAAAATCTATACTTGTATTAGTATAAAAAAAATTCTGCATCTATCACGGCCTGTGAATTCCTTGAGCAAGGATTTTACAATCATCTCCTTGACAGTGATCCATCTTCTATCTGGGTTCTAGCAGTGTCATTGTTACGGCGTTCTGTGTGTAATACGTTCCCCCTTCTTTTGAGGGATCTAAATCAGTGGGACTTCTTTCTACAAAAAAAACCAGGCTGCTTAGGTTGAGACAATGTCACCCCTTCATTACCCAACATGAAAATTACAGCCGGCATTGCCGGCCTATCTTCAGGGAGTATCTGCACACATAGAAGGGCTACTTGAATACATCTCAGTACTTGAGATTCTACATATGAATCCTCTAAACAAGAATCCATCAAGTCCAGTGCATTATCATCCTTCCATAGTAACCATGCCTGCATCAATTGCAATGCAATGGTTATTTAATCAGAGCTAGAAAAAGTAGAAAAAGAATTGCATTTTGCAATGGATACCCACATGTCCCAAAAGAGTGTGATGGTGATCTGGATGATGAAATTTCCTATTCTTTTGGCCACTCACTATCTCCAACAAAAGCACTCCCAAACTGAAGACATCTGACTTCACTGAAAATTTGCCATCAATGGCATACTCTGGAGACATATAACCACTGCATGTATTTATTGTGAAATGTAAGCAACTAAACGTGATGACTTGCTCACAAAATCATCACGAGTAGGAAAAAGTTCTGAAAATCTATGAGACTTACTATGTTCCAATTACTCGCTTTGTTTTGTCTTCTATTTGATCCCCACAAAAAATTCTTGCTATGCCGAAGTCTGAAATTTTGGGATTCAACTCGCAATCTAGCGGAATATTGCCGGTTTGAGATCCCTATGAATAATTCTTAATCTGGAATCCTGGTGAAGGTAGAGAATACCCCGTGCAATACCCATAGAAATTTCAAATCGCTTTGGCCAGTTGAGTAGTTTTCTTTTGTTATGATCTGCAAAATTAGGATCCAAGGTGAGTAATATGCAAGATATATTTTTACACTAAACCAAAGGACTCCTAGAAACCGGAATTGGTGTTATTTTAACCAGGTTAAGGGACAAGAGAGGTGGACCGAAAATAAAATTGTCCAAGCTTTTGTTCGGCATAAACTCGTAGATAGGTATCCTTTCTTCTCCTTCAATGCAACAACCCAAAAGCCTTACAAGGTGTTGGTGTTGAAGTTTGACAATCATTATACCTTCGTTCTTGAACTCTTGAAGACCTTGTCGAGAATTTCTCAAAAGCCTCTTTACAGCGATTTCTTGTCCAATCAACAAGTTACCATAGAAGTCTTGAAACACGTGTTACTAGTGTACAACTCGCTGTTTTCTAACTGTAAAACTAAAATTAGATACCTTACCTAGTAAACAGGACCAAATCCACCCTCTCCAATCTTATGTGTATTGGAGAAGTTATCAGTGGCAGTGGCAATAGTAATCCTATGTCATCTTTTTCTGTTTTGAGACCTGTGGAATGAGAAACTAATTGATTACTGTTGCTGATCAGACTAGTTCCATCATATAATTGGAACTAACAATTGAAGCTGTAGTTTGCAATCTCCATTTTAATGAAAGATGAAATTCTTAATTTGTTAACAGTCGATTAAAACAGATAAACAAGAATTAGAAAGCAACGATGAACACAGAGAATATACGTGGAAAAACCCTAAATGGGCAAAAACCACGGGAAGGAATCAAACACTATAAAAATCATTGTGCGGTTACAAAACGACCTTACTCACAATTGAGACTCCTCGCAATTGACCTAAGATCGATTGTCGACTCCTCGTTCACCACACCCAGCGTTTGATTGCCGCCGCCTCGAATCCTCGAGCTTTCCAAATGTTTTTCCGGAAATCCACCAGAAAATTGAACTTGAACGAAGATGTAGAAACCTCTTGAAGCTTTGATTAACAATCCATGAACAAAGTGCTTCAAGATCCACAATCACCCTCTTGGTGTTATATTTATTGAAGAACAAACAAAGACACTGTTTTCTCTTTTTTTTAGCCGACTCTCGATACCTAGATCTGAACCGAGGGCATGTATTTATAAATTTGTCAATCCGATCAATCGCATCGGAAGCCAATTGATCGGAACCTTGTAGATCCGAAATTTCTATAGCTTGTCGATTAATAACCTGATTAATCCACTCGTCAGTCCATAGACTCTGAAAATAGACGCCCTGTGCAACCTGCAGCTTTGCCAAAATCAGAGGGACTCGATTGAGAAGCCGATTGATCGCATGATTGATCTTCCCGTTTCGAATGCCGTCGACCGACTAAAAACACTAACACTCAAATTACATAATAACGAGATTCCTTCCACTCTATTCCTATACAGACTTCTACTTAAGAAAATTACAACTCGATAATCAAAGAAATACGTGTAAAAAATGTGATTTGTCGGATGGAATTGCCAACACAAAAAGGATGCCGATTTTTGGAGCTTACAATCTCCCCCTTTGGCACTTCCATGACAAAACACATTACCCCTTAACTGTAAGCTGCAACCATAACTCAAACACGTCAAACATTGAGATAGCATAAGCAGTAACATCAACCTAAGCATAAGCATTAACATTAGATGGCATAAGCAGTAACATCAACCTACTCCCCCTTTTTGTCGTGGAAGGACAAAGAGCAAGTAGCTAAACCAAGGATTAGAGGAAACAATATATTATGAGCAACATCAAGTAGGCGCAAAAATACTAAACCATATAGAAAGCTGAAGAACCAAATCCAACATAATCAATAAACGACGTGGCAGCAAAGGCAAAATAACTAGAAGTTAAGCACCCAGCAGAACATAACTACTAGGCTGGAGAACTACAAAGCAAAAACAAAATAGCCGCCACGCAGGGCAAAATATGATCTAAAAGGCGAACTACCTGAGCAAGGACCGACTACCGACTAGGATAAGATAGCAAAGTAGCACAGAACTACCGAAAGAAAGTCAGTGACTGTAGGCACGGCGAGGAGGCGGTGGACAGAAGGCTGGATGCTGATTAAGAAACAAATGCACAGCACGAGTAAACTCATTAACCTCCCCCTCGTGCAATTGGTTAGCCGTGTGGCGATCCTTAGCTTTGCCAAAGTAGGACATGAGTGCAGTGGCCATACTCCCTCTATGGATAGGTAAATAAAGACCAAGGTTAAGAAATCTTTTTTTTTAAAAAAATACACTGCCTCCAGGAAAGGATCCTTTGAAAAATAATATTCCCTTGTTCGTATGGTGCCAAAATCCCATGAAAATCCCATGAAAATTCATTACTGGATATAAACATAAAAATGATCAAAACAATGTGAATGAATACCCAAGTGTGACCAAGAGGAAAAGATAGAAACACCGAAAATATATTGAAAATGAAGAAAGATAAAATATATATATATATATATATATATATATATATATATATTGTACAAAAAACAAAAAAAAACAAAAAAACCATGCGTTCGCTCAAATCACAATTCAAGAATTATCATCAACACACACATCATGATAATGTATAAGCACATGCTTTAAAAACTCAAACATTTATGCATCAAATCAAGAATGAGACACACAACATGGCCGAATGCGAGTGGGTGTGTGTGTGAGTCACAAAAATTTTATCAAGCTCAGCTCACTAAAATTACCAAGTCTCATGTAGACTAGGAGTTTCAAGACAACTCCCCCTCAAAAAGTCAAACCAAGCTAGGTCCTCAACGTGACGAACGAACAAGCACACTAATGTAATTTTTTTTATTTTTACTTTTATTTTTTTTTATAGGGAGCAACACATAAAAATATATATGCTTTTACCCCACTGCCGTTTTACGCGAATATACGGACTGGATAGAGCCGGATGATCCGGTTATTAGGCAAGTGGTCCAATACTACCTTCACAGGGTCTATCTATCTTTTGACGCGAACACTCAGAGGGAGAGTACCTCACCCTGATTGCCCGGTTACTCAATGAATGCCTGGATAGGTAAACACCATAAAAATTACCTTCACAAGATCTATCCATCTTTTGACGCGAACTTTCGGAGGGAGAGTACCTCACCCCAATTGCCCGGTTACTCAATGAACGTCCGGATAGGTAAACACGATAATACTATCAAACTGTCTGTAGCACATGGGAATAGTAGCCATAGGTCAATCTCAAAGGGAAGTATACAAGAAACCGGCTAGATACATGAGACTAGCAACAATGAAAAGTAATCTTAGCATTTGTGTGATGTGGTGGAGACAATCGGCGATGTAGCATGTAGCACTCAACATTGAAATGCATTGAAGTGTGAGAGATAACAATATATGCTCATGCTCTATCAAGAATGTCTGAACCCATGATAATAGATGCTAGTGATTTGACGCACACTATAACCCCCAAAAGTGAACAATCGACATTTTTTTTTTTTTTTGTATTTTTAACTATATATAATAATAATAATAATAATAATAATAATAATAATAATAATAATAATAATGATAAATAAATAAGTAAATACAGAAATAAATAAATAGTAACAAAAATGCAGGAGATTTAATCAATGCAACAAACTCCAACTAACTTACGAAGATAAACGAAACGTAGATAATCAAGAGGTTTTGTGAAAAGATCTGCTTTCTGATTGGTAGTGTCTAGATATTCAAGAGTGATAGTACCTTCTTCTACGAGGTCGCGGATGAAATGATGACGAATATCAATATGCTTAGTGCGAGAGTGTTGCACAGGATTTTTGATATATTTATGGCACTAGTGTTGTCACAGTAAAGTGCTATCTTATTTTGAGGAAAACCGTAGTCATCAAGCATTTGCTTCATCCAAAGAAGTTGAGTGCACGCACTACCCGCGGCGATGTACTCGGCTTTGGCGGTAGATAAAGAAATAGAGTTCTGTTTCTTACTAAGCCAAGCAACAAGGTTATTCCCAATATAAAAACATCCCCCTGAAGTACTCTTACGATCATCAGCACACCCAGCCCAGTCAGCATCCGAAAATCCAACCAAGTTCGCATTAGTGTCTCTAGACATCCATATACCATAACCAACTGTACCACTAACATATTTAAGGATCCGTTTGACTGTTGTAAGATGAGATTTTTTAGGATCAGCCTGATAACGAGCACACACACCTACGCTAAACAAAATATCAGGGCGACTAGCGGTCAAATATAACAAACTACCTATCATGCTTCGATACAGATTTGAGTCAATAGAAGTACCAGCAATGTCTTTAGATAATTTAGTAGTGGTGCTCATAGGAGTGCGCGAGTGTTTGGCGGACTCTAACCCAAATTTCTTAATAAGTCCAAGAGCATATTTAGATTGAGAGACAAAAATCCCATGTTCAAGTTGACGGACTTGAAGGCCAAGAAAATATGTAAGTTCACCCATCAAACTCATTTCAAACTCTTTCTGCATAAAATTTGAAAATTAAGTCACAAGAGTGGGACAAGTTGAGCCGAAAATGATATCATCCACATAAATTTGAACTACTAATAAGTGGTTGGCCTTGCGTTGAACAAACAGGGTTTTATCAACGCTCCCCCTAACAAAACCATTTTCTAAAAGAAAAGAGGTCAGTCTATCATACCAAGCTCGAGGAGCTTGTTTCAAACCATAAAGAGCTTTGTTTAAACGGTACACATGGTCAAGTTTATGAGGGTCTTCAAACCCTTTAGGCTGAGCTACAAAAACCTCTTCCTTAATGACACCATTAAGAAAAGCACTTTTGACATCCATTTGGTATAGTTTAAAACCTAGACAACATGATATAGCAAGCATAATACGTATAGATTCTAATCGAGCAACAGGGCAAAAGTTTCATCAAAGTCAATTCCTTCAATTTGTGCATATCCCTGAGCTACTAGGCATGCTTTATTGCGGACCACAACCCCCTGTTCATTGGACTTATGTTTGAATATCCACTTCGTGCCAATAATGTTAGTGTGTGTCAGTCTAGGAACTAATTCCCACACATTGTTCCGTTCAAACTGATGTAATTCATCATGCATAGCATTAACCCAAAACTCATCAACCAAGGCTTCCTTAACATTTTTAGGCTCTATTAAAGAAACATAACACATGTATGATACCTCTTCACGCATTTGTCGCCGAGTTTTCATCGGGTCTGTCACATTCCCAATTACCTGGCTTGTTGGGTGATTTAGCTTCACACGTGCTGAAGGTTGCAATTGCTGTGTCTCAACACGGTTATCAGGATTCTCCTCCTCATCTACTTCCTCCTCTTTTGTAGACTCAGTGTCTTGATCATCTTCAGTTGAACTAGATTGCTCCATACCTGAGTCCTGCTCAATAAAAGGCTCATACAATTCGTTAGCGAGGATATCTGATTCACTCAAAGGATTTTCATCAACCACAACATTGATGGACTCCATGACACTTTTAGTCTGTTTATTATAGACACGGAAAGCTCGACTATCAGTGCAGTAGCCTAAGAATATACCTTCGTCACTACAAGTGTCGAACTTGCCAAGTTTTTCTCTGTCTCTCATTATATAACACTTACTCCCAAAAGTTTTAAAATATTTGACATTTGGTTTCTTACCTTTCCATAATTCATAGGGAGTATTCATGGTGCCAGGTCTAAGATAAACTCGATTAATAATATAACAAGCAGTATTAACTGCTTCAGCCCAAAACCTGCGAGCAATTTTCTTAGCATGAAGCATAACACGTGCCATCTCTTTTATGACTCGATTTTTTCGCTCAACAACACCATTCTGTTGTGGAGTTTTAGGAGCTGAAAATTCATGCCTAATACCGAGTTCATCACAAAAAATAGCATAATCAGAGTTTTCAAATTCCTTTCCATGATCAGAACGAATACGAGTAATACACCCAATTTTAATACCTTTCTCGTTTTGAATACTTTTGACAAGCGCTTTAAAAACAGAGATAGTTTCAGATTTTTCACGAAGAAACTTTACCCAAGTAAAACGAGAAAAATCATCAACAACAACAAAAATATACTTTTTACCAGCAATGCTTTCAACTCTGGAGGGTCCCATCAAATCCATGTGAAGAAGTTCAAGCGGTCTCTCGGTAGCTATTCCGGTGGTCTTTTTATGAGAAGCCTTGACCTGCTTACCGCGTTGACATGGACCACAAATATGATTTTTTGGCTTACTGAGCTTGGGCACACCTCTGATCAATTCACGTTTGGTTATCACAGATAGATCTTTATAGTTTATGTGACCCAGACGCTGATGCCAAAGATCAGTGTTAGTAATTTGAGTTGAATGACTAGACGCATCATTAAACAGAACAATACCATAACAATTATCAGATGTGCGAGTACCATGCATAACTCTATTTCCTTCTTTATCCAAAATATAGCAGTCATTTTTAGAAAAATGAACCTCATGATGAGCATCACACATCTAACTTATACTTAATAATTTGGTTTTCAAACCATCCACATACAACACATTCTCTACATGTGCCAATCCCGGGGCTTGAATAGTACCTCTTCCTACAACTCTAGATGAATTTCCGTCTCCAAAAGTTACCACACCTCCATCATATTTTTCTAAGTTTAAGAAAAAAGACTTATCTCCTGTCATGTGACGAGAGCATCCACTGTCAAGGTACCACACGTGGGAACTGCGGCCTTTAGGGCCGTATGAACCACCATGCAGTGAAGATCATGTCTCCTAACCCAAACATGTCTAGTTTTAACTTGACAAACCTTATTCTTATGATTTATTATGGATTTCGGTGTCTTGCTCCTGGTGTTGATGTGATTGGGGTAATTAATCCAAGAATTAAAACCATGTCCATGTTTGACTCTAGGTGTCCTAAAACTGAAATTTTGGTTCTTAGCAAACAAAAGGTAACCATGCAATTGGAAACAATTTGGTCTAATGTGACCCTTTACTCTGCAGTAATGACATGTAGGAACAAACTTATAATTTTTAACAACTTTTGAATCGTGTGCTTTCTGTGTGTTAATTTGAGCAATAGGTGCTGAATGTATTTTAGAGGTTACCTTTTCGGATTTGTTCTCATATACCTTTTCTCCGGACTGAGAGAGTGATGCTTTATGAAAGCCAAGTCCGCTCTTGTCACTAGATGGTCTTTGACTATCTAGCATATCATCCAAAGCCTTTGATCCTGCATTCATTCGCTCAAAAATACAGTTAGCACTAGTAAGTTCATTATTCAAGTTTTCAATTTTACCTTCATAGACATTGTTCAAATCTTCCAAGGCCTTAATTTTAGCTTTGTAGTCAGCTGCCTCCTTCCTAAGCTTGTCTCTTTCTTCTGTAACTGATATAAGGAGACCTTGTTGTTCATCCAACTTGTTTTTCACTTCCACCAGTTCCTCATTTAATATCTGACACTTCCCTACTAGTTTGAGATTAACTTTGTTAATCTTAGTACTCTCACAGTATAGTCGGTCATATGACTCTCTCAAGTCATTCTCATCATTAAACTCATTGCCATCTTCATTTTCACTATCATCTGAAAATTCTTGCATCACATTGCCACTAAGATTATCACTAGTTTGAGAATGTAAAGAAGCACCAAAAGCAATGAAATTAGTGTGTTCTTCTTCACTTTCCTCAGAACTTTCGGGATCACTGTCATCATCCCAAGTAATATTTGCCTTATAATTAGTTTTCTTTTTCAGCTTGTTGATACACTCATGGGCCAAATGACCATACCCATGACATTCAAAACACTTTGGTCCAGGTGGAGGTCCCTTTATCCCTCTTTTCCCTTTTCCATTAGAAGAATCACTTTTTTTCTCGTTGTTAGCATCTTTGTTTCTAAAAACATTTTCGGCAGGTTTTTTCTTAAAAAGTTTTTTAAATTGTTTGGTGAACAAGGCCATAGCTTCAAGGTCAAGATCAACATCACTATCAGAATCGTTATTTTCTTTTTGAAAACTGGAAAAAGCAATCGGCTTACCCGAAGGTTTTGTTTTAGATTTATAAGATTCAGGCTGTAACATATCAGCCTCGTAGGTTTGAAGGATACCAACAACCTCTTCAACCGATTTGTTTTTAAGCTTTTCTTTACCTTGAAGCATTGTCACCTTGGTTTTAAACCTTTCGGGGAGTGATCTTAAAATCTTCTTAATAACACGGAAAGGAGGGATAGGCTCACCTAGGGTTTCACAACTATTAACAATGGAAATCAACCTAGAGTAATAAACGTTAAAGGTCTCATCTTCCTCCATCCTAATCGTCTCAAACTCAGTGGTAAGTCTCTGAAGTTTTGATTGTTTAACAACATAAGTCCCTTCATGACATGTTACTAATATATCCCATGCTTCCTTAGCAATCTCACAATTAGCGATTTTACGATGCTCAATCACGTCAACAGCACTAAAAAGTATATCGAGAGCACGATTATTAGCCTGAAGCGCGGCCTTTTCGGCAGGGGATAGTTCGGAGGTTAATTTAGGGAGGGTCTTACTATCTTCCTCCTTTGTGGGATATGTATACCCTTCCACACAAGATTTCCAAATATCTTCGTCGACAGACCTCATAAAAGCTTTGATACGGGACTTCCAATAGTCAAAATTATCGCTATCCAAAATTGGAACGCGACTGGAATGGTGGTTCATGTTCATGCTATTGTTCATCGTGACACAGGATCCGCTCAGGAAAAACAAAACTTCCTACCGATTACGAGCGACCATGCTCTGATACCAAATGAAATTCTTAATTTGTTAACAGTCAATTAAAACAGATAAACAAGAATTAGAAAGCAACGATGAACACAGAGAATATACGTGGAAAAACCCTAAATGGGCAAAAACCACGGGAAGGAATCAAACACTATAAAAATCATTGTGCGGTTACAAAACGACCTTACTCACAATTGAGACTCCTCGCAATTGACCTAAGATCGATTGTCGACTCCTCGTTCACCACACCCAGCGTTTGATTGCCGCCGCCTCGAATCCTCGAGCTTTCCAAATGTTTTTCCGGAAATCCACCGGAAAATTGAACTTGAACGAAGATGTAGAAACCTCTTGAAGCTTTGATTAACAATCCATGAACAAAGTGCTTCAAGATCCACAATCACCCTCTTGGTGTTATATTTATTGAAGAACAAACAAAGACACTGTTTTCTCTTTTTTTTTTAGCCGACTCTCGATACCTAGATCTGAACCGAGGGCATGTATTTATAAATTTGTCAATCTGATCAATCGCATCGGAAGCCGATTGATCGGAACCTTGTAGATCCGAAATTTCTATAGCTTGTCGATTAATAACCCGATTAATCCACTCGTCAGTCCATAGACTCTGAAAATAGACGCCCTGTGCAACTTGCAGCTTTGCCAAAATCAGAGGGACTTGATTGAGAAGCCGATTGATCGCATGATTGATCTTCCCGTTCCGAATGCCGTCGACCGACTAAAAACACTAACACTCAAATTACATAATAACGAGATTCCTTCCACTCTAATCCTATACAGACTTCTACTGAAGAAAATTACAACTCGATAATCAAAGAAATACGTGTAAAAAATGTGATTTGTCGGATGGAATTGCCAACACAAAAAGGATGCCGATTTTTGGAGCTTACAAAAGAAACACAGGGAATCCTGATAGCTGAATTACAAATGAATGAGAATTCGGTCAATGGATGATCAAATACGCTTGCTTATTTTCTTTCCCCTCTTCCAAAATATCCACCAGCATAACAAGCTCAGGAAAATCATCCCACAAGCTGCTGGTGCAACTACTGTGATCACGAGTGCATTCTTTCGATTGAGATCTGGACCAATTACAAGGAAGCAAATGCCCATTTCAGATAAACTTGAGAAAAACCGAGTGAAGAGTATAGCGTACAACATGCTCATACCTAGTTCTGAAGCGGGCATCCTTTTAAAAATATCCTGCCTAACATTCTCTTGAGTGATCTCGGGAATATCAAGTAGATCACCAAACCAAATCAAAAAGCATCTGCCAATTCCACTGAACTCTAAAGTAGCATAAGCCGTACAAGTGCAATTCTTCAAACACTCTGCCCTGCATTCTTTAGCTTTCATGCTGATGTCCAGCCGAAATTCTAACAGGTCCAGAAATTTCACTTTTTCCACCTTTACAAATCCTTCTCCCTTTCGGCAATCAAGTCGAATTCTTATCACACATCCGCTAGAGTGATTAAAACTCTCCCATTCATTCTGTGATTGTGGTACAAATCCTTGCAAGCACTCACAAGATGGCGATCTGTTAATTTTGCAGATGTCATTAACACCACAATAACCATATTCATCACACAAATCAATCGGAAGTGTGTACATGAGAGACCATTCAGAGGTCCCTTTATTCAACACAAACCGCATGGGCACACCCACATGGGCACACCCGTTTCATTAAGTCCCTGCCCAACTTCATTCCGGCTGAAAGTCCCACACCTGTAAAATTAACTCCATTCCAAGGCCCAGTTCGGTACTTCTTCTTGGATCCTCTCCGAAGAGAAAACTGAGGCAACCCTCCAATAACAAGTCTGTAAGTGAAGTCTCCAGGAGAAGGATTATTGACATCTTTCCATGAAGTCAAAAACCTGTTGAACCCGGAGTTTAAGTCCCACCCCAACTTCATTCCGGCTAAAAGTGTATCAGATGGGTAATCAAAGCTTTGCCATATAAAACTCTGGGTACTCGAACTACTCGTGTCTACAAGGACAAGGTTCCCAGAATCCAGCAGCTGCGCAAATGAATTTTGCACACTTCTGGAAGACTTCGATAACCAGATAATACTGTTTGATCCATTGAGGAGGACAAGATTTCCATCACTATTGATAGCAAAAGTTCCATTTTAATCTGGTATTGGCTTTTCTCTATTCACTACCCAAACCACAATTTCAGGATAACTCTTGTACCATATGCCTAGAAACCAGTTTTTTGAACCGTTTGGTGAAAAGAAGCCTAGGACAAAGGTTTGGCCAGAGGAAACCAATGTCTCACCGGTGGTAAGCGCTTGATCTAGAGTTAAGGTATCAGCTGCAGAGGAGGATTGAAAGAGCGAGAATGATATTAGGGAGAAAATTAACTAAGATGAAAGGGAAGCTCTCCATCGGCAGTTCTCAGAAGGAGAAATACTGTGCTGCATTATGCTATTATCTTCTTTGACATTTCAACTGGTTGACTTTTTACGCATTAAGACATAGAAGTCAGCTATGCATGCGCTTCCTCAAGATTTCAGTGGGAGATATTTTTACAGGTGTGATTGACTGAGTACCTATCTTTTGCAATGATTTCTAATTAGGACGACTTTTGAGCCATAAAAAGTGAAGAAATCATATTTCCCACGTCCAGGGAAAAATACATGTGAATTAATCATAGATAAAGCAGATTGTAAAGGTTAATTTCACTTACCAACTTGACACATAACTATTGGAAAAGATATGGGTACAGAACATTTGCATAGAAAATGTACAAATATTTTTATTTAGGCCCACTTCTAGTCCCACGTGGATGATCAAAACCGTTCATGGTTTTCAAAATAATATTTACTCGTACCTTGTTAAAAACCAGCTCAATCAAATATCGGTAAATGCTCCATCTGTTTATTCAGTTTTTTGTTTTCGATAAACGGATGGAGCATAACCAATATCCGATTGAGCTCACTTTTTACAAAGTACAACGAAAATTTATTTTGAAGAACATGAACAGCTTCGAACATCCATGTAAAACCGGAAAAAGTCTCCAATCAACTAATTTGTACATTTTATGTACAAAATTTTGCTTAACCCTAACATTATCCCATAAATATAAAGTGTTGGGCCCAGAGTGCCTCCATGAATTTTGTTACACAATGCCACTCCCTGCGACCACTCTAAAAATAGACTTGCTGGTGCGATGTCGAATGCCATAAAAGACTTAATTGAAACACTTCCTACCATCAATTGGTTTTATGAGAGTTTGTGGAAAAGCGGCAAGACAAGTAGAATCAGAGCCAGGAGGTCATGAGTTCGAGTCGTGGGAGCGTCATCGTGAGGGAAGGATTGTTGAGCCCGGAGTGCCCCCATGGATTTGGTTACACAATGCCACTCTCTGTGGCAGCTCTAAAAACAAATTTGCGAGTGCGATGTCGAATGCCATAACAGACTTAATTAAAATCTTTCCTACAACCAATTAGTTTTGGGAGAGTTGGTGGAAAAGCGGTCCGACATAAAGTTAACCAAAAATTATCACAGGATTATTCTATGTTCCTGGAAAAATAAAATGGATTACAAGAGACAATTATATCATTTAAAACTTAGAGCATCCACACCCATAAGTGCAATTTTTCCATTGCCATTCTCATTTTTCCGTTGTCATTTTGCAAAAAAATGACAAGGTTGCCACACCCATCCATTTTGTCATTGTCATTCTCATTTTTCTCTCTCTCTCTCTCTCTCTCTCTCTCTCAATCTCAAATGAGAACTTTGCCATAAATTTTGTCACATATGACAAAGGAATTGACATTTAACAAATTACGAGAATTTTGGCATTATGGATTCACGGGTGGAGCCAGAACTAAATGTCAGTGGGGTCAAATTCTTAAAGCAAAATAAGAAAACCAAAAAGTAGATATCTATTAATAACACATAATTTCATTTACAATTGATCTCTCAAAAGATATATTGAAATGCCAAACAAAAATTAGTTTAGCTATACAACTTATAACCGCGTCAACAACCGACTACAAAAGATACACTTGAATGCCAACAAAGAGCAGCTAAGCAAGTATCGATTTAAAACCTATAACAGCATTTAGAAGTGACCTCGGTGATTTTTTATATTTTGAAATCGTAGCATAGTAGCCTCATTTGTGATACTATTAAAAATCTCCCTCTCAATATAAACAATCAAACTATCATGCAACCATTGGTCACCCATTCAGTTACGAAGCCGATTCTTCATTCATGGTGAAAAATGCTCTTTTTACTGTAGCTGTCACAACAAGTAAAACTAGAGCCAAAGCCAAAAGACTAAAAACCAATGGATACCTTATATCTTTTCGGGTCTCAATGATCTTTCAAGAAACATCACCAAGTCCTTTTAAGTTTGAAAACTTGACACTAGACCACACATCAATGATGAAATTCTCAAGTTGATCCAAATGCCAAAAGCTCAATACTAAAGAAGTCTTTAGGATAAAATTCGACCAAACGGTTCAACTTTTGGTTGCCAAAACTT
Source organism: Vaccinium macrocarpon (assembly GCA_022606695.1). Classification (NCBI taxonomy): domain Eukaryota; kingdom Viridiplantae; phylum Streptophyta; class Magnoliopsida; order Ericales; family Ericaceae; genus Vaccinium; species Vaccinium macrocarpon. Next base: position 4,601,868 of record CM040180.1, read on the forward strand.
GCAAATGAGTTGGATAGACTTAGTGTAGACACCCCGATTTTGACCCGAGAAACTTATCAAGCATCCCCAAGGATGAAAATGCCTAATAAGAGCACCCGAGGCTTGATTGTGAACTTGGAAACCCCTCCTAAACCTCTTCAAAATAAACCCAAGCCTACACCACCTTCTAGTACATTCAAAACCCTCTTTTTCGATATATAACATGTCACAATCCGTCTTGAAATGAGGGAGATATGCACATTTTACCAAAACGATTCATTCTTCCGACCTTCTGAGGGTAAAATGGTCACACATTTTTATGTACAAATCATCTTGGGTTCAAACCACTTGGATTAGAAAGAATACTTGATAAGCTTTCCAACGCTTTAAACCATGTGCAAAACGGAGTTCGGTAGCACCCGAAATGGCCCCACGAAGTTTGGAATTTTGTGCTGTCTCGCCATCCAGGCGCCTGGATTGACCCTAACCAGGCGCCCGGACTCAATCTAGGTGCCTGGATTGCCTTAATGTAGGCGCCTGGACCCTCTCCAGATACTTGGCCCCCAAGGTCAAGATAGTGGGGAGGAGCGTCTTGGGAGATTCTTTGGGGATTTTTTTACAGAAAAATAATGGAAGGGAGTTGATGATCCTATTAGACCCCTTAGTGGACCCTTTAGGTGATCTTTCTACCCCATTTTATCCCCCTTTGCCTATATATACCCACCTCTCCTCCTCCTTTTAAGAGGACTAGCTCTCACCTCTCTCCCTTACTGTTATTCTGCCAAATATTTCCAGAAACTCATCCCCAAACTGATCCCTCCATTTTCAACCATCAAAACTCAATTTTCCCCCATCCTAACTCCATAAAACCCACTTTTTACTACACCAAATCCATGTATCTTCATCATCCATAATCAAACCACCTATAATCAGTTTGATACACTTCCAATAGTCAAAATCCAGTCCACTCAACTCTCAAAAATCATCCCAAATAACTCACCAAAGTTCATCAATCAAGCTTGTCAAGGTAGTTTTCTACCATATTGCTCAAATAAGGCCCTGAGGGGATACCATCCAAGCTCTTACTAGTTCTTCATACTAGTTAAGAGTTTGGAAAGGTTTCAAAGTTCACAAAAATGGAAGTTTTTCATTAGCATTTGTTGTGTATATTTCTAAAAATCATCCAAAATCAAGTTTCTTTTAAGCTCATATCATGCATTTGAGTTAAGTTTAAGGTTCAAGTTTGCTACTGTGTTGTTATACATCTTTTAGAGTGCATATGAGTTAGTTAAAAGCATTGCATTTGGTGCTTCCTATCAAAAATGCAGTTCTAAGTTTTCTGTCTGGAAGGCAATCCAGGCGCCTGGATTGAGCCTTTCCAGGCGCCTGGTGATAAGTCTAAAATATTGACATATAGCAATCCCTATATCTCATATTATTAGTCATTTATTGTGCTTAATTAGACATTATTATTATCTTTTTGGCAATTTACTTAAATTATTAATTTGCAGGGAAAAAATGATAAAAACTTACATTTGGGCCGGTGGATTCAGAGAGCGTAAAATAATTTTCCAGTTTTTCTACAGAAACAAAGTCAGTGGTCAAATGAGTTGAAGTGGTGTGTCCATCCAAGAAGAAGTGGCATCAAAGTTAATAACCAACAAAATGATGACTTGTTTAAACATGCTTAGGAATTGAAGAAGCTGATTGGGTTATGAGATTGGCCTAATATTCTATGGCTATTAAAGCTGGATGATGTTCGATTCCATAATCACGGTCAGGCCTATGGCATTGGGTTTAATGCTTAATTATGTGGGCTTAAAATAATGGGTTGCTTGATGGCCCATTCATTAGTAATTTTCAGTTAATTCTTGTTCGGCAAGTAATTTAGGGTTGGGCATTATAACATTATAAAAGGCATTAGGTTTGAGGAGATGCGGCTGAATTTTTAGGGGGACATCACCGAGAGTTACCACTACCGCAGAGGCAAGAGAAGGAAAATATGGCTGGAGCAAAGGCAATAGTCACGAGGTTTATTATTATTGTTATGGATTTCAATCGTGAGATTATTGATATGTTTTTTCCCATGAGCGGCTAAACACTAAAACTAGGGTTGAGGATGAAACCTCATAAATATTACTAATTGATTTTATGCGTGTGATTTTTCCTACGTACTTTAATTGTTTATTGTTCTTGGCTCATTAATTAATATGCATGGAATTGGATATGGGTTCAATCGGAATGAGTTTTTCTCATGATTTGATATCTGCATATTAATCGAATTGCTTGGTTTGTCAAAGTTTATACTTAAGTACGGGATATCTACTGTGATTTGTTTTTACGGATACAATTGATGATTTTGGCTTAAAATTTGCAGCAGAGGAGGAACATATTTTTCTTATATATAAAAAGGGCTTAACGAAATATTATCCACAATGATTAAGCTAAGATTAGCCTCTAAATCATTGTGCAGAATCATAGGAAAAATTATTGCATAACATTGTTTGGTAAATATTTATGGGCGTGGATTCCGAAACCTTAGTTATTTTCTCAACCGTTAATCTCCACTATTTTCGCGTGCTAGTTTAATTATTTTCTTTGTTATTATTTTAGTTTAATTTTAGTTTACAAACCAATTCACAACTTTTTGGAACTAGGTTAGGGTTTAATCAATTTCGGATTATCTAGTTTTCCTATAAAAAATCACAAGTCCCTATGGGTTCGACCTCGCACTTGCATTGCTATACTTCAATACGATTCATGCGCTTGCAAGTACAATAAAATTTCACAACACCTGGACTCAATCCAGGCGCCTGGATTGACTCAATCCAGGCGCCTGGATCCGTCTCATCCAGGTGCCCAGATTACAATCCAGGTGTGATGTGTTGGGCATTTGTGATCATTTTCTGAGACATCCTGAGGCAGTTTGAGGGCATTTAGTGAAATTTTAACACCTTTTGTACATGAATCATCCACTCATAACATTTTGCACAAGCATTCATTCATATTTCATTAATCTTCTTGATATATTTGTCGTGTTTTTCGCATGAATCCGTGTTGAAAGTTCACTTAAGCAATATTTTCAAAACCTTTTCGAACATTTAGTAGAGACTGATGATCACACCGGGCGCGAGGGGTGCTTTAAATTCCTTCCCCTCGCGCAACCTAGCTCCCGGACCCGAGAAATCTCATTTTGAGAGGCCGGTAAAACATTTTCCATTTCATGGGCAAAAGAGTCATTTTTCAAAAAGGTTTCTCGGGTATGGTCCTTAAATCCGGGTGGCGACTCCATTCAATCAATCAAAACCGTTTTTCAAATCAAACTTCAATTTTCGTGGACATAACACGCTCCGCGGGGTGTTCACACTTAGACATACAAGAAAAAGAAGCAACTCGGTGTTTGCTTCATTAAAGCGATTATTTAGCTTTTGGAGTTGTATATCTATGACAGTATACAACAACTCAATGCAATTGGGTGTGATAAGGAGGGCAAGTAGTGGAGAAGAGAATTAGCGAGTTATAAGGAAAATTATTTGGTATGGTCAGTGGTAAGAAGGAGGGCAAGTAATTGGACAAAAATATCATATACATGGGGCAAAAATACAAAATTCTAAAAAATATTATACATATTTTATTAAAATTTGATACTTCAGTGGGGTCAAGTGACCCCACTTGACCTCCCTTGGCTCCGCCTCTGTGTGGATGTAGCACCTAGTTTGCCATTTATTTTGCTACATTTTAGAAATGATAAAGAATTCTCCCAAAAATACCTGATGTGTGGATGCTCTTAGAAATTTACAACAAAGTGGTCACAAAAATATCAATTAAGCCTTGTTCTCTAATAAATTTTAGGTACATAAAATCTCACATTTTATGACACTCCAATCTCAACACATAAAATGTAAAAGTGATTTTATGAGATTTTATGAGATTCTCATAAAATCCTCCTAAAATCTATAGAAAAAACTACTACATTTTAACAATTGGGAAGACAAATTCATTTTATCACCTCTCCATAAAATGTTCATTTTATGAGATTTTCATAAAATCTAACTAAAATCTATTGGAGAACAAGGCCTTAGTAAATGGATTTGTGACCGTGTAATATAAACCCAATTGACAGTAGGGGTGTACATGGTCCGGATCGGATCGGATTGATATGAATCCAATCCTAATCTGCAAGTCACGGTTTTTAGAAAATCTAATCTGTGTCCGGACCAAAAGTCTCACGGTCTGGTTCCAATCCGATCCGCGAGTCACGGATTGGTTCCAATTTTATCCACGGATTCACTACAAGAGAAAACACATTTGGCGACCAAAAAATTTGTCGTCAAAGGGTTGTTTTTAGTCGCCCTAATACTTTGGCAACCAATATTTTAGTCGCCCAGTTTGTGCCAAACGCCGTCTGTGGGAAAGTATACGCCGACTAAAAATTTGGTTGGTCGCCAAAGGGGAGCCATACGGTGACTAAAATATTTTGTCGCCAAAGGGGGAGCCATACGGCGACCAAAAAATTTTGTGGCCATAGGGAGCCATACGGCGACCAAAAAATTTTGTCGCCAAAGGGGACGGCAACGAAACCGTTTGTCGCCGAAAGTTCATACGAAAAAAAAAATCTACCCATGCGCCTCTGCCAAGAATTAAACCCACGACCTCCCACTTCTTAACCCAACACCTAACCACTGGGCTACCTATGCATTTATGTTCCATTTGTTAGAAACAATTTATATGTATTATCTTTTCGTATATTCCTTTTTACATTAACAAATGTATAACATTATTTATCATAAATTATGTAATGCACTATATTTTATTATATATATTATTATAATATATTTTATTATATATATTTTTTGGCACTAACCACTGGACTACCTTTGCATTCAACGTCTACACATGCGCTACTAGAATTGAACACCCAACACCTAACCACTGGACTACCTTTGCATTTATGTTCCATTTGTTAGAAACAATTTATATGTATTATCTTTTTCGTATATTCCTTTTTACATTGACAAATGTATAACATTATTTATCATAAATTATGTATTGCACTATATTTTATTATATATATTATCTTTTCGCGTTGTATATTTTTTGGCACTAAACATTCCACGACCAAAGCCGATGTTTGGTCGCCAAAGCCATCGCATAGGCGACAAAACAAAATTTGGTCGCCAAAGGGGAGCCATACGGCGACCAAAAAAAAAGTTGGTCGCCAAAGCCATCGCATAGGCGACAAAAAAATTTGGTCACCAAAGGGGAGCCATACGGCGACCAAAAAAATTTGGTCGCCAAAGGGGAGCCATATGGCGACCAAAAAAAAAGTTGGTCGCCAAAGCCATCGCATAGGCGACAAAAAAAATTTGGTCGCCAAAGGGGAGCCATATAGCGACCAAAAAAATTTGGTCGCCAAAGGGGAGCCATACGGCGACCAAAAAAAAAGTTGGTCACCAAAGCCATCGCATAGGCGACAAAAAAAATTTGGTCGCCAAAGGGGAGCCATACGGCGACCAAAATTGATTTGGTCGCCAAATGTGTTTTTTCTTGTAGTGATTACATGTCATACGTAAATAAGTAACAAATAGTTTAATTAAAATAAAATCCTAAAAAATTCAAAGTAGAAAACAAAGAGACCTTAGATGGAGCACGTGATGGAGCCATAACTAAGGCCTAAACAAGCACTAGTAAAAGCATATAGCTTAGTTCAGTTACATAGTAGAATAGAAACAAAGGCAGTTTAATATAAAAAAAAATTGTGAACAACTACTAAATTCATTAATGTCCAATATAAATGCAAGACAGTGGAATACATGAAAATCCAATACAAATTGACAATATCTATAGGAGATAATAGTATTACTCTATATCAAATTGACAATATTTATAAAAGTGATAAAATTATTTAAATATACATACATTTATATATATTTTTAAAAATTATACTCCCTCCGTTCCAAAATAACGTTCTACTATGAAAAGTCATGTCATTTTTCAAATAAAAAAATGAACTACTTTTGTAAATCATTTTTCGAATTTTTTTCTCACCAAATTAAAGTACTTGACGAGTACTTTAATTCGGTGCGAAAAAATTCAAAAAATAATACACGAAAGTACTTCATTTTTTTATTTGAAAAATGGCAAGAGAGAGAAAGTGGAGCTCTTATTTAGAAACGAAGGGAGTATATAATAAAAATCGCACGGTCTGGATCGGTTAGTCTACGGTTTCAAAATCAAAATCCGTGTCTGAACCGCGAGTCACAGTTTATTATTTTTTGAAGATGTACGGATCGGTTTGGTCCGGATCAGATTCAAGGTTTACCGATTTTTTTTGTGTAGTCCTAATTGACATTTGGATGCAGGATGAACCAGCAAAATGATTTGGAACCCCAGAAAAATAAAAACTAATAACGGGGGAAAAGGACGAAAGAGAAGCAAACCTTTTTGAGCTTGACCTTGAAGGTCTTCTCTTTTGAAGAATGGAAAACTACAACACTAACCACCAAAGAAGAACAGATTAATTACTTGAGGCGTACACAGATGAATGCGCAAAGAATTACCAATCCTTTTACTGGGTTCGGAGTTTTTTTATTTTTTATTTATTTGCCTCGGAAATATTGGGTTGGACATTTAAAAAAGAAAAAAGAAAAAAGAAAAAAAGAAGATTTGGAATAGCTTGATAATGATTGATAAAGAATTCATAACCTTCAACGCGACTCCAGGTTAAAGAAAGATTGGTAGCAAAACCAACATACCAATTTGTTATTCTTGAAATCCTTTTTCATAAACGATATTTCCGGAAAATTGGGACACAACCATTACCATTGTTTCATAGGATCATGGATTGTTTCTTACTTTGCTTTTGGACATTTCAATCATTAAAATGAGTCCATTTCCTAATGTTCTCTTCTGTTTTGTCAAATGTCCATTTTCATTTCCTAATGTTCTCTTCGTAAAAATTATACTCAATCGGATAACTTTTAGTACTTGATCTTACATTTGAATTTTTGGTTAAGTGTTTAAGGTTATCAAAAATAGAAAGATCGGATCAAACACTTAGAGATATTCGATTGAGCTAAATTTTTTACAAAGGCCACTGGAAACATTATTTTCAAAGTAATGTACGTCTCAGATTGTGTGTGAGACTCCGAAATAGACTCCACAAAACGATTTCTACATACAGCTATATGTGAATAAATGATTTTCCTTCTAAGAAAGTGGATGATGTTAATTATTGGACGAAATAGGTTGCAATCAAATAGTTTAGGGGGTAAATTTGTGATTCTCATAATTTAGGAATGAAGTAGAAAAATATGAATAATTCTCAGCTATACCATTGCAGCCGTACCGTACGTGATGAATAATTCTCCTACGAAAACGACAATAGACAGACGGGACTTGATTTTTTGTTGTGGAAACTAACACACACCACAAATACCTGACGTGAACATATTCCAAGTCTTTGGGTCAACAAACTGTTCAAAGTTACATTTGAAACGTCCAACAAGTGGGGGGACTGTGGGAGACTTGATAGCGCTCTATTGATCATTATCTTCCCCCTGTCTCTTATCTTTTTTTAGGAATGAAAAACTTGTTACACGACATGGGCAGATGCAGCAAGACATCAATGAAAGGTGTTACAATACCTCTTCTCTTGTACTCTTTATTTTCCATCTTAATTATTTCCGGTGCAGTAGACACCATATCAAAAACCCAGACTCTCTCAGATGGCCAGACTATAGTTTCATCTGATGAAACCTTTGAAATGGGTTTTTTCAGCCCCGGGGGTTCCAAGAATCGGTATGTGGGAATTTGGTACAACAAAATCTCACATGGGTTGGTAGTATGGGTCGCCAACAGAGAAATACCCCTTAATGATAAACTTGGTGTATTAAAGGTCGTTGAGCCTGGTATTCTTGTTCTTCTCAATGGTACCAATGACACCATATGGTCCACCAACACGTCAAGAACGGTGCAGAATCCCATAGTTCAACTTCTTGATTCAGGAAATGTTGTCGTGAGAGATGCAAATGACAATAGCCCAGATAATTTCTTGTGGCAGGGTTTTGATTACCTGTGTGATACTCTTTTACCGGGCATGAAGCTTGGGAAGAGCTTGGTGACTGGCCAAGAGTGGCTCATCTCGTCGTGGAAGAGTAAGGATAATCCAGCAAAAGGTGATTATGCATATTGGTTGGATCTTCGTGGGTACCCGCAGATTTTCATTAGCAATGGGTCTGTTGAGCTGTTTCGGACTGGACCGTGGAATGGTCTCCGGTTTAGTGGGACACCAAGCCTAAGAACAAACCCAATTTACAACTTTGGAATGTATTTCGAAAGGCAGGAGGTGTTCTATAGGTATGACCTCTATAACAGCTCAATTGTTTCTAGATTTATCATGAATTCGAATGGCATTGCACAACGCTGGACATGGGTTGATCGAACCGGGGGTTGGGTCCTTTACCTGAATGCACCAACAGATAATTGTGATGCTTATAAGTTGTGCGGTCCGTATGGAAGCTGCGACGTTAACAAATCCCCTGTGTGCAGTTGCTTGGATAAATTCGTCCCTAGATATCCTAATGATTGGGAAATGACAGATTGGTCAGGGGGCTGTGTTCGGAGGATACAGTTAGACTGCCATAATGGAGATGGATTTGTCAAGTACTCAAACATAAAATTGCCAGACACGCAGAGTTCGTGGTATAATGTGACCATGACACTTTTGGAATGCAAGGAGGTTTGCTTGAGAAACTGTTCTTGTATGGCTTACATGAATCTTGACATAAGAGGAGGTGGAAGTGGTTGCTTGCTATGGTTTGAGGAGCTGGTTGACATCAGAAAGTTCAGTGAAAATGGGCAGGATATTTATATAAGGATTGCTTCCACTGATTTAGGTAAGAATTCTTCAAATGCTTTACATTGTTGCTGGAAATTTAGATCTCTCTTTTATTGCCTAGGAATAAAATACCAGGCTTCGTGTTCCATATCTTCTTTTCTATCAGTCCTTGGCTAGGTAAAAGAACATGCAAAATCAAGAGGTATGTATTGGTGCGCAGCTGCCTAGTACTCGAAAAAATATTTTCTTCTATTGATGCTATAATATAATAATAACGGCTCCTTTGTCCTCTCCTTGAAGCATCTACCGTCAACGGTCATTGTGATGGCATCCCCAATAGACTTAGGCCTGTCTCAATCTTAGAAAAGTAGCTCTTGGTTATCACATTAGGCACTGTATAACACTATAACTTGCTTCCTAATCTCTATTAGTCTTTGGAAGTGAATTATATTACATATTTCCACAAGAAATTCTTGATAAATAAATAGCTTTATTGCATTGCAGAATAATAGAAGGTAGAACAATAAATTTTCCTTTAATATTGATTGCCTGCAAAAGTCGGCTTTTATGTTCTCTTGCTTCTCTATTATCTGCTATAAAATCATTCTTTACATGTGTGCTTTCATGGTTGCACCATCAAATGACCTTTTTGTTTGAATGGAAGACTCACCAGTCCAAGTTTTCCAACTTGGCGGCTCCAATGACAAAAGAAAGGTGATATTCATAGTGGCATGGACAGTTATCCCTGGAACGTTGCTGCTGGGTCTTTGCATATTGTTGTATGTTAAGAAAAGGAAGAACAATGAACAGTTGAGGACACAAGGTAAACCGTATGAGTCATTTTGTGATGAACTGAGATTAGGTTTTCTTTTTTTCAACAATGAACAAACCATAGTATGTACTTGATTAACGTGTTTCAATCTGCAACCATTTATTGTAGTCTCCTTTAACTCATCTCCTACTCAGCAGAAAGCCATGTACATGATCACTCTAACCAAAGCCAGAAGGAAGATCTAGAGTTACCCTTGTTTGACTTCGATACAATTGCTAGTTGCACCAATAACTTCTCTGCTGACAACAAACTTGGACAGGGTGGATTCGGACCTGTTCACAAGGTAACAATGTAGATACCAGCTTATATAGTATTTTGGTATGTAGTCGATGTCCAATCCCGAGGGATGCATGGAAGGAGCCTCTTTGTGAAGCCAATATATCTCTTTAGGTATATTTGCCAAGGACTTCGAGCTTTATTTGTTCAACGGTAAGAGCTGGGGCTGCTAGACGTGAAAAGCAGGCTCAGGTCTAAGAGAAGTCACTTAGTCTAAAGTCTAAATATGCCCAATGTTAGGTCAGTCTGCTTGTATTGGTGAGCAGACCTGAAGTAATCAGGGTAGAACCTTTTCGAAGGAAGGACGGGGGATGAAGGTTGATCTTATCTAATATTTACTAAAAACTTTCAAAATGGGTAGACGAATTGTACCCCTCCAAAAGCACACCTACAAAAACATAACATGTGCTTCTGTAGTATGAAAATGTTGTGTGTTTTTAGGGACTTGCACAAAATATAGTCCCCTCATAAACATTTGGTGTTCTGTTTCTTTTCTCGTATGAAACTTCAAACTTCCTACATATCCAGATGTTTACCCGTTGTATGCATGACTGTAGGTATTTTCCGACATAATCCTTTTGTTCAATGTCCAACAAGGAAAATAATAAACTACTAACAGATAGGCCAATTGGTATTGAAAGAAAAGAACCACTGCTTATAATTACAAGATTATTGAATATCCTACTAATCAAATTGCCATCTTCAGGGTAGGCTGGAAGACGGACGAGAAATAGCTGTAAAGCGGCTGTGTAAAACTTCCAGACAGGGACTTGTAGAGTTCAAGAATGAAGTCATCTGTATTGCCAAACTTCAACACAGAAATCTCGTGAAGCTTCTTGGGTGCTGCATTCAGGGAGAAGAAAGGATCTTAATCTACGAATTCATGCCTAACAAAAGCCTGGACTTCTTTATTTTCGGTTTGGCTCTCTCATAACTTTAGCATATATATTTGCAACTAATCTAATCTCACTCCAAGGTCAACTGGCTGAACTTGTATGCAGATAAATGATGAACTCTGGGTTCTAGTAATAAGTTTCTGTGTTATTCTCTTTCCATTTAAGGGTATGAATTATTGAAAAACATGTGAATCTATTGCAACAAAAGAGGCTGAATGACTTGGTCTTCCAAGTACAATTTGATTTTTTTTTTTTTTCATTTTATTTATCATGGAACTCGTTCCAGATAAATTCAGTCAGTAGGTCTAACAACATTTATTGGATGAAAATTTGGGCAGATGAAAGCAGGCGATCATTATTGGACTGGCCAAAACGCTATAACATTATCAATGGGATTGCTCGTGGGCTTCTCTATCTTCATCAAGATTCTAGACTCAGAATCATTCATAGAGATCTCAAAGCTAGCAATATTTTGCTAGATATTGAAATGAACCCAAAAATATCAGACTTTGGGATGGCTAGAATTTTTGGAGGGAATGAGACTGAAATAAATACAGAAAGAGTGGTTGGAACATAGTAAGAACCTCTTAACATGTTCCATACATCTATTTATTTGTACCAATTAAAACTTCGGCTCCTTATTCAAGTCTTTATTGCAGTGGTTACATGTCTCCAGAATACGCAGTAGATGGGCTTTTCTCGGTAAAGTCTGATGTTTTCAGTTTTGGTGTTCTTCTGCTGGAGCTTGTGAGTGGGAAGAGAAACAGAGGTTTCTTTCATCCAGATCACTATCTCAACCTTCTTGGACATGTGAGTTTATATTATATAGCTTGTAAATATCCTCTGAAACATTTCCGGTTGTTTTTGCCATTTTGGCAATGCCATTGGCAAAATTTGGGAGGGATTTTGAAAATTTGGCTTGCTACAATTTAATTTGACCATCTTATAGAAATACATTTTATTTCTTCACAAAAGTCAGCGTTGTTAGTTGTAGTCACTGACGTTTGAACTCCACTTAAAATTCCATGGGAGCATATGGTGCCAACTACTAGGCTACTACTCTAATTGCTATATTTTCGTAATGTTACTCCATTGGTTCCAAAGCTTTTACAGCCTTTGTACTCATTTTCACCATTGAAAATGATTGGAGATAAAAAATATTATTGATGATGTAGCAGTTTTTGCAATGCCAAAGTTGGCACAACAAACAATATTGCCATAATTTGGCAAAAGTTTAACTCATCAGTGGATCTCCTGTTTTGGCGAGCTTATAGCCTAAGTTTGGCCTTAGTAGCAATGAATATGGTATACCCCTAGAGCTGGCTTTTTATGTGTTAAGAGTCTAGCATTGATAAAATTATTATTAATTGTTCAGGCTTGGACACTACACAAAGAAGATAGATCAATTGAACTGATTGATCCAACAGTGAGGGAATCATGCTGTCTATCGGAAGTGTTGCGCTCCATCCATGTAGGTCTATTATGCGTGCAACAACACCCGGAAGATAGGCCAAGCATGTCGTCTATGGTTCTGATGTTGGGGGCTGAAGGTTCATTGCCATGTCCCAAACAACCCGGATTTTTTACTGATAGGAATCTTTATGAGGTTGATACTTGCTCTAGCAAGAATGCACCAAGTTCAACTTCAACGAACGATTTGACCCTCACCGTACTTGAGCCTCGATAATGTAATCATGTATAATGTAATTTACTTCATGTTTCTCCGAACTCATGGTAACAAAACCATTTGTGACAACACGTCGTGCCACATGTGGGTATTGTAGCATTGTTGAAAGTAGTTGCAAAAAGGGAGAAAGCGTGCATATGAGCATGTAGTTAAACATTACAGAATTTTGTTGGCAGTTTGGAAGAAGGGGTGATGCAGTAGCCATGGAGGAAGAGTACTTTCGGCATTTTAAGCCTAGGGTGGCAAAATCGTCATTATGCTGCTGTGGAATTTTGTGTTGGGCCCACTTGGGTCAGACCCGAAACGGCCCAACGATCAAGACCCATCGCCTGCGGCCATGGCGTACGTCGTTTTTCGGGCTTTTGCCGCTGTTTAGGACTCCAAATGGCCAAATTTGCCGTTCAAGGAATGATTTGTCTTGCCAATTACTTTGGCAAGAAAAATCCGAATTAAGCTGTGCTTTTGGAAAACATTCTAGAATTTTCTCTAGTTTTTTTATTTTGCTATTATTTTCGAATTTTTCATTTTTGGTAATTTTGCGTTTTTATTGCTTTGGCTTCCTTTTCGGAGCAAAATCAATTAGGGTTTCCGGTTCCTTATATAATAAGTTGTAAGCCTTAAGGGCAGGACAGTTTTTGAGTATTATTGAATTATAAAAGAGTCTAGAGAGCGTTTTCTCTAAACTTTCTTGTTTGCGTTCGATTGTTGCATGTCCTTTCTGTAGTTCATAAGGCGCCCTGCATCAAGAGGCCATGGGGAAGACTACACAGGTTTGATCGAAGTCTAGCTCTGATCCTAGTATGGGAGCCGAGCCCAAGATCAAGGACCTGTCAATAACATTACAGACATTGTGGTGTATGGATTGTGGAAGCATGGATTGCGGGCTTCCAAGGAGAATGCCTTGGGCCTCTTCATTCACGTAGAACTGTTAACTGTAAGTTATTTTATTTTGTGATGGATGAATCCGTTAATGGACAATAGATTTATTTAGAAGTCTTCAGAACCTTTACACTTCAGTCAAAACTCCTGCATGTTTTGCCAAAATAGAAGTTCAATTTGTTGAGTTTCCTTGTGTGGATCCATTTATGTTGCGCTGATGTTGGGTGGTGAAGACGCATTGCCTCAATCTAAACGACCTGGTATTCTCATTTAAAGATTTGAAGCTATAAATTGGTTCTGACATGGTCAGATGGTCAATAAAACATGACGTGCTTAGACCATTTTAGATGGTCATTTTCAGTCAATGAAGTCAGTCAACAGAATCACTCCATCACGCCGGGTTTCACCAAGTTCAGTCAACAAAGTCACCAGTACGTAGTTAGACGATCAATATGCAGCCAGACATGACGTGGTCAACATCATTGGATACTTCTAGAGTCTAGACAGTAAAAACATGAGGCTTATTTTGCAGTCCTCGGTTGCAGTCCTCGGCCATCCGTCTTTCTACTTGTGTTTTGCCTCACTTACAATAACTTTCTTTTGCCGGTTGGGATTGAAGAACAGAAATGGTCATCCATTTGGAAGCTCCAGTAATTCAATGTATCATTCCCCATAGTCTTACTTCAACCCATGATTACTTCATAATTTCCTTGTTGGGTTGTTTCTAAGTAAAGCTAGCACGTGAAACAAACGGCAAAATCTGATCTTTGACCTTTGAAAAAGTCCATAACCTTTTTCAAGAAGCAAAATAATACTCTAAAAAATGCTTCCTGATTGAATCCAAATGGAGACTCGTAAATGAATTGGGAGTATATCTCTTCTGTCAATTCATATAATTAGGAGTCCATAATACACATATCTGTCTTTAATTTCCTTGGGCTAAAAATTTACAATCCACTACTCAAAAGTTATGCATCTTTGATCTAGCTTCCAGCATTCAGGAGAATGTAACAGACCAAAATCTAGAATTGTATTAGTATAAAAAAAAAAAAAGAAGAAAAACTCTGCATCTATCACGGCCTTTGAATTCCTTGAGCAAGGATTTTACGATCATCTCCTCGGCAATGACACATCTTCTATCTGGCTTCTGGCAGTGTTATTGTTACGGCGTTCTGTGTGTAATATGTTCCCCCTTCTTTTGAGGGATCTAAATCAGTGGGGACTTCTTTCTACAGAAAAATCAGGCTGCTTAGGTTAAGACAATGTCACCCCTTCATTACCCAACATGAAAACTGAATGCCGGCCTATCTTCAGGGAGTTTCTGCACACATAGAAGGGCTACTTGAATACATCTCAGTAATTGAGATTCTACATATGAATCCTCTAAACAAGATTCCATCAAATCCAGTGCATTATCTTCCTTCCATAGTAACCATGCCTGCATCAATTGCATCAATGGTTATTTAATCAGAGCTAGAAAAAGTAGAAAAAGAATTGCAGTTTGCAATGGATACCCACATGTCCCAAAAGAGTGTGATGGTGATATGGGTGATGAAATTTCATGTTCTTTTGGCCACTCACTATCTCCAACAAAAGCACTCCCACACTGAAGACATCCGACTTCACTGAAAATTTGCCATCAATGGCATACTCTGGAGACATATAACCACTGCATGTATTTATTGTGAAATGTAAGCAACTAAGCGTGATGACTTGCTCACAAAATCATCACGAGTAGGAAAAAGTCCTGGTAATCTATGAGACTTACTTTGTTCCAATTACTCACTTTGTTTTCATGCCATGCCGAAGTCTGAAATTTTGGGGTTCAACTCGTAATCTAGCAGAATATTGCTGGGTTTGAGATCCCTATGAATAATTCTTAATCTGGAGTCCTGGTGAAGGTAGAGAATACCCCGTGCAATACCCATAGCAATTTCAAATCGCTTTGGCCACTTGAGTAGTTTTCTTTTGTTATGATCTGCAAAATTAGGATCCAAGGTGACTAATATGCCAGATACATTTTTACACTAAACCAAAGGACTCCTAGAAACCAGCATTAAAGTTATTTTAACCAGGTTAAGGGATAAGAGTGTTAGACCGAAAATAAAATTGTCCAAGCTTTTATTTGGCATAAACTCGTAGATAAGCATCATTTCTTCTCCTTCAATGCAACAACCCAAAAGCCTTACAAGGTTTCGGTGTTGAAGTTTAGAAATCATTATAACTTCGTTCTTGAACTCTTGAAGACCTTGTCCAGAATTTGTCAAAAGCCTCTATAAACCGATTTCTTGTCCAATCAACAGATTACCCTAGAAATCGTGAAACGCGTGTTACAAGTATGTAACTCCCTGTTTTCTAGCTGGAAAACTGAAATTAGATACCTTACCTTGTAAACAGAACCAAATCCACCCTCTCCAATCTTATTTGTATTGGAGAAGTTATTAGTGGCAGTGGCAATAGTAACCATATCAAACAGCGGTAATTCGATGTCATCTTTCTGTTTTGAGACCTGTGGAATGAGAAACTAATTGATTACTGTTGCTGATCAAACTATTTGGAACTAAGAATGGAATCTATAGTTTGCAATCTCCATTTTAATGGTTTTGGAGATCAACCAGAAATACCATATGAAAGAAACACAGGGAAATCCTGATAGCGGAATTACAAATGAAAGAGAATTCTATCAATGGATGATCAAATGTCCTTACGTATTTTCTTTCCCCTCATCCAGAACATCCACCAGCATAACAAACCCAGGAAAAGCATCCCTAAAACTGCTGGTACAACTACTATGATCACGAGTGCATTGTTTTGATTGAGATCTGGACCAATTACAGGGAAGCAAATGCCTATTTCAGAAAAAACTTGAGAAAAACCGAGTGAAGAGTATAGGGTACAACATGCACATACCTAGTTCTGAAGCTGGCATCCTGATATAAATATCCTGCCTGACATTCTCTTGAGTGAGCTTGCGAATATCAAGTAGATCACCAAACCAAATCAAACAGCCACTGCCAGTTCCACTTAACTCTCAAGTAGCATAAGCCGTACAGGAACAATTCTTCAAACACTCTGCCCTGCATTCTTTAGCTTTCATGCTCATGTCCAGCCAATATTGCAACAGGTCCGGAAATTTTACACCTTTACAAATCCTTCTCCCTTTTGGCAATCAAGTGGAATTCTTCTCTTACATCCGCTAGACCAATTAAAAATCCCTCATTCATTCTGCAATTGTGGTACAAATCCTTGCAAGCACTCACAGATTGGCGATTTGTTAATTTTGCAAATGCCATTAACACCACAATACCACAATTTCCATATTCATCACACAGATCATTGTGAACTGTGTACATGAGCGACCATTCAGAGTTCTCTTTATTCAACACAAACCGCTGGGAAAGATCAGTTTCACTCACCACAAACCTTGAAAGAACTCCACTAAGGCTCATACATATAATAAGTCTCATCAGGTTCGCTTACAAAACGGGATATGAAAGCTGGGTCTGATGAAGTACCCGTACCTGTAAAAGAAACTCCATTCCAAGGCCCAGTTTGGTACTTCTTGGATCCTCTCTGAAGAGAAAACTGAGGCAACCCTCCAATATCAAGTCTGTAAGTGAAGTCTCCAGGAAAAGGATCATTTACGTCTTTCCATCCCAATTTCATTCCGGCTAAAAGTGTGTAAGATGGGTAATCAAAGCTTTGCCTTGTGTAATTCTTGGTATTCGAACTACTTGTGCCCATAAGCACAGGGTTCCCAGAATCCAGCAGCTGTGCAACTGAATTTTGCTCACTTCTGGAAGTATTCGATGACCAGATAATACTTGTTGATCCATTGAGAAGGACAAGATTTCCATCACTATTGATAATTAAAGTTTAATTTGAATCTGGTATTGGCTTTTCCCTATTTGTTACCCAAACCACAATTTCTGGGAAGCTCTTGTATCATATGCGTAAAAACCAGTTTTTTGTACCGTTTGGTTAAAAGAAGCCTAGGACAAAGGTTTGACCAGAGGAAACTGAAGTCTCACTGGCCGTAAGCACTTGATCTAGAGTTAAGTTATCACCTGCAGAGGAGGATTGAAGATGTGAGAATGATATTAGGGAGAAAAATAAGATGAAAGGGAACGTCTCCATGGACAATTCTCAGATGAAGAAAAAAATATGCTGCATTATTTAGATTACGCAATTAGTTTCTTTGACATTTCAACTGTGGAAAGGTCTAAATGCTTCAGCTTTTAAGACTTTAAGACATAGAAGTCAGTTATGCTTGCACTTCCTCAAGCTTTCAGGGGGAGATATTTTTACAGGTTTGATTGACTGCGTAGCTATTCTTTGCAATGATTTCTTAGGACGACTTTTCAGGCATAAAAACTGAGGAAATCATCTCCCAAGTCTAGGGAAAATTGTGTGTGAATAAAGCATAGGTAAAGCAGATTGTAAGCTCTATTTCACCTATGAAATTGACAAATTGTAGTGAATAGCAAGAGTGTCACACCCATGTATGCCATTTTGTCATTGTTACTCTCCTTTTTTTTGTCTCTCGACCTCAAATGACAGCTTTTGACAGAATTGTTTTTCATTGTAGGTGTGGCACCCAATTTGCCATTTTTGAGAAATAGCAAGGAATTCTTCCAAAAATGAAGTTAGAAAAACCCAATTGACAGTTTGGATGCAGGATCAAACAACAAAGTTATTTGGGACCCAAGAAAAGCAAAAAATGGAGAAAAAAGATGAAAGAGAAGTAAACCTTTTTGAGCCTGACCTTGAAGGTCTTCTCTTTTGAAGAATGGAAAACTACAACACTACGTTTATACTCTCCTCAGTTTCCCGAACCACCAAAGAATAGCAAATTAATTTACTTATCTGATTACTAGGAATTAAATTTCTTGGAATTTTTTTGGGTGGGAATAGTAATATGATTATCAGGAGTCTAATTCCTCTTGGGTGGGAATAAAAATATGATTACTGAGAATTTAATTCCTACGAATTTGATACTGGTGTAATTTCATTTTATTGGGTTCAGAGTCTTTTTCTTTTTTTTTTGGTGCCTCGGAAATAATGGGTTGAATAGTTAAAAAAAAAAAAGAAGAGAAGACTTGGAGTAGCTTGATAATGATTGATAAAGAATTCTCTACCTTCACCAGGACTCCAGATTAAAGAAGGATCATCATGCTATCATGAGGTTACAAATTGGTTATTCTTGAACTCCTTTTTCAAGCAAGTGGTCGCTAGCTCATGCAGTAGAGCTCTTGGATGCCCCACACTACATTCTTAGATCGAGTCTCATTCCTCCCTCCTCCCATGTAATAGATGAGGAATGACGAATGACCACAAAAAAAAAAAAAAAAAAAAAACTCATTTTCTTCAACAATCTTCCCGGAAAATTGGGACACAACCATTACCATTGTTTCCTACAATCATGGATAGGTTCTTACTTTGCTTTTGGACAGTTCAATCATCAAAATGAGTCCATTTCTTAATGTTCTCTTCTGCTTTTTCAATGCCAAAACAATCTTAAAGTAAGAAATATAACAAATTTATGTCAATCTGTATGGACCGCCTGATGGGCAATCTTGTGACATGAGACCCTACCCTTCCATAAATATTCATTATTACGAATTTACGAATATGTTTCGAATTATTGTGTACTAGTGTTTACCGCACTAGGCTTTTGTTTAAGCGACGTTTTATGTGCAAAAACACAGACATTCTTTTCCTGAGTTGTTTTTTCAAATGTTTTTATCCTCAAAATTATTCACATTGTTTCTACTTTGTCCCTTAACTATGAAAACCATAAATCGAAAGATTGGATCAAACACTCTGCAATATTGATTGAGTTGAATTTTTTTACAAAGGTCACTTGGAAACATTATTTTCAAAGTAATGAAAATCTTAGATCGTGTGTGGGGCTCTAAACCCCACAGAGCAATTTCTACATAAGCTTCATGTGGGTAAACGGTTTTCCGTCTAAAAAAGTGGATGGCATTAATTATTGGATGAAATAGGTTGCAATCAAATAGTTTAGGCAGTAAATTTGTGATTTTCATAGTTTAGGGATGATGTAGAAAAAATATGAATAGTTTCGGGGATAAAAGCATACAAAACTACTCTATGAGAATGGAAAAAATCTTCTCCCTAGTTGGAATTATATTAGATTTTCTTTCGGTCTTCCTGCGAAGATATGAGAGATACTGGAGAACTGTCTAAGAATTCTCCTACGAAACGACAATAGACAAACAGGACTTAATTTTTTGTTGTGTCAACTAACATACACCACAAATACCTGACGTGAACATATTCCAAGCCTTTGACTTGATTTGTGATTTTCATAGTTTAAGGATGAAGTAGAGAAAATATGAATAGTTTAGGAGATAAAAGCACACAAAAGTCTTCTTTCTCGGAAAAATTTATGAGCCATCCAGTCTAGATTTTTTCGGAAAAATGTTCTAATGCCGAAAAAATCTGGACCATCGATTGCATTTTTTGACAGTCTGGATGTACCTAAAGAATACCACGTCAGTCATATCTTATTTGTTCCCAAAATTTTCTTTCGGTCTTAGTGCGAAGATATGAGAGATACTGGAGTACTGTCTAAGAATTCTAAGCTATAACATTGCAGCTGTATCAAGATGATTAATTCTCCTAAGAAACGAAAATAGCCAAACGGCCCAAACAGGATTTTTTGTTGTGCAAACTAACACACCCCACAAATACCTGACGTTAACATATTCCAATTCTCTGTCAAACAGCCGTTATCTTGATAGTTACATTTTCTAGACTGCCAAATTTAAACGTCTAAGTGGGGGGGAAACTTGATAGCGCTCTATTTATCATTATCTTCCCCCCTGTGGCTATCTTGTTTTTAGAATGAGAAACTTGTATATTGATACACAACAAGAACAGAGGAAGGAACACAACAATGAAAGGTTTTACCATACCTCTTCTCTTGTACTCTGAAAATCTTAATTTGTTAACAGTCGATTAAAATAGATAAACAAGAATTAGAAAGCAACGATGAACACAGAGAATATACGTGGAAAAACCCTAAATGGGCAAAAACCACGGGAAGGAATCAAACACTATAAAAATCATTGTGCGGTTACAAAACGACCTTACTCACAATTGAGACTCCTCGCAATTGACCTAAGATCGATTGTCGACTCCTCGTTCACCACACCCAGTGTTTGATTGCCGCCGCCTCGAATCCTCGAGCCTTCCAAATGTTCTTCCGGAAATCCACCGGAAAATTGAACTTGAACGAAGATGTAGAAACCTCTTGAAGCTTTGATTAACAATCCATGAACAAAGTGCTTCAAGATCCACAATCACCCTCTTGGTGTTATATTTATTGAAGAACAAACAAAGACACTGTTTTCTCCTTTCTAGCCGATACTTGTTACTCTAGATCTCAACCGGATGGCATATATTTATAAAGATGTCAATCCGATCAATCGCATTGAAGCCGATTGATCGGAATATTGTAGATCTGATACCCGATTAAGAACTCGATTAAGAACCCGATTGATCCCTCTTTTAATCGCTATGCTCTGAACTTTTTTTTCATACCACGGTCCACGGCTGTGCTTAAAATCAGAGGTACTCGATGGAGAAGCCGATTGATCGCAAGATTGATCTTCCCGTTCCGAATGCCGTCGACCGACTAAAAACACTAACACTCAAATTACATAATAACGAGATTCCTTCCACTCTAATCCTATACAGACTTCTACTTAAGAAAATTACAACTCGATAATTAAAGAAATACGTGTAAAAAATGTGATTTGTCGGATGGAATTGCCAACACAAAAAGGATGCCGCTTTTTGGAGCTTACATACTCTTTATTTTCCATCTTAATTATTTCCAGTGCAGTAGACACCATATCAAAAACCTAGATTCTCTCAGATGGCCAGACTATAGTTTCATCTGATGAAACCTTTGAAATGGGTTTCTTCAGCCCCGGGGGTTCCAAGAATCGGTATGTGGGAATTTGGTACAACAAAATCTCTCATGGGTTGGTAGTATGGGTTGCCAACAGAGAAATCCCCCTTAATGATACACTTGGTGTATTAAAGGTCATTGAGCCTGGTATTCTTGTTCTTCTCAATGGTACCAACAATACCATATAGTTCACCAACACGTCAAGAACTGTGCAGAATCCCGTAGTCCAACTTCTTGATTCAGGAAATCTTGTCGTGAGAGATGCAAATGACAACAGCCCAGATAATTTCCTATGGCAGGGTTTTGATTACCCGTTTGACACTCTTTTACCGGGCATGAAGCTTGGGAAGAGCTTGGAGACTGGCCAAGAGTGGTCCATCTCGTCGTGGAAGAGTACGGATGATCCAGCGAAAGGTGATTATGCATGTTGGTTGGATCATCGTGGGTACCCTCAACTTTTCATTTGCAATCGTTCTGTTGAGGGGTTTCGGTTGGGGCCGTGGAATGGTATTCAGTTTAGCGGGGCATCAAACCTAAGTCCAAACCCAATTTACAGCTTTGGTATGCTTTTCGAAAGGCAGGAGGTGTTCTATAGATATGACCTCTATAACAGCTCAACTTTGGTAGGTTTGTCATTAATTCAAATGGCGTTGCACAACGCTGGACATGGGTTGATCGAACCAGGGGTTGGGTCCTTTACCTGACTCAACCTACAGATAATTGTGATGCTTATAAATTGTGTGGTCCGTATGGAAGCTGTGATGTTAACAAATCCCCTGTATGTAGTTGTTTGGATAAATTTGTCCCTAAAAACCCTAAAGATTGGGAAATGATAGATTGGTCGGGCGGCCGTGTTCGGAGAATACAATTAGACTGCCACAATGGAGATGGATTTGTTAAGTACTCAAACATAAAATTGCCAGACACGCGAAGTTCGTGGTATAATGTGACCATGACACTTTCGGAATGCAAGGAGGTTTGCTTGAAAAACTGTTCTTGTATGGCTTACACGAATTTAGACATAAGAGGAGGTGGAAGTGGTTGCTTGCTATGGTCCGATGAGCTGGTTGACATCAGAGAGTTCAGTGAAAATGGGCAGGATATTTATATAAGGGTTGCTTCCTCTGATTCAGGTAAGAATTCTTCAAATGCATTACATTTTTGCTGGAAATTAGAGCTCTTTTTGACTTCCTAGGAATAATATAAGAAACCAGGCTTACGTTTTCCATATCTTCTTTCCTATCATCAGCCCTTGGCTAGGTGAAAGAACATGCCAAATAGTAGTACTCAGCTGGTTACAAGTCAGTTGCACATTGAAGAAGTTATAGCATAAATCGAATAAAATATTTTCTCTGTGTTGAGGCTAAAATATAATAACGTCTCCTTTGTCTTCTCCTCGAAGCATCTCTCGTCAACGATTATTGTGATGGCATCCCTAATAGACCTAAGCCCTAATAGCACAGATATAGAAACGGATACAGACACAAACAGGGATACAAACACGGACACAACAATTTTGAAAAAAAAAGGGGGGACACAGTACGGGACACACACACACACACACACACATATAATGATAATTATAGTTAGACCCAAAAAATTAAAAAAATTATAATTTGACCCCAAAAAATTTAAAATAAAATACATTCTGATCCCTATTGTGTCCTTGCCATGTCCCCGCCAAAAAATTCAAAAAAGTTTGGGGGACATGGCACGTGGCGTGTCCCGTATGTGTCCCGCTATGTCCTTGTATCCAAGACTCCGATACGGCTACCTTTAGAAGTGTTGGTGCTTCATAGCCTAGGCCTGTCTCAATCTTGGAGAAGTAGCTCTTGGTTGTCAAATTAGTTACTAAATATCTTGCTTCTTAATCTATTTACGTCTTTGTACGTGAATTATATTACTCCCTCGGTTCCAAATTCTTGGTCCCTCTTTTCATTTTTGGATGTTCCAAAATATATGTCATATTTCTAAAAACATCCACGGAAGCAGGTTCACTTTCTTGTTTTACCCTTAAAAAGTACTTTTTCCATCTCAATTGGTTTCTCAATTATCTTTTATTTTATAACGGTTTTTATGATTTTGAAAACTTTGTATAATAAAACTAATTGATATTTATCAAATTAGATTCATATTGCATATGTTTTGAGTTTCATATAAAGTCCTTATCTCCAAAAAAAATTGGCCTCGTTAATATCGACTGGACTTAAGGGCAAAACAGAAAAGAGCGTACAAAATTTTCACACCTCTTAATAAGTTGGATTTCCCAAAAGGGGCAAAGAAATTGAAACAGAGGGACTACATATTTCCTCAAGAAATTCCTGATAAATGAAGAACTTTATAAAATCGCAGAATAGTAGAAGGTAAAACAATAAATTTTCCTTTAATATGAATCGTCTACGCAGGTGGGCTTTCATGGTTTTTAGTATCTCCATTATATGGTGCAAAAGCATTCTTTACATGTGTGTTTTCATGGTTGGACCATCAAATTACCTGACCTTTTTATTTTAATGGAAGACTCACCAGTCGAACATGGCAGCTCCAATGACAAGAAAAAGGTGATAATCATAGTGATATTAACAATAATCACTGGAATGTTTCTGCTTGGTATGTGCATATTGTTGTATTTTCGGAAAAGGAAGAAGATCGATGAACGGCTGAGGACAGAAGGTAACCATAGTTGTACTGTTATTTAATTTGGTGAACTCAGGTGACGTTAACTTTTATTCAATTGACAAGAACGAACCATAGTTGCTAAAGTGTTTGAATCTGCGATCATCTATTGGTTTTGTGGAATAAGTAGTCTCATGTAACTCATCTCCTACTCTGCAGAAAGCCATTTACAGAGATGCAGACATGGTTACTCTAACCAAAGCCAGAAGGAAGATCTGGAGTTACCCTTGTTTGAGTTTGATACAATAGCTAGTTGTACCAATAACTTCTCAGCTGTCAACAAGCTTGGACAGGGTGGATTTGGACCTGTTCACAAGGTAACAATGTAAATACCAGCCTATGTAATATTCCCTCCGTCCCAATTTTATAGTCTATCGGTCTATTCTAACCAGATAAAAAAATGATTATATCTTTTAATCGGTACTACATTTTATATGTAATATGGATCTTGTTTGATAGATTTTGATTTAATCTAATAAACAAAGTGTTTAAAATCACCTAAAACATTGTAGATCATAAGATATAATACTTTGAAAAGTAACACGAACTCCCAAAAGGAACTATAAAATTGGAATGGAGGGAGTATTTTTTTGGTATGTAGTCGATGTTCAATCCAGAGGGATGTCGGGAAGGAGCCTTTTTATCAGCTCAATATATCTTTAAGTATATTTGCCAAGGACTTAGGGTTTTGTTTGTGCAGCGGTCCCACTGAGACATGAAGTCTTAGAGGAGTCACTTAGTCTGAATGTGCTAATGTTAGGTCTATCTACATGTGTAGGTAAAAAGTTACTGAGGTTAAACTTTTTCATAGAAAGGACGGGGAATGAAAGTTCATCTTACCTAAACTTAGGTAAAAATGTTCGAAACTGGTGGAAGTATTGTACCCCCCCCCACCCAACGTACACCTACAAAAACATAACATGTTCTTTTGTAATATGAAAATGATCCTAGCTTGTTTTTAGGCAGTTGTACAGAATATAGTCCCCACATACCATGTAAGAAACATTTGGTGTGGTATTTCTTTTCTCATATGAAACTTGCTACATAGCTGGCCTGATTTAGTGTTTCTTTTCTCAAATGGCTACTGTTAATTTTAAGAATATCATACTTATCAAATTGTTGTCTTCAGGGTAGGCTGGAGGACGGACAAGAAATAGCTGTGAAGCGGCTGTCTAAAACTTCCAGACAAAGACTTGATGAGTTCAAGAATGAAGTAATCTGTATTGCCAAACTTCAGCACCGAAATCTCGTGAAGCTTCTTGGGTGCTGCATTCAAGGAGAAGAAAGGATGTTAATCTATGAGTTCATGCCTAACAAAAGCCTGGACTCCTTCATTTTTGGTTTGTGTCTCTCGTAACTTTAGGAAATATATTTGCAACTAATCTACCCTCAGTCCGAAGTCAACTGGCTGAACATTTCCGCAGAGAAATGAATAACTCTAGATACTACTAATAAGTTTGTGTATTAATTTCTTTCCATTTAAAAGCATGAATTAGTGAATACTATATAGTTCTATTGCAACATAAGCGGCTGCATGACTTGGTCTTCCTTGAACAATTTGACTTTTTATCATGGAATTTGTCCCTGTTAAATTCAGTCACTAGGAATAACATCATTTATTGGATGAAAATTTGGGCAGATGAAAGAGGGCGAACATTACTGGACTGGCCAAAACGCTATAACATTATCAATGGGATTGCTCGTGGACTTCTCTATCTTCATCAAGATTCTAGACTCAAAATCATTCATAGAGATCTCAAACTAGTAATATTTTGCTGGATATTGAAATGAACCCAAAAATATCGGACTTTGGGATGGCTAGAATTTTTGGCGGAAATGAGACAGAAATTAATAGAGAAAGAGTGGTTGGAACATAGTAAGAACCTCTTATTATGTTCTATACAACTATTTATTTTTAGTAATTAAAACTTCGCTTCCTTATTCAAGTCTTTATTGCAGTGGTTACATGTCTCCAAAATACGCGGTAGATGGGCTTTTCCCGATAAAGTCTGATGTTTTCAGTTTTGGGGTTCTTGTGCTAGAGATTGTCAGTGGGAAGAGAAATAGAGGTTTCTTTCATCCAGATCACTATCTCAACCTCCTTGGACATGTGAATTGTTACTATAAACCAAACCAAATTGAGCTTTAAGCCCCAATTAATTGGGGTGGGCTACATTAATCCTGTTTTTGCATTTAGGTTTATCAAGGGCTATATGTTCCCTAAGATTTAGAGTACTTATATCCTTGCGGACTATAATATCTAATGTCAATCTGGGTCTTCCTCTCCTTGTATCATTACTACCTAAATCTATTATATCAACTCTCCTAAGTTTTGCATTTACAGGTCTATGAACTACGGCAAATATGTCCAAACCACTTTAGTATATTTTCCCGCAACTTCTCCTCTATAGGTGCTACACCCACAATCTCACGAACAGTTTCATTTTTTTAATCCTATATTTTCTAGTCTCACCACACATCTATCTCAGCATTCTCATCTTACTTACACTCATTTTACTCACTTGTTGTTTCTTAATAGGCCAACATTTTGTCTCATCTCAGTTACACCCTTCTTACTCACTTGTTGTTCTTAATAGGTCAACATTACGTTCTGTAAAGCATCGTTGGTCTTATAGTACTTCTATAGAATTTCCCTTTCTATTTTTTTAGTATAACTTTGCCACATAGTACCCAGTGGCACTTCTCTACTTGAGCCACCTCACTTGGATCTTATGAGTCATATCCTCTACAATCTCACCATCTTTGTTGAAAAATAGAACTTAAATTCCTAAAATGATCACTTTGTGGCATCTCTTGATCTTGAAGCCTTACTCTTTCTACAAGAGCACTTCCACCACCACTTAACTTACATTGCATATACTGAGTCTTGCTTCTGCTTATCCTAAAGCCTTTTTTACTCTAGTTCTTTTCTCCATATTTCTAACTTTGCTCTAACTCCTCTAGTAACTTCATCTACTAGGACAATATCATCTGAATACAACATACACTACGGGATCTCATCTTCATTATACTTGGTCAAACTATTCATCCATAACTAAGGCGAAGAGGTATAGATTCAAGGCGGAACCTTGGTACAAACCTATTGTGACTGCAAAATTCAGTAGTTTCTCCTACCGGTGATCTAATGGTAGTGACAACACCTTCATGCATGTCCCTAATCACGTCCATATACCATTTTGTCACTCTTTTTCTCTCTAAAACCCACCATATAATATCCCTAGGCATTTTCCAAATCTATGAAAATCATAATTGAGATCCCTCTTCTTTTCTCTATATGTTTCCACCAATCTCCGTAATATGTAGATTGTGTACGGAGGGAAATTCCATGTAGGGTCTTGATCATGTGTTTCCTTGATTCAACCCTAAATCTGCAAGACAGAAAGAGGATTAGAGCACATTTGCCTCTTGTTGGCAAAGGCCCTCCGATGCATAAATTAGTACTGGGTTCCTAATTAAGCAAAGAACACAAAGCCTGTAAATACGAATTACAGCGTACCTTTTGTCATGGTTCTCATCTTGTATTTATAGATGTGGATCTAGGCATCTCGTGCCTTATGTTTCGTATTTGCTTTAGGAATCCTTTTCCTAATGGGACCTTCCTATTAGTAGCAAACTTTCATATCCTGCTAGATCTCGTCTTGTAATAGTCTTTCTTTCCATATAGGACTTTTTCCTATATGGGATATACTCCTTATCACATTAGGACTTCCCATATCAATCCCTTATTTTACGGGATTGCTCTTTATCTCAAAGGAGCTGCTGTAGAAGATTCTGGAATGTCTCACCGCCCTATACGTGGCGGTGTCGTGCTTCAACATAGCTCAGAATAACCCGTACATAGCTCAGCTCATCACATCGAGCTGAATTATGTATTCCATAATGCTATTCAAGCTATATAGGTAGCCTACCTAGCTCGGCCACATTAGGGGCATCCCTTTATGTCTTATGCTAAGCTAGTGCATCTTGACTTATTAGTTCACTCTCTTTAATCCGGCCTTAGTCAAGGCTAAACCAGCTCGACACAGGGCTCGAGGACTCCCTACGTGGTGCCGAGCTTATTCACCCTCTCATGGTGTTTGCTCAAGCACATGCTATGCCCTTTACCAGGATAATCATATTTTACCCACTCCAGATTGCTTCCATGGTTGATCTCTCAGTCATAAATCCAAACAGTTTCTCTGACATCGTAGTCACAATCCTCAAGCAATGCACAATAACTCTTTCCCACAACATCATCACATGGCACATCAACTTTATGCCTATATAGTTGTTGCAACTTTAAATATCCCATTTCTTCTTATGTATAGGTACTAAGGTGCTCCTTCTCCATTTGTTGGGTATCTTCCTCGTCAAAATAATCTTATTAAACAACTTTGTTAACCAAGCCACCCCCACTTCACCTTGACTTTTTCACACTAAAATAAGAATATCATCAGGTCCTAAAGCCCTACCCGGTTTCGTTTTCCACAAAGCCTTGGCCACTTCGGACTTTTCTATTCTACGATAAAACTCGAACTATATGTTCTCGCCAAAGCCTACAACATGTTTCTCAATTAACAACTTCTTGAAATACATTTTTCATCTATCCTTGATCTCCTCATCTTTAACTTACACCACCAAATCAACACCTTTCATACAATTTACTTGAGAGAAGTCTCTAGCTTTCCTTTCCCTTAGCTTGGCAATCTTATAAATGTTATAGTTTGTAAATATCCTCTAAAACATCTCCGGTTGTTTTTCACATTTTGGCAATGCCATTGGCAAAATTTTGTAGGGATTGGCAAAATTTGGCTTGTCATAATTTCATTTTACCATCTATTAGAAATGCTTTTTTTTCTCGACAAAAGTCAATGTTAGTTGCAGTTAGTGAGGTTTGAACCGAGTAAATGCATGATAGTATATGGTGCCTACCATTGGGCTACCACTTCACTTGCTATCTTGTAGAAATGTTACTCCATGGTTCAAAGCTTTTATGGCCATTTTCACCGTAGAAAATCATTGGACATCGTATTGATGGTGATGTAGCGCTTCTTGCAATGCTAAAGTTGGCACAACAACCAGCATTGCCAAAATTTGGCAAGAAGTTTACCTCGTCGGTGGAGCTCCTTTTTGGTGAGCTATAACCAAATTTTGGCATTAGCAATGTATATGGCACACCCCTAGAATTGCTCTTTTATGTTTTAAGAATCTAGTATTGATAAAATTGTTATCAATTTTTTAGGCATGGACACTAAAAAAAGAAGATAGGAAGATTGAGCTAATTGATCCGACTACAAGGGAATCATCCTGTCCATCGAAAGTGTTGCGATCAATCCATGTAGGTCTATTATGCGTGCAACAACACCCGGAAGATAGGCCGACTATGTCTTCCGTGGTTCTAATGTTGGGAAGTGAAGGTTCATTGCCATGGCTTAAACAGCCCGGCTTTTTTACTGATAGGAATTTTAATGAAGCGAACACTTCATCTAGCAACAATGCACCATGTTCAACTTCAACAAACGACTTGACCATCACAGTACTCGAGCCTTGATGATGTAATTATGTATAACATTATTTATTATGTTTCTCCAAACTCTTTTTTAATAAAATCATTTTTGCCGTGTTGTCAAGGGTTGTGCTATGTGTAAGAAATTGTATCTGTTGTAGTCACAAGAGGTAGAAAGTAGTTAGAGAGCAGGAGAAAGAGTGCATATGAGCATGTAGTGAAACATTACGGATATTGTTTTGCAATTTGGAAAGTAGAGAACTTCTTGCCAAAGCTCAAGTAACACTTCACTTCAGAATATCCTCTTTTTTTTTTTTTTTTGCCAATGAAGGATTTCATTACCAAAAAAGAACAAAGGAATACAAGAAAATAAGGGCAAACCCACAGAAAACGTCCAACAAACTGGAATAACCAGAAAACAACCTAAAAAACAAACTATATCAAAGCCAAACTACAAACTAGCTACAAAATTTTCTCTAAAATACTCCAAGCCCAACAAAGAGCTAGATTTCCAGAACTTCTACCAAAATTCCTCCAAGACGACACACAATCCCTCACATCCTTGAGAATCATATCAAAGATGGCATCCATAGAATACCGCTTGTTGCAAAAAAAAAAACTGAGTCGTTTGGAGCTTTCCAAATGCAATAAACAGTTCCAGCCATAGCTAACTTGTAAAGAGCAAAGGAGAACCCTTTCTTCTTTACATGTTGAATAGCTAGCCCAACTTATCTCTCACCCCAACTCAGCTGGCCTCCTAGAAATGTCAAACATTTGAACTATTCCACCCCATAAGCAGGCTAAGAAAGAGCAATAAAAAAAGAGCTGCAAATGGGAATCATGCCTACAATTGCATAAAATACACAAGGGATCCACTTGCATCCCCCAAGAGAGAAGCATATCCTTTGTAAAGAGACGACCCCAGCAAACAAGCCACATAATAAAAGCCCATCTAGGTATACCTTGTTTGAACCAGACGATAGGAGCCCATGGGACTTTAGGAAGGGGAGTTCTGATAGCTTCCAAAGCAGACTTAATCGAGAATTTGCCATTGGAAGTTGGAATCCAAATCACAGAATCATCAATTTCTAGATTAGGTCTGAAAGTTGGAGGAGTATTCCTTATAATATTCATAATTGCTCAGTTTCTTTGTAGTGCCAATTCCCATTATGAACAATAGATAAGACCTTGGCCAAGAGAGAGCTGCCCACATGGTTAACTATACTACCACCAAACACTTTGTAGAGAGCAAAATCTGACCTTTGATATTTGACAAAGTCCATAAACTTTCCCAAGAAGCCAAATTATACTCTAAAAAATGTTTCCTAATTGAATCCCAATCTAGACTCGTTAATAAATTGTAAATCATTCTGTCAATTCTTACAATTAGGATTCCATAATACAAAGATCACTCTTCAATTCCCTTAGAACTATCAATTTACAATCCACTCCTCGCAAATTATGCATATTCTATCTAGCTTCCAGCATTAAGGAGAATGCAAAAGACCAAAATCTATAGTTGTAAATAGGTATTTGCTTCCAGCATCGATGTACGTACAATTGCTACCAAGTTTGGGTGTTGAATCACCGAGGCATATGGTGGACCGAGTGCTCAACCGGGTTAGTAAGGGGTTGCCTCCTGGCTCCTGGGTAATCAAAAAAAGTAGTTCTATTGAGGCGAGTTGATGACAACTACAACAATAACAATAACATAACTCATTTAGTCCCCAATAATTGGGGGTATGGGCAGGGGATGGATCGGAGACAGACCTAACATTTGGCAATAAATGCACAAAGTGGCTACTCCCAGAATACCACTAAAACAGATGGATTAAAGACAGACCTAACCTTTGGCAATAACAACTCTTTTTCATTAATCCTTTGGATGTATCAATGCCCGCATTTGATGCTTCTCCAATCTTCATACTTGGAGATTCATTTTCCTTCTCCATTATATGTTGAGGAGGCTTAAAATGACTCGGATCCGTAGGGTCAAAATTGATAAACTAAATAGCATCAATTGAAGGGGGAATTGTAATATATAGAACATAAAAATGTAATTTTATTTGATCTCACACCGTAAAACCTTTGCCCTTTAATGCTTCTCACAATTGTTCAAAGCTTCACTGAACACCTGGAATTCGGTCCAATTGACAACTTGTTGCGGACTTCATATGTCTTTAGTGCCATGGGCCGGGGACTGCTGTCTTTCTGAGCTCGTTGAAAGTTGAATAGCCAACCTTGGATGGTTTTGCGTTTCATTGCCCTCAGGTTTTGTTGAGTGTTGGACGCGCTTTTAAGGTGTTTGCATAGGTATCACAGTCAGGACATCTTATTGGATGGTATGTCAAACACAAACTTTCATTAGTTTGCCCGAATTCTACAAGTCCAGTCCAATTTCCTTTCTCCAAAGTTCCATTAGTTTGTGATATTCTTTTGCCGGGAATCCTTTGTTCAGAGTTGGTATGGTAATTTGGTCAACTTAACCATTTTGCCTTATTTGACGTTCTATTTGTGATTCTAGGTCTAGATATACATTTATATACATGACAATTAAGTGGGAATTGTACTCCTATTTTTAATAGCTATGCATGCTTAGACCGTTAAGTTTTTAATTTTCACTTGGTAAGCTAATATGACCTATGTTTTTTACCCAAGTTGTGGAATATTTGTATGATTCAAGTTCAAAATCTGATGGAGTAACAAGTATGGATTTTGAAAATGTTCTGTTTTTAATTCCTGTTTTATCTTTAATCAACTTTTTTGGCATGCGTTTCTGGGATGTGGACTCAAATCCTACTCTTAAGAAGAATAGAGTACAGTATGGTTCCGTTTTGTTTGTCACTAGCTGGGATTTCTGAATAGTCTGATCCCTTAGGCAAGAAAACACATTTTATCTCTGCGAAGTATGAGAATCAAATGAGATTACAACAGCAATAGTTTTTATATTCAAACAGCAAAGCGAAGTGCATTTGATGCATTCTCTGTCCTTATTTTCAATGCTTCTCATTTCAGCCATGACATTGGGAAAAGATGGAAGTGAGGACAGAAAAAAGATACAAAAATTTTAAATAAGGATTACACAGCCAAAAGTCGAGTAGTTTACTCAGAAAAGACAACTTCAAACTTTGATTGCCGTGGGGATGGTCACCCTACGTGCTGCACCGCTCATCCCCATAAATCTCTCCTAACCAATTTTCCTGTGTTTGACGTTGTTTGGATTATTAATTTTCAGATCCATGAAGTGTGGTGTACCAGCCTCTTGCAGCCATTGTTATGATTTGAATGTGAAAGATAACGTGCTGCTTCTTGTTTTTTCCTCTGTGTGTGTGTTCACTACCAATTTGACGCCCGGATCAAAACATTTACAAAAGGCATATGTACCATGCATTTTTTTCTAATCACTACGGTCATTTGAGGCCAAAAAAGAAAAATTGACGGACAAAAAAACATGTATTGTTTGTATGCTTTAATAATTCTCCTTGCAAGGCATATGTTAATACATTTGGGATGTAACTTTGAATGAGCATATTCCTTCAAATTACTCAATTCATGACCTCTCTGGAAACTGTCTGCCTGTTTCTATGCTTCCTTTTCAGGAATTATTACTTTCGCAGCCTGATTACTTATATTATGTGCAGGTTGAATGCAAAGATTGCTTTGCCAAAGTTATTAGGCCCTCCCATGAGACAATGGGGTTCCGGCCAATTTGAACTTCAGAGAGGGATGGAACTTATGGGTTATCAACCACATTGATCCAGTCCAGAAACAGTGGAGAGTTGAGCTTGTTGATTCAGTGTTGCAACCCAATGATGCTCATCTGGTTGGGTACTACACGTCGTTGGGTACATACACAGTAAGCTCTTCCTAATACTGAGATGGTTGATCGAGTTATATGGCACTACACGTCATTGGGTACGTACAGAGTAAGCTCAGGGCATGAGATAGAGCTTATCAAACGAAATAGGGTGAGTCATGGTTTTAGGCGAGGGGACTGGGGAGTCAAGTACAAAAGGAGGATTATAAAAAAGAGAGGAACAACGTATGGGCTCTTCTCACTCCAAATAAAATCAAACATTTTATTCAGAAATGTATCCATGGCATTCTCCCAATTAGAGAAAATTTGTTAAAGCGACGAGTTTTTATGTAGAAGCTTTGTCCCGGCTGCAGTAGCAATTCTGAAACCTTTCCTTGTCTCCAATTAGGTTTGTCTGCAGCATGAATGATGTTAGAACATGTGTGAAGGTTAAATCCCACACTGGAAAAATAGAGAAAAGTTAAACCTTAATATACAATTGATGACTCATCACTTACAAGGCCTAGCCTTTTAAGTGGATATGGATCATTTAATGTATATTCAATCCAATGAATGTGGTGGACTCCGTAGATACTCCCCAGAAGTTTGGGCTTTATGCACGCTGGCGCTACGGAAGTGATGGCAGGATCGATGCATCTTTCTAAACACCCAACAAATGAGGCCTCGATTTTGGATAATGAAGTGTCAACAGAGGTGGAAGTGATAATAGAGGAAATTAGAGAGGCAAAAACTCAGTTCCGTGTTTGCAAGGTTCAGTTTGTTTGGAGTTCAGAGCATCGTATGGATTGAGAGAGTCTAGTGTACGATGATTGTCGCGGGGAGGGTTGTCAACCTAGACAATGGTTGTCCCCTTATCAACCTTTAGCTATTTCCCTTTTGGATCCGTGGTGGCATATGATTGTCACGGGGAGGGGTGCCAACCTAGTTGGGATGTCTTTTTTGCGTTTTGATGCCGTCTTTCCAAGGTCCCTTTAATCTTTGTAATCTGTTTTTAAAGATTAATAAAATTCTTTTTGTTGTGCAAAAGAAAGAGAGAGTCCAGTGTAAAAACTTGGGAATTGAGAGTTTTCTCTTAGTTTTTGGTTCTTTTACTTCTTTGGAAAGGAAAATAATTGTGTGTAAGCGTGCCAGAGAGAGTTTCAATCTCCTCCCTCAGATTAACTTTGAAAAAACCAAATCTAATCAGGTGATTGTGTTTATAATGGTTCAATTACCTCAATTAAGAGGATTTTTCTTTCTAAGTGAAGCAATCCAAATCGATATACTTAGGAAATTAAAGAACAACAAAGAAACAAGATACTTCGATTGATAAATCAAATGTAGACTTACTTCGAAATTGCCTTCAACTTGTGATGACAGCGTCGAATGAATGATTGTTACAAGAACAACCGAGATAAATCCTAACTACTTTCTAATCTACTTCCTAAACTACTTCGAACTGAGTTCGAAATCTTAAACTACTTGCCAATGAACAAACCAAGCATCATTTGATTGATAGTTGTTAGTTAAAGATTTGTCTGGGCTTTTTAGTCTTCAATTTCTTCTATTTATCCCGCTCAATGAATTTGAACTTGGTTTGGTTCGAACTCAATCGTTCATAATCTGAATTGACAGTTTTTTCCCTCCTCCACATTTGAATTTGAATTCTTGTTAATCTTCTTCCAAAAGCTTCTCAAGATGTAATTCACGTGTTCTAACTGCTAATAGCTTTGCATCACAAGTTTACACCTGAACTTCATACATTTAGTAGTTAAAGTCATAGCTTTGAATTTGATTTTCTGTATTGACAATATTTCGTAACTGTTAATAGCTGCTCTTTAAATTGAAAAATAATACAACATCGTGTTTACTCAACTTCAAACCAATAATCCAGTATACTTTCATTGACAGATATTTGTCAATATTTGGCATCCATGATTACGTGCCAATTAATTATTGAATTTTTTAATTTTATATATAAACACTTAGAAAAGATAACCATCCTTATTGATGTTCTGATTTTTGATTTTCTATTGCAATAAAAGTTCTGCAATTTTGACAACAAAAAAAAAAAAGAGAACTGATATTCAAGGAATTGAACGCCAGATGGTTTTTCTCCATTCTTCATATCATTCCTGATGTGTAGGTAACCTTAAATGGCGTTGTTTGAGAAGTCATATTTCCTTTCTATAGTTCCAAACATCTTTTTTTTTTTACCTTTTGCAAAAATCGAAATCAATTCACGAGGTGCACTAAAAGGTTTCCATAATTGATGAGCTAAATTGTTAATAATCTGCTTTGCTTTAAGTGGTGTTCATAAATAAAATTTTGGGAACTCTCCACACGTGCATCGCACATGCACTTCCACTAGTTAAATATAAATGTTGGAAAAATTGCAATGGCAATATGAATTCCAAATAACAATATCCTCTGATATATATTAACATGAATAGATTATAACGAAATTTACATGAACACGAAAATCACAGAACTGGAAATAACAGAAACTGTAAACAGAAAGAAATACACACAGTGGATACACCGAGTCATGTGTAACCACACTCACCATAACAAAGATGCGCCGCCTACAGTAGGTGTTGTAGGTTGAACCGACATCTTCATCCCAGGATACAACGGCTAGAACCACGACCACCGGAACACCACCACTAGAAATCTTGGCGAACTGAAACTTGCGTTTGCCTCTCTCTCTCTCTCTCTCTCTCTCTCTCTCTCTCTCTCACACACAAGAATGATTTCTGGAGTACAATATGATACACTAAACGGATGATCAAACCAAAGGCCAAAGCTGCCTTCTTATAGCTGAAGATTATGTTTGAAACTTGATTACGAGTTTAATGGGGAGCCTCCCCATTCAATACAAAATCAAATGATGTAGAATCAAAACTCCCACAGAATAAAGTTGCATTTGAATTCTAGAAGAAAACTGGCACCATTAATCTGGAAATTTGAATGCCATAAATTCTCATCATGGAGGGGTGTAACTAGTGCATTATCCAATGATATTATCACGCGTATCTCGCACTTCGTGGGGTCCCTTTGGTTGTCTCATAAGACCCTCTGAATGTCCTGCTTCATTCACACGGAATTTCCAACAATAAATTTGTTTAGTAGTGTTAAATCTTAGCATGTAAATCATACACGACTTACATAATGAAGCGCAGCGGAATATTTGAGCTTTCGGAGATCGACGAACCTAGACCCGCTCTACAAGCACAATCGGTAACCACGAACAAGAACCTGAACACCATCTTCTATCCTCGTCGCGTAGAGAAGACTACTGGAGCGTACTCTTACCATCCACAACGCAAATCCTAGGGTTGTAGATGGGAACCCTGGAGAGAAGATATAGATACGAGAATATTTTTTGGGAGAAGGAGAGAACTAGAACTCTGGTTTATTTCTTGTGTATCTCTCATGTATCTGCAGGACTATATTTATAGACAAATTAAGTCCTAGAGTTTAAACTCGCTTTAAACTCTCCCAACAAATAGAGATAAGAGTCCATTACCATCCTTCTAACTAACCCAATCACTTGACCCATGTAGATGATCCGTGTGATTTGGGTCCGGTTGAACCAACCCATAAATACTAACAAGTAGATAGTAACTACCAAGGAAAAGAGATTAACTATTGCAACCCGTAATGGATGATGGATGGAACCAAAAGAAATATATATATATATATATATATATATATATATATATATATATATATATATATATATATATATATATATATATATGTATATAGGATCAACTTCTAATGAGAGATTCCTCATTTTAAATAAAATGAGGACCTCATGCTTCCCGACCAAATTTCGACGATCCAATATATAGCGTTTTTAAAAAAAACCGATCGATTGAAGCCCTTACAGGTATTTTTTTTGGACGAATCCTCACGTTGGACCTTAAAAACACATTTTAAACACATCTAACGGTTCGGATCATCAAAATTCAGTTTGAAAAGTGGAAAAATTGTTTGGTCCTCATTTTATTTAAAATGAAGGATCCCTCATTAGAAATTGATCATATATATATATATATATATATATATATATATATATATATATATTGCATCACAAAATCCAACAAAAGAAACGGTCCAATAAAACAACAAATGGAAGGTTAAATTGCGAAAGAGTTGCAACAGTAAAACAGGCAATAGAATAACAACATTTTGAGATTTGATGGGTGAGGGACATTCCCCAAATTTGAAGAGGGAAAGGACATTTGAGAGATGGCTTCAAATTATTTTGTGTTTGAAGAATTGATTGGAGCAGAGATTTCGTGATTGATCCCTCAATGTTTTTGAAATTTAATGTTTTGATGGATCTGCCGGAGGGAATATTGGTGGGTGTTGGTGGTAGGGGTGCAAACAAATCAAGTCTTGTAGAGCTCAAGTTGGGCTCGTTTAGTAAAAGGCTGAAAATCGAGCTCGAGTTTGGCTTGTTTGTAAACGAACCAAGCCTTGAACGAGCCGAGTCAAGATAATTTACTTAACGAGTCTCCTTAAACAAGATGATGCGAGCCAAGACTACATAAACAAGCCAAACTTTACAAAGTTCGTTTACAAAAAAAACTTATTACTCAGCCCGATTACTAAATGAGCCAAGCCAAGAGCTACTAGCACGATGAGTGTTAGAGGTGCAAAAGAGCCGAGCCAAGCTTTGTAGACCTCGAGCTGGCATCGTTTAGTAAAACAAGCCAAAAATCGAGCTTGAGATTGACCCATTCGTAAATGAGCCGAGCTCTTAATGAGCCTAGCCATAATAATTTACTTAAGGAGTCTCCTTAAACAAGCCAACACAAGCCAAGGCTATATAAACAGGCCGAACTTTACCAAACTTGGTTGCTAAACAAACTTAGAACTTGAGCTCGAGCTCGACCCAATTACTAAAAGAGCCGAGTCGATCCTTAACCAATTGAGCCAAGAACTATTAGCTCGATTCATTTGCAGCCTAGTTGATAAAGTTGTACTAGTTCTGAACCATTTGGTTGGTGGAGTATCACCTTTTGTTTGGCTACCGGTTATGTTTCTGTCTCTTTCACTGGCCCTGTATGTTTCTTGTTGATGTGTTATGCTTTCTTGTTTGTTATGGTTGTCGTGGTTCTGATTGCTTGCAGTAGGGGGTTGGCCTGTTTGGTTTTATGCTGTTTTAGTCACTCGATCAGGTTAAAAAGAAAGGAACAAATATGATTTTTCGTATCCTCTCTATTGACAGCAAATCATGTTGTTTAACGAGGTTGAGACATTTTTTTTTGCATTTTTATTTTTTTATTTTTACATTCGATAAGTGATTATTTACAAAAAAAAAAAAAACATAATAATAACATCAAACTGGACACATATAAAACAATTCCAATTTCACAATTTTAATACCTTAGATTGTTCCTGTTGTCAAAGAAATAAACAGTTCAATAACAAAAAAATCTAGGAAAACAATTTTCAAATACAATTTTGGATATAAATGCGTTCGGAGCATTGATTGAATGTTTG
This sequence comes from Vaccinium macrocarpon, assembly GCA_022606695.1. Classification (NCBI taxonomy): domain Eukaryota; kingdom Viridiplantae; phylum Streptophyta; class Magnoliopsida; order Ericales; family Ericaceae; genus Vaccinium; species Vaccinium macrocarpon. The sequence continues at coordinate 4,640,690 of CM040180.1, forward strand.
TGGACTCAATTTGCATTTAAGAGATCCGGACATAACTATTTTTAAAAATGTATTCATAGTTATATTGCTCGTTGTTAGAGAAAAAAAATCACTCGCACAATAAAGAGATAATAGCAGTAAAAAACCAACTGCAAGATTTACATGTTTCTCCAAATCGGGTACCTTCACAGGAGCAAAAGTGAGTTTGTTCGCTCCATTCGGTCGCTTCCCTTCTAGCCTTTACTAGAACTTCTCGGTACTTTTCCTTATGAACCACAAGTTCCAACCCTCATTCAATAAACAGCCTTCCCTTTTGTGTGTGATTGATCGATGATCAAATCGCCTTTTTGTGACCAACAAAGTGGTATTATAGGATGGGCAACCGAGCTATGCATGTCAAATAAAGTCATTAATTTTGCTAATCAACAGGAAACAAAATGTTCGATAAAATAAATAAACAGGTAACAAATTATAATTCACGTTGATAGCTTCGCTGTATGTCCTATCATTTTTGTATCATATGTGGGCTCGATTTTCCTCAATTATTGATACCTTGTCTTTCTTAAACATTACTCTTCTCTTCTCAGCTCTGCTTTATTTGTTTATTTTTATTCCGCGGTCAATGGTGTCTTGGGCCATCTTACACAACTTTCGATTAATTATCTTTTTGATTTGTTCCGAGGCAAGCTATCCATGCTAGAACTAGGAAATTCACAAGAAGTTACTACTTAATTTCTTGCGGTCTGAACTCAAAAATCGAAATTAATTAATTTTGTGAAGAGCAAACTCACTTGCCAACCGAACAAACCCTTTGGGTAGCTCATTATTGTACTAAAAGTAGTAAATTCATCGTTACTTATTACTGCGAAATCACGCGTGGCAATGGGAGTGTGATTTGGTAATAATACAATAACCTTTATGGTATCAGACCAAACCAAACCTACTTTGTATCCAATAGCCGCGTAAATGAAAATCAATATAACATTCTCGTTGCATAATTCTAAGCTGACTTTAAAAAACAAAAGGTACAAAAAAAAAAATGATCTTGTTGTATTGGTGGGAATTGGAGAAGATAATAGCTTATCATCTATTTTTTATGCTAACCATTTCCAAAAAAGTGGGAAAGGTGTATCACTGTATTGGTTGTTGTGCGGGCATTAAGATGGAGAAATATTACTCCATCCGTTCTAATTTATTTGCTCACTAAGATATGTGTGCCTTTTTAAAATTCTTACCCTCCGTTTCTATTTTTTTTGTTCCACCCTCTCTCTCTTTCCTTTTTTCAAATAAAAAAATTAAGTACTTTCGTGTATAATTTTTCAAAAAATTTCGAACCGAATTAAAGTACACGATGTGTACTTCAATTCGGTGTAAAAAAATTTGAAAAATGATACACGAAAACACTTTATTTTTTCATTTGAAAAGTGACACGACTTTTCGTAGAGGATAAACAAATAGGAACGGAGGGAGTAGTTTTCAATCTATAATGTATTTTATATGCAATATAAATCTTAATTATTTGATTGATCTCAACTAATTCTATAAGATAAAACTTTCAAAAACCTATAAATAAAAAGTTAGAAATGTTTCAAAATGGTAAGAATATTCGTAGTGAACAAACAAATTAGAACAAATGGAGTAAATCTCAACAAAAAAAAAAAGAAGTAAGAACTTGGGAAACTAGCTCCTATCCAGTTAATAACGGATTAGTCCGTGGATGCAATATAATACAATTTATGTCTTTTTGGGCCTATCTTCCGCCTAATACAATGATATAAGTCATGATTTTGTAATGCTCGTCTAGTAGGTCATCGAAGTGAGAAATTAGTTCAATCAAATATAGATAATTGCATGTAGGAAAGAATAAATCTGTATAACAAAAGTAAGATGATGAAAAATAATTTGAAACTTAAATTGCTCCCGTTTCCCTTGAACAAATATGTATGGTTTATGTATCTATCAATGCTCGATCAAATTATTTTTTTATGTGAAAGACCTAATCTACGATTTCTACAAAATGAACACACGAAGTCCTAAACTAGACCAACTGGATGGGAGCTTGGTCCTGGACTTGGACCGTGGGCACTGGAACTTTCACAATTGAACGGATCATGTGACGTTACTATTGGAGTATTTATTTGATGTGTGTATGTGTGTGTGTATATATATAGAGTAAACTTCTAGTCCGGACTTTTAATTTCCGGACTTTTTATACAAAAAAATTTTTGACGATCCGATCCGTCCAATGTGTTCAGAAGGTGTTTTCAAGGGCCCTAGCGGAAAATTTTCAAAAAAAAACACCGGGAAGGGCTTGATCCAAGCAGTTTTAAAAAAATATATAAATACGCTTTTTCGCGAAAACCGCTTGGATCAAGCCCTTCCCGGTATATTTTTTTTTTTTTTTCGCTAGCGTTGACGAAAACACCTTCTCAAACATTATTGGACGGATCGGATTTTCCAAAAAAAATTTGTAACACAAAAAAACCCCATTTTTTCCTTAAATCCGGGAGTGTGGACTAGAAAATCCACCTATATATATATATATATATATATATATATATATATAGGCAAAACTTCTAGTCCGGTCTTCCCATTTCCGAACCTCATGATCCAAACATTTTTTTGAAGATCCAATCCGTCCAATGTGTTCACAAAGTGTTTTCAAGGGTCTTTGTGAGAAATCTTCAAAAAAATACCGGGAAAGACTTGATCCAAGCAGTTTTTGCAATTTTTTATATTTACAGTTTTTGCGAAAATTGCTTGGATCAAACCCTTCCCGGAATTTTTTTTTTGAAGATTTCTTGAGAAAACCTTTGAAAACACCTTCTAAACACATTGGATGGATCGGATTTTCCAAAAATAATTTGCAACACAAAAAAAACCATGTTTTTCTTATTTCCGGGAAGTGTGGACTAGAAAATCCACTTATTTTATATATATATATACACACACACACACACACACACATCAAAATAGGGCCTCTATTATGGCCCCATGAGATTGGGCCCTATGCAGTCGCGTAGGTGATCAGTTTATACTCAGAGCCAGCCGTAAATTTGTGTGAGCAAGAACGTTATATTGTCTTTTGAAAACATACCTAATTACTAAGAATCGTGAGAATTAGCAAGGATTAAGAGCACATGCGCGTAAGAGCAGGACGAAGAGTCTTGCAGGAAAATCATGTGACCTAGCTACAAACACATCATGTTATTAAACAAAGTTTTCAGAAACAAAATTCATATATACGTACTGATCAGGCCAACTTCTTATCCAAAACTATCGACTGGTTTTATTATCCATCACATATATCCTCATAGCCTGTCATGTTGCCATTTAAACCATCCATCTCTTTCAGGTACTAATCCGTGATAAGATGTAAATTATTGGCATTTGTGTGTATGAGGCAAAGATGTGCGTGATATGTTTGTATTTGTCAGGTGCAGTATAATGTGATGGAGGAAAGTGCACTGAAATTTCCTTTGTCTGCACCAAAAATTTGGAAAGGAAATGTTTCCCATTCCTCCACAAATTTCCAATTATTCCCTTTCCTTAGAACTTAATGATTAGAGATATTTAGGGGGAAAAAAAAATTCCATATTCTGTGAACTGTCCATATCCACTTTTTTTTTTTTTTTTTTTTATGGTTTTTGAACTGTCCATATCCACTTTTTTTTTTATGGTTTTTGAACGGTCCATATCCACTTTTTTTTTTTTTTATGGTTTTTGAACTGTCCATATCCATATATTATTTCACTGTAGTGCTTGACCGTACAAAGAGAGCATCGTTATGAAGAAGAAATAGCCACGAAACTCAGCAGTTACTAGCTTTGAAATTTGATTGTCTATACTCGAGGAGGGACGCAAAATTTCAAAATTGGATGACCGAACACTGCAACAAAATTACCATAGATAAGAGCCAATGTACATTTTGTCAATAAAAGTTGTAAAGATACTATCGAAACTATTATTACACGTCTAATTAATCAAAGTGCTAATAAAAACATTATTTTTCTCAAAAATATTGGTTGGTTGGGTGGGCAACATATATGATTTAAGCATTTTGTAACAAAATCTTACGTTGATTCTAGTAAAAATATGAAACGTGAGTAGGGCGGTCGCCTAAGCTAACTCGCCCTTCATCCCATTCTTGCCTGTACTTCAAAAGTTTCCCTGCATTAATTATATTGGATGTCCTGCAGTCATGCAAGCAAATCAAGTAGTTTTCACAAAGCACAAGACTGTATATTTGAGCAGCTGGGGAAGGGATTTCAATCTCTCTCAAATATTATTGATCGTTCTTGAAAACTTAACGAGCTATAAAAAGTTATTCAAGCTTGACTTGTTAATTAGGAAAACTGATCACATTGAACTTTAATTGAACCAATCATGAACTGATCTCTAGGAGCATGAATTTATTGAACATTAATTTGCTGTCTTTCTACTTGCTTACTAGTTTGCTACTAGTTCTTGACGAGCCAAGTAGTAATTTGTTCGAGAGCTTCTTTCAAAAGTTTAAAAAGTTTAAAAAGAATGTTCAACCTTGTTTTATTTTTTAAAAACCCTAGCTCGCCTAGATTTATAGATTTGTTATGTTTGATCTCTTTAATTAATCAACCCACTAACCGATAAATAAACCAATCTAACAATGGAAAGCCACCAATCGAAGAACGCAATGATATATATGAAAAACCCCTAAATATATGGTTAAAAACCACGGGAATGAATCAATATTAACTCAATGTCTTACTTACGATTTGAATCGTCACAATCCCCCTAAAAAGTTGCTCGATTGAATTTTGTTGCGCTTGAGCAAAAAACCCCATTCCCCTCCCCATGTAATAGATTAGAAATGAAGAATAAAAAAACAAAAACAAAAAGAAGTAAGCTAGCTCGAGTCCATTTTGCAATTTTCAAATCTCTTTCGTTGCTTTTGAAAATGCTTGACTAACCACTACTGCGCACTCAAAACATTACACATAAAAGAGATTCATTTTCACAACCAAAATAGGCACTTAAAAAAAGTAAAAGAAAGGTGGAATTCGATAAAATGGGGATACAAACAAATGTATGTTATGTTATGAAATTTTCAACCACGAGAGAGCTCGGCCTATAGAGTTTACAATTTAATAAGTGAATCGGAGCTCAAACTCGAGCGGTTTGGTTTGTTCATCAGCCTTACTCTCACTCAATGTCCAAACTTCATTGATAAACCTTATCCGTATTAATGTCTCAAAAACCATAGATCGCCCAGGTTTAGAGATTTTCTAAATCTTTTGTAAATATCATTCCACCAATCAAAAACTTAATCAATCACACAAACGCAAGCAACCAAACAAATAACGCAAAGATATACGTGAAAAACCCCTAAATGGGGAAAAACACCATGGGAAGACATGAAAACACTACACTTACAAGAAATCTTATCCTAAGATTAGAATCCTCACCATCGAGCCTAGCTAAGATGTACTTATTGAATCTACGTTCACCACACCCAATGCTTTGACCACCACTACCTTGAATCTACAAGCCGTTTGTTTTCCTCTCAGAATCCACCGAAGGACTTTGTACTTCCTAGGAATCCTTCGTAGGTCTTCTCTCAAAGTTGCGGTTGTGTAGTTTTTGATGATGAAAACTCTTGGAGTTCTATTAATGCTTCATTGATACAAAAACCGTAGTTCTACTCCAACCACAATGGAAGAAATACTCTCCAATAATCCTAGATATGGTTCTAGGTCTTTTTCACCTTTAGGAGAGGGAGATGGTGCCTCAAATAATTTTGACCTAATTGACACGTATTTATAGCAGTTGAAATTTATCCAAGTTGCTCGAGCATATTGTTGAAAATACGTGGATAACGCACCGCATATCGAATCTCATGACTTATCTAAAAACTCGATTTCTCGTTACAAAATAATATTGATTCCCTTCAACTTTCTAAACAGACATTCTAAAAATAAATAAACTACAACTCGATAAATCGGAATATAGTAAATGTGTGTTTTGTCAATAAAATTGCCAACACGAGGAGTTCGGCTTTTTGAGCTTACAATATCCATGGTTGCATAACCAAATTGGGTCTTGTACAAGCTATACAAAACTTCGAGTTGCATGGAAGTTATGATTTGGAGTCAATTTACAGGTAAAAGACCTATCTTGTCCCAGTAACATGTTAGAGCCTAACAGTTTGACGCAAAATACTTGCACCCAATTTATTTGGTAGTATGGAGTTGTTCATTGTAAAACAGTAAAAGTTCTTCAATACTAACAACGTCCTCTTTGTGCTATAATTAATATGGCCCTGAAACCTTCTCCTGGTAGCCATGGTATTGACTTGGGTATGCGCAACACTTTATTCTAATCATGCATGAGATCAAAGAGGTGGCTAGCTTAGAAGGGGAAACTCCCATCACACACACTGAGATTTTTACTCAGATGTAAAAGAAGCCTAACAACACGATTCAAAGTGCTTAAACCTAAACGAGTAGTTGACCCATATTTCTTCTAACTTCTTTCCATATTGGCCCTCTTGAGTGCAAATCTTGGTTCCAACACTGAATGTAGTTACTTATGAAGTAATAGGTTTTACGCATGCATGTGATCCACACACACTTTATTATCATTGTCAACACTCCCGCCGTAGGTTTGAAAATGGGGAGGGACAAAGGCATGTGAACCTGAAAATTTTGCAATGAAAAGTTATGACACTTTTAATAAATGTTCAATTAAATTGCTATTAGAGCTAGCCATGCATGTTCTTGTGTTAGTATTATGAGTAGCACTTATGCCAGAGATTTCCCAAATAGCAAATGGTATTCTTGGATCGTGTGTACACAGAATCTTTAATGAGAACGATGTGGCAATGGTATATATATCTTTTAAACCCAATATGATAGGATACGTGATAAATGTGAGTTTATATTTGTAGCATCGCTCCATTGTAGTCAAGTGCAATGGTTTATTTTTTAGGGAAGTACTACAAAACACATGTATTCTAGGGTCGCCTTTAGATATTCATAAAATTTGTATACCATATCGAAACACGTACAAAAAGTCATTAATTTTGCATAAAAATTAATAAAATCAAGATCGAAAAAAATGCATTCAAATAAATGATAGAAATCTAAGTTCGATGTGGAAAATTTATATCGAAGTATTATGAATTCTCTCGTTCAAGTTAAGAGTGTATACCCTATTCACTCAAATATAGGACTTGTAATGTAGTCGTACAGTTACTTGTTTTATGACATGAATAGCCCCAAGGATAGTTTGATCCCATGCAGGCTGCAGCTTCCTGGAAGGAGAAGCAACCAAAAAATTGTGTCTTTATATATCTCTCAAGTTTGTACCTTGGTTTCTATGGCTCACACTTTCGTCTGACAAACTCTCTCTCTCTCTCTCTCTCTCTCTCTCTCTCTCTCTCTCTCTCTCTCTCTCTCTCTCTCTCTCTCTCTCTCTCACATATTACTAAACCAAATAAATTAGAGATGTCTTTCACCTCGTTAATGGAAACTACCGACGATCCGTTCCTATTCGAGGACTACTTCCCGTCGATGGTGGAGAGGCTTGGGGCAGAAGGGTTCATGGGGGAGCTGTGCAACGGTTTCCGCCTCCTGATGGACGTCGAAAAGGGACTAATAACGTTCGAGAGCTTGAAGAGGAACACTCTTCAATTAGGGTTAGTGGAACTGGGAGATGATGAGCTGATTTACATGTTGGCAGAAGGAGATTTGGATGGGGATGGGGCTCTGAGCCAGTTGGAGTTTTGCATTCTCATGTTCAGATTGAGTCCCGGCTTGATGGACGGCTCCAAAAGGTGGATGGAAGATGTGGGTGGTGCAAGTGGAATCGTGGTCTAGGTTTTCTTTATCATAATTAACCGATGCTATTGTATTGCTATTTCAGGAGAAGAAAGACGACTTTGGAGGAATAAGCAACACCGGAGATGGGTAGCAGCACTGGCTTATTTTGCTATTGAACAATTCATGATCGATGTTCACATTGGTCAATAATAGGAATTGTATTGTTAATTTATTTCCATGATTTTAATTTTTAATAAGTTTGGATGTTCTTGGTCATTTAATGTTATGTTTATGATGCAAATAAAAATAAAGTACGGATATCGTTTGGCTAAGCTTAAGCGAGCCTCGGTTGTCCGGACGCCAACATGAAGAAATTTGATTTCTGTTGCAGTTTATTCTGATGTGATTGTGCAAGACTGTGTGTCTCTCTTCATGACTTTTTCCATATTGTTTCTTTCACTTTTTGCACATTAATGTTCCAAGAAAGTAGTAATTTTCTAGGAATTTCCGGATGTGGTTTTCCAATATACCCTCATAGGGCTTTTGTCTTTCTTATGCATAGGCCTAGGCCTTTCTAATGAGTAAAATTTCCTCTTTTAATTCCCGCCCAAAAGAAAAGGTTAACATGGACGGGAAATTTTTATTTAATACTACTACAATGTTAATTCGTTTAATATGTTTATAACAAGATATTTGAGTTAGTTTGTGTGCAACTTTATTAATTTCAAGACCCTGCAGCTAATTTGGGTAAACCTTAAGTGATCCCAAATTGTGGAATATTTGTCCTCCGTAAAAATGCAACGTGCGGTCTCGTATAGGAGCACTTATTACTCTCTTCTAGCCATTTGGCCAAACCCCACGAGTTTATGTCCGTTCATTAATTGTTGCTCCAAAACTATCAATACATAAATAGCTGATCATATATGCTAACTTTCATTTACCTTTATAATATTGCATCTATAATGACATGCTGTGTGCTGCTATATTTAAACTATAACATAAAATTCTAAATTCCCTTCTTCAATGGTGAGGTAAACTACATGCTATATTTACCCTGTAGCTATTCGTTGTTCCATATATAGATATAAAAAAAAAATGGCTACAATTATAATTTAGCATGTCTCATTGTGTCTATCTCTCTCATCATGGGATCCACAAATAGCAATTCAAATTGACGTTTTTAAAATTAAAAAAAAAAAAAAATAGCATTTGCACTGTTGAGTAACGTTGCTTTATTAGAGCAATTTGACAATATTTGTTGCTATATTATAGTAATAGCAATTCAAATAGCAACTCTCTATCGTTGGAGACGCTCCAAGTAATCCAATAATTTTTACAGCATCTTAAGTTTTCTTTTCGATTCCCTGCTTTACTATTTTTTATTTTTGCTAATTGTTTGAGTAAAAGTTCAAATCTTAAGTTCTTATACGAATATAAGCTAACTTCATTGTTCTCATATTTGAATTGGTTACCTTTATTTTTTGAGCACTTAAATATTAGTCCTCCCGTGCACCTTAACTTAAGTTGTCATCATAACCTCATTTTTTAATTATATTTGCGTCCCCAAATTCAACAAATCCCAACTTTACCCTTAGTTGTATATATATTCTAAGTTTTGAGACTAAATCGGATATACTATATAGAAATATTTTCTAATTTTGGAGGACCAATGCTGTCATTTTCAGGATATGAAGGGTGGAAAAAATCCCCTAATCCTGTCCTCCATTATTGAGTCGACTAGTGAAGACGATTGGATCACGCAATCCCCCCAATAATGCGAACCCCGTTTGCACTTTTGAAGCTTCTTCGTCAAGCAAACCAAGGAAGTAGTCGACAGTGGAGTCAGCTTCTTCGTCAAGCAAAATGGTGTGTTAAATGTGGTGGTGGATATGTTCAACTAAAATGATTGAGCTTCTTCGTCAAGCCAACAAACGAAAAGTCAGATTTTCATGGTTTCTTTTGTTTCCATTTATACTCTCATTAAGTGTGTGCGAAATCGAAATTGATTTCCTCCGTTTGTTCTATCAAGCATGATAATGATGATATATTGTTGCTGTTTTGATTCATTTTCAATATCAAGAACTTTATCATGAATTAATTTATCATGAAATCTGATTAGATGGTATTCAAATTTACCATGACTTTTTTTTTTATTCGACCATTAAATTTACTATTTTGGTTCGTCCAAAAAATTTATCTTGAAATTTGTTGTTTAGATTCAATTCAAGTTGAAATTTATCATCAATGTCCATACCAATTTTATCATGCCCACTAATTTGATTCAATATATCATGAGTGCTAGTTCGATTTAGTTAGTTGTAGATTTATCATTGATACTAATTCTCTGTAATTTTAAAAGAATCAATCAACTTAAATTTATTATGAATGATCCTTTCAATTTATCATGAAATTCACTTTTCCTCAATATAACATGCTCCTATAAATTTACCGTGATACTGATTCATTTTTGCAATGAATAAATTTTCATTAAATTCGACAATTGAAAACAAACCGAGTGGAGGTGAGCATAGTCGCACCAAGGTCACTTCACCTTGAATAACATTCGATCAGATTCATGATTCATATATAAACATACGTTCACTTGAATTTACCATATTTATTGGTAGGGACATATTTTTTAGCATAATTTCAGGGTGCATGGTTGGTTTTCAAAATAAATGTGATAGAATTTTCTGTGAATTTTGTGTATCAAATATTTATTTTGAAAATCCCCATATTTAATTTCCTTTTTGAAATATTCAAAAAAATCTCACTTGATTAAGAAAACAAATTAACTCCAACCATAATCAAATCTCCTTTAATTAGAAAACCATATCTACATATAATAATACTCTATCTGTCCCATAAGGTTAGGCCTTTATTCCATTTTTGGCTATCCCAAAACACGTTACTTTATGGCATTCAAAGTTTAAAAGTTGATCAAATTCCCATTATATCCCTTTTAGTACTCAAATTATACACAACACAATTCTCAAAGTACAGTACTAAAGTAAACTGTAGAGTGAATTTGCACAATTACAGAAGTGAAATCGAAAACTTATTTCTCATCAATTAATGAAAATCCCAAAAGCTACCCGAATAAAAGAAAAGAAAGAAATAAACCGCCGCAAATGATTCGAGAGACCCGTTTAAGTACTAGACCAACTAAGCGAATTCCAAACCCAATGGGCTTACTCAATATAGGGGTTTCAATCGGGGCCCATACTTCCATCGACAACCCAAAAGTGAAGTAGGAGTTCTTGACTTTGTGGAGCAATGGGTATCAGAAAAGTCTTTTTCTGCTTCACAACAGTTTTCTCTCACTGTACCATTACCTTGGGCTGAGCACATGGTTTAGCAAGCCTAAGGTCACAATAATGGGATGAAGAACTTTATCCACTTGGATCATGGCTAATAAGTTCATAATGCGACATAGTAGTTAAGAAAACAGGTTTTAATAGTTGTGGTCTGGAATATATTTAGAAAATAACTCAGAGTCGCCACCTACCATAAAGTTTAGGTGTGTCACATCAACCCATAAACTATCTGAAAATAATTCAAGTGTTTTGAATAAGGATTATGACTTAGTTTTGTGGTCAGCGAGGTTAGGAAAGAAAAAGTTAGGTAATCCACTGTTATGGGTGGGAAATGTGTTTAGCACAGCACCCCACATCGGCCTTTTGGTACCCGCTCCTCCTTAAAAACAACAATAATTAAAACTTTCTACTGTAAATTTGATGAGAAAAAGAAAATATGATTAAACAACTCAAGCACAAATAGCTTATTATTGATATATTTTTTAAAAGTAAAAGAAAAGTGACTGAGCTTAGTCCCAGCCTGTCTACATATCTCCGGGATGGAAGAATAAGGGTCAAACGTAGTTCGGACCAGAACTATTTGAGAAGAGGACTCTCATGAGAGAGTGTTCATTTTCTGAAGTTCGACGGAGTTTCCGCTGAGGATGAAAGATCACCTGGATTTTCTAAGGTAATCCAGTTATAGCCTCCGGCAGGGGTTGGCTATGAGGGGCGGGATTCCGCTGAGGAAAATCTGACAAGGCTTCCGTAGGAACTCGAGACCGTGTGATCAGACAATGTTCAACTCTGGAAGGAGAGGAGACCCTGGGATAGGCGCCCCCAGGGTGCCACATAGTAGCCCTTGGTTGGCTTAAAATAGCACCTTGGCCACTAAGCAAAGTTTGGGCGCGTACCGAGAAATTCCATGTAAACTTGTTTGGGGTGGTCCCATTACGGTTTTTAGCCTTTCCGAACGTCATGGAGGCATTCGTTTCTTCAGATTATCTCCTGAACATCATCGTCTAGGTAGCAATGCATGCGACCGGACAAAATTGGATTGTAGGATGGGGCTCCCACCACTAGACTTAGAAAGTGGCCGCCATGGGAGAGCCTCCCTAAGAAATCGGTTGCTAAGCAAGCTCATTCGTGTTCAAATTCGTCCAAGTGCGTTCGAGTACTGACCGAAAAGTTCCATGTAACCCTGTTTAGGGTGGTCCCCCTAAGGAGGTGCTCCAGACATCATGGCAACATCATTTTTTTGAGGTTATGATCTCAGGGTCAGCAGAAAATTGATCGTCCGATTCCCGATTTATTCGCAGCGATGCAAGCGATCAGATAGCCAAATGAGTGACGACCGGGAACTTTATCAGGAGCTTTGTAATCATGGGGATATATTAATGAATTGTCCGATTAAAATCAGGTCTCGGGACCTGTGAACAAAATTCTGGCTATTCTAGAAAACATGGCGTTCCTGAAAATAGCATAATTTGAGTGACTTTATGGATTTTGCCCTTATTTAGGTTCGGTTATAACTTTTTACTTTTTTTATTATTCTCATTGAGACGAATCATGGGACTAAAAAACAATATCACCAAAATTAAAAAATGCGTAGTTTTTTGAATAAAGATAAAAACTAAAAAAATGTATAAAAAAAAAAAAAAAGTCAAGAGGCCTTAGATCTAGTCCCCTACCTCAATGCCAAAAAAAAAACCAAACAAACAATTGAGACTCTTTCCCTCAGGGAGAACAAATTTCCCAATTTCCGCATCATTTTTGGACAAGACTGTGACTGGTCCTTTAGTCACCCACCTCCGCGAGCGGAGTGTAGGTCCGACATAAATGCTAAAAAGCTTTTATGTTTCTTTTTGTTTTATTGTTATTTTTAGCTTTTCGTATTTTGGACCAGTATTGTCCACTTCGTTTTCATTTTAATGTAACTAGGTTGACCACCTTCGTTAAAAAAAAAAATGAAAATTGTCAAAGAGGGAATTCGTTGATGGAGATAGAGTTCAGGTGTGAGGTTCACACTTCACAAGCCATCACTGTTGGACGTCACCTCCCTTACCAAATTTTGAAATAAAACCAAGCATCCCCCATTTGGACCCCTTAATTTCCTTCCTTCCCCAACAGTCTTGATGCATGAAACCTCCAATGTTTAAGATTGTCACCGCCTCTCTCTCTCTCTCTCTCCGAAATAGTGCCTATGGTCAAGACATGTGACCACAACTCAATGGAAATTCCACGGGAACAGATGGCAATGCACAAATTATGTACTGATGGGCTATGTGGACCCACTTTTGAGTTTCACACGGCCGATCCGAGCCATTTAATCATCTCAAAATCAAATTCCGAAAAGCCTACGCAGAGATCAAGTCAATTGTTTGAACGAAATGGGGTGATTTTGGATCGAGCACTTAGGAACGTCCGATCGACTTGATCTCAGAATGAGCCCCTCAGAATTTGATTTTGAGATGATTGAACGATTCAGATCAGCCGTGTAGGACCGAAAAAGGGGTCCCCGTAGCCCATCGGTGCATTGCCATCTTTACGAATAGAATGGTTCACAACTCAATGGGTACCACGTCCACAAAAGAAGAGAAAAACATGGGTGTAAATAGGGTACAACCGGCGAGGTGCATGAATATTTTGGCCCACCGAGATCTTTCCTTCCCTCTGTCCTCTCTCTCTCCCCTTTCTCTTTTCCTAAAATTTGAACCGTCCAAAATGCACTTCGACAACCGAGATATGCTAAGTACTGTCACATGGTATTCATCCGGCATCCACGAAAAAGACAATAATAGATCTCATTGGGAATCAAATGAGAGAGCACCACGTAGGATTTCGTTCGCATGGCCGTTGCCAAATGGCTGTCCCAGTCTCACGTGTCCCCACAGACTTGAAACTCCCATACCTCGGTTCTACTAGGTTCCTATCCCACATCAATTTTGTATTTTATCATCTTATCCTATCCACTGTTAGAGTATTTTATTTCACTTACTATTAATGAACGGCGAAAATAGGAATACTAAACAAAAGATCGAGGCATCGGATACTTTCTCCTTTTTTTTTCCTTTTTTTTTTCTTTATAAACACATAGATGGGCGTCACGTGGCCCTTGGCCTTCTGTGGACCAGAACTTGACATGTAGGCTGGAACGTGGAATAATTTTTTCCCATAAAAATATCACACGTCATCCGTATAAAAGAATTTTCATGAATGAGGCTAGAATAATGATAGTGACACAAATTTTGTGTCACAACCAACTACAATCCCACTCACATGGGATGTGAGGCCCGCACATGGGGCCCATTAGAGACCCACACCCCATGTGAATGGGATTGTAATTGGTTTTGGCACACAAAGTTTGTGTGACAATCATTTTTTATGAGGCTAACTAGCTACCACATGCCTTAAATCAGTTGATTTGTGGTAGAGAATATAGAAAGAACTTTATATATTTGGTTTGAATTTTGGGTTTTGAGTTTTCGTAATGATTAAAGGAAGGAATAGAGATAATAATTAGAATTATGGGTTAACGATTAGAGAGAGATCGAGAGAAAAATGAGAATAATATTTAAAAATAAGGTAATAATTAGATAATAATTGAGAAAATCGGGTTTTGAAATCCAAAACAAACATGCCCCCAATGTCCTCAGCTTCACCCCAAACCCTTTTTTAAAAAAAAAAAAAAAAAAAACTAAGAAAACTTTTGTTATTATACTAAAAAAGGACACCACTAGTCTAAAAATACAAGAGAAAAAAAGCAACAAAATTGTACAGCAACAATGATAGAAACCACCAATCCGTTCGGATGTGGCTGGAGAAAGACGACGGAAAAGTATCAACGGCAAGAGCCTCACATCTCTTTGTCTCACTGCTAACGTAACACCATCACCGCTATTATTGGAGAACCCACAAATCCGACACCTGAGCTCGAATCGGAGTACTATTCGTGATTATCCCTATAGAGATAAGAGAGTTGCAAGAGAGACCATGCACTTCCTAAACCCGTTTGGGGCGGTGTATTTGACAACTGGAGTAGTCCCTGTGCTCGGCCATGCCCTTGCATGATGCATGTATTACTTCACATTTTTCATTTTTTTTTATTTTAGCTAACAAAAGAACATACATAATGTATTCTGCATATATTACTCAAATACTACCCTGTTGTAAAATACATTTTGCAAATATCTCGTAAACACTCAATAAATTTATAATTCATTTTTGGCGATAATAAAAAAAAAGCTAAAAATGTCAAAACACAAATGCAAAAATTCAAAATAAAAAAAAGACTTCCAAACAACGCTTTCTTTGATGGACGTTTTGGATTTTGTCCTTGCTTAGGTTTGGTCATAATTTTATACTTTGTTAAAAAAAATATTGAAAAATAAAAAATAAAAATACAAAAAGTCAGGAGGCCTGTGTATTGGCCTAAAAAGTTAGATGGTTTATTTTTTCGTCTTTATTTGATTTTTTTGTGTTTTTTTAGTTTTGCATCAATTATTTTTTGTGTATTATTAGTTTGTCGCGGCGAGAGGAATCAAAAAAGGAAAAAATTATCATCAATGCTTATTTTTTTTTTAAATAAAGACTAAAATAAGGAGGTGTTCCACTAAGGTGGTTTTTTGAAAAAATTGGCCTTCACAGTTTTTCATGTGATGTATTGTGAAAGAATAACCTGTTTCGGTGTTTGGAAAAAATAGTTTTTTGTTAATGGAATACCCCCTAAGTCAAAAAGACAGATTTTTGGATTTCTTAGGTCAAGACGTACCAATAATACATATAAAAAAATTAATGTAAAACTAACAAACGCAAAAAAAAAAATGAAATAAAAAAATAATAACAAAATACTCCCTCCGTCCCAATTTTATAATCCCTTTTGGGAGTTCGTACCCTTTTCAAAGTGTTATATCTTATAATCTACAATGTTTTAGGTGATTTTGAATACTTTGTTTATTAGATTAAATCAAGATCCATCAAACAAGATTCATATTACATATAAAATGTATTACCGATTGAAAGATATAATCATTTTTTTATCCGGTTAGAATGGAACGAGGGACTATAAAATTGGGACAGAGGGAGTAAGTCAACCATACTTTGGGCTGGTTTGGGTGAATTGGAAAAATTCGTTTTTTTAATTTTGTCCTAATTCAAAAAAATTTGTATTTGTTAGTTTTCGGTCGATGTTTTGTGGTTTCTTGGCTTGTCTCGACGAGAGAAATCTAAAAAGTATAAAATTATTAGTCAAACTTAAAGTTTTGTGAATAAAGACATTTATGATTATTTTTCGTCTTTATTCACAAAACTTTAAGTTTAACCATTAATTTTATACTTTTTAGATTCCTCTCGTCGAGACAAGCCAAGAAACCACAAAAAAACCAAAAACCAACAAATACAAAAAAAAATTGAATAACAGCGAAACCAAAAAACCAATTTTTTCCCAATTCACCAAAACTAGCCCTTTATAAGCCAGAACACCGACTCAAAAGAATTCGTTGATCCCTGATGGAGATAGAGTCCAGGTGTGGGGTTCACAAGCCATCAGTGCTGTTGGACGTCACCTCCCCTTACGGCCAAATTTGGAAAGGCCAAATTTGGAAATAAAAACATGCATCCCCCACATGGACCCCTTTCCTTCCTACCCAAAACTCTTGATACATGGACCCCTTTTCAATCTTTATGATTATCCCATCCGCAGGAGGGAGTAAGTTGGGGCGTCAGTAGAGGCGATTGCTTTTCTAAATCTTGATAGAGACCATGCATGTCCTAAACCCCTTTGAGGTGTTTTATTTGATCACCGTAGTGGCTTCCTGTGCTCGGCCATGTATGTATGATCCAAGCAGGCGTGAGTACAAGTTGGGTTGTGTCTAGTCTGTCATCAGTTTATACCTATCCGGGTATTTCTCGATATTTTCACCGTTATATTTATGTAAGGTACTCATGTCGAAAAAAAAAAATTTATGTTAGGTGCTGAACTCATTAAATGGTCGAATAACTTTTTTAGTTATCAAGATCGAAAAACGGTAATAGAATATATTTTTTTACTTAACAATTTTATACTTTTTAGATTCTTCTCGTCGAAACAAGCCAAGAAACCACAAAAAATCCTCTAAAAACTAACAAATGCAATTTTTTAATAAAGACGAAACAAAAAAAAAAAAAAAGGATTTAGCCAAAGGAGGCCATATTGACCTGAAATAAAAGGGATGCTGAAAAAATATCTGAGTTTAATATATTACAGGTCATTGTTAAGAACAATATCTTGGTCAATCAATGACGAAGTAATACTCGGAGGAAAAAAAGAATATCCAAATGATCTAACGCGCATGGGCAGGTCTCGTAGTATTTTGAACGATCCTACGTTAATCGAATGATTTTGGATATATCAGAATCCGAATCTAGGTACTCCATTAAAATTTGTTAGCATTACTTATTTAACATGCAACGGAGTAACAATTTCCATTTTTAGGGAGTTTTTTTTTTAGAACGTACACATACGAGAAAATTAATCAGAAGATTACTACGAGATTAAATTATCGTCGATCTTAGGGTGAGCTTAGACAAGTTATTTCCGCTATTTAGAATTTTAGTTGATTCATGAGAGAAAAATGACTATCTCCGAAATCAGTATTTCTTTTTAAGATTAATCCGTTGGCAAAAAAGTGGAGGATTGGTTTTTTGGTTTTTTTTTTTTTTTGTTTTCTCTTTATTCAAATATTTTGGTTTATTTTTTGCTTTATTAAAAAAGAATAGTTTTGACCATAATTTATACTTGTCAAATTCATCTAGATAAATCACAAAAAATCGACGCAAAACTAACGAATACATAAAAAAAAATTGCATAAAGACAAAAAGAAAAAACTAGAAAACCTTTTATTTTTCATTTTTTTTGCCAAAGCACCCCTTAAAACTTTTCACACGTGCCGGATCAAACAGCAAACTCCAATAAATATGACATTGCAGCTAATCGCTTCACCGCATAGAGAGAGAGAGAGAGAGAGAGATGAAGGGTTGCGAACTGTGTAGCAAACCTGCGAGGATAGATTGCGAAGCAGACGGAGCGAGTCTATGCTCCAATTGCGACGACAAGGTTCACTCTGCAAACTTCATCGTCGCCAAGCACTCCAGAAACCTCCTCTGCCACTACTGCCAATCTCCAACCCCGTGGAAAGCTTCCGGACCCAAGCTTGGCCGCACGGTCTCGGTTTGCGATACTTGCGTCCGATACTTTCATAGTGAAAAACAGAGAAGAGGCGCAGAGCGAGCAGGAGGGTGCGAAAATGACGAATCTGAAGTTGAGGATGAGTGCAGTTGTGATGAGGAGGATGGAGAGTTGAGTGGAAGCGGTGAAGATGAGGATGAAGAGGGAGGAGATAATCAAGTTGTGCCTTGCTCTTGTTGTACTTCTAATACACCGCCACCATCGCCTGTGGCGAGTTCTTCAAGTAGTGAAGCGGTGTCCTCCACCGCTCGTGGTGGTGGTGGAGGTGGAGGAGGTGGAGGTGTCTCTGCCTTGAAACGGACGCGTGAAAATGCAGACCTAGACTCCGAGGTGCGTGTCGTTTGGCCAATTGGCCTAAATTAATTTGTTACAATTGGTTTTGCTTATTTTCTGTAATCTTTTGTACTAGTACAATTTTTTGTCATAATGTTTAACATCAACCATTTGTTTCGTTGCCTCCCAGCCTACCGTGCTTGGCTCGTTCTTTGATTTTAGTAGTTTTAGTTCATTTTTATATTCTGCGATAAAATTTTATTTGCTCACGGGATTTTGTAAGTGCTGGATGACTTTTAATTGAAATTACCTTATGATAAATAAAAATACACCATTTGTTGCTCGTTTGTCTCAACAGAGACACAGTTGTTTTAATTATTTTTTTAGCAAATTTTTTTTTTTTTGCTTTCATTCCTCACTTCTTTCATACACACCTGAACTCCTCTAATCGAGAAGACTGATTGAATCAAAAAATTAAGCAAGATCATAACAAAATTAAAGATGAAAAAATATATATATACCGAAGTCGATCACTGTTTCTCTGTTTCACTACTATAAAGAATTTAAAATTTCTATTTCGCCGAATAGCACTATATGCGGTTTGATTATTTGGAATTTTGGTTCATATTCACCTATTTCAAACCTGAATGCCGGATTTTCACTCGTTTGGTAACGTGAGATTTTCACTTCTGATTATCAAACAGGATGAGATTGGATGCATTTCTTCACAATACAACCATGATGTTTCGTCGACGGCGACAAGCTCTCAAGCATTGGACAATCGTGAAGCCAATTCCTCGGGCTATTTCAAATCAGTGAAGCTTCCAAGACGTGGTGAAAGAAAAGTCTAGAGACACTGAACAAGATACTAACTTATATACAAAATGTATATGTGACTCTCTTTTAGTAGATAACTTCGTTCATGTATTATATCATGGATTGATGCGGTAGTGACGTGTTTATTTAGGATAATAATTTGTAAATTATTTGGTATTTGTAACATTGCTCAATGAATCTATTCATCCAGAAAGCGGCAAAGAGAGGAAAGAAAATATTGCAAAAACCCATCATATCGAATGGTATAGGTTTCTCCAGAATGGTGCTTGGAATCTACAGGCTGGGCAAAGATCATACTGTCAGGGGCGGTGGACATAGGGTGTGCAAGGTGGTGCCTCCCAATTTTATTTTTATTTTTAACATGCTTTAATTTATTTTTTTTATAAAATTACTAAAGACTGGTCTCCGCAAATTAGGCGAAATTTGCAATTCTTGTGTCCCTTACTGCACACAATCAGAGCCGGCTCTGGGCTAAAGCTCGTAAAGCAACCGCTTTAAGCCTCCAAATTTTGTCTATTTTTTGGGGCCCCTAATAATATAGGTCCATATAGTTACTAGTTATCAATAAAAAAAATTATGTTTAATTTGTCTAAAAAATTTGAGGGCCTAATTTTTAAAATAAGGCCCAAGTGAAATGACTCAAATGTAATCTTGAAAATATTTTGGAAAGAAATGAGCTTTCTGATATTGAGGGAAAGGATTATGTTCGAAATTGAAAGTCTTGAGAGAAATTTTACCAAAAGAGCTAAGAAAACCCATTGATGTGCTCAATTACTTGAAGACAAAGGATAGTTTGTTTTTTTTTTTTTTTTGAATGTGTGGATTAGCATTATAGAATCTTTTGGTATTCTGATTCTGATTCTTTACGGTGAAATAGGTTTTTTGAAGTTAAAGTTTATCAAAACCTATCTCAGGTCGACGATGTTACAAGAAAAAGACCGAACGGATTGGCTATGTTGTCTATTGAAAAGACTATGGTGGAGAAACTTAACTATGCAAGTTTTATTAGTACTTTTGCGGCTAAAAATGCGAAAAGAGTAATCTTTAAATGACAATTTTTAATGTATTGATTATGAAGTATGCTATGGTGCCAAATTATTCGCATTCGCCCCATATGAATGTTTTTAACTACCAATAATCATTCATTTATCAAAAAAATAATGAAGGTCCATTCCTTTTTCCTTTAAAAAATTGACCTTTAGGCGCCGAAATTGAGGCCCTTTTGACACAATTGTCCAATTTTAACAGTCTTTTGAGTTGTTGCGCCATAATCTAATCGTCCTTAATTTCTCTGGCCCCCGTGATGTTAGGTTAAATGACTATTCCTATAAAAGAGGAATATGCATGACCCTGATCACAAAGTGTATCATCTTCGTGTAGCTTAACGATCGAGGTGGATAAGAACTCGTCAATCGCCAATTCTCAACAAAATAGCAGCTCTTACTAGAGCAGCAGATAATGCTTCAACCGTTTGTAGTTCTTCCTTATTTTCTTTTTTGAACAGCAAAAACATGAGAGAAGACAACCAGCGTAACAACCCCTGGGCGTAACCACAAGATCTTCCTATCCGTTGTTTAATATCCGATTCGAGTCATAGTTATTATCCAGAAAGACATGCCGTGACCACAACACCACCTAAGTAATAGATGGACAAAAGGCCATCTACACTAGTCCTGCAATTGGCGGGACTTGAACCTTCTTGGATCATGTATGGGAGGGAGGAGCACTTAAACCCGCTCACCTTTGCCATCTAGGATACCACCTTTGGTGGTTGTATTTCTTCCTTGTTCACCAGCAATTCTATGGAGATTTGAGTCTAGAAGAATGATCCATGTTTGGTCTCTCCATTCAACAAAGATAGTTACGAGTAAATTCCTGATCAAGGCCATATTTGCAAGAAACGTGAATACATCCTTGTATAACCTTAAAAATCAGGTTTCATAACAAAGTCAAGGAACATAAGCCAAAACAGTATACAACAAATACTGAAGGTTGATGACATAGTCTGAATTGTAGGTTCACAAGCAAAAGCTGAATTTTATGCGTCCGAAAAACTGAACAAACCATACAACTAGTCCAGTACCACAAGCAGTTCATTTACATGTCATGATCCAACACCGTCAATAACATCTAATTGACTCAGAGATAACTAAGCTTAATTTTGCAACTCCAACGCCTTCTACAATTCCTACAGCAGCAAAGAAAAAGGCAGAAGCAAATGTCGGCATTCACTGTTATCAGTACGCTACAGGCAGAAGGAAAAAGCAATAACACATGCCAAGAATAAGAAATTTTAGTGGCCTCAAAAGGTGTAAATTACCAGAAAAAGGGCAACATACCATACCAGTAATTGTGGGAGTCCAGCACCAAGTGCAGTTCAAGCTAGGTATCTGCAGCTTAAAAATGCAACAGATTTACAAATCAATTTCAAAATTCAAATACAGTCAAAACCAACAAATCAACAATACTGACATTAAACAATTTCATATCCTAAGCTGCACTCCTCACAACGTATTGAAATATAAAACCAATGATCTTGTATTAAAAACCACTGAAGCGAGTTTAACGAAAAAATAGATCAGAATGAGTATTACCAAGTATCTAATATCTAATGGAACTTTATAACAGTATATTTCTTTGGGTATGTAAAGTCTACTGCAACAATGTCCTGTGACACGCTACCTAGGTCAGTCTAGAAGAGAGGCTTTCAAAACTCCTGAAACGGAAAAAAATGGCATAAAAGCAGAGACACAAATTTGTTCCACCTCAGTGATACAAAATCTTTCCAACTTGCAAGGAAGAACAACTTGGAATCAATCAGAGTTACAATCTGCTTAGAATATAATGATCCCTGAACCCATACAAACGGATATTGGTACTTCTAACACACATGTTGCCATAACCAAAGTCTGGAGTTCATTTCACTATGCAATTTCGAGCAAAAGCAAGTGTTTGTGTACTAAAAGGGAAACAGTCGGTCATTTCTGCTGGGTTTCAAGGATCCATCAATACTGGATACATACGCACACACGATACTCATACATGTGTCCAGAAAATGGATGATACCATTAACAGCATTCCTCACTACAGTGTTAAACTAGGATCAATCCATTTTTCTTGGGGCTAGAACAATATTCTCAACACCAAAATTTACAAATTAGAATTGCCCTTGTCAATGTATAATGATAATCAAATATTTTGTATCATAGGTAGTGCGAGTAATAGGATACAAGGAACAAACTACTACTGGATTATAGTTCTGTTCCAAAGCGAAAATCCAACCAATACAAGCAATAACCAGTTTTACAACCTCTAATTCAAAGCCAGTTTCAAGCATGCTGCAAGACCAGTTCTAAATAAATATCATATGCAATAAACTCTTAGACTGGACTCTTATATATGGGCACATGGAAGTTGAGTCACTTCATAACAAATTTGGAACCAAATATCTATGCATCCGCTTCAATCGAAATGATAAATTTCACAGCAAAAGCTATTTCCTCAAAGCTTCTATCTATCCTTATCTAAATTTGACTTCCTAGTTAAGATCACAACCTTTTCTTTTTCTTTTCTTTTTTTGCATTGAAGCACCATGGAGTTCTTAATCAGATATACTACAGCTACGACACTGTCTCAGCAACATTCTTCAAGAGTATACAGTAAGATCAAGACAACAATTACTGTACAAAAATTTGAGTCACTAATCAGCCCTTAATAACAAACGTTTCATTTCAATGAAAACTGGTTTTGGGATACATAACTAGCAAAATGGCGGAACTTCATCAGCATAACAGCGCTCGGAAAAAACAAGTGAATGCAAAATGCATAATCCACATCTAAGCAACCTCGAGCTAAACCAGAACCACCATATAAACCCTAAGTGTAACTAAAGTAAGATTGTGTTTGGTGAACTAGGTGAGAAAAAAAAAAAAAAAACATTAGGTTCTCTCATCTAGGCCAGAAGAGAACAGAAATCATAATCTTATCCCACTCTCATGTCTAACTAACTACAGGGAAACACATTAACCAAGGATACAAATGAATCCTCACCCCTTTTCTCCCTTTCTCGCCATTTCTGCATTTCAAAAACAGTAAATCTAAAGGGACCGACGGGGATGTACCGATGGGGTACCGACGGCGTCGGCGTCGCCGACGCCGGTGTGGGTCCCAAACGGCCGATCCGAGTTTCAAATGAAATGGGGTGATTTTGGATCGAGCTCATACAGCCGTCCGATTGCCTCGATTCCCGCGTTGGCCGACTCGGAATTTGATTCTGAGAACGATCAACGGCTCGGATCGGCCGTTTGGGACCCACACCGGCGTCGGCGACGATGTCGGTACCCCATCGGTACATCCCCGTCGGTCCCAATAGAAGGGCTCTTTCAAAAATGTGCTAGAGTTTTCTTTCATTATTTCACATCAAATCACTTGTACCAGTACGACAACCCTATTTTATAATTTGAAATTAAACTAGTCAGAACAAGGACACCAAAAGTGGATACAATTTCCACCAATACAAGCTACAAAAACAATATAAAAAATTACCAGAAGTCGAACGGTTAAAGTGGGATACAATAGTTTCTACGTAATACAACACCTAGTGGCAGTGGGATGCATTTACCAAAAGACAGAAGTGTTGAACAACGGAAGAACTTCTTAAGCCGAGTTGTTAGGATTCATCAAGAATGGACGAACACAAAATCAAACACATAATTGAACGCATACACGAATAAACTTACATATAAACTTCCACAACACTTTCTACGCACATCTTCAGGACAGAGATTGAGATACAATACCCAATGAGTGTGGGATGCATTTGCCAAATGTCAAATGTAGAAGAACTTCAAAAATGGGTAGTTAACAAAAAGGACTTGGGTAAATTGCTCACAAGAAACGATAGATAGTTTTTTTCCCCCGGCCTGAGTAATGGACTTGGGTAATGCAAAATGTAAGCCAGACGAGAACTGAAGGGTTGTGCCAGCATATCAAATTTCCTCACAGTTAACGCTACAACGTTTCAAGCACAAATTTGACATGTTAGCACCACCCCTTCAGTTCTCATATGGCTTACAGTTTGCATTACCCAAGTCCATTTATTCACGTTGTGAAAAAAACAATCTATCGTTTCAAGCACAAATTTGACATGTTAGCACAAGTCCATTTATTCACGCTACAACGTTTCAAGCACAAATTTGACATGTTAGCACCACCCCTTCAGTTCTCATATGGCTTACAGTTTGCATTACCCAAGTCCATTTATTCACACCATGAAAAAAACAATCTATCGTTTCATGTGAGCAATTTACCAAAAGTCTTTTTTGTTACTCTCTTTGTTCCAATTTGTTTGTCCACTACGAAAAGTCGTGCCACTTTTCATATAAAAAATAAAGTGTTTTCGTGTATCAATTTTAAATTTTTTTACTCCGAATTAAAGTACTCATCGTGTACTTTAATTCGGTGTGAAAAAACTTGAAAAATGATACACGGAAGCACTTAATTTTTTGATTTGAAAAAAAGGCAAGAGAGAGGGTGGGACAAACAAATAGGAACGGAGGGAGTATTCTAAATATTTTTTCAAACTTTCACCCTTCAACGTCTAGCAAATGTATCCCACTTTCACTGGGTGTTGAATCTCAATCTCTCTCCTGAACATCTAGGTAGAAAGTGTTGTGAAAGTGTATATATGTATATTTATGTTTATTCCTTTGTGTTCAATTATGCGTTCAACTCAAGATTATGTGTTTGATTCAGGATACGTGTTTGATTTTGTGTTCGCCGGTACCTTAGTAGCAGGAAGCTTGTAAAATGGTGCCGCTCCCACCTCAGGAGCGCACTCCTGCACTCCCAACTAAGGAGCTTGACGGGAGCCCTCTCCTTATGAAGTTGAGAGCTTTTGTACGATCCTTATAAAGAAAACAGGATTTATCACTCTCGGCTTTATAAATTGGTCTTCAAGTTAAACTAATATACATATTGTAACACTAGCCCATCTTTTACACTTAGGGTGGAATTGAACATGTTTTGACTCCCTTAAATGTACACGTTAAGCATTAATTGTACATGTTCCTTTCACGCTCCCAACGTTGAGAGCTTCTATCCCTGTCCACTCCCACGTTTCCGCCATCGCTCCCGCTTCCCGCAACCAAGGTAAATACTCATCCGCCCCTCAATCCGTCCTTGATGGAGAACAACTAAACGCATAATAAGAACAACCTTAACTTTTCTGATCATCAATGCCATAATGATACTCCTCATCTGTCAACCTTTCCCTTTTTGGATGTTCCAAAACAAATGTCCGCTCTAAACAGTCCATGTAAAAAAGTATCCATCTTTCCTTTTTTTTGCCCCCTGCTTCATATTCTCAATTAATGCTTGTTTAGATTTTGAAATTGGGGTGGAATTTGAATTCTATTCTGAGGAAAGCAAGTACTTTTACCGCCACTTGGAAAAAAAATTTACCTCTAATCTGGTGCACTACTTTCCAGCCTAAGTTTCAAAACTCCCAACACAAAGAATTTCCATAAGTTATGAGGAGCAAATTAAGAAAGTTCAAATCATGTCCCCCTAATTATGAAGAACCTTAAAATATTGGATACCGGAGTGGGACTATTAACTAGGAACGGAGGGATTATATTTTCTTTCAGAAAAATATAACTAGGCATGATACATATTTTCTTTCAGAAAAATTTCTAAATATATGATCCGATTAGTCACCGCCTAGCCGTGTAATTCCCCCTTACCCCATTAATCCCAACTAATGTGTCAAACGCTTAATAACCTAAAAGCCTAGGCTGATCTTTAAAACACTGACCACGACCGGATTTAGAATTCCAAATTAAACTACAAAGAACAACAAAAACACACAAAAAAAAAAAAAAAAACCAAACCTTTCCGATGATCAGCTGCATCATGGAACCGAGACTCCTCCTCCACCACATTTTCAAGACCACCATCCTTCTCGTCATCAGGAAACCTAACAACCACCACAGGACAAACACAATGCCTCACACAATAATCACTAACACTCCCCAACCCCCCGCTACTACCTCTCTTCCTCGCCCCAAACCCTCTACTCCCCATAATCACCGCACTCAGCCCCAACCTCTCCACCTCCAAACAAATCCTCTCCTTCATATCATGGTCCTTCACTATATGTATCTTAAACGGAATACCCGCGTCCACCAACGGCTGGGCCAGATCCGTCGACTTAGTAACGGTAAAAGTATCGAACTCATTTTCTAGCTTCTGCTGGGACTCTTGATCGTCCACCGAGACGTCAACGGCGCCCCAGTCGGCGCCGTAGAGGACGGAGGTGGGACGGACGTGAAGGAGGATGACGGCGTCGCCTGGGCGGAGGTAGTCGTGGACGGACCACTTGACGGCGAAGGCGGACTCATCGGATAAGTCGACGGCGATGCCGATCCGGCGTTGGGCGTTGGCGGTGGGGGTGTCGGTGGGTGTGGGAGGACGGAAGCGTGGGGAGGAACACTTGACTTTAATGGCGGCGAGCGGTGGAAGGTCGGAGTCTGGTGGGGTTTGGTTGGGATGCATGATAGGGAAATTTAGGGTTTTGAGATTTTAGATAGATGAGTTTGATCGGAGGAGTCCGCGTGAGTGGGACTGGTTTCTTCTGCTGCGAGGAATAATGACACGACTTTCCACTGGTTCTTGGTTTTACCGACGGAACCGTTGTTGGGATTTTATATTGCCTTGGATGGGCTTAAGGATAGAGCATCAAAAGCCCATTTAGTGGTGTGATGGGCTGATAGGCATATTACTTGGGTCAAGTGTCATATAAGACCATCAACTGAAAATGAGGTTTTTTTAAAGGCCGGCCCATAAGTTAAGTTCGGAATTAAATTAGTCCTAGCACGTTACTTGGATCAAGTGTGACACGAATCAAAGCTTAGCTCATATTCTTTAGCTAAAAGCTTGTTCAAGGTTTGTTTATTACAATTTACATAGGCAAATCAAATTTGAACATTTTTTTAAAACTTCGTTAAGGTTTCAAATCATGCTCGAACAAACTATTCAGCTTGTTTGGCTTATGATTCATAAAAATTCAAGTTACTTGAAAATGACTCGTATTTGACGTGAGTAAAGCTCGTTCAAGATTGGCTACTCTCGTAAATAAAGCTAAGATTGAACATATTTTTGAATCTTTTTAAGTTTAACAAAATGAAAATGGAATATAGTTCAACCCCTGGTTATAATGACATTTTTCTACTTTAGTTTAAGTTTAGAATATTCCAACAAAGTCCACATTTTTCATGATTTTGCTTCCAGAAGGTTAAAGTCTATTTACTATTCCTTGTAGAACAAAAATTCCTTCCAATATCGTTCCATTCCGATTCCAATAGACTGGTGATATAGAAAAAAAATTCAGTACATTGCTTATTACCAATTTGCATTCAACTTCTGTCATTTTCATGGCCACTTACAGCTTACAATTGACCGCTACGACTTCTTTAACTAAGGAGTACAATAATAAAAACCATTTTTAGGAAATTCACAACTGCTGGACCCAATTCCAACAACCAATTCCAACAACTTCGTATATGCTATTCAATATATGTTCACGATACATTAGTACGTACGTGGGGAGGTATTTAAGATTATGGGGTTTACTGGGAAATTAGAGGAAATAAGACAAAAGAAAAACTGTAATGAATTAAGTGAGAGAAAAGCTGATGATGATAATGATGAGTACGTAGCGTAGGTGATGACTGAGCAACCAATAGAAACGCAGTTCAAAAAGCTTCCACAGCTTAATTCAGCTCTTCAGTTACGTACCCAAAAGAGTTTGTTTTACTGATCCTTTTGCCTCCTTAGCTGAGAACAACCCCTGTGGTGTGGTAGCCACCACCAGCAGCAGCCGCTTGCTGTTATTGAGCAGTTATAGGGATCCCGTCCCATCCCACACTCTCAACTTCTTTAAAAGGCAGGTTATATTTTCTTATACGCAATTATCTAAGAATATGCATGTAGTGGTATTTAATTATTAACCACGTTCTTTGTATTTGTTTTCCTATTGTTTTCACGATTTGGACGAGCGTAAATGAGAAAATAATAAGTGTCTGACCTTCACGAGATTGCATGTTTAAATACCACGAGGACCATATAAAGTAAGCAGGGGTGGAGCCAAGATTCTGACTCAGGAGTGATGTCCAAAATCAATATTCAATCTTTCTCCGTCCCATAAAAATAGTCTATGTTTTAGAAAGACGTAGGAAACTATGCACAGAAATGCTTTTTTTTTTAATGAAAATTGGAGTTTTTATGTTATGAACTATCTTTACGGGCGGAGGGAGTAATTAGTAGGAGTATAAAAAAATACTGCAAGTGTCTTAAGATTAATTACTACTACCCAAAAGTTTATACACATTTTCCTATGTTAATCATCCTAAGCATACTTAATACCCGAAAATTACACATTTTCATCGATTTAATCACTCATCGACATGGTAAATACCAAAAATAATACACATGTTTTGAGGAATAACACTATCTCCATCCCTGAAAGTAAGTGCCTTAAGACAAAACTCGTTCATTTATCCCTTCCCTCCACCTGCAATTTTAAAGCAAAAGACAACTGAGAGAGAGGGAGAGTACTAGCAAGTTAGGTTTTTTAGGGCTAGCACCAGAAAAAGTCACTAGTTTCCAAAGATTTTTTTTTTTAAACTGTAGATTGCAGCATCAGCTAGCCCATTTACCACAGTTTAATTGGTTAACTAGCAGATTAGTAATTCAGGGATTTATAATCCTAGTTTTATAATCCTAGTTTGATGAAATGATTAATTTCGTGTCATTTTTAACGAACCAAGAGTGTGAATAACTCTGGGAAGAGACCACAAATGAGCTAACTCAACAAATCTAGGAACACAACAACTAACCGCAGTGCCAACCACAAACCCTCATATAATAAAAGCACTGCAGTATTAAAACATACATGTGTGACACATAGAGACTAGAGAGAGAGAGAGAGAGAGAGAGAGAAGATGCCAATTGCCAAAAGTCAGATAATGTATTGGTCTAATTTGGTAGCAAGGACAAAAGAGCAATGAAACAACAATGAAACAGTATCCGTTGCTGTGGTGCTAGTAAGAAAGCTTGAGGGACAAATCAATGGAATTAGAGGCACCAAATCCAGTTGTACCAGAAGAACTAATTCTTGCAGCCAAACAAGAACGACCTTGATGATCATCATCACCATCCACTTCTACTGCTGCAACTGATGATGATGAATCTTCTCCACTAACTTTCCCTGGAAAAAACTCATACTCCATCAACAAACTTCCATGCCCACTGCCACCCGATGAACTTCCTTTCCTATGAACTGCCAAAACCTCTACTTCCTGAAAAAAAAAAAAAAAAAAAAACCCTTGTAAAAAGAAAACCAACACGGACAAGAAAATGAACAAGAGCAAGAACAAACACTGAATTTTTTGCAACTTGAATGTAAAAACTAGGCTCGATCTGTTTGGCTAAGTAATTCTAGATACCCTGAAAACATATCCCAAAAGTGGAATCAGTGTTTTAAATTTACTTACTAGGAATTTTTCGTACAAGCTATTTATAAGTGGTGTTTAATTAAGACTTTAGGGATTCACCTGATCCATTTTTTGCTTGTTTCCGAGAATAAATCCACCGAAGCTACAACCGGCACATTTGCCCCTCGTTCCATTACAGCCTAAGTTTTCGCCATCCACGATGTGCTTCTACAACAAAAAAAAAAAAAACATTAATCCCTACAAATCAAAACTAGAAGAAACCCTAACACTTGTAATGAACTCAAGAGTGGGGTTTTTTTTATAAAAAAAAAAAAAAAAAAGAACATTACCTTGTTGTTGTGGCAGAGACAACATTGACCGGAGTAGTAATTCACGTTTGGCATTGAAGAGAGCTCATTCGAGGCCTCACGAGCCACATTACCAGCCCTAAAACCCGAATTAAAAGACCCGAATCCATTCGCATCAGCTCGAACCTGACCCAGTCCCACCACCTGTCCATATAACACGCCATTGCCAACCTTTGGAAGCAAGAATCGCTGGTTCAGACCCACGCCATTGCCATTGCCACCGCTGCCACCAAACGACTTCGGATCAGGGAATGAAGCCGGAAAGAAGTAGTTGTTAGTCTGGGGAATTATATTGTAAGGTTGGAGTAGTAGTGGGTTTTGGTGGGCCATCTTCTTCCACCCCTCTTGCATTCTCAGCCGTTCGAGCTGGGCCACCCCCATTCCTCTTTGTGGCACTTTCTTCTTCTCGTTCGATTTCGACTTTCTTCTTCCGCTCTGGTTTCCATTTCCGGGCCTTGACTCGTCGTCGACGTCTAACCCGCCAAAGGCATCGTCCGGTGAAACAGAAAGTGAGGTAGCCATTCTCAGACAGAGAGAGAAACAGATGAGGAATATGGTTTATGTGCAGAGATAGAAACAGATGTATGGCTGAGGAATGTGGGCGGATATGATCATGGAACTACGGCCTGTCTGTCTGTGCCTCTTGTGTTTGATTCCAATTGAAGTTGTTTGATTAGTACTCGATATATCCTCGCTGTATTTGTATATATTTCCTAGCAAAAATGATAGGAACACCCTCCCAATATATAGAGCGTCCCACACACACATTTATTACATGGGACCCATGTGTATGTAAGGAATTCGGGTAGGTGTTGTTCGCAGTGTTATGCAGTAAAACAGTGTAGTTTTTGGCATACCTTTAAAGCTTCCAAAGATTTTGTTTGAAAGAAGGAAAAAGCAACTAAAAAGTGCCTAAACCCTAAACTTAAAGCGCCTAAATTTAAGTGTCTAAAACTATTATATCATATTCCAAAGAGTCTAAATCCCCTAAAATTGAACCTCAAAATTAACTCTTCAAACAGGGTCTATTGAAGTGTACCAAGAAAATGAACAAAACTATGTCATTTTACTGTACAACACAGCGCACAACATGTATTGCACAACACCTCCCCCAATTCGTATGTTATGGATTGTGTTCAATGTTGTGTCCAAATAATTATACTTCTAACATCTCTCATTTGCTAGTACATATATTTTCACACCCCTCGTGACAACAACTCCCACAAAAGTAACCTTTTACTGTCTTTTTTTGGCTACAAATTTCTAACATAAGGGCAAATTAAGCTGGTTTTAAACATCGACTGATCGGGGCATAACGATTTTTGAGCCTTCTTGTTACTATTGCACCTCGTTGTACACTTTCAAGATAAAAATAAATAAATTGCTTGCCTTCTGTTATTTAACGTATGGTCGATGCATAACAATTTTGAGCCTTCTTTTACCATTGCATCTCGTTGTATACTTTCAAGATAAAAAAATTTGCAAGATTATGTGGTCCTGTAACATACCGGTCCCTTTTTTTATTCATAGAAAGATTTACTATCGATGTGGAACAATTTAGACACCTTTTTTTTTTTTACAAAATAATTTTCAAAAATTCACAACTGCTAAAACCGATCGATAAGCCATTATGTATCTTTCGCTATTTGTGATACTCTTACTCTGCGACTGTTATCTATCTCGATACTGTCATTGAAAACTTTCGTTCTATTGCGCCAAGTTTTTCCTCTGATCCCTCCCATTAGCATGCATGATTTTCAGAGCGTGTATACCACCTTCAGTCCATGCCGTGGGTGATCAAACAGGCGATATAGTGGCCCGGCCACTGTCAATTCCAGCAAAATTAGCAACAAATCATTAGCTCTACATTTTTTGAGTATTAATTTTTTATTCCATAAAAAGTACCATTTATTAATTTTTTTTAGAGAGGAAATATACAAAGGAATTATGGCAGCCTATACTCTGAATTCTGATCATCAGCTTGCTCTGTTGCTGATGATCAGTGGTAGCCGTCCATTGACTCCATCATAAGCCAGTCTTCTTTACAAGGATTGGTCAATCTACGACTGCAATCATATAAAGTGAGATTTGGTCGTTAGTATGTTATTCTGCTTTGATTGAGGCTTGTAACAAATTGCTCATGGAGTCCAGTCTTCTTTCCTTTTCTTTCATATAAGCAAATGCCAAAAGGGTTTTTTTCTTTTTTCGACCGTCGAGAGTGTCGTGGTCAATTTACGCACACTCCGGTTTGGTCAAATGCAGGTCATTCGTGCTAAGACTAAGTGATTCACAAGAAACTACTCTCTAATCCTAAGGATCGAACTTTAGTCAATTCTGTGGGAAGAAAACCGACCGACCAACCAGACTAAAAAATGAAACTATGCAGAACATGAAAATATGTTTTGTAGTTGGCGGTAATCCTCAAAAATTTTGTGACATCCCCCAACCAAAAAATGAAAAATATGGAAAACATGGACAAGAATAGCGGCCGAATCAAAATTGGAAAAACTAAAAGGACAAAAATGACAATTTAATAAATCATTTAAATCCCTCTTGAGGATCACATCTAGGATTCAACCAACAAAATTAGATTAAGGCAAATTTTACTTAAGTTACTTACCAAAAAGTCTATTCAAGAAAATAATCATGGCCTCGAAGAGCATGAATACAACTATCAAAACTATATTTCTGTCTCCTAAGTGGGAATGAATGAATTTTTTGTTTAGAGAGGGAGAGAGAGACGAAAAAGGAAGATGATTTTACGAAAATGCATTATGCATTTGAAAATAGAGAGTAACGTAAGAGAGAACAGAGGGAGTGCAACGCTACTTTTAGTCTTCTGAAAAATTTTAATCAAGGGGAAAGACTAATTTTTTAATTAGGTTACTTTTAGAAAATAATCAATTAATTAATGTTGTGTCCAATGTGTCCTCGATCTTAATTTTTTCTATTTCTTTGGGTGAATAAATCGTACATGTTACCCTAACGAAAACTAAATGTGTATAAAAAACACAAGGGTGTTTTGTATTTACCTGCTGAAATCACAAACAAGCTTTTTTTTTTTTTGGTTATTGACTGGGATCTTCCATCTCCAGTCCCATTTGGACAGTTTTTTTGTTTGTTTTTTTACTTATTTGTTGAGTAAGGAATATAAAAATATTTGATGTTGAATTTTTTTTCATTATAACTCGGCCCCGGGACTCTTTAATCCTGACTCGTCACTAATTCCCTTCATTTTTTTCTGATATATTGTGGTGGTCAAGCCTAAGCGAGAGAGAGAAAGAATCAAGCTAAACCGCGTGATAAACCAAAACCTTGCGTGAAGAAGAAGCATACAGGATCTCATGATTCTCCAACTGCTTCTATAGAGAGAGAGAGAGAGAGAGAGAAGGCCTGGTAATATTATTGGTATATAGCCAATGAAAAACTCTCATGCAAGAGCTGTTGACTCCTTTTTCCATGCATCTCTTGTTAATTAGACCCATACAAGTCGGGTCGGGTTAACGTGTCCCGAATGAATAATGATTGGATAGGAAATAGGGACCTACGGCTTTACGCTTACCAATATTTGGGGCACAATTTCATGGAAAACCCAGTTAAAGTCGGACCAAAAATCTGTATGGACTTAACCCAAAAAAAGTTGATAGTACGTAAGAGATTTCAAAACATGAGTTTCTATGAGAGAACAAATCCCTAAATTCCAATCCTTGTCTTTAAAATAGAAAACTAAGTTAACAAAAAGATTGAATACAAAATCAAAATTACTGCATATTGATAGACTGGTCTGTTGGAACGTGTGGCTCATATAAAGTGTATGAGAGGTACCGAGAAGTTCCTGGGTCGATGAAGCAAGGTGGGAGGCAGTTTGGGGAGGCGGTATGTCGTCTGAGGGGGTTTATCCGTATCGATCACCGGATGACAAGTAGCCAAGCGGAATGTATGGGTATCGATACGGGATTTTCCCCTCAGATCAATACCGGCGCTTTAAAGCGATGGAAGTGAATCGGTGTTATAAGGGTATTATAGGTATTCAGGCTATAATCCTAGTTAGGGTTGGAATAGGAGGCTATAATCCTAGTTATGGTTGGAATAGGAGTAGAGTTCTCTTATAAATACTCTCTATTGTAAAACCCTATGGTGCTCATCAATAAACGACTATTCTGTGTGCTCCCGTGCATGGACGTACCCGGTTTTAGGGAACCACGTATATTCTTGTGTTGATTTCCTTTACTGTTTTGTATTCGTTATTGTGTGCGTGTGGTGATAATCTCTCCAACAAGTGGTATCAGAGCGCGGGTTTATTCACGCGGATTGAATCACACGAAGAACAATGGTGGGGAATACATACGTATCGGGTTGATGTTGTAAAGTTCGACGGATGGTAATTTCGGACCGCCTTGAACAGAGTAAAGGATCTTTGGGTGCGGCGGGGTTTGTTGAAGGCGTTGAGCGGGGCATCCAAGAAACCAGAGCAGATGTCCAACGATGATTGGGAAGATCTGCAAGCAAAGGCCGTGAGTACGATTCGTTTGTGTCTTGCAGACGAAGTTATGTATCACGTGATCGGTGATGATTCACCGGCTTGGGTTTGGGCGAAGCTAGAGAGCAGGTATATGTCGAAGTCCTTGACTAATAAACTGTTTCTGAAGCAAAAATTATTCGGGCTGAAGATGGTGGAGGGTTCTGACCTAATTCAGCATATCAACACGTTCAATCAGATTGTTAGTGATTTGTTGCGGATTGAAGTAACATTCAAGAGGAAGATCGAGCTCACGTTGTTGTTGTCCTCTCTCCCGGGTTCTCTGGATAATCTACGTTACCACTCTACTCTGGGAAAGAAACCCTAGAACCGGGAGAAAGTTACCGCGGCCCTTCGGCCTATAATCGGTAGCAGTTTCTGAGGCCGAGTCGATGCACAGGGTGAAGGACTAAACTTAAAAGGAGTACGAGGCGTGGGCGTAAAGATGGAGAGAGGAAAATCATTGGCGTGGGAGATCAAAATCAAAGGCAGGTTTCGAGTTGAAGTGTTATAGGTGTCATGAACTGGGTCACTTCAAGAAAAATTGTCCGCAGAAGGGCAAAGGTGGGAACTGGAAGAAGAAATAGGGAAAGGCAGGGGATAAGAAAGATGGACCGTCGAATTCTGCGAACGTGGTGGAGCAGGATGATTCTGAAGATGGTGATATGCTTTTCGGTCTACGCCAATCCGGATCACTTGGCGGACTCATGGATTACGGATTCAAAGACGCCTTATCACATGTCTCCCAACGAGGAGTTTTTTTGACACCTACAATCGCTGGATTGTGGCAATGTTCTTATGGGTAATGATGCATCATGTAAAGTCATAGGAATAGGCCGCTTAAGATCGAAATGTTTGATGGTGTTGTGAGAACCTTGGGTGATGTAAGACATGTTCCGGAGTTGAGGAAAAATTTAGTTTCGTTGGGAACTTTAGACTCCAATGGCTGTGGGTGTAAAACAGAAGGTGGAGTGATGAAGGTGACGAAAGGTGCCATGGTGATAATGAAAGGTTCCAAAGTCCCTGGCAAAATTTACAAGCTGACAGGGAGTACAGTTGTAGGTGGAGCTGCTGCCACCACAACGATTGATACTGATGATACCATTCTTTGGCATATGCGGTTGGGGCATATGGGGAACGTGGGATGTTAGAGCTACATAAGAGGAATCACCGAAAGGGGTGAAATGCGTGCAAAGTGGGGTTACGTAGATTACGTGGTGCGGGGAAGCGGTGTAAGTTGCGGTTTAGGAATGCTACTCACGTAGCGAAGGGCATTCTTAATTATATTCATTCCGATGTTTGGGGGCGGTGAGGGTAGCCTCGAAAGGGGATCTCTATTTAAAATGACCTTTATCGATGATTATTCGAGAAAAGTCCGGTTTTACTTCTTGCGACACAAGTCCGAGGTTTATGCAACATTCAAAATGTGGAAAGGTGAAGGGGAAAATCGACCGGGAAGCCGGATTAAGTGCCTCCCGCATGATAATGGGATGAGTACAAGGATGGGGATTTCCGAGGTTTTGTGAGGAGCATGGGATTCAAACATTTGGGCGGATTCGAAAGACACCGCAGCGAGAATGGGGTGGGAGAAAGGATGAACAGAACTATAGCAGAAAGGGCACGGTGTATCAGACTTAATGCAGGGCTTCCAAAAACGTTACGGGCGGCGGTGAGCATGGCGGTGTTTGTGAGAAAACGGATCGCCTAGTATTGCTTTGAGCGGAAGGTAAGCGGAAGAGGTGTGGACCAGACGAGAGAGGTTGACTACTACGATCTTGAGGATCTTTGGGTGTCCAGCCTATGTTCATGTTCCCGGTAATGAGAGGTCAAAACTTGATGCGAAGTCCAAACAGTGTATCTTTATTGGGTATAAAAAAGGGGTTAAAGGGTACAAGTTTTGGGACCTGGAAGCAAGGAAGCTGGTAATCAGTAGAGATGTGGTATTTGATGAGGATTCAATGGTCAAGGCACATCAAGGGGTACAGAAAACCGAGTCAGGGGAAAGTAGCAAGCAGTTGGGTATCTGATTGAGCTTTTGGGTGATTACGACCGCAGTGGCGACACGGATATAGGTGGAGACCGCGGTGGTTCTCAACCAAAGGAACGGCTTGATCAACGTGAAGGAGCGGCCGGGAGAGCATAGCCACAGGGAGACCCAAACGTGTTATCAAGCCACCGAAGAGGTATGGGTTTGAGGATATGGTTGCTTATGCATTGTCCACTACCAGTGGGGATCCGTCTACTTTTCAGGAGGCCATTACTACTCCTGAAAAGGACAGATGGATGGAAGCCATGGTGGAGGAGATGGAGTCATTGCATAAGAACAAGACTTGGGAGCTGAAAGAATTGCCTCAAGGGAAGAAAACAGTGGGTTGCAAGTGGGTTTATAAGAAGAAGGAAGCTGCGTCTGAAAAGGAAAAGGAAAAGTTCAAGGCTCGATTGGTAGCAAAGGAGTACTCGCAGAGGAAGGGGATTGATTATGATGAGGTTTTTTCTCCAGTGGTGAGGCATACTTCCATCCGAATTCTCTTGGCATTGGTGCCTAGCTATGATATGGAGTTAGAGCAGTTGGATGTGAAAACGGCATTTCTCCATGTTGATTTGGAGGAGGTTATTTACATGGAGCAGCCTGAGTGTTTCATGCAGCCAGGGACTGAGCACCTTGTGTGTAGGTTGAAGAAGTCACTTTATGGACTGAAACAGTCTTCACGACAATGGTATAAGAGGTTTGACTCATATATGATTCGGATTGGGTTCACACGCTGTGAGTATGATTGTTGTGTCTATGTTAAGAGTCTTGATGATGGTTCATGTATTTTCTTACTACTTTATGTGGATGATATGCTTATTGCTGCAAAGAGTATGGTTGAGGTGAACAGGTTGAAATCTTTGTCGGGCAAAAAGTTTGACATAAAGGTGGGTGCTGCTAGGAAAATACTTGGAATGGAGATTCGCAGGGATAGGTCAGCAGGGAAGCTGTGGTTATCTCAAAAGGATTATGTAATGAAAGTGTTGGAAAGGTTCAGCATGGATAGTGCTAAACCTGTTAGCACACCTTTGGCGAGTCATTTCAGGTTGTCTACAGCACAGTGTCCAAAGTCTGATAAAGAGATTCAGGATATGTCAAAGGTGCCTTATGCCAGCGCAGTGGGTTGCTTGATGTATGCAATGGTATGTACTAGACCCGATTTGGCACACGCGGTTAGCACAGTCAGCAAGTACATGGCCAATCCAAGCAGAGAGCATTGGAAGGCAGTCAAGTGGATGTTCAGATACTTGAGGGGTACTGTAGGCCGTGAGATTATGTTTGCAAAGCAAGGTCAGGTTTCAGTTGTAGGGTTTGTGGATGCGGATTATGCTGGGGGTATGGATAACAGGAGGTCTACTACGGGTTATGTGTTTACACTTGCGGGTGAGCCTATTTGTTGGAGATCCATGGTTCAACCTCTGGTTGCTCTATCTACTACTAAGTCTGAATACATGGCAGTGACTGAGGCAGCTAAGGAAGTGTTGTGGTTGAAGGGTTTGGTGAAAGAACTGGGCATAGATCAAGGTGGAGTCTTGGTTTACCTTTGTGGCGATCGAGTGCCATTTATTTGGCGAAGCACCAGGTATATCATGTGAGGACCAAGCATATTGACGTTAGATTTCACAAGGTGAGAGTTGATTGCTTCAGGTGATTTGATATTGGAAAAGGTGCACACTTCTTAGAATGCAGCTGACATGTTAACAAAGATTGTGACTGTGGACAAGTTCGAGCATTGCTTGGACTTGGTTAATGTCTCCAGATGTTAGAAAGGAGGCGTCCTCCCAAGACTTGTTGGATCGGTGGTTATCTCCTGAATGGGTGAGGGTATTCGCCAAGGTGGAGATTGTTGGAACGTGTGGCTCATATGAAGTGTATAAGAGGTACCAAGAAGTTCCCGGGTCGATGAAGCAAGGTGGGAGGCAGTTTGGGGAGGCGGTATCGCGATCTGAGGGGGTTTATCCATATCGATCTGCAGGGATGACAAAATAGCGAAACGAGAATGTATGGGTATCGATCTGAGGGTTTTTCCCTATATCGATCTCGACCACGAGGCGCTTTAAAAACAATGAGCGATTATTTACAAGGGTATTATAGGTATTCAGGTTATAATCCTAGTTAGGGTTGGAATAGGAGGCTATAATCCTAGTTAGGGTTGGAATAGGAGTAGAGTTCTCTTATAAATACTCTCTATTGTAAAACCCTATGGTGCTCATCAATAAACGACTATTCGTGTCTTTCAAGGTGGGCGACGCATTTTTGAACACGCGTATATATTCTCATGTTGATTTCATTTACTATTTCGTATTCGTTATTGTATGCGTGTGGTGATAATCTCTCCAACATGGTCTTTAAAATAGATGCCTTTATAACTAATTTTCCGTATTATATTTTACCCTTTTTTCCCTATCTTTTCTTTTGGGGAAAAATAGAAACAAAAAGAAAGCAATAAGGCACTAATTCGTGTCAAAATGGAGAAGATGGTCCCGGCAATGTTTTGTTTCCTAGTGGAGGAGTAACTGTTAGTCTGGCTTTATCGGACTTGTGGAGAAGCCTTATTATTTCAGGTGTTTGTTGCTCCATAGATAGTGATATATCATGATATCTCTCTCTCTCTCTCTCTCTCTCTCTCTCTCTCTCTCTCTCGTTATTGTCTTGGATAGTTCTCAAATAGAAGAGAGAAGATTTGTACTCCATTGACATCTAGTGGATTGGTGTCCTGTGATTTTCTCTCGTGTCGAGATTTTTTCACGTTAAAATGTGTGTGCTTTCGTTTTTTGTTTAATTACACACTGTTTTTGTTTTCTGTGACTCAAAGTGGTGGTTTGGGTAATTGAAAAAATTGATTTTTTGGTTTTTTTGGTTTTGTTTTATTCAAATTTTTTTTTGCATTTGTTAGTTTTTGGTCAATTTTTTGTGGGTTTTTAGCTTATCTCAATGAGAGGAATCTAAAAAGTATAAAATTATTAGTCAAACTTAAAGTTTTGTGAATAAAGACGAAAAATAAACCAAAAACCCGGTTTTTTGACATAATTTTTCGTCTTCATTTACAAAACTTTAAGTTTGGTTAATAATTTTATATTTTTTGGATTTCTCTCGTCGAGACAAACCAAGAAACCACAAAAAATCGACTAAAAACCAATGAAATTTTTTTTTTTGAATAAGGACAAAATCCAAAAAACCAAAAAATTAATTTTTTGTATTTAGCCAAAGGCCTAAGTTTCAAAATCTATAGGCCCACCACAACCGGACCCTGCATTTTGGGTTGAACGTGAAGTTCGATTCTTAGCGAGGCAACAATTACTATCCTATTTTTTCATTCAGCATAGAAGAATACTAGTATCCCTTTTCTCTCACACATAAACATGGCTTTTGAGTCTTTGGTTTCGAATTTGTCTATTTCTATATAAACAAAACGGACTCATTAAATTATCAGTTTTGACTATTGGTTGTCTGTACCATGAAAAGAGCAAACAACAAATTCTGAGGGTGGTCCCTGCAAGATATGTCCCAGAGATGTCTGGGTTGTATGTGATCTCTCAGGGTGCACTTGTTGCAGTATTTCTGCTTACAACTTCAGATTTTATTGTTGAACATGTAGGACTAGTAAAAAATTTCATTTCAGTTTTGGAGCTCGGGTTTCGGGCTCATTTAGTAAATGAGCTCAGCTTTACACTCCAAAGCTTATCTCAGTTAGAAACTACTTGACTCATTTGTAGAAACTCGTTTAGTAAATGAACCAGTCTCTACTCGATTAGTGAACGTGCCGAGATCGAACACACTATAGCTCAACTCACTTACAACCCTACATACTTGCATGTATAGAAAAGAAATAGTGATCATTTAAAAAATTTGCAAGAAATAGTGTTTTACAATATTTTTCGAGATAGGTCTCATTATCCTTCCCTCCCCCACCCATAGCACTACATCCGGCCGGCCACACCCACCGGCACCTGCAACCATTCTGCTAAATTTAGGTCAATGGGTACTAGCTCCACTCCATGACTCTGGCAGTCCTTCCCCCGAGTTAGAAAATATGATTTGAGCCAATCAATTTATTCACCTCGACGCATATAATATATGTAAGAAAAACACAGCATAATTGATGCAGAGTGGATTTCAAGAAAATTCATATTTTATTTATATTGATTTACATTTAGTATTTTTATTTAATACTATGTTATAATTTAGTCAAAATATTCTGGAAGTATTTTATTTCCTAGTTTCTCCTGATTAAAGTTTCCTATTTTATGTTTCTTTGTTTTACAAGAATTAGGGTTGCTAGCTAGTAATTTTATTTCCTTTTTAGTTTTAGGGTTGCGACTAATACAATTAATTGATGTAAGCCTTATGACAAGGGAGCTAATTAATATGTTGAGTTTTTTCACAAGAGAGAGTAGCACTTTTTCCCATAAGTCTATTAATCTGCGGGTTATTAGATTGTAGAAGAGTTGTTTTTTATTCATGAAAGTGATCTTTGTTTTTTTTCACGTTTCTAGCTGCGTCAATAATAATTTTTGTTTTTTCACTAAACAAATTATGTCCAATTGACTTGATTCTATTACAACTCCTTGTAAGCATCAAACTCTACAAAAAAGAATGATTTAGATCACATTTTTAAGCTCGAAAAAGAGATCTAGCTCTATAGAGCGCAACCACTGTGCTTTGGGGCATAACAGAACAGAAGCAGCAAATCATCTTGTGAGCTTCAAGTTGAAAAGCCTTATGGGCCGCCCAATAACAAAAACAAGTGAGACCAACGAATTTGGAAATCGAGCTCAAAAGTCGGTGGATTATTTTCTAGACAAATATGGGGGTCACATTACCTTTATATGTTTAATTTCTTTTAAGCGATTAATAAGTTATTTCCACCGCTGGTACAAACAAAAATTTTCTCTAAATTGATTGCATTGCGTTATGTGTCCAAACCATGGTCCCAAATAGTAGAAAATGGACATGTAGCGCAATGCAATAGAACTGCACATTTTCAATTGAGCAATGATATGAACACTGTTTTAAAACACAATTCTCAATAGAACTGCAATCAAACTCCAAAGTCGTTTGAAGCACGAAGGCCCGCATACCTTAGCCTTTTCCAAAAGCAATTGTGTCTAAAATTGTGTTCCGAGACTTTTCCTTCTAAATTTGATTGTATATCCTGTATTAACATACAACTAGCAATGGATTTCGCAAAAAAAAGAGGTACTTTATAAAATTATCGAGAATTATAAGGACCGCATCCGTATAATAAAGGGATTGCCACCGTCAAATTTGAATTTCTAGTTGTCCATGTCAACACACTAATTCCAATACCACATGAATTTGATAATTATGTCAAATTTGAATTTCCAATTGTCCATGTCAATACTCTAACAACAAATACCTCTTGAATTTGTATATTCTTAGCTCTCTACACCTAGTTAAGACACAAAAACCCAAAATAATAATACTCCTATATAAGATCATAAGAATTGCATCGATGCTTGTCATAATATACTAACAATTTGGTACGATAAAAAAAAAATGGATATCCAATTGCGTATATTAAGTTAACACTACAGTAACACGAACACGTTTGCTTGTATTAATCATGAAGTCAAGGAAAATGCTATTGTACACAATTTTCATAATTTTTTTTTTTGTTCCTTTTACAAATTTTGTGGCTCTTTCATAAATTTTTGTGGCTTGTTTTATATTTGCGTGAACAGTACATCCTTATGAATTTTGTGACTTACTTGACGAATTTTTGTGGCCCAAGATATGAATTGTTGAGTTTACATATGAATTTTGTGGTTATTTTACAAATTTTGTTGCTTACTTTTTTGAATTTTAAGGTAAAAAGGGCTAAAGGTAAAAAAAAAAAAGAAAAAAGACAGCTTTAAGTGACAAATTTTGTAGCATACTTTTACCGAATTTGGTGGCTCATTTTTACGATTTTTTTGGTGTTCTTTCTTACTATTTTTTTTTTTTCGTGGTTCAAATGAAATACGAATTTTGTGACTTACATTTATGAAATTTTGTGGTGATTTATGAGATTTTGTGGCTCAAAATAACAAGGGCACACCGTACGAAATGGGGGATTGTGCTGTCTCTGAAGGAACAACATGGGTACTGGGCCAATCACAATCGTCTGTAATCGGTCATGGATGTCTCAGATTTATTTAGTGACAGAAGGTTCAAGTTTGTTTGGACAAAATGTAATTGAGTCGTCTATGGCCGACCACAGATAATCATTATTAGCCAGCCTCCATGTTGTTCCCGAAGGGATAGTAGCCATCCAGAGTTCACACCGTACACCCTTCTAGAAGGTGTTAAATGTATAGCTTGACTCTTATGTTTAATGACATACTCATCATTTTTATCCACATAACGACAAGACGAAGGATTCAAATGTAAGGATATTTCACCCATATTATATAAGACCCTCAAGTTTGAATGTTGAATTATCCATGTATTACCACAACAATGACAACGCCATGTTTGAAATTGAATTGTCTGGTTGCACGCTCCAGATTTCTCTCCACATAAG
The DNA here is from genome assembly GCA_022606695.1 of Vaccinium macrocarpon. Classification (NCBI taxonomy): domain Eukaryota; kingdom Viridiplantae; phylum Streptophyta; class Magnoliopsida; order Ericales; family Ericaceae; genus Vaccinium; species Vaccinium macrocarpon. The sequence goes on from CM040180.1 coordinate 4,684,034, forward strand.
TTGCAAAACTCAAAAGAATTAATCAAAATCAGTATACAACCTGTGCAAACACAATCTGCTATAAAAATTACATTTATTCTTTTATACAACAATTGAGGAAGCAAGAATTGGGAATTAGAAAGAAAAATGTGAAAAGGAGGGAAGAATCAAAAAGCCTGAAGCGACCGAATTTTATACAAGAACAAAACAAAGAACGAAAAAAACGTACTACAATTGTCACAAGACCTTGTCACTAGCCTTGCCGGCGGAGCAAAACCGGAGCCATTTCAGCTAGCTTGGGGCAACTACCCGACTGCGATTCCTTTCGAGCAATCCTTCCATTATGACCCTCTTTTTATACGCCTCGGAGTCAATGTCATCGACGGGCAAATTAACACCTTTGACCGGTGATTCAACCGGACTACCGGACCTTTTGATTTGTCTCCGAACCAGAAAAAGAAATGTTGAAGTGCAAAATACGGCATAAACTCGCCCCAAAAAGACCAACACCAACAGGCATACAAGAAGCACACACAATCCGGTATTTGGACTAGTACGTTCCCTTGCCTTTTCCGTCAATGTCGGTTTCTCTACTTGTTTCGATTCGACTGAATCAGCTCGGTACGATGAACCTCTTGGTGGACTAATCGAAGTTGAAGTAGTTGCGGTAATCAAAGAATTCGGGGAAGTCAAACGACTCGAATCGGCCTCTGGAGATTTAATGGGTGCGGGATTTACTTTCACTGCAGTTGAAGCCTTCTTGATTTTCTCCGATACGATATTGCTCTTGGTTTGGATTGACTTTTTTCGAGCTTTTCTACTAAACTTTTTGACCTGTGGATAGAAACATCGTTTGCTCATAAATCAATTTACAATTTGAGTAACTACTGTAACACCCAAAATACAGGAGTAGATTTTTTAGTTCTATTAAAAACGAACACTGGAAGCAGAGTATTGATTTGGCCAATTTTGTGGCCTTTTTTCTATTGTACAACATAGGACATATCTCAATATCTAAATGGGATCTGACTAATCCACTTAAAGTGGATCGTAAGGACTAATACCCATAGAAAGCGGTTAAGAAGGGTGACAACTAGACGCGCTAATGTGTTACCCACATGAATTTTCACCTCCGAATCGATTGGCCTACCTCAAAAAAACAAACTCAGAGCAAACGTTGTAGCTATTAAAGACAACTTTTGTTGGGTCATTCCTCTTTAGGTGAGAGTCTTGAGACTACATTATACAATAACACACGCGGCCAGTGAGCTCATTTTGGTCCCACCTAAATCATTGAAGTATTTCATCTCGTCTAATAAAGTTGTCAGAAAAAATTATTCATTTACTATGAGATAAGATTGACCGGAGAAAAAAACCTCGGTGTCAGACAGGTCACGACGTTACCCGTTACACATCTCAATTGTCTAAGAATATGTTGGACAGAACAAATTTTAAATTAAAAAATTGAAATATTTAAAATATTTTTAAACGGTCGAGATCGTGATTAACAGCTGTCCACAAGAACACATATATCTCAGGAAGTAGTTTTATCTTCGTACAAGAAGTACTATCAGGAGTAGTTTTGTAAAGAGGTCAATTCAGATCACGCGGCAATTCACCGAAGACTCGTCACTTGTGGACAAATACGACCCAGCGATTGCCGTCTTGTCTGTAAAGTTTTTTCAGATTCTAAACCACGGAGAATATCTTTAGGGTGATTTGGCTAAATACAAAAAATTAGTTTTTTGATCTTTTTTATTTTGTCCTTATTCAAAAAAAAATTGCATTTGTTAGTTTTTGTCAATTTTTTGTAGTTTTTGATTTTTTGCCATGATTTTTCGTCTTTATTCACAAAACTTTAAGTTTGAATAATAATTTTATAATTTTTAGATTCTTCTTGTTGAGACAGGCCACCCCTTAGTAGGGATGAAATCGGTGCGGTTCGGTCGGTTTTTTTCCGTTTTCTCTACCGAATCAATCGGTTTTTGAAAGTTAGGAACCGAAACCGACCGGTGAAACAGTAGAACTATTCGGTTCGGTGGTGATTGAAGCGGTTCGGTTCGGTCGGTTTTCTCGGTTTTTCGACTTTGGATGATATCAACGCCAAGAAGGTCAGAACAAACAACGAACCTAACTGGCGAATGAGCCCTAAACCAACCCATTGTGGTCTTTCTCATCGAATATGCAGATCGGCGATCGAGATTGATTTGCACATAGGACTTGGAGTGAGAGATGGGGTCTCCAATCGGACTTGGAGTGGGAGATGAGAGAGAGGATTTGAGCTACGCCATCGTCGGAGGGACTGGGAGGATGAGATTGCCGCCATGGCAGAGAGTGACGAAGAGGGAGAGAGAGAGAGAGAGAGAGAGAGAGAGAGAGAGAGAGGTGAATGAGAGAGGAAGTCCTCTGTTTTTTTCAAAAAAAATTAGTCAGAGTTGGGTCCAGCTGTAAGTTGAGGGGATTTAATTCTCTGATCTAGAACATGAAAGGTCTTTGTCATGGACGGCTAGGATTGAAAAAATGAATAAGAGTTATATTTCGGTTCGGTTCGGTTTATTTCGGTTTGTTTTACCAGTAAACCGAACCGAACCGAATCTTATTGTTTTTTTAAATTTCAAAACCGAACCGAACCGACTTATCAAAAAGACCGACCGAAATTGCAAAAAAAATACCGGTTCGGTCGGTCGGTTCGGTTTTTCGGTTATTTCTTTCATCCCTACCCCTTGGTACTTTGTCTAATATTCCCTGGTCCCATATTCATGCTTCTTTCATCCCAAATTGTTAGTCCTATATTGAAAATTCAACTTTTATGAAAAGTACCAAAAAAGAAAAAAAGTACATATTTTTCTTTATGAACTTTTTAAAATGATCATATGTTTTAGGAAAACAAAAAAAGTAAAAAAAGATCAACAATTTGGGGTAGAGGGAGTACTCTTTTTGTGTATTTCAACTGTTTAAGGGAGTGTAATGACGAGTCTCATTCCCCGTCCCCATATAAGAGATTAAGAATAACGAATGACAAAAAAAAAGGAGTGTATTTTACTTTCAAACATGGCTTCTAATTTAAAATATTTGATTAATGAAAATAATACTAGCTCTATTTAAACACAATGGTAAGAATGGCATTTTATAATGTTTCTATTGAGACATTTCAAAATCGAATAGGAGATTGTCAAAATGAAACGCGGGGAGTAATAGTATATTAAAATCGAATAGGAGATTGTCAAAATGAAACGCGGGGAGTAATAGTATATTTAAACGGGTAGCAAAGAGAAAGAAAAGGAAGAACAATAACGTGATGATTGGGCAAGAAGGTTGAAATGCAACAAGTTGAAGAAACGGTCAATCCATTCCTACCTATCAATAATATTTCCCACGGAAGAAAAACAACGAATAGTCTACCCCTTTAGAACAAGCAAAAATACACAACCGGCTTTGGGTACATATATGAAGATGCGGCGTCATCTGATTCTTAAATTTTATCTAACCAATTTCTTCGTTTGTAGTACTTATTCGTTGCATATACCTAAAATTGGTACGAGAGCTTGATTGTTTTTCTTTTTCCGGGATTAAAACAGAGAAAGAAATGTGACTCTTCTTGTTAAAACACAAGAAGAGTCACGTTTTAAGTAATACAAGCATTTTGGACGAATGAAATAATCATCCAGTTCTTTGTATTTTTTTAATATTTATAATAGTAATGTGTTTCCTCCAAGTTTTTAATTTCTTAACTACCCTTCCAACTACCAAAAAACTGCAAACAAGAGACCCCAAAAAAAAAAAAAAATCACCCTAATTTTCTTCTCCCCTATTTCTACTTTTCTTCCCAGATTTCATTATGGATTAATCTCAATTAAAACTATCATTTTTTTACGTTTTACATAACAATTAGTTTTCATGTAATGGAACCAAAATTAAATCTGAATTCGGTCAACTAACCACTGAAGCCTTCAACAATCCGGCTTTCAAAATCTGAGAAAAACTCTGGCGAGACCTCTCCTCTGTTCCACTGCCGCCGCCGTCGTCTGAAGAAGAAACCTTCGATTTCTCTTCAGACAACGACGTCAGAATCTTCCTTAGCACCATCTCGTCTTCGCCTTGATCGGGTACAATCACCGGACCGCCCGAGCAGTCCTTACGGCGACGTTGTTTAATAGAACTCTCGTCGAATTCGGCCGGTCGACAACAACACGCGAAAACCTTGTTCCTCCCTCTGTTCTTCTGCTTGGCAGAGACAGAGTTCATCGTAGAAATGATAGAATTTGTAGCGACGAGAGAGACAGAGAGAGAGAGAGTTAGTTACGACAGGTTTGTTGCGATGATGCGGTGGCGGGTATTTAGGAGAGAGAGAGAGAGAGAGAGAGTGCGTGAGAGAGATCGAATAGGAAGGATCGTGTTTGTAGGTTTGGGTCGTTGGTGGCGTTTCGGAATTAAAGGGAATGTTGTGCCGGTTTCCATTGGCTCAGTTGTTTCTGTGCAACTGAATTGTAAAATTTCCAATCCATTAGTAATCATTAATCAATTGTCTCGACTGGACTATTAAAACGACTTTTACGAAGTCATAGGTTCTGGTTTTTTATTGTCCCAATTGTCTGGGTCAGGGTACCCGGATATGAAGTTTTCATAGTGACCAAAGCTTACACGTTGTAATAATTTCAATTGTGAGCTCTATAAAAACTTTATTTGAGATCCCAACCATTCAATTTATAAGGAATGTTAAGCAAATTATTCAAGAAAAAAATTCAAATTAATTTGATATTGGTAGTTATATGATTGGATACTATTTACGTTACGAAACTAGATGGCCAATATCATTTAGATAATAAATTGTATGACAAATTTGTTTCAATTATGTGTCTATCAATCTCCGATGATTATAATTTGTGTACCCATAATGTGCTCAAAATTTCTGGAAAAAATGAACAATTCCAATCCCAAATGAAAATTTCATGAGGCTCACAAATGAAAAATTATAGGGTGTAGTGACTTGAGTCACTAAGGAGATCCTAAGTCCAATCGTATGCACGCATAAAAGTAATCAAATCAAATCCTCTCCATTTTAGAATATAAGTACTATCATATAGTATAATTATATTAAGCATGACCAATTGATAGTATTATTAAGGGGAGAGCCCAACAAATACAAGGGGGCAAACACTCACAGGCAAGTTCAAACATTTGAACTCCTGACATCTTAGTGAGATGTCCTTCATGCTGTTAATTCTTGTCCATATACTAGGCTCAAAACTAAGATTCGAATAGTTCACTTTATGGAATAGACAAAAGAATAACAAGTCTGCAAAATATAAGTAGAAGCGTGAGCACATGTGCAAATTGTTGTGCAAACTTAAAGGTAAATATATTTTACCTTTTAACCTTACAATTTATAGGACAAAAAGTAACTTAATCGCATATCTATTGATATCTAATTATATTAGGGGATGTTCCACTAACAAAAAACTATTTTTTCTAAACACCGAGACAAGTCATTCTCTCACAACACATCACATAAAAAACCGTGAAAAACTAGTTTTTTCAAAAAATTGAATTAGTGGAACACCCTCTAAGATTTTGTATACTCGTAGTTTTTTTACATGTTCTACGAGGTGCAAGGCTCAAATCATAGTTTTGGGACTGCGATATGGACAAAAATTAAAAGTGTGAAGGGTACGTAAGGATAGAGTATGGAGTGGAATTGATTCGTGGAAGATGAGAAATTGTTAGAGAGGAATCAACACGTAAAAGTTATTTATGGTGTTTAAACTAACTTATGCGCACTAATTCAAAATCAATCTCATTGTCTCTACTTGCAAGAGGCTTGTATAGAGTGACCTAAAAGAATTTATAACACCTAAGAAATTTCAAATTCGCTGTCTTCAGGAGGAGCAAACTTCTAGTACCAAAACTTGGCGACCAAGCCATTCTAAAGTAATTGTTCTAGGTGGATAAAAACACTTGGAAATACTAATCAATAGCAAAAGATGCGACTTTATGAACTAATAACAAAGAAAATGGTGACAATATTTTGACTGTCTCTACCATATCGATTTTATAATTAATATGATATGACACGTTCATAATGGCATGTAGTAGGTAGAAACAATGATACATAGACACTATTTATGTCACTCCCCACCACACTCTCACTCACATGGGTGTGGGGACCACATTTGGAGGCCACAATGGGGCTCACACCCCATGTGAGTGAGGATGTGATAAGAAGTGACACAAAGGGTGTGTATGTATCATTTTTGTGTAGGATATGTCTGGGTCACTGGGGATGCGCGTTGTACCCCAGTTGAAATGGGACCGCGTAAGTTCTTGAGCACCAAATTAAGAGAGTGTTTGGAAGCTTACTTAAATTATCCCATTTTTATTTTTTTTCATTTCGAGGGTTTGGCTCTGCCCTCCCAATATGAATTCCAACAACATGCGTTTTGGTTTTCCATGAATTCCAACAAAATGCATTTTCATTTGGCTCTGCCCTCCCAATATTTATAAAATGAAGGGCCACTTAGCCAAAAATTTAAAACATTTGAAATTTTTATAGGGAAGGACAAGGAACTTTTGCAATCAAACATAAAAATAAAAAAATTTAGTGAGATGTCACTAATTTTTAAAAATACTAATTTCGAACATAAAATTTAATAAAATCTCCATTGCACCTCCGGCCGAACACCGCCCACCTTTAGCCGACCACTTCTGGCGACCCAAAAAATTAGCGAGATGTCACTAATTTTTAAAATTTCTAATTTCGAACATAAAATTCAAAAAAATCACCACCCCACCTCCGACCAACCGCCACCCCATCTCTGGCCGACCACTTTCGGCGACCAAAAAAATTAGTGAGATGTCACTAATTTTAAAAAATTCTAATTTCGAACATAAAATTCAAAAAAATCAACACCCTACCTCCGGCCGACCACAACCCCACTTCTGGCCGACCACTTCCGGCAATCAACAAATTTAGTGAGACGTCACTAATTTTTAGAAATTCTAATTTCAAACATAAAATTCAAAAAAATTATCACCCCAACTCTGGCTGACCACCATCCCACCACTAGCCCACCACTTCCGATGACCAAAAAAATTAGTAAGATGTCACTAATTTTTCAAAATTCTAATTTCGAACAAAAAATTCAAAAAAATCACCACCCCACCTCCGGCCGACCACAACCCCACCTCTGGCCGACCACTTCCAGCGACAAAAAAAAATTAGTGAGATGTCACTAATTTTTAAAAATTCTATTTTCAAACATAAAATTCAAAAAAATACCACCCCACCTCCGGCTGACCACCACCCCACTTCTGGCCGATCACTTCCGTCGACCAAAAACAAATAGTGAGATGTCATTAATTTTTAAAAATACTAATTTCGAACATAAAATTCAAAAAAATCACTACCCCACCTCTAGCCCCCACCTCTGGCCGACCACTCTCTGGCGACTAAAAAAATTAGTGAAATGTCACAAATTTTAAAAAAAAAAATTCTAAGCTCTAACATCAAATTCAAAAAAATCACGGTCCCACCTCAGGCCGACCGCCACCCCACCTCTGGCCAACCACTCCTGGCAACTAAAAAAATTAGTGAAATGTCAAATCTCAATGTTGAAAACATTTTCTTCTCAATAGCAAGGGATATAAAACAAAGGCTTGCTGACACCAACTCCATAGTGGAGCCTTAAACGATCAAAATCAATCAACCAGACACTAGAGCTGGAGGTGGTCAAGTTGCACAAAAATCAGCTTGTTGTGGTTCTTAAACAAACGATATAGGATCATGGCATGAATTGGAGGCTACTCTTTGGAGAAGAAACCATTTGTCATGACTAATGTGATGGCTAGTTGCAATTTTTCAAAAGTGTCAATTCTTTCTAAACTTGTTGTGTGTGAAATATAGGATCTTATTACTATTGAAGAATTTTCTTATCTTCTGTTTATTCTAAGGTTACGAATACTTTCTTTTGTTTTTCGCAAAATTTTGGGAAAATATTGTGTATTTGTGTTTGATTGCAAATGTTCCTTATCTTTATGTTTGATTGCAAATATGCCTTGTCCTTCCCTTTAACTAGGCAAAAAATTGTATCTTTAGGTTTGATTGCAAATGTTCCTTGTCTTTATGTTTGATCACAAATTTTCCTTGTCTTTATGTTTGATCACAAATGTTCATTGTCCTTCCCTTTAAATAGGCAAACTATTGTGTATTTATAACTAATTATTCCTAAAATGAATTATGCACATCCTTTTAAACACTAGTCATGTTAGCAAAATTTATTCTACACAAAGGTCCCCAAAATTTTAGAGATTCAATAATACATTTTGACCACAATTTAAAAATCAAAAATAGGAATTAAAAAGGGAGCTGATTTTGGGGCTCTTTTTTTTATGCAAGCACTCCAAAATTTAATGAAGTTACAAAACTACCCTTTTCAAAATATAAAAGTTACTGGAGGCACTCCACCCTTAAATTATCTCCTCATTTACTTAAGACACTCCTAAAGAAAATATAAATCAAAGCCTCTCTCCGTTGGGCAGCAGATCCTCTATCTTAAGCTGTTTGTCTGACACCTCTGTCTCACGCATAATTTTTAGAATCAGCCAATCATCCACCAGTGTTGGTTTATTGACTTGGCTTTGTACTATCCTTCGGATCAAAAAATAAAGTAAACCGGCTCATAATTTTTTATTTTCTTTTGCACTAAAATAAACTACCAAAGACATTTTTAATTCAATTCGAAAAAATTTAAAAATTTATACTGAAAAATCCTAGTTGGCCTAGGTTCATAGATTTACTATGTTTTAATCTTTTGTGAAAAATCAGCCCAGTAATCAAAAAGTCAATCATCACACAACAAAAAGCAAACAATCGAAGAACACCAAGATATACGTGGAAAACCCCAATATGAGTAAAAACCACGGGAATGAATCAAAAACACAATACTCAATGTGTAGCTACAAGCAATCTCCAACAATCGTGAATCCTCACCAATCGAACCTAAGAACTACTTGCCGAATCCTCGTTCATCACACCCAGTGCTTTGACCGCCGCTGCCTTGAATCCACAAGCCTTCCATTTGCCTCCCGGAATCCACCGAAGGACTTTGAAGCGCCTCTCGAACTCCACGAAAGAACTTTACTCAGAAATTGTTTGTTTCTAACGAAGAACAAACCCCTTAAAGATGATCTTGAAAATCACGGCATTCACAAGCCTTCACAATTCTTCAAGGTTCACAAACCCTACTACGCCAATTTTCACTATTAGCAGCATTATGACAAATGTCGGAAAATCAACCACAAATGCCGGAAAAGGGCAATACCAGCATTTTTTAAGCATTACTGACATTTATTACATATGCCGTCTATACACGTGTCGTTAATACTAACAAATTCCGGGAAAAGTTGTCACAAATGCCGTGAAAAGTGGCCACTATTTGCGGGGAAAAATCAATTATCTTATTAGGGGAAAAATGCCACGTGACACCCATGTGGCCACTTGGCGCCGGCATGGCACCCACATGTGGCGCCACATGCACATGTGGCAAGCAAAATTGGAGACAAATTGCCCACCCACAAATTGAACCCGTGACCTTCACCCCTTCGCGCGTGCGCACTACTAACCATGCTAGCACACATTTGGTTCCTAGAGGTCAAACAAAATATATATATATATATATATATATATATATATATATATATATATATATATATATATATAAAATAAAGAATTTTTGGAAATTTAACTATTACCGGCATTTTTTGAAAAAATGCCGGGAATAGTACTTTTTCCGGCACTTTATTCCTGGCATTTGTTGAAATGCCGGGGAAAAAAATTGCTAGGAATAACCCATTTTCTTGTAGTGCTAGCCAACACAAGTGTTTTAAGGATGAGTAGGAGGGCAGAGAATAAAGTGTGGCTGCTCAAATTTCGCTTAACCTAGTTGATGCGAATATATAGGCACATATCGGTTGCTCAAGCAAGAACCAAGTTGCTCGAGCAACTAGCGAACAACAAACTTGCTTGACAGTTTGCTTGAGCGAGATATTTTCAACAAAGCAATGTAGCCAAACTTCTCATGTACGAAAATTCTCAATCTTCACCAACTTCTCAATATTTGTTGCAACCGAAATCTTCCCAAAACTTCGCAACATTCCCAGTCTTCATTGGAAACAAAATCTTCACAAATTGCACAATATTCTCAAAACTTCCTTAGACGACTACCACACTAAAAAAAACAATACAAATAAAAAAAGATTCTTTGTCTAACCTATACATACACTCTAGAATAAATGGAAAATAAGAAATACAACTAGGGGTGAAAATCGGTCGGTTCGGTTCGGTTTTCGGGGTGTCCCGGACCGAACCGATCGGTTCGGCGTGGTTTGGCCCGGAACCGATCCCGACCAAAAAAAACAATGGACCGATCGGTTCGGGGTGGTTCGGTTTTTTTCGGTTTTTTCGGTCCGGCGTTAAAATTGAGATGGACGGCTAGGATTTGTTATTTTTCGGGGGTTAAGATCATTTTTTTCGGTTTTCGGTCCAAATAGGGGCGGTTTCGGGGTATTTCGGTCCAAATTGGCATGGTTTCGGTTCGGTTCGGTTCGGTTCGGTCCAATTTCCAGGAAACCGAGACCGAACCGATAATTTTTCGGTTTGGTTTCGGTTTGGTTCGGTTCGGTCCGGTCCAATTTCCAGGAAACCGAGACCGAACCGATCGGTCGGTTTTTTTCGGTTTTTTCGGTTTTTCGGTTTTTCTTTCACCCCTAAATACAACTCAATAAATTGGGATACACAAAATGTGTGTTTTGTCAATGAAATTGCCAACACAAAGGAGCTTGGCTTTTTAGAGCTTACATATACGAAAGTATTTTACATTGCTGGCTTGTTAGGTTTAAATTATTTCGTACAATTTTTTTAAATTTTTAACAATAAAAAAAATAAAGAAAAATAAAAAATTATGCGCAAAATTACTTCTTTTTTTTCAAAAAGATATTGTATAGCCAACTCAGCAAGCCAACAATATAAAATACTTTCGTATACATTTTTTCAAATTTTTTTGCACCGAATTAAAGATCTATATTAGTAGTTTAATTTGGTGAAAAATAAAATAAAATTTCTTTCGCAAAGTACTTTATTTTTTTATCCGAAAGATATTGCAAAGTTGCTCAACAAGCTAACTATGTAAAATACAGCCCAGATCTACCCCCCTCTCTCTCTCTCCTCTTTTTCTCTCCTTTCTCTCTCTTAATCCAGGTCGTCCAAAAGCCGAGATGTACACTCAGACACCACGTAGGATGGTGCCCGCTCGGCACTGAAAAACCCCTCGTTAACAAAGGAGGAAAAGGAGAAGAGTAAATTTTTTTGGGAGTGCTTGAAGTAAATTATAGAACTTACAAAATGGTAATTTTGGAAAACCACTGTAGCTTGGAGCCCTTCCATCAATTTTTGGAGCGCGATTATGTATTCCCATTAAAAAATGAAAAAACCGAAAAGAAAGGCTCGAAAACACTCCATACGTTATCTAATAGACTAATACGTGGGTAATTGATGCTTTAAGCAATTTATGATTCAAGCAAACTTCCAAACTAAAGTTATCAACAATAAAATTTGTTGATACTGATTTTCTCACGAACTTCTTTCCCTTGACCAAAAAAGGGAAAAAATTCTTCGCATTACTCTTCTATGCACGAGTACTTATTAATCATTATTCATGCCAAATCACAAAACTATTTTGTAATTAAGCTCTTGAGTCAGGAAACTATAATCTCGTAATGACACATGACCAGAACCAAAAAACAATGCATGTCAATGAAAGCCTCCAGTGCAAAAATTATGGTCCTATATATGCAGATGCGGCTGCACCCTTTGGGTAGGGTTTGATGCAATAGACATGTAGGATGAGTATTTTAGGGTCTAGGGTGGCAGAAACGTAATTATGCTACTATAAAATTTTGTGTTGGGCTCACTTGGGTCGGACCTGAAACAGCCCAACGATCAAGACTTATGGCCTATGGCCATGATGTATGTCATTTTTCGGGCTTACGTCGCTGTTTAGAGTCCCGAATGGCCAAATTTGTCATTTAAGGAAAGATTTTACTTGTCAATTACTTGGGTAAGGAAAATTCGAATTAAGCTGCGCTTTTGGGAAACATTCTAGAATTTTCTCTAGTTTTTTTTTATTTTGTTACTCTATTTTTGAATTTTCCATTTTTGGTAATTTTGCATTTTTTTTTATTGATTTGGCTTCCTTTTCGGAGCAAATCAATTACGGTTTCCGATTTCTTATATAATAAGTTGTAAGCCTTAAGGGCAAAATAGTTTTATGATTATTATTGAATAAAAAAGAGTCTAGAGAGCGTTTTTCTCTAAACTATCCCATTTGTGTTCAATTGTTGCATGTTTTTTCTGTAGTTCAAAAGGCGTCTTACATCAGGGTTGAACTCGTCATTCCCCCATCGCTCATTCCTCCAATGATTGAGAACTAGATGGGTTCTGCTATTGTTGTTATAGTAAAGGTATTTGTTGAAAACCTTTTTAAAAATTCTTAGAGCTGTCAATAAACAATTATTAATCTTTTCAGCTATAAAGCTATTTTATTTTCCTGTTGGATAAAGTGGTGCTCAATCACATGGCTTGTGGCACTACATCAAGTGTTATTGTGAGATCCACAACTGTGACAACCTAACTTGTATGCAGTATTATTTTTTCCTCCCAAATAACTCAAAAATTGAGTACGAAATAAACAATTTAGATTATTGAAGGACCGGCAAAGAGCCAAGTCATTACTGTGAAGTTACATATATCGTCACTTATACGTATTATACGTAAGGCATGACGCACAAAAGGATTTTTAAGTCATTTCAAAGAAGACATAGCAATTTCATTATTCGTTTTTGGCGAAATTAATTTTCACCATTATATCAACTCATTGCTCCATCATGTAAATTTGCACATATAAAACTTTCAAGTAACTTCTCTTGAAATAATACAAGACCTGTTAGCATGACATTAGTAAAACATAATGTTACCTTTAGTTTTTAACATATTATTAGAGCCATAAAATCTAAATCCTAAATGATTGCCACCCTCTTGTGGACAGCCTACATCTTGTCACCAGCCGCTGAGAATTCATAATATGCTCGTGACAACTTTTCGCTTTAGTTTAGATTTGTCACGGTCTTGGTTTCTTGGCTCCTTGTTCTCACTCTTGGCTCTTGATTTATTTTTTTTATTCTCAATACTCTCGTCTCTCGGCTTCTAGCTTCTCATAGGTTTCTTCTCGTTCTTGCTACTTGTCTTTCTTAAACTCAGGTTGCCGTACTTGAATTTGAGAGAGATTTTTGGCATAATATTGTTATAATAGATTGTTAACATGTTTCCTAGATTTTTAAGTTTCTTGTAGCGGCCGGTTCAAGGGTCCAAAGACACCCCCCGCACCCGAGCAGTTTAAAGAGGCCGGGACCGCCCAAGGGAGGGCCGCGTTCACCGAGGAGGATTTTCCTCGGCAACCCTGACCGGGTCTGGGGCACCTCGCCTCAAGGATACAAGTGCCCCGGATGCCCCGGCTCGGTAACCTAATCCGGGAGGGCCCCTCAGTGGTGCCTCGGGGACTCGGATCCGAGCACTCCTCAAGGGCCGAGTCAATTGACCTCGATGCCCTGGGATCGCGCCAACTAGTGGGAGCTCGATCGAGGCACCTCTGACAGTCTGAGCAACGCATTAATGAGTTCAACCACCCCACCTGCATCACATTTATGGTGAGCTACCAACCCTGCAGCCCACGCCTGTAGGGAGGTAGGTGGGGGATTTGATTCATGGGGATATCTATCAGAAGACGGCTCTGGGAGGCGGCCGAAGATCCACTTGATAGGTGTGTGTCAGTCCGTGCATTTAGTGTGGCGGTAAGGACGGGGCGCGTGAGACCCCCGAGGGGCGTGCGGGACACGTGCCCCCGTGCCTATAAATAAGCCTCACAATCCCCCTTCGTACAGGGATCGAATCTCTGACACTCTCTCCCTCTACATAAAACATCGAGTTGCATTTTTTTCTCTAGTTCTCTACAAAACTTCTCTCCTCATCGCTAACTTAGCCATCGAAGTGCCTCCCTGGACTACCACTACCGTCCAGGCCAGGCACTAACGTGGTTGTTCCCTTGTGCAGGTTCTCCCCCGGCGTACCCCAAGGGCTCTTACCACCCTCTCCGACGAGCTTTTAAGGATTCCAGCAAGGTCCATACGAGCTCCTCCCCCACGGTACAATACCGGTGACCAAGGAGGCCATTCCAGAGAAGCGCCCCCCACATTTCTTGCATGTCTATATTAGATGTTTCCTAATTAATCTAGGTTTTCTTGTTATGCTTGTTTTCCTAGTTCATTTACGTTTCTCTACACATGGCCGGGATAATAAAAACGCTCTAGCGTGTATGAATAATGAACTTATTGACGTATCAACAATTAGGGGTGTTCCACTAGTAAAAAACTTTTTTTTCAAAAATCGAGACAAGTCATTCTCTCACAATACATCACACAAAAAATCATGAAAACCAATTTTTTTCAAAAAAACTTACTTAGTGGAACACAAGCATTTGTATTCACAAACTGATCCATTAGGGTGTAGGGAGTTTCAATAGGCTCTATTGAGATCTCATCGTTGTATGATTTGAACTATTCCGTTTGAAGAGTCAATGGGCTTTATTGAGATCTTATCATCATATGATTTGAACCATTCAGTTTTGTACGTATATCATCCGGGAAAAATACTTAAATCAATCGGATACCCTTATCCGGCCCATATAACTGGACAATTTGTTATACTACAAAAATAAATTTTAATTATCTTTAAATAAAAATAAAAAAAAGAACAGTTAGATGAAATTGATTTCTTGCACAAAGATATATTCAATGAAGCCTACACTATTTGGTTCTGCCAAGTAATTATCATCTCATTCAGAAATGGCTACAATATACATTCATTAAAGGTGTGCACCATATGCATTTATTATATGGTCCAGATTATGTCACCGCATTGACAATCGTAATATTTTTTAGTTTTTCGTAATTTTTCAGCAATATAATTCAACATATTTTGGCGTCTCGTAACTTTTCTAAAAAAAAATTAGTAACTTTTATATAAAAAAAATTTATAATTTTGTATGGGTGTGTATCATACACACCCAAATAATTAAGGTGTGCGTATTGTAGCCTTTTCTTTTTCGTTCTCATTCCTATTTCATCTTCAGAGGGGTTTGGGAGCCTCATTTTCAACTTTTCATTTTTAATTTTTTGGCTTTTTAGATTATGGTCAAAATGTATTTTGAATTTGGTAATAGTATTGGGGAAAAATGTGCAGAATGCATTTTACAACAGAAGTAGGAGTAGTGTTTGGTATATATGTGCAAAATATATTTTCAAGATCTTTTTGTTAATCAAAATGGAAAAGTGAAAATAAGAAGTCAAAAAGCTTCTCTCAACCTATTTTTGATTTCTCTTCTCTAAACTCAAAAACCAAAAACTCAATTTTCGCAGAATGTGTTTTCTCTACGGTGTGTCAAACACCTAGAAGTAGAAAATGCGAAAAACAAAATGCAAAAAATAGGTGGCCAAACACCCCTAAGCAATTATATGCTTTCTTGATTATAATGGTTTGGAAATGAAGGATTTAATTTGGTGTGGTGAGACAGTAATCTAAGAGTGGCATTAGTAATTTTGGGGGACATTAATTAGTAATCTTGCGGGATGACGTTACTACTTAGAATGTGACGGTGGATTGATAGTTCCATAGGGACAGAGGGGGGTGATGCGCAGTGTTCTGCTGTGCAGCGTGCTATTCGGCACTTGGCATGGCCACGCCGGTGTCGGTCCGATAATCAGAGATGTCCATCGCGTAGAGCATGTCGAGTACTACATGTATATCAAAATTCAGTTCGATTGGATATTGTTAAGTGCGTCATCAAAATACAAATATCTTGAAAAAAAATGAGTTCAATAGTTTTCATCCCGAATTTTCAGTCATTTGTGTTCCATTTTTTTCAAGTTATATGTGTTCTGATCATGCACTTAATGATATCCAATCAAGTTGATTTTTGATATATTTGTAGTACTCGATGTGCTTTACTCGATGAACGTCTCTGATCATTGAACCAACATCTGCACGACCGCACCGGAAGCCACACAGCACGCTGCACAGCTTCTCCCCTCTGTCTGTTCCATAGTGTAAGTAGTCCTATATCCTTGTGAATAATGCGAACCTTTTTTTATTTATTGATGAACTAGGTATTCAATTGGAATAACTACTCTTGGAAAATACATTTACTTTTTTATGATAAAACCGAAAATAGGAATGCAATAAAATTGGAATGCAAAACATAAAAATCGATGAAACAAATGATAATTAAGGCGAGTGTAACTCTGTACTTAAGACAAATTTGCCCCCAATATTGTGCTTACGGCTTGCATGGACGTCTATCGATCTTTCAGCACTACTTGATCGAACTTAATTCCCACAAAAGTAGCACTGCAATCGAGGGTCTTTTGAACCAAACTTGTGTTTGTACCCTCTCAAATGAAAGACTCGACACAATAAAATGTTTTGAACAATCAACTTCTTGAAATGAATGAATGATGTCATATATATAGATCAATCAGTGACTTTATGAATAGTCAGTTATCAGGGAGAAAAAACACCTCTGTTCACGAAAGGACGTGTCCGTCCACGACGAATAGGTGTCACAGAAAAGACACGACTTCAAATCAATTCAATTTCCATTCACACTTAAAATAATTATTATATTCAAAATATTTTTCCAACAACTACTTATTCCATTCCAACATAAATTCTATCGATCCAACGTAACTACATATTCCATTCCAAAATATTCAAGCTTGGATTATTTTTTTGACAAGCGAACACCTCAAATTTTCATGAAATCTAGACAAACTTATTGCTTGAAACGGGAGATTACACTTTCAAACCAAACTTTATTCGTTTTTGATCGATCAAAGGCAAAACTTTGATCTTAATTTCCTATATAAGCGCATCAATATCGCCATTGCTGCAGTAGTTGTCCCTCTGACCATCTTCAGCACTCCCATTGATGTATGATGTGGATGAGTTCAACGGAATCGAGCTAGCCAAAGGTGCTGATATAACCGAGCAAAAACTGAAGTTCTGTGTGTCATCGGGTTCAAACATTTGGCTTTCCGCGAGAAGTAACTGGCAGAAATTTTTTGATTAGAGTACTCTAGAAAACTTAGAGAATCTTATGCTATGTCAATACACTGATCCTCATTAATGTTATTGCACAAATTTGGCATGGAACTTGGGCAGCTAAAGTTTGTGGTGTTTACTATAAAATTGATCCATATTGGCTTGGAAGTCCTGAATTGTGGTGTGGGGTTGGTTTCTTGAATGGCATGCAGTTTATTTTGAGCATGAGGATTAGTAGATTGGTTTTCTTGGAAATTTTGTGGAAGAAAATTCATGTTGGTGCATTGGGAGGATGAAGGAGCAATTGGTGGAGTGAGGAGATTTGGATTATTCATTTGAGGAAGATTCCCAAGCATGTTACTTGGGGCATTTGGTTGAGAGGAGTTGTAAAGAGATGAGAGCGCGTGAAGATCGAGGCGTGGAGTGTGAGTTACCGGATCGATTCCCATCCGCAAAAGTCTTCTTCTGATATGAGTGTTCCAATAGTTCTTGATCTCGTTGTCGGTTCTTCCGGGTAGGCGCTGAGCGATAGCTGACCACCTGAGATACACGATCAAAGAGAATTATGAACTCCAGGGATAGAAAAGGAGTGAGAAAGAGAGGGAAATTGGGAAGGGTAGTAAAGCTATGAAAAAAGTTCAACCAATTTCCTTTATCTCCAAAGATTGGAAGGGGGATTTGATAAACCATCGATTGTAGAGATTGACAGATGGCTGGAGATTTTTTGTGCCAAAAAACCCTTGTACCTATATGTTGAGGGATTTTCCAGTCGTTGGATCACACAATTTTTTTTTGTCAAAAAAAAAAAAACTCAAAATCCAACGACCCAAAACCCTTAGCACAAAGGCACAAGACGGCTCAGATGGGGAGTTGGCAAGACCTGCAATCCCTCAATTAGGACAGCAGAGCCCCCTAGGTCCCCAAAGATTGTGGTCCACATTACTAAAAAAGATAAGCACTTCAAAAACCAGTCCAAGCACAATATTATGTACAGTTGTTTTATCTTACTTATTTCCCATAATATTGGAATTTGTGGCTCATATGGTGAGAGGCACTGTGAAGTTCTTGGTATCAATAAGCAAGTTGAGAGGCTTTTTGATGGAGTCGGTATCGATCGATACGGAGTTTCCCCAGTATATATGCGAGGCATCTATTGGCGACAGTAATACAGCGGGTATCGCGATACGGGGAAATACCGTATCGATAATCGAAATCGCTTAAAAGTAGTAGAATCTGATTGTTACTGGGGCATTATAGGTATTCAAGCTATAATCCTAGTTAGGGTCAGAATAGGAATAGCAGCCACATATAAATACTCTCTATTGTAAAACCCTAAGGGTGCGATCATCAATAAACGACTATTCTCTGTGCTCCCATGGACGTACCCAGTTTTGGGGAACCATGTATATCTCTGTGTCAACTTTTTTACTATTTATACTCGTATGTCGTGTGCGTGTGAGTGATTTGATCCTAACAAAGTGGTATCAGAGCTCGGGTCTGATTGAACACGCGAAGAATGATGGCTTTGAGTTCGTTTGTTACAAAGTTTGATGTGATGAAGTTCGACGGGACTGGGAATTTCGGACTTTGGCAACAGAGGGTAAAGGATCTGTTGGTGCAGCAGGGATTGGTGAAGACATTGAAGAAGAAACCAGAGGCCATGTCGAGTGATGACTGGGAAGAACTCCAGATGAAGGCGGTGAGTACGATTCGTCTGTGTCTTGCAGACGATGTTATGTATCACATTATTGGTGATGAATCGCCGGCTGGAGTTTGGTCGAAACTGGAGAGCAGGTATATGTCTAAGTCGTTGACGAATAAACTATTTCTGAAGCAGAAATTGTTTGGGTTGAAGATGATCGAGGGTTCCGACCTTATTCAACATATTAATACGTTCAATCAGATTATTAGCAATCTACTAAGGATTGAAGTGAATTTCGACGAGGAAAACCATGCGCTGATGTTGTTATGTTCCTTATCGGGTTCTATGGAGACTCTCGTTACAACCTTACTCTGGGGGAAAGAAACCCTAGAATTGGAGGAAGTCACGGCAGCCCTGCTTGCGTACAATCAATGCAGGCAACAGACCGAGGGTATTTTCAGGTGAAGGGCTGGTGGCAAAAGGGGGAGAGGAAGGAGTTTAAGTGTTACAAGTGTCACGAAACTGGACACTTCAAGAAAGACTGTCCGTACAGGAAAAAGAATGAGGGGAAGGGAACCTGGAAGAAAGCTGGACCATCAAAATGTGCAAACATTGTGGAGGAGTCATCGGATGATTGTGATGGTGATATGTTGTCGGTTTCAACGGACGCAGAGCACAAGGCAGACTCATATATTCTGGACTCAGCATGTTCTTTTCACATGTCGCCTAACAGGGAGTGGTTCGACACGTACAGGTCAGTGGATTGTGGTAGTGTTCTAATGGGTAATGATGCAACATGTAAAGTCATTGAAATAGACACAATGAAAATTAGGATGTCTGATGGTGTTGTGAGAACCTTTGGTAATGTTAGGCATGTTCCAAGTTTAAGGAAGAATCTAATTTCGTTGGAAACCTTAGACTCTAATGGCTGTGAGTATAAAGCAGGTGGTGGAGTCATGAGGATAATGAAGGGTGCTCTGGTGATTATGAAAGCCTCTAAGGTTGGAGGGAATATCTATCGTTTGATAGGGAGTACAGTTGTAGGTCGAGTTGCTACCACTACAGCTAAGGATACTGATGATACCTTGTTGTGGCATATGCGGTTGGGGCATATGGGGGAACGTGGGATGCTAGAATTACATAAAAGGAAGTTGTTGAAAGGGGTGAAATCGTGCAAACTTGATTTCTGCAAGTTCTGTGTTCTGGGAAAACAGTGTAAGGTGTAGTTTAGGCATGCAGTGAACAAAACTAAGGGGATACTTGACTACGTCCATTCAGATATTTGGGGGCCAGTGAGGGTAGCTTCGAAAGCGGGATCTCTGTATTTCGTGACCTTTATCGATGATTTTTCGAGAAAAGTTTGGGTGTACTTCATGCGGCACAAGTCTGAGGTTTTTGACAAATTCAGAGTGTGGAAAGCTGAAGCGGAAAATCAAACAGGGAGACAAATTAAGTGTCTCAGAACAGACAATGGGAAGGAGTACAGGTGTGGGCCTTTTCTGAAGTTTTGTGATAAAGTTTTCTTTCTCTCTAATAGCATAAATTTTTAGATGAGTTAGTGGTTAACACTTAACAATATAATGGATTCATGTGAGCCCCTCATTATTTGTAAAGTCAATATGCATGGAACGATTTCAAACACGTTTGGGGCCGACCTATTGCTCATAAACTTGTGCACACACTTTTTCTTTACCGTCGGTAGGGCTGCAAACGAACCGAGCTGCTCGTGAGTAGCTTGAGCTCAATTTTCTAGCTCATTTAGTTAACGAGCTCGCTTCGGCTCGGCCCGATTATATAGGCTCAGCTCATTTAAGGAAGCTTGTTAGGTAAATTACCCTGACTCGGCTCATTTATGACCGAGTCAAGCTCGAGCTAGGTTTTTTAGCTCGTTTACTTAACAAGCTGAGCTCGAACTACAAAATTCGGCTCTGCTCGTTTGCACCCCTAGCTGTGGGTGAGTTCTCTTGAGGGTTTTGTTATTACAAGGCTTGTGTTATATATAAATCAAAACTAGTAATTTAACATCTATTACATGGACACGGATTTGGACACACTTATCTCATACTCCCTCCATCTCAAAAAGATAACTCAGCAAGAAAAGATGTGCAATTCTTCCCTAAAAAAAAATACATATATATTTACTTCCAGTCTTCTATGCATAATTTTCCGAAAAATTTTACACCAATAAAAAAAAGTGACAACCTTAATAATTTGGAACAAAAAAATAAAATAATTATACGTGGAAGTATTTTTTTTTTTCAATACAAAATCACACGTGATTTGGTAGGGACTAGTGTTTTTTCGGTAAACAGTAGGGACTAGTGTTGCAGGACGGATAGAGTGAAAAACAAACAGAGTATTACACCGTGCGAACACATCACCGAACCCATCGCGTTCGAAATGAATTGTCTGGTAACTGTGCATGTTTATTTCCTGTTCAATTAACTAGTACTTATTAAGAACGTACGAATAGATGAACTAAAGATCATTTTTGTCTACGCACAAGCCAGGTTTAATTTGCAACAGAAGATTAGGCTCTAAAAAAACTTTTCATGTTGAAGATTAAAATACCTATTGGAGTTCATCATTAACTTTCTTTCTAGTTCTTTCTAGCAAAACCTTAACTGTAGATTAGCAATACAAATGTAGGCATATAAAATTTCCAGCCATTCACAAATTGCCACGTTTCATGTTTTTCGCAAACTCGAAATTCAGGTGTACAGAGATAAACACTTAAAAAGTACTCCCAGTAGTCATAGATATCTCATAAATAGCACCACAAGAAGGAAATACTGGTGGGTTTTTTTTTCCGGGAAGCGATTTTCTCACCCTCCAAAGTGTTATCTCCATCCCCTTTTTTGTCTTCTAGTGAAATTTTCATATGTAAAAATTTCACTAAAAAACAAAAAGAGGGTGTGGCTAACGATCTGGGGGTGTGAATAACAATTACTGCCATTTTTTCCTCATCTTCTGATTGTGAACAATGAACATTAATTGGGCAAGCGGCTAGTGATGCAGGCATGCAGCCAACTGTTTATTAGTCATAATGACACTATTAAGCCTAGTTCTTTCTTAATTAAATCTTTTGTAGCCAAACAGTGCCTTGATGCTGAAGTTGGGGGCTTTGCTGATCCTTGGAAGTTGGAACTCTCGGAGGGTGTTCCACTAATAAAATATTCTCTCAAAATACATTACATAAAAATCGTGGACAACTCAGTTTATTCTAAAAATACTCTTTAACGGAAGACCACCTCAGTTTGAAAATATTTTAGATCTCTAATGTGTTAGGACTCAAAGAACACTTTCACCCAGAAAAATAAACATGTAATCGAAAGAATGAACAAGAACACAACAATAGACGTGGTTCGAACTTAAGCAATTTGCTTAATCTTTCTCCACAGGGTGCTGGAGGGTTTCACTATAATGAAGAATGAATAATAGTTACAAGAGAAAGCCACACAAAAAAATCCTAATTCTGTTGAAAAACGTGCCTCCTTGCGTACTGAATAGTCCAGACTAAAAACCGATTTGGCCAAGATTGACCAAAAAATGGTCCGGACCAAAAATACAAAACTAACGGATTCCTGTTTTCTCTACGATAGTCCGGAGCAAATTCCCACGGTTCGAACTAAATTTGTTGAAAGTAAATATGACTTCACTTCTCAACAATCTCCACTTGAAAACATATTCAAGCACCACCCTAATCATCAAAGGACTTCAACCGCCATCAACAATCATCAACACCACCACCCATCTCCACAACTTTAAAGCTTGGAGACTAACTAAAGTTGCGCACCGCTTCAGCTTGCCAACAATCACCACCTTCATCGACATATCTGCCAGATTTTTAGCATTAGTAATCTTCTCAAGTAACAATTCTCCGCTGTCTAGTAGAGAACGAATAATATGATACCTCAATTGGATGTGTTTTTTTCTTGAATGAAAAGCTAGATTCTTGACAAGAAAGATAGCACTCTAGCTATCGCTATTTAACAAAACTTTCTCTACCATCTTTCCCAATTCATCTAGAAATCCTTGCAACCAAACCATCTCCTTTCCAACTTTTGTGACGGCCACATACTTGACTTCCATAGTCGATAAAGAAACAATTTTTTAAAGCTTAGAATCCCAACTCAAAGCCGTACCACCCAAAGTATAAACAAACCTAGTAATACTTTTTCGACTATCCACATCACCCATCAAGTTTGCATCCACATAACCTTGCAACTTCAGGCTAGCCATTGTGAAGCATCTATTAAACCGCACAAATATCTCAACACCTATTTTACTGCTTCCCGATGCTGCTTACCTAGGTTATTCATGTACCTACTCATCACTTTCACTGCTTGCACAATATCAGGACGTGTGCAAATTATAGCATACATAAGATACCCAATCGTAGATGCATATGGAACCTTAACCATGTAGTCTTGTTCCTTGTCTATCTTTGGTGACTGATCCTTGGTTAGTTTAAAATGACTAGCCAAAGGTGTTCTAACAAGTTTGTATCAGCCATGCCGAACCTATTGAGCACCTTTTTGATATATATTGGGACCGTGAAAGCTAAAGTCTTATTTGATCTATCTCAGATAATTCTTATTCCAAAGATTTGTTTAGCCACTCCCAAATTCTTCATTGCAAACTGTTTGGACAACACCTTCCATAATTTGTTGATCTCCCCCATGTCAAACCCTACTACTAGCATATCATCAACATATACCAACAAAATAACATAAGACTTTACTGTCCCTTTGGTCTAGCAACAATGATTTGCCTCTGGCTGTTTAAACCCATTGTTGCACATGAAGTTATCAAACTTCTTATACAACTGCCGTGGAGCGTGCTTCATCCCATACAGGCTCTTAGTCAGTTTGCTAACCATTTTCTCCTTCCCTTTAATCACGAAGCCTTTGCGGTGATGCATGTAGACGTCCTCCTCCAAATCCCCAAGGAGAAATGCAGGCTTGACATCCAACTGCTCTAAATATAACTTTTTAGCAGTCTCAATACCCAATACCAATCGTATTGTCATCAACTTCACAACTAGAGAAAAAATATCGATGTAATCAATCCCTTCCTTCTGGTGAAAGCCTTTGACCACCAACTGAGCCCTGTAGCGCTTGTTACCATCAAGCCCTTCCTTGAATCTGTAAACCTACTTATTATGAAGAGCTTTCTTACTAGCTGGCAATTATGTCAACTCCCACTTCTGGTTTGTCAACAAAGATTTTATCTCATCCTTCATGACCAACTCCCATGTGATTGAGCTCTTATTTTGCAAATCCTCGTCATAATATTTCGGTTCACCAACATCAATGAGCAATATGTAATACAAAAGACAGTCAAAAACATTGTGGGGGTTTACTAACCCCTGAAAGATTTTTGGACAGCAATAGGTGGCAAACTCGGTCTTGCTTGCAGAATAACATTCTCTTCATCCTCATGGCATCTATCTAGCACAAAACCCTCATACAAATCATCCAAATCAACCATATCATGTTTCTCAATCTTGGCCACAAACTCAACCTGTGTTTGTCTTGTCTCGATCTTTGTACATGACCTACTCATTGAATATCACATTTCGACTTCTAACAATCTTCCGATTTTGCACATCCCAAAATTGGTAGTCGAACTCCTCGTCGCCATATCCAATAAAAAAATATTTATTAGATTTAGCTTCTAACTTATTACAAGCATCTGAATCAATATGAACATATGATGTACGACCAAAAACTTTAAGAAAAGAAAGGTTTATCTCATTTCTGCTCCACACCTCCACGAGGAATCTGAATTTCAAAGGAACTGATAGTCCTCTATTTAACAGGTAAAGAGCAGTGCTCACTGCATCAGCCAAAAAAAATTCTGACAACCCAGAATGCAACCTCACGCTTCTTGCTCGTTTGTTTAAAGTTTTGTTCATGGGCTCAGCAACACCATTTTGCTGAGGTCTACAACCAAAAACATATTTTTATTGCTTAATCACTCACAAAAATTGGGGGTTTTTTTTTGTTATTTTTATATCACCTAGGGTTATTTTATTTTATTTTTACTTTTGTGTCTGGTATCTTTGCTCTCAATGATCTCCATCGTTCATTTATTCTTATGAATTTATTTAATCATTGATTTTACGTTTGCATGCTCTCCTGAGTCATGACATATAATCGGAATCACACGACAAACAAAATCAAGCTACAATCATCTTTCTGTATGGTGGAGTAGTTTTTATGCGGCTGTATTTGTATATATAATAAAGTTTATTTTGGTAATTTACTCATGTTAGTAATTTTTTGTGTTGACCAAATAACAAAATACTCCCTCCGTTCCTTTTTATTTGTCCCACACTCTCTCTCTTACCTTTTTTCAAATCAAAAAATTAAGTACTTCCATGTATCATTTTTCAAATTTTTTGGCACCGAATTAAAGTACACGATGAGTACTTTAATTTGGTATAAAAAATTTTCAAAAATGATACACGAAAACGCTTTATTTTTTCATTTGAAAAGTGGCACGACTTTTCGTAGAGGAAAAATAAAAAGGAACGGAGGGAGTATATTTTTTGAAAAATTACTCGAAATAATTTCTACGACAGTAGTTTCTGGCCCAAACAATGGAGCAATAGTATATTCTGATTCTTTTTGATGAATTGAAAAAAGAAATGTGTATATTCTGATGATACGCCAATCTATTTGATTTTTCTTTTCCCAGTAGTTTTTTACCAAGATTCTATTAATGATCAGTTTTGACCACAAACGGAGGGAACATGGGATGGTGCTGTCCCTTCATGACAACATGGGCTCTGGGCCGATCACGACAGTCTATGGTTGGTCATGGAAGACTCAGATCTGTTCGACGACGGACGATTCAAATTTGTTTGGACAAAATATGATCTAAGCCATCCATGACCTACTACGGATGACTGTTATCGGCCAACACCATTCTATCCTGAAGGACAACCAAATTGGTTCGAATTGCTAATTGAACACTCTGAAGTGAACACTCTGAAGCTGAAGCCTCGTAACCAACCAAGCGACTACGATAAAGGAAGAGCACGGGTAGGTCCAGTTTTTTTGATCGTGCATGTCAAACTCTATCAGTTTTCAAAAAATGCACCAAAAACTCTGCTCATCAGAGTCTCTCTCTCTCTCTCTCTCTCTCTCTCTCTCTCTTAATTTTATATTTTAAATTTTGAAGCCTCAAATTGTATGAAAATCCTAACTCCTTGAGTACCCTATGAAAGTGTCTAAACCTTACTATATCTTATGAAAATGCCTAAATCCTAGGGTACCCTATAAAAGTGTCTAAACCTAAACCCTAGGTATCCTATGAAAGTGCCTAAAATCTTAGGGTATCCTATAAAAGTGCTAAATTCTAAATGTACGGTATAAATTCTAAATGTACAGTATAAATTTAGGGTATTCTATGAAAGTGTCTAAAATTCTAGATACCATATGAAAGTGTCTAAATCACTAAAATACTATAATAGGAAAGTGCACCATAAACATAAGCCCAAAAAAGAGTAATTGATCTTAATGGTAATGAATATTTGTTTTATGACCTTAATGGTAACGAATATTTGTTTTATGACCATACTGCTAATAAACTCCTACGATGACGACCCTCGTGGGTGGAGGGTGGCTTTCTGAATTCCTTCATACTACATCAATTAAAATTTTGCACAATTTTGAGTATTTGACCCCACAAAATGTGATGAAATTGCTCAAGGACGAATCACATTCGCAAAAATTATGACTGTTCCCTTCTTGAAAATATATGATTTTGATAAAGATCGTCCAATACACACATTAGCAGGCATTGATCCCACTTCTTGAAAATCTTAGCTTTGCCCATGACGAGATGTTAGAATTCAATCTTGTTAACTTGTCCTTATTAGCCACAGAGGGAAATTGTGCTAAATTTTAGAATATTCAGGTATGTTTAATTTACTTATCTAGCGAACTCGAGCTCGAGCCATTGGTAATTTGACCTAGGCTTTAGTTGATCTCGTGTCCAAACTTGTTAACGAATCTTAATGACTCAAAGTCATCATATATGTATACATGCATACAAGTCCTAAATAAGTTCTTATATATAAAAAAAATTATTAGAAGATAAACATTTACTATTGGTTTATAGCACATGTAAAAATCGATACAAATCAAACTCCAACAAGTCTTATTGGAGTCGAGCGGTTCATTTTGCAGTCCCGGAGACAGAAGACCAAAACCCAGCTAAAACCTGCCAACAAACCCCCAACTAATCCGTTGCCCACTCCCTCCCTCCCTCCACCGCTAGTATATAAACCTTTTTTGTTCTATTCAAATCATACGAAAAGGAGAATTCAAAGCGATAGCGATCCATCATCATCACCATTATCATCATCGCTATTGCCTTTCACTTTCCTCCCCATTTCTTCCTTCGTTCTCTTCTGCCAAACGCGTTTCCTCCATTCCTGCGCCATTTTCACGTACGACTCGCAGAAATGTTCCAATCCTTCGACAATCAATTTCCCCTCTGGATTCCCTCCGCATTTTAATTTCTCCCTAATTATTCCTCAGGTCAAACCTCTCTCTCTCTCTCTCTCTCTCTCTCTCTCTCAATATACTGGGCATAGTTACATTATGGCATTGTACATGTATCGAATCGACGTGGTGTGATATTTATTTTATCCTTGTTTTCGGCACAATAAGCAGAAAGCTGTTGTGCAGAATTTTGAAAATTCGACTTGCGTATCCATTGCGTGTGCCCAGACTCTTTTATACATGTGTAGAATGTATGTAGAATGTCATTCGTGTATTAATCGCTGTAATTGGATGATATGTTGAAACATATATCCCCGGAAAAGCATATGTGGCGTCTCCCGCTTGATTCTTGAGTTCCTTTAGGGCTACTGTTTGCTTGGCATAGCGGGATTTGAATATTCTGAAAAATCTTGGTTAGGTTAAGCATCCTGTGATTTCTATTATGCTTCTAGTTGGGATGATTTGTTGATATTTCTCGTAATTCGTCTGAAATATTGCTAAGAGATATGAAGTTTGACCGCAGATTATGGGTTGTTCCTTTGAATTGCTTGGACAGATTGGCATCTCAGATAATGTCCAAGGATCTCAGACTTTCGGTGAACAATTTCGTTAAAGACTGCCGGTATTATTCACTTTTTGTGATCTTTTGTTTATCTTTTTGTCATAGTGTTTGGATTAGAAAAATATGAATCGAAATTGGAAAAAGTTCAGCTAAGACAACAATAAGGACAATAAATACAGTTGTTTCGAACTTCGTCTTTAGTGAAATGTTTTTTCTTTTGATCGTAATTTTTATGTTTTAGATCGATTTATCTCGTCAATATGAATCACTACTCCAAAAAACTTAATGCAAAATGCAATAAAAATCGGATTATGAACTTCTATTATGTCGATCAATAATTGTTTGGATAACAGGAGCACCCAGTAAGTGACAGTAGATGCATGGATGGACACTATAGGATTTGTCCACAGTGTCCATTTCTAAAATCTCGTGTTCAAAATGCATTTTGTGCTTAGCTTCTATAGCCGTAGGCTATATCTTTGACAACTGGGGATTGGGTAATGAGTGGGTATGGTATTAGAATGTTTAAGGGCTAACAGAGCAATCTGGTTCTGGTCATGCTTGATGGCTTCTAATATCAACTCATCTTTTTCTGCTTGAAGAGAAACTGTCAGCTGCCTTCCCTTAAAAGTTTATTGTGTCGCGTTTTCTTGCATTTTTTCACAATCCTGTCGTTCCCAAAATTCTTGAAATGCACTGGATTATTGTTGAAAATCATTACCGCCTTGTTCTGTCAACTTTTTTGCAGCATGACATGCTGGTAAAATTTGAATGCTACATTATATATATTTTATCTATGTCCTCTTTTTCACTGTTCTGAATCTTTTTGCCCCTATTTCGAAGAGGCAATCTTGTTATAAAGATTCTTTAGTGAAGTCAATCTGCAGGCAAATTATACATAAACATTTGCAAAAGATTTTTCCTCTATATAACCACTATTTTATTAAGGCATCTGTACAAAGTATATGAAGTTGGTACGATGGTTACAAATGGGACAGTAGGCTGATAAGATCAATGTTCAATATAAAATCTGGGAAGATAATCTTCCATTCTATCCCTTCTATCTTTCATTAAGCGCCTAAAAGGGGTCGATATGGCTTTTGTGAAATAGGAACTTCATATCTATATTCACAGACTAAGGACACATTTGATATACTGCTGCAGTCGAGAAGCGGTGATGGTTGATTCTGAATCTGGTAGTCTGTTGGAGGAGTACTACATTCCTGATTACATCCTTCTACCGGACTCAACATCAGATAAAGCTTCCACTATACCAGCCTGTCCTGTGATTGTATTCATCAATTCTAAGAGTGGTGGCCAGCTTGGAGGAGAACTTCTGAAAACTTATCGCACTCATCTTAACAAAAACCAAGTATGTGCTTTTATGTATTTATTATTTTAGGATGGGTAGGGTTTCATTGTTATTAATGTAAGCCATGTTTAAAGTACGATCACTGATTTGATTATGGCTGCGCTAGTTTGAAAATATGGTCGATATTGTACTGTCTGATTTTTCAGGTTTTTGATTTGGGGGAAAAGGCTCCTGACAAGGTACTACATCAGTTTTATGTCAATTTAGAAAAGCACAAGCAGAATGGGGATAGCCTGGCTACTGAAATTGAGAAGAGACTGAGGATAGTTGTGAGTTGACTCTGTTGTTCGAAGGTCCTGTGAGCTAATTGTTCGTTTTTTAATTTCTAATCTATAGTGAATTCACTAGGTTGCTGGTGGTGATGGTTCGGCTGGTTGGCTCCTTGGTGTAGTTTGTGATCTCAAACTACCTTGGTCACCACCAATTGCTACAGTACCATTGGGAACTGGAAACAATCTTCCATTTGCATTCGGCTGGGTAAGCTGTTTTGAATCCTTCATGTAGGTTTTGATAATTGCGATCTGTGTGATTTTGTGCTTGTTGCCCATTGCACTTTCTGGAGGTTTATTTTTGTTGTCCTTCTGCAATGTTTTCACTTCTTTAAATGTGAAACTTGCCTTTTCATCTTCATAAAGAACACTATACATTAACAGCTTTTGATTTTACTATAAAATAGGTTGGAGACCTCTAGTTTTGGATATTGATTTTGGCACTCCCCAAATTGATCTTGGACTGCCAAAATCAATTTGGGGAGTGCCAAAATCACTTCCCTAGTTGTTCATATCGATATATTGGTCAGTACCAGATCATATTTAGTAGGATACATTCATAACAAACCTTTTGACATACAGGGGAAGAAAAATCCTGATACAACCAGTCAATCCGTTGTAGCATTCTTGGATCAAGTAAGGAATGCAAAGGAGATGAAAATTGACAGGTAAAGTATTTGCATAAACTGTTATACGCTATAATTCCCATTGGATGGCTAGAACAAAAATGTCTTGTATCTTCATTAATTACCTTTGGGATGGCTACAACTGAAATGGACAGTCACGTACTTTGGTGAAGTTATAATTTCCTTTTTTGAGTACCATTTCCCTTCTTATGTTTCAGCTGGCATATTTTGATGCGAATGAGGGCTCCTAAAGAAGGTTCTTGCGACCCAATTGCACCTCTTGAATTACCCCATTCTTTGCACGCGTTTCGTCGTGTGACCCAAGATGACACATTGAACAAGGTAAGCGATATGTATCTTCCTTTATTACTTATCTATCTTTAATTTTGTTTTTTGAACTTTTCTTTTGGTTTATGCATATAAGTTCCTTCTTGATAATTTTCGCTGGAATAAAATTTACGCTGAAGGTTCATCATGTGTTGCTCCAAATTGTATGGTTGTAAAAGCCATTCACTTCCCTTATTTTTTTGAGTTTTTCCCCTACCTTCTTCTAGTTAACATCCATAATTAGAACCGGATAGGAACAAGAGGAACCAGATAGTCAGATGTCATTGAATGATATCTTTCGACTTTGATTCTTTTGACACACACTTTTGCTTCTTGTGAATGTAATTATTGAAAATTGTGTATTGGCTTCCCACAGGAGGGTTTCCACACATTTCGTGGGGGATTTTGGAACTACTTCAGCATGGGTGAGAAATTTATTTAACTGAGCTTCATACCATGAGTTCTTATCTGATTCTTTTCCTTTTTTTGATATTTGAAACTGGCTGACTCTTCAGAAGTATTGATATTTTACAAGTTCATTATAGAACCCGTCTGGATAATATTACAAGAAGTGCACTACTGTGGGCAAGCATTGACAATAATGACTTTTTATTGTATGATTGTTTGGACAAATATGATTTCCCATCCAAAATGGGAGAAAAATATAAAGCCAAAATAGGTTCTCTAGTCTTTTAGTATGATATTATTCTTGACCATAGGCACAATAAATTTATTTGAACTATAGGAAGAGACTTGTACTCTCAACATTCTTGGTATGTTTCATGGTAAAGTAAATCATAGTTTTCAAAAAGCTCACCTTAGCGAGCGCTTTTGTCCGAGGCTTAGCTGACCGCAAGTCTACAGCTTCAGGAATGTGAGGTGAGTCATTTGGAGAGAAGCATTACTCGAGGCAAGCGCTTTTGTGAGGCTCAACTGAGGTGCGAGGCAGCGTGAAATTTTATTGGCTTCTTTGTGCTGATATCTGACGGTTGGTTTTATGTAGCATTTATACTATTTATGAGCAGGTACATGTGATAACAGCCATCTTTCATACTATGGATTCCAATTAAAGGATCAGACATAAAAAGATCCATAGACTTGAAGTTTAACTGCTCCATACCTCAATGCCTCACGAAAGACCTTCAGCCCCTTGGGGCTCCTTTCACCTTTAAAAACTGTGCTAGAACCTGATATTTATGATGAGACATGAAACAAATCAGGTGTCTTAAATCCATGATGACTTGCTCCAGTGCCTTTCTTCACCGACTATGAGAAGACACCAGGCAGATTTTACATGAAATAGAGGAGGCCTGTCCTTGTACGAATAGTCTTTTTGAACTATAGGAGTTAAATGAAACCACCTACAAGAGCTTAATGAAGTCCCTCCTGCTAACTTTGGTTGCAACAAGTCAGAGAGTTAAAATGTCCATATCTTTGTTTTGAGTTAGTAACAAATGCAAAGAACATTTAGCATTTTGTCTTCCAACTCGTCGAATAGCATGACTTGTCCTTCAAAGTATCATTTAGCATTTTGTCTTTCAACTCGTCGAATAGCATGACTTGTCCTTCAAAGTATCATTTGCTATTAATTTGCTGATTTTTGCGAGTTCGTTGGTTTTGTTATCTGAAATGCTGCATTTCTGTGCAGGGATGGACGCCCAAGTGTCTTATGCATTTCATTCTGAGAGGAAGTTAAATCCAGAAAAGTTTAAAAATCAGTTGGTTAATCAGGTGGGTTTTCATTATCTGCACCATTTGATGGCATTACAAGATTTCATTCTTTTATACTAGTTGTCAGGATCATGCTATTTTGTGCTGTCAGCATTTACGATTTTGTAATGCCTGTATGAATTTGGAGTGGGATGTGTGTAAAAAACTTGTACAAAAGATTTCTGGGTATACAGGCAAGCACCCTAAGCTATACAGTGCCACCCATGAAGTCCGAACCTTGTTGTATGTCTGAAGCATAAGTCTCTGGACAATTACCACCAACATTCCCTTAGCATTTAGGTGTTATTAGTTTTAGAATCTCTTTACTGCATTTATGATGTCTCCCTTAGTAAACAAGTTTTGATAATCGTCCCTGAAGCTTGTGGATATATGATAGCTTCAATTTTCAAATAGTAGTTTCAGTAGTATAAAAATAACCATGCCTACTGTTTCACTGATTTGTGGTTTTGCAGTTTGCACCCTGAATTATGGTTGTATTATTTTTCCTTGAATCTTTCTCAATGTCTCTTCTGGATCTACGGTCTAAATTTTACCTAATCTGATTGTTTAACATTCTTTAATCACTCTATATGCTTGTTTAGGACCCCATAGGAATTTTTTTCTCTCTCCTTTGAGCTTGTTGTACTGTCTTTGTGCTTTACCAGATTCTTTCTGATTTCAATGGTTGTGTTTGATTGTGCTTTCTATTTGTTGTCTGATTAGGGTACTTATGCTAAGATTGTGGGTGAGCAAGGATGGTTTTTTGCTTCTTTACGCCATCCGTTTTCACGGTAAGCAACGTCTGAGAGTTGGGTTATAAGCATTGTTACATGGATTTATTTCTAGTTTCATTTAGATGTATCAATTCACTGAACTTTTCCGACGTCATAATTCCTGATTTAGGACCAATATGTGCATTGATAACAGTAATTCTCAGGTATTTCACCCTGAGGTTACAGAGAATAAGTTAGATATTTGCAAGGCTAAGATCAGGTTTTTCATGCAGGACTCCATGTTCTTGTTGTTTGCATTAGTCCTCTACCACATGTAGGGGAACTATCTGGATACATTTTTTGGGGAATTACAGTGCCTTATTCTTTACGTATATTTTTCTGGTTGCCAAATTGCTCTAGTTGATGGTTCCATTAGTGGTTCAGGTTTGACGTAGTAAAGAGATGTGGTGCCTTAAATGGAGGTCTAAATACGAATTAAATTGTGGCTCTATAGTCTAGCTTAAGAGGGACCTGCTGCATGTTGATCTCCAACTGCACAAACCATTACAATTTAGGGCCTCAAGTTCAACCTTTAAGCGCGCTTCTTATTTTGTTATTTACTTTGTTACTTTTTTTTTTTTTTTTTTTTTTGAATGAGGGCAAGCGGATAATTCCACACACCAACTCACTGGTACTTCTAAAAGACATTAAATAAAGCAAAAGCTTATGCTCTGTCTCCATCCATGCACCTCTAAGATATGACGTTGCTTACCAATCATGTTAGATTATCTTTTTTTTCAATTCTACCCCGAAGGTTATGGACATAATTCACAAGAATACCGCTCTTTCAATGGACTGACTTTTTATGCTCGTAGAATGATATTTGTTTCTCTGAGCGTTCTGGTTGGTTAGAATCGTTACTTATTATGTGTCCCGACTCCTGGGTCATTGTTCAGCAGTAATGTCATTGTTTAAATGACAAAGGTTGGTCTTATCACAGGAATATAGCTCAGCTTGCAAAGGTTAGTATCATGAAAAGACCGGGCCAGTGGGAAGACCTTCACATACCTCGCAGGTAATGTCAATTGCTTAATTTGTTTTATATTGTGCTGGACTGCTATAAAAGTGAAGTTGCACATAATTACCGATTTAATGTCAATGGCTAGCTCCTCAGCTGTTTGATCAGACTTTTGTCAAAAGTTATGTTTTCTTTCAAGGCTGTTTAGAGTAAAAATCAAGAACTTGTTGCTGGGAATGTGTGCACATTGTCAAAAATGAAAATAAGAATTGGATCATGATTTGACACATGACATCCTTTGGAATGAGAACAATCTTGGCCTTTGCATAGGTCCAGTTTCTTCTTTCTTGTTTTAAGCAGCCCACTTGGCAATGCTTCGTGACATTAGCTATATTTTCATCATTGAACTCAAATTCGCCCCTGTTTTCCCTCTCATTTGTAAGATGTATGCATACTTCTCTCTTCAACGAGAAGGCATACTTTCTTTGTATTGTAGCCTCCGCTGAATCCATGCCATCTTTAGACAAGGTGTTCCCCATGTTCAAAAAAGTGAAAATGCTTCTATGAAATCCGGAACATCAGTAATGCACAAAAATAAAAAAAACTGCCAATGATCCCAAATAATTAGATGTCTCCTTTTACTGAAACTTTTTTTTTTTTTTCCATGCAGCATTAGGTCAATTGTTTGCCTCAACTTGCCCAGTTTCTCTGGTGGGTTTAATCCTTGGGGAACGCCAAATAGAAAGAAGATGCGTTATGTTAGTTCTACTGCGACTGTTATTTAATTGCTTAATATAGAACAGTGTACGGAGGTAGTATCCTTCTGTTACCACTAACGGGTTTTAAGGAAAAGTTCTGAATTTCTTTTTCCTTGTTTTTGGACAGAGGGACTTGACTCCTCCGTATGTTGATGATGGCCTTATTGAGGTGGTTGGTTTTAGAAATGCTTGGCATGGGCTCGTTTTGCTTGCTCCAAGTGGACATGGGACTCGCCTTGCACAGGTAGGCATTCTGAAAACTGATTAATGGTTCCAAAATTTGGGTGTCCTGCTGATGTCAGGGGTCTAGCATTCACCTCTAATCGCTAAAAGAACACATATAACCATACAAAACTTATGATAAGAAGGTATTTAACTATTTATTGTCATCCTTATACAAGCACAATCTGAGGACTGTGTCTTTAGTCTGTAATGCTCTCAGGGCAAATATAAGAACCATTCTGTGATGCTAAATGTCATATATAGCATATAAGAGCTTTGGAGTCCTGTGTGCACTCTCTCGCTCTCTGAAATGTCATTTTGCTTACTGGATGTAGGCAAACAGGATTCGTTTTGAGTTTCACAAGGGTGCAGCTGAACATACATTCATGAGAATAGATGGGGAGCCATGGAAACAACCTCTCCCAGTAGATGACGACACTGTCGTCGTGGAAATTTCACACTTTGGCCAAGTAAGTATGCTTGCCAACCCCCTCTGTCCAGCCAAAAGCATACAGGACCCTTCTTCACCTTACATGAATGAGGATGACGACTACAACAGCAATGAAGAAGATGAAGACTGGGAAGAGAAGAGAAAGTTAGGGGCAGCTGACACTTTCCGGTTACCCGAGGGGATTGATATTGCTCATCTCAGTTAAGCCTCCCACAACTTTCTTCATGAATTTAACGTCACTCAGCTTCAGCAAGAAACCAATTCTTTATCCACCCACGGAGATCTTAGTTTTACTCATGAATCTAACCTCAAAACTGATTTGCCACTGTAGGCGCTCTCCTATTAATTTCTTCATTAATTTTCTCATTCTTTTTCATTTGCATTATTGATGGTTAGAAATGCAAACATCTTGTTGATCCCAATACATGCAAAAATGCTGCTACTTGTACATGTTATAGAAGTCAATGAAATTCTCTGCAAATCATTTTGAAAGGCATGAATCATGGTTTTATACGGTCTCTAGTCGCTTTCATTAATCTTCATATTAATCTGCCGCAGACATTGGAGAAGTGGGTGAAAATGATTATTTGTCGCATGTATTTGCAAGTGTGGTGTACCCATATCATTTTCCCTTCTTTTAACTACAGTCCCGAATTCTTTGCTCTGTATAGGCTGTTCCTCTAGCCAGAAAGTACAAATAGGGTAATGTTCCTAGTGGTGTTGGGTATATGTTCCAAAAATATTGCCAGGACGGTGTGCTGACTTCTGACTATTTGGCCACAAGCCAACTGCCCATTTTCTATTTCTACTAACATTTTAGATTTTGGTCCGAGAACTTTTTAACGAAATTAAAAAAACAACTAAGAAGACGGTTGAAATGATTTTGCCCTAAAGGCCAAAACGGATTCTAAGTATACTGGAGTGCAAATGGAATGAGTGACTCTAAAAGATGGCCAAAATTGTAAAAAACCCTGACCCGATGGTGTCATTTCCCAGCCATAAATGGCCATACCCATTTCTCCACTCATTTTCACTAAAAAGTGGCATCAAAATTGACCCTTCTTTTGTGCCACAAATGCAATCTCAATTTTGGAGTCTAGAGAATTTTGTTTCGAGCACAGGTGATAGTCCAAAATTCTATCTAATCTTGCTCATTGAATAAGAAAATAATGATATTATATTGAGCTAGTGGTTCCTTTGAATTTTTTATTTATTTATAGAGATGAGTGTCCAATGATAGTTGAAAGGTTGAATGACAGATGAAAAGAGTAGATGGAGAATCGTAGTTGTTGAATGATAGATTTTTTATTTTTTATTAATGAATTAAAAAAATGACACTACAAATGGCAATGCACATTATACCAACATTATTATTTTTTGTCAAATGACATTATTCATGGCCATTTTTTTTGGAAATGACTTGTACCAAAATGAAAACCATTGAACTTGTCCTAAACTACAACTTAGGTGCTCCATAGGGGTTGGTTTAGAGCCGGAAGTATCTGCAAAGAGATGTCATAAAGACCTTAGTCACATAATGCTTCAACATGAGTGGGAGCAGCAATGATAAGCCCCCAATATTGTATATATCGGGGCTTATATCGGTTAATTATATTCACACACGCACACGGTTTCGCACATGAAATGGTTAATATGCGCGTAGTGTGTTTTTGGTGAAGTTACAGGTTGAACGCGTGGAATACGGGCATTTTGAGGGCATGGAGAACCGTGCCACGTTTATGTGGGTCATGTGCCATGTGGCACGCCAACACTAGGCCCCGAGGGCCAGGGAACAACGCATTCGAATGCCTTTGAAGGAATCTGGAGTCACGTGATTTCAGTGAGTGATCAAAGAAGGGGAAGTCTAGAAGGAATAGGGTGGATCGATCCACTATACAAACTCTGCAACAGATCCCTCTGGATCGATCCAAGGGGGTGATGGATCGATCCATACTGACCAAAACTCTTCCAGTTAATTTTGGATCGATCTGGAGAAGAGGTGGATTCGATCCACTTTTTCAGAAGTTCAATTTTTGCAACATAACCACACTTGGATCGATCCGGTTCCAGTGTGGATCGATCCATCCTTAGATATTTCCTACCGACAGCTTCTGGACCGATCCAAGGCCAAGGGTGGATCAATCCACTGCTTCAAGAAGGCCAACAATGGTACAAACTTCATCTGGATCGATCCGGATTTCGGATGGATCGATCCATCTTTTACAGTGCATCAACTTCATCTGGATCGATCCGGGGTCCAGTGTGGATCGATCCAAGCTTGGTTCTCTCTTCAACAGCAGCATCTGGATCGATCCGAGGGAAGTGTGGATCGATCCAGTTTCCTCCGTTCAGCCATTTTAAAGCTACTTTTTGTACATTCTATTTATGGAAAATTTTGGTAGTTGTGAGGTCTTTATGAGATATTTTGTAGAGAGAGAGTGAGTGGATGATAAATATACCCTCCTCTCTTCCTCTCACATGATCTCACACACTTTAACTTAGATATTATTTTTGCTCTTCCTTCTCTCTTCCATGGGAGTTGCTTCCAAGCTCTCTCTCTAGATTATCACATGTAAGTATTGGACCTATGTTATTTTCATGCTTATTAATGTTATTGCTCTTGCTTAATTCTACCTAGAAATCAAGTTTATTTTCAATTTCATCAAGTATTTAGTTTCCTTGTTTAACTTGCTATTTTCTTAGTTATCACTTGTTTGGTTGGCTGTTTGTTAAGTTCTTCAAGTATTACGTGATAGGTTAAGTTAGTCTCTTCATCAAAATCAAGTTTATTTGGTCACTTGTTATGTTTTTTATTTCCCTTAGAAAAACAGCCATGTTTTCCTTAGTAATGAACGAGTAGTCGGTTTAGGCTCGGTTGAGGGGTGACTAGCACTCCGTGGCTTGGGTTGGTTCACTCTTCTCACCAATATTGCAAACTTTGCATGTTAATCAAAGGGTTAGAATTAATTTTATGTATCAAAATTTGGGTTAGTTAATCCCGTTGATCACACGTAGCCAAGGGCTTGACCACTTGGCACGTGTGATGCTTCGGGCTATGACAATCAAAATGTTTGTATAAATGGCACAAGAATCCTACTCTTTGAGAAACACCATTTTTCTAGTCAAATGAGTTTAAGTACCAAATCTTCCGTTCGGGGTCGTTTAACGATGCCCCGAGCCGGTTATTTTAGAGGAGAATGAATTGGCTTAAGGCATGGGTGTTGAGAACCCCTAAACCTTGCCTTCCTTTAATTAGTCTTTTTAATCTCGAGTCACTCACGTAGTTAAGTTAAATCCACCCACAAATCACCGAAGCCAAGTTTGCCGCTTAAAGGCTAAACCTTCATTCGTGAAACAAATACTCACGCTCAGCACATTCGGTCCCTGAGGACTCGACCCGGACTTCGGTTACTATGCCATGCGTCACCTAAACCCTACGCTTGGGGAAAGCACATTGAGATACAATCCAAGGACGCAAGCAAGCAATGCAAGCCCAAAAGTGCTTTACGAAAAGTATTTCAAACAACTAAAATGAGAAAGAATTAGAATTGGGAGCGGATCTTGGAGGGTGGTAATGGAGGATTACATGCCTTATTATTCAAAAGTTAATTTTCGATTATGTATTGTTACACAGAATGTTGTGTCTGGTATTATGTGTTGATTTTATTTCCCCTGCATTATTCTTTCGGTAACTCCAAAAACCGTGGGTCAATTACAGAAAAGCAACCCTCCCACTTTGATGATTTTGCCTAGTAAGCCGGTGAATTTTCTGAACTGTAGTTTTAACCGCCTCTAGTTTTCGAAACCCACTTCTAAGTTCTAACCATGCCACCCATGCACCTAGGTTGCTCAGGGAGCTACAAAGAGTGTCTCAAAGTTCCCTCAAATCTCCCTAGGTTGCTCTGAAAGTGAGGGACCTGGGAGCTCTGTTGTCTGTAAGGGACGACAGACCCTGCCAACCACATCGATCCGAACCGTCCGTCTTGACAATCAATGGTCCAGATTGAAAATAAAAGTCTTTGCGCGAAAACTTTTATTTTCAATCTTGACCATTCAAAACACTTTTGGAAGGTCAAATTAAAGGTTGGCAGGGCTTGCCGTCCCTTAAGGACAACAGAGTCCCCCAATTCTAAAGTGGGTCAAATTAAATGAGCTCGGTAAAGCTCGATTCGGGCCGCAAAAGCTCAGCTTGTTTGTATAGGCTTGGCTCGTTTAAAGAGGCTCATTAAGTGAATTACCTTGGCTTGGCTCGGCTTGAGCTTTGATTGTTGGCTCATTTACTAAATAAGTCAAGCTCAAACTCTACAAATCTTGGCTCGCTTACACCCCTAAGTGTACCTATATAATTAGAATAACCAGCCAAAAATTCCAAACAAATTCAGTGTCACATACATAGACAGTTTGGAAAAATTGATTAACTGTGAATCTTAACTGTAAGTCCAAGGATTGGTTCGGTTCAATCCGTAGTACTCATTTGTGCCACAAATGCCATCTCAATTTTGGAGTTGTGTTCTAGAGAATTTTGTTTTGAACACAGGTGATAAGTCTCGAACTGTTAATTCTATATATAATCTGGTTCATTGAAAAAGAGAATAATGATAGTTTATTGAGCCAGTGGTTCCTTTGGAATTTTTTTATTTATAGAGATTGGTGTCCAACGATAATTGAAAGGTTGAATGACAAATGAAGAAGTGTAGATGGAGTATATATAGTAGTTGTTGAATGATATTTTTTTTTTATTAATGAACGGTAGTTGTAAAAGGGATATAAGGGTAATTATTGAAGAAAAGGGTACTCCAAATAGCAATACACCATTAAATCAACATTTATTTATTTTTCCCAAAATAATACTTTTCATGGCCATTTTTTAGGAATGGCTTGTGCCAAAATGACACAGGTATTGAACTTGCCTTAAACTAGAACTTTCTTGCTCCATATGGGTTGGTTTAGAACCGCCACTATCTACCAAGAGATGCCGTAAAGACCTTAGTCGCATAATGCGTCAACGTGAGTGCAAGTAGCAACACAAGCCTAAAAGTGTTTTTCAAAAAGTATCTCAAACTACTAAAATCAAAGAGAATTGGAATTGAGGGCGGATCTTGAAGGGGTGGCAATGAGGACGTGCCTTATTATATACATGACATGGTTTTCGATCATGTATTGCCACGTAAAATGTTGTGTTTGGTGTCTGTGTCTTGATATTGCTTGCCTTCTATTTATTCTAATCTATATATATATATATATATATATATATATATATATATATATATATAGAGAGAGAGAGAGAGAGAGAGAGAGAGAGAGAGAGAGAGTCCCGATCTAGTCCGGGATCCCTAAGTCCGAAACTCATAGTTCCGGATCAAATTTTAATGATCCGAACCGTCCAATGTGTTCAAAATGTGTTTTCAAATGTTGACGCAGGATATCATCAAAAAAACATACTGGGAAGGGTTTGATCCAAACAGTTTTTCGCAAAACTGTAAGTATACAATTTTTGCAAAAAACTGCTTGAATCAAGCCCTTCCCGGTATTTATGTTTGCAGATTTCTTGCGTAGACCTTGGAAAACACTTTTTAAACACATTGGACGGCTCGGATCATACAAAAACATCTTTTAAAACTTTCAAAACACCTAAAAACCTTCAATCCGGGATCCTTGGTTGGATCACCGGATTTGTGACTCTTAAAAACACGAGGCCAGAAAAAATCAAATGTATTTATCAGATAGCATTGCCCGTTTGGTTTGATACGTGAGGTCGAAAAAAATATCAATGTTATTTTTTTTTTACTATGTGCAGTGAATGGGCAAAACCCTAGTAGGGTAATATTGCCAAGACAGTGTGCTGACTTCTGACGATTTGGCCACGACCCAACTGCCCATTTTCTATTACTACTGTCATTTTAGATTTTGTTTCCTAAAACTTTTTAACGAAATTAAAAAACAACTAAAAAGACGGTTGAAATGATTTTTCCCAAAAGGCCAGAATGGATTCTATGTGCAGATATCCACTGGTGCGCAAATGGTATGTGTCATTCTCAAGAATGGCCAAAATTACCACCAAAAAAAAAAAAAACTGACCCAATGGTGTGCCATTTTCCCAGTCACAAATGGCTGCGTCCATTTTTTCACCCATTTTCACTCAAAACTGGCCCTAGTCATTTGTGCGACAAATGCCATCTCAATTTTAGATAATGATAAATTATTGAGCTAGTGGTTCGTTTGGAATTTTTTTATTTATAGAGATTGGTGTCCTATGGTAATTGAAAGGTTGAATGACAAATGAAGTAGTGTAGATGGAATATAGTAGTTATTGAATGATAGATTTTTAATTATTATTAACGAACGGTAGTTGTAAAAGGGATATAAGGGTAATTATTGAAAGAAAAAAAAAAAGGGCACTCCAAATAGCAATACACCATTAAATCAACATTAATTTATTTTACCCAAAATAATACTATTCATTACCATTTTTTAGGAATGGCTTGTGCCAAAATGACACAGGTATTGAACTTGCCTTAAACTAGAACTTTCTTGCTCCATATGGGTTGGTTTAGAGCCGGCAGTATTTACCAAGAGATGCCGTAAAGACCTTAGTCGCATAATGCGTCAACGTGATCGTGAGTGCAAATAGCCACACAAGCTTAAAAGAGTTTTTCAATAAGTATCTCAAACTACTAAAATCAGAGAGAATTGGAATTGGGGGCGGATCTTGAAGGGGTGGTAACGAGGGACTACGTGGTTTTCAATCGTGTATTGCCGCGTAGAATGTTGTGTTTGGTGTTAATGTCTTGATATTGCTTGCTTAGTGTTGTTCTTTCGGTAACTCTAAAAACTGTGGGTCAGTTAAAGAAAGGCGACCCTCCCACTTTGATGGTTTAGCCTTGTAAACCGGTGGGATTTTCTAAACTGTAGTTTTAACCGCCGCTTGTTTTCCCTAACCCACCTTCTCAACCATGCCACCCACGCACCTTCCTCAGATCTTTCTTCCTCACACGCTCTGCAATTGTTTATCTACATATATAAATATATAGATTCCAACATTCATAAAATATGTCATAGCAACAACTGATCTGAAGTAATTTACTCATGTAATCTTGTGTATTCCTGTTGATTGATTGAGAAAAAAATCATGAGTGGTGCGAGAAAAGCTTGGATTGTTGCGGCGAGCATTGGGGCAGTGGAGGCTTTGAAGGATCAGCTGGGGTTCTGTCGATGGAACTACGCTCTGAGGTCGATTCAACAACACGCCAAGACGAATCTGAGATCGTATTGCCAAGCGGAGAGGCTCTCTGGTTCTTCTTCGTCGTCGTCTGCTCGATCGGCGATTTCGAATAAGATGAGAGAGGAGAAAGCGAAGAGGACGGAGGAGAAGCTGAGGAAAGTCATGGAGGTGGACTGTTGGGGTCCCAGTACCATCAGATTTTAGATCTAGAATCTGGGGCTTTTCTATCTATCTCAGGTACTCCTAAAAGAATCACGAGAAGAGATGTGGATTCAATAATAGGGTTCAACTGGATAGGAAAATTCCAATCCCATTTTTTTTTTTATCCTTTGGTAATGAATGAATGAATCGGACTAATCTCTTTAGCACTATCATAACTCTTAACATTCGAAATGTTTTCGCGAGGTGAGGTCGCTTTAAAGACAAATCGCTTCTGAAAGTGCAACCGTGGAGTGGTTAGCATCATTAATACAAGTTGATTGACAATACAAAAAAATGTTTGCGTGAGGTGAGATCGATTCAAAGACAAATCGCGACAAATTGCTTTTGAGAGTGGAACTTTGGAGGGCTAAGCCTATACAAGTCGATTGACAATGCGAAAATCCCTGGGGTTAATTTACTACTATTGCATTGTATTGGTTATGTCGACCATAATAAATTCTCAATTACAGTTTCAAGAAATTGTGTTTTGTTTATCAATTCGAGATGGCTTTTGTTTATACTTTGCGATGTTTGGTAGTTTCGGATTAGAAGCAAGTTGACGAAGAACTTCTGCAAAAGTTTGGTAAAACTACTTCCCAATTTTTCAAAATTCACATTCTATTTACTGAATTCTCCTAAGTAAATTTAGAAATCAAATCTTTTAGAAAAACTTGGAGATCAAATCTATAGAAAGACGATGATTCCTCTAAAATTATCTCACAAAGTACAAACAAAAAGTCGAGGAAAGGGCGGTAAATAACAACAAAAATCTCCCCCTCAATATACAACGCGTCAGATCCAACCTTAGTACATGCATTGTACGCACGTGCGTCCAAAGGAAGAGAGAAGGGGGTTCTGGTTTGACCAGACCACTCCAGTTATTACTTCCCCTTATAGTTTTTGCTTGTTGTAAATTCGTCCCTGAGGTTCTGGAAAATCGTAATTCAGTCCTCTTTAAGTTTTTGGGTTGTTTCAGATCTATATGCTGGATCAATTTTTCGAGATGGCGTGAAAAATACAGGTTTTGTGATAGAGCCCTTCAAGCATCATTTTTCTATTTTATTTTTGTCAAACAGTTGGAGAACACAAATATGAATTACATATACTACAAGTTCCACATTCAAAACAAAGCCATATAGGAGAAATAATCCAAAAATAAAAGGACAATAACATCAACAAACAGGTGGGGAGATACGAACTTCTGACCTCCAAGTGAGATGTAAGAAACTCGGCCAACTCAATTAGCCACCGTTGTATCATATTCTATTATTTTGTAGAATTTCCTGTCCAAACTCAAACCTTTAAACCATATTAATTGCTCCATTCCCATAGTTTGCGGCTTCTGATTCAGGTTTTGCCCGACGTAATTGATACAAAAACTTTCCAACTTCGACAAAAAAAACAATAAAGCCAATGCA
Organism: Vaccinium macrocarpon; assembly: GCA_022606695.1. Lineage (NCBI taxonomy): Eukaryota > Viridiplantae > Streptophyta > Magnoliopsida > Ericales > Ericaceae > Vaccinium > Vaccinium macrocarpon. The sequence goes on from CM040180.1 coordinate 4,728,246, forward strand.
AACAATAATGCAAGTGGACACGGCTAGCGCTATAGAGTGTGCTAATACGGCAAAGGCAGCAGTGATGAACGCAAGCATCAGAGAAAATATTGCAATCAAAATAGCAAACCCCGCTACCGCATAACGCAGAGTGATATGGCTTTCACCTTTGCCAATGCTATAATAATATAAAGCACTCAGGCATAGTAATATTGACGTGACCGAGCTTACCAAGGCTATGGTGTTGGTAATGGTAAATGCTTTGAAAGCTGCTGCTCTTGCTAGGACAGCCATACCTTGGTCTCGACCTTGGTTGCCATCATAGCCACCTGGAATCACGAAAGCAGCAGCCGAGGAGATGGTGGCTATAAGTGCAGCCACTATCACCAAGGATTGGTATACTGTCATGGAAGCTTTACGTGCTTTAATTTGTTTCCTCTTCTTTTCTTTCTCTTCCTTTTCCTGGGCTTCCTCCCTCTCCCTCTTCTCTTTTTCCTCGGCTTCCTCCCTCGCCCTCTTCTCCTTTTCTTGGGCTTCCTCCATCGCCTTCTCCTTTATCCTGTCCTCCTCCCTCAATCTTTTCAATATTGCTAATTTGTCATGAGCTTTAGATGCTATAATTCTCCCACCTTCATTTTCCGGTTCCAAAAAGGTATAATCCTAATGTTGTTGCAAGGTGATCAGTTTAAAAAATGAAGAATGCAAAATGACAATCCTATTATAAATATGAACATTTTTGTGATCATTTATTAAGCCAAACTAATCTCAGTTTTGTAAAGAAATTAAACAAATTAAATGGAGAGGGAGGAGTGAGAGAGAGAGAGAGAGAGAGAGAGAGAGAGTGATGCAAAGTGGGTTGCGTCCACGTTCCTAGATTCCTTGGACCGTTTTTCGCCCAAAAGGCACTAATAAGATGCACTACGTTACTTCCCCATTGATAGGATCGATATTTATAAAAAATATATATATATTTTGTTCATGTCCATAGCACGGGAACTTTGGTTGTCTATATTGATAGGATCGATATACCTCACTGTTCTTATGCTTCACTCTCGAAAAAAAAAATTCAATAATGAGCAGGTATGATGTGGTGCCCACTCGCGCACATCCGACTACAAGTACTTTTGATGTGGACTCACAAGCTTTACATTGAATCTCTTAACTCAGCACTTTAAAACTATCACATCCCTTTACCCAAAAGGTATTGGCCTATTTTTAGTTTTGTCCTCAATTAAGTCGTATTTTACATTTTTTTGGATGTTTGATTTGCCAGATGTACGCTTGACTTTTAAGTCGGTAGTTTGCTGTTTTAGGTTTTCTCAACCTCAATCTACTTCATTTGTAGATGATGGCAAAGGTGGAGTCCCAGAAAAATAGGCGCCTCAGGTTGAGATATGGCAAAGGCAAACAGAGGCAATTGTGAAGTTAATTGTACTTTTTTTTTTTTGGATAAAAAAAGCCATCGTCATCAAAAGCCCAATTTTCATCTTTTGTTAGTGTTCTTTTACTGAGACTCATCAATCCGTTTAATGTGTCATACATGTTGGCTTCAAAGGTTGTGGGTAAACCTTTTGAAAACCCTGTCACAATTTTCTAATCTTCATTTTTATTCGCATTTTGCATTGCTCTAAAGGGAATTTGGTGGAGTTTAGTAATTGGGCAAATTTTTTCTAAACTATTAGGTTTCTTATGTCAACCCCTTAGTTTAGTTATTGGGGGGAAATTTGTACAATAGTACTAAGCTATTTACTATGTATAGTGGTAAATAGTCGAACGACAATTCATAAAGTTAAGGTCAAATTACGTTGCGCCATGCCTTCAGGCACAAGCAATATGTTTCAAATGCATGTAATAAAGAAAGACTACGAGTAATTGGAGGTTTCGAGCCATCTGTCTTAAAACGTAATAGGGGTTGCGACAAACCTATAGTGAAGTCCTTGAGTGCTACCGCGTGCAATGCCGTTCTGCCGCCAGGGCCGCTATAACTTATTGATTTGCAGGTTTCCAAGAGCGCGAACACGACTTTCACACCCTTATTGCCTCTTTCAGCGGCTAGGTACAGTGGAGTTTCCTTGTCGTTGTTAGGAGGATGTTGAAACTCTGGATCTTCTTCAACTAACAGTTTGACTACTTCCAAGTACTCATCCTCTTTCAAATGACAATATCTGGCTGCCTTGTGCAAGGCTGTGTCACCATCAACACTTCTATTCCTCAACATCTCCTTCACTTTTCCATCCTCCAACTTCTTTGCGCCTCGTATAAGTTGTTTGACTATATCAACGTGCCCTTCCCTAGCTGCCATATGAAGCGGAGTTTCTCGTTTATTATTCTTCTGTAGTACAAGTTGCGGAAGGTCTTGTACAACCGCTTCGACTATGTGGACGTGGCCAAACTGAACCGCGACATGAAGAATGGTGTTGTGGTTTGGGGTGAGCTCGTCCTGGAGTATGTTGTTGTTTTTCCTTCCTTCTCCTAGCACCTTGATGTGTTTCATTAGGTGATCAAGTTCACCTTCCATGGCAGATTTGTACATAACAGGATTCATGGAGTTATGGTCGAGAAAGCTTTGTGGTCCAATTAATCTGGATTGAGGAGAAGTTGACCACAATTCTGGTTTTTAAAGGCCCAGAGAACATATTTATTCGACACTATGACGCATCAATAGAAATGAAATAAATTATTTGCGGAATTTTTAATTAAGCCCCACTTTGACCATTTTTAATTGCTTATAAATCCCTGACTTTGTATATATTCTAGAACTACAAATTATCAAATCAATTAGTGAATGTGATAAGAACGATTTGCTGATTTGACAAGTTGTGATTCAAAAATATGAAAAATACTTTAATAGAAATTCAGCCGTACACGAATGACACACATACGTACGTACATTTGTGTTGGCCTGGTGCTGGATGGGGTTTGATGACGCATGCTTAATTAATTGCATCAATTCGTTGAAGTCTTGTCAAATTCTCTAATTTGGTTTAATTCTAAGTTTAGGAAAATGAAATGTTTATCTATTCGGCCGGCACAACTAGAATGTGAGAGAAAGAGAATGAGGAAGACATAAATAAGACCCCAAAAAAAAAAAATGGCTAGGATGCTTTATTTTTTTACAAAGGAAGCTGTATACGCATGTAACCTGTAAATGGCATCTAAAGTCAACATAGAAATTTTACGAGTGTAATTGGAGGGAAAAACTAACTTTTCCGTTCATTCTAACGGAATATTCCTAAATGCACTGATGGTGCAGGTGAAATTTCCCCTATTTTCAGTCCTATAGATCCGTCCAATAATAATGAGATCATTCACGATTATTCGGGGGTCTTGGCCTCTTGGGCTAACAACCTTCAACACTATACATTTCTATGGTGCTTATATATTAGTGGTGGGTTTTACAGAATTGTGTGATGAAAAATTAGGATTCCCTAAAAATCCGTAAAAACCCTAGCAGTATGAATATGAATCACTAGTTAATACTCCCTCCGTCCCTTTTTAAATGAGTACTTTGGGAAACATGTATTTTTGTGGACATTAAAAAATGTACTTTCGTATAATATTTTTAAAATTTTTTTGTACCAAATTAAAGTACTCAATGAGCACTTTAATTTGGTGTAAAGAAAATTAAAAAATTATATAGAAAAATATGTTTTTTAGAGATTTGAAATTGCACGTATTCCCAAGTTACACACTTAAAAAGGGATGGAGGGAGTACTATCAGTAGAAATCCACGCAATTAGTCAAATTCCACAACACAAAGATATATGTGAAAAATCCTAAATTGGTAAAAAACCACAGGAAGGAATCAAAATCACTATACTCATTGTACAGTTACAGATATACCTATCCAAACAATATAAATCCTCACAAAGTTCTAATTATCACCTGCCGAGTCACACGTACACCGCACCTAGTGATTTTGATCCCCAACGCCTTAAATCGCACAAGCCTTCCTTGGATACTTTCGGAGTCCCACCAAAAGTATTCCCTAGAAATCACTTCTAAATTGTAGAGAACTTCTTGGAGATGAACATGTAGTTGTACGATTGTTCGTTTGTGTTGAGACTCCAAGGTTATCACTCAAAAGATCAAGAAACTCTCTCTTTCTCTCTCTTCTTCCAAAAAGTGCAGCTGCTATAGGTTATGAGAGATAATGAAAAAACCCTAGTACATCGGTATTTATAGATAGCTATCCGCGCATAACTTGCTCGACAGGTTGCTCGAGCAAGTCCTGAAGTTATTCTTGGCAGAAGAGTTGTTGGATATGTTGCTTGAGCAAGTCTTGAGCAACTTTTGAACTAGTAAAATAACCTACTCAACTCACCACTAAAAAATATACTATCGCATTCTCAAGTATTATATAAAGAGATGATTCATTTCCACACCTAAACATACACTCTAAAAATTAAAATTATAACTCGATGTAATTGTGTGTTTTGTCAAACGGAATTGTCAAAACAAAGAACTCCGGAACTTGGTCCTTACATGTGATGTTAAAGGGTACTAGGGCATTACGTGTTGGTGCTCCAAAAACACCTTATAATTTTTTCAAAATAATTGCCCATATTTCTCTATTTCGACTTCCCAAATATTGTTATATGTTTTGCAATTCCTAATATTTTTCTGTCGTTTAAAACATAAATGCTAATACAACTTTGTGAAACACTGTATTTCAAACAAGATGGAGGGAGTATATGCGACAAGGGGATAGGGGGAAAGGTGTTAAGAGGGATAAGGAGGGAGGGGGTGGGGGTATTGAAGACCCTTGAAAGGGGAGCTCCCTGTAACGCCCCATATTTTTAGTTTCCGAAAATAAATGTTATTGAGAAATTTCATATTTATTTATACTTTTATTTTGAGTTTTCTTTTGTAATACTATTATTATTTTTATTTTGAACTTGTCGGTAGAGTTATTTTTTATGAGAAGACTTCTTTTGGTTGGTGAGCATTTTGATAGGATGAGATTTTAAGGCTTGGCAGGTGGAGTATATTGGGATATGGGTGTAGATAAGGATTTACCCTTTATTGATGGTGTTCATGTTAAGGATTAACGACGAACACCTGTTCAATCCTACAACACAAACGCCCCTACGGATCTTGGGAACAATGAATCACAGAAAAAGCAAGCAAACAAGTGCGTAATAAAAACTGGAAAGAAAGCAAGACACAAGATATACGTGGAAAACCTCAACGTGAGGAAAAACCACGGGAGCCACACCAGTCCACTATGAAATCGAATCAAAGAGTACAAGTCTTCTCACAATCTCTCTGAGATTGGTTTTCTCTCGCCTCTCTCTCTTTTTCACGCTCTGAAAAAGTGATCCAAAAACATATCACACATACAGTCGGCCGAAACCCTAAAAAGACAATTTTAAGGTCTCGGTAGCGCTACAGGGAAAAGCCTGTAGCGCTCCTAAACATTCTGGACGAAAATTAGGCTATGGGTAGCGCTACCCCATTTCCTTGGTAGCGCTACCGCTTGGTTAATCTTCACTCCCAACAGTTCAGAGAAGTAAAGAGAGGGGGAGACGTGTAGAGGGAGATGTAGTGTGTGGTACGTTATGGATTTTGTAGTTATAGGCGGGGTGTAGTAGAAAAACTATCATGGGCTATATATTTATGCATATATGCCGTGGGTTTTGCCCAAGGAAAAATTTGGTGCACTCTGTTATTTACTTAGACCTAGTTGGCCAGCATTCTAGAGGTCAGAAATCGAAAATTATTTCGATAGCAAAGTCTTATTGTGAAGATCAAGTATGAGATCATGTCCTATTGAAATGCAACTTTAACTACGAGGTTATTGTTGGTGATCATATTTCACGGTCAAGATCTTCATTTGAGGTACCAGAAGTATACAAGACATTCAAAGTCTCCGGAGTAATTTTATTCATCGTCCCGTATTTGTACTCTTTTTCTATTCTGATCATATTATTGACTCAAGTTATACCGTTATATTTTTTAATGATGGTAATTATGTTGCGCTTATGATTATCATGTATCAAATTGGTACATGCGCAAGCCCATCGGATCCGACGAATTAAATGGAAATGGGATATTATTGATTGATTGATTGCCCTATGGGGAATTAGGGTATCATTGGTTGTATGGCCGGCGGGTATTGGAAATGGTAATAATATTTTGACCCTGGTGGTGTTTGGCATGTTATCGAAATGGGTCAGATACAAGGTTTGAGTTATCTATTTGAAAGTTGATTTGGTGATTTGGTTGATTCAGTTGAAGTTATGAATATCGTTTATTGATTCCATTATATCCTTTTATTGTCCTCGCATTATATACTTCCCTAGTTTATGTGGCAGGCATGGAGCAGAATAGTGGATACTGGAGTTGGAGCATTTTGAGGACTATGGTGTTGTCTAGAGATTTTTGAAGCATTATTTATTAAGGAGAATTTTGAGGTCATTGTGTATTTTTGTGGTTTTAGGGCCCATCAAAAATATTATTGGAGACATTATTTATTTTTGAGGTTCCTGAAAATCTAGTTCGTTACACTCCCCGGGCGTGCGCGTAATCTAGGTGAAAAAAGACTAAAGGGGTAAAAATGTTGTATGACATTTGTGCATCAAACGACAACGATTAGAGGGGCTGCTAGAGTCCGTTCCGTATGGATCCATAACATCAACATTCGCTATATGATGATTGTTTAGGCAACTAAATATTTCCGAGTAATAATAATTTAAATTAACAACTTTGCTTCCTCAACACTTCCGTATTAGTCATTCAATTGCTTAATCTGTACATGCACATTTTTTGATCATCCCATGACATACTACTGTGTTGACAATTCTCATAGACCGACTTTTCTCTCATAAAAAAAAAGTTAATCGAGACCCATTTTTTCTCTCTAAACAAATCAAGTCATTGATATCTTAGGTTGGGAAATTAATGGAATTTGGGAGGGACTAAAATTCATCCAGTTAATTGTCCAAGCGGATTTTGGGGGTTTTAGACTTTTATATTTTTCACAACAGATGATTCTTATCAAATAAATTTACTAAAAAGCCCATAGAATTAAACAATAATGATACATGTACAACAAAAGTCTCTGACAAATCTCCAACACACCATGCGAGTGTGTTGAAAACTTGTTAGAGTTAGTTGTTGTACATGAAATTAGAGGAACGGGCCCTAACAATTTCCTTAGTTTTTATAGTACTTTTCTAATACAGATCAACTGCCTGATTGTAACCGGAAAGCTGACCTTTCAACTTTTCAAGAGGGAATTTGTGTTCAAACCTTGATTTGTGCCACTGAATCCTTTCTTTGTGATTTTCTGATTATGATGTTCTACCGTGAAGTATAGTTGACAATTTGACAAAGTTATAGGTATTAGTTTGTGGAATTTAAATTTGAGTAGTAAACCTTAATTTGTACTCCCTCCGTCCATTTTAAAGTTAGTACTTTAGAAAACGTATATTTTTGTGGACATTAAAAAATTTACTTTCGTATAATATTTTAAAAAAATTTTTGCACCAAATTTAAGTATTCAATGAACACTTTAATTTGGTATAAAGAAAATTAAAAAATTATATAGGGAAATATGTTTTTTAGGGATTTGAAATTGCACTTATTTTCAAGGTACGCACTTAAAAAGGGATGGAAGGAAAATAAAGTTTCAATAACGACTTTCAAATACTAGTAATTAGTAGTAGTCAAGATCCAATCCATACCAGAAATGTATATGCAAGGAAAGGATTTGCAGGGAATCACGCAGGGAAGGCCTTCGGGCCCCAGTATGGATCCCAAATGACTAATCCGAACTGCTCAAGAAATTTAGAAACACATTTCGAGTGGGTCTGCTGAAAAGTAGCTCCATCCGATATGCTTAGATGCCCGATCCAAACTTTCATTTTTTCTTTTTACATCTGAGTCATTCAAAAATGAAAGTTTGGATCAAGCATCCACACATATCGGATGAAGTTGGTTTCTCGCAAACCCACTCAAAATGTGTTTTTAAATTTTTTGAGTTTTAAATTTTTTGAGTAGCTCATATAAGCCATTTGAGATCTGTACTGGGCCCCATACGGTCTTACTTGCGTGATTCCTTGCACATACTATTTTTTAATCCACACCTTTAAAATACGGACTCCATCTACACCTTCACTTTTCCGATCAAATTATCATGATCTGAACTGTTCAATGTATTTAAAAGGTGCGTTTAAGGTTTCATGATAAAAATCACCCAAAAATAAAAACCAAGAAGCACCCTTATAAAACCTTTTGAAAACATTGAATGGTTCAAAACATAAAAAATTGATCGGAAAAGTGAAGGTGTGGCTGAGTCTGCATTTTAACGGTGTGGACTGGATCTGTGGTGTTCAAATAATACCCAAACGGCCCTTCATTTGCATTCACCTATGTTTTTTGGTCTCTGTATTTTCTACCATCAATAATCATGGTAGTTTTCCATTTGCTAAAATGGAAATTTGCTAAAATCAAGTAAGTGATTTTAGCAAATGAAGTGGAGGGGTGCTAAAATCAAGTGGGCCCCATGCTAAAAGTAATGTGCTTTTAGCGTATGGGGCCATTTGATTTTTTTACATCGCATCCATTCATTCTTAAAATCACCCACTTTTTAGCAATATCCATTTTGAAGAAATGGAAAAAACAACTTCAAATCATGGTAAGTTTCTGCAACCATGACAATTTTTTTATAGAGTACATAAAAAATGGAAAACTGTTCAGAGAATCGTATGGGTAACTTAACTGTACGAAACGTCCTTTTATGACGCCGATGCTATCGGAGGGTGACGTATGAAATTCTTGGTGGCCGAAAATGGAAAAACATTAAAAAAAAAAAAAAAATGACCCAAGAGGTCATGACCCCAACTAATTGTTCTTTTCCCATTCCAATCTATTTTAAAATCTTAATATGGACCACTGTATCAAATCAAATCACAAAGATTAGTCAATTTCGTTAATTAGTACTCTTTTATCCCTTTTTAAGTGTGTTGCCTCTTAAATTTAATTTATTAAAAAATCATAATTACTCATTTAACATCAACTTTTACCTTTACTTTAGATCTTTCACATCAATTTTTTCTTCAATTTTCCAAAATTGTTCCACTTTAATCATTAACTCTTCACGTATTAATTTTTCAAAAGGGAAAAATAATAATTACACCAATTTTTATCTGTTAACATTTCAAAACACATTTTTATTAAGGGATAGCCCCAAATAGAATAATCTTCAATTATAGGTGTTTTAACAAAAAAACTGTTTGGATCGAACCCTTCCCGGTATTTTTTTTCAAAGATTTCATGTGTAGACCTTGAAAAACACCTTTTGAACACATTAAATGGATCGAATTTTCCCAAAACAATTTGCAACACAAAAAAAACACTCACAAGGCTTCAATCCGGGGGTCCAGACTAGAAGCCCTGGGTGGATATATATATATCTCCTAAGGGATCTCTTAACCAAAATTGGTGCGGACCTCACCTTTCCGAGCCAAATTTTGACGATCCAATACAGTTTTACTGAAAACTGTTTGGATCAAGCCCTTCTGGGTACTTTTTTTTTTGCCGAATCTCCGCGTAGGTCCTTAAAAATGCATTTTAAAAACATTGAGCAGTTCAGATCGTCAAAATTTGGCTCGGAAAGGTGAGGTCTGCACCAATTTTGGTTAAGGGATCCCTTATTAGATCATTGTCCTATATATATATATATATAAAATACAAATTTTATGATCCAGATCGGTTAATCCACCCTTTCAAAATCAAAATCCATATCCGATCTGAAAGTCACGGTTTTTTATTTTTTGAATCCGTGTCTGGACCATTAATCCACGGTTAAAATCCAAAAGGTATGGATCAGTTCGGTCCGGATCGAATTCACGGTTCACCGGTTTTTTTTAGCAGCCCTAGTTTCACTTTCGCCACTGCTCATGAAGGTGTATTTCCAGACGAGTAGGTGTCAATTATCTTATCATGCAAATTCTGTTTCTACATTCGTAGGCACTCTGCTTTTTACTGTCTGGGTCTGTTTGTATGCTTGATTTGTTTAGTTTGTGATCAATCAAGGCATTACCTACAGTAGCTCTCACTATTCATAAATCATAATGTTCTGCTCCACGCTACTAAGGAAAGTTGGCAGCTAATGTTCCAAAACGGCAGTACCATTTATTTCTTGCGGCTTACCTAATATCTGCTTAGTGGAACCATCTTCGGTAATGGGTTGTCAATCTGAAGGAAGCAAAGGACTTTTCCAGTAATAGCAAGTTCATTTATGTGTTCAAGGTAATCATGCTAGGATTGTCTTTTTATTGTGTTTTTTTTTTTTCCTTTCGAATTTTGCAATCTTCATAGCTTACGAAGAAGTTTAGGCTGCATGAATAGAGAAACAGAAGCCATGCCTAGGGTGGGGTTTGCTTGTTCAAACATAGGGGTGCATGCTTTCCTAAATTTCCAACCTATGAGTCTTTCTACAACTAGTTGTTTACTACATTGCTAGTCTCTACTAGTGGTGTAGTACTATAGTACTGTTGACGTTCTTGATTCTATGTAAGTAGTGCCTGATGCAAACCAAAATCAAGGATCAATTAACAAGAGAGAGAAAATCCCAAATTGGGATATAAGGAGCTAAAACTCTCAATATTCTTTTATCAATATATCAAAAACTACTAAATGAAAGACTCACACACCTATTTATAGACCCACTAACACTAAGGATACAAAATAACACTATTACCCCGAAAGTTATTGCATCAGTTCCTTCGTTGAATTTGTATCTAACCAGAAACTTGAATGGGAATCCTTGTATATCAACATTCTGCCTCATCCTTACATGTTTTCTGATGCTCATTTTGCGTCTGCCCAAGACAGATCCACCAAGAAAGACGAGGATGGGGCAAAGTGAGTGTTTTTTTGGTGGGGAACGTTCTGTCGAAGGAATATCAAGGCAAGCTTATGTAATGATAATTTGATGCTTTAAGTTGATTCTTATTCAACTTGTTGTTTGCTAGTATCCAGTCGTATGCTAGGATCATTGTCTATAACTTTGAAATCATAATCAGATCACAGTACAGAGGACAGAACTAAACAGTCCATTGGGGCTTGAGGTTCAGTTACACATTACTAAAGTTGTTTGCCCGACTTTAAGTGAACCAGGCAAGTTAAACCTTTAAATTCTTTGATTATCTTTTGGTTTAGTTATCAATAGCAAGGTATTAAGACATCATAACATGAGCAGGATTGCATGCTCTTCTTCACTTATTTACGGGATTATATGTTAGCAAAAATAGAGGGGATTTGAATCCAAACAATCAGCAGGTATTGAGTTGCTGTTATCATTATGCTTTGGATCGCATTTAGTACTAAAAACACTATGGTCATGTTCGGTTTAGAGTTTTGTTTTAATTTTAATTTTGTTGACATCATCATTTTCCTCATTTCTCTCTCTATCTCTCTCAACTCATTACACGTTCTTATATCATCAAAACTAAACTAAATTACAAACCAAACACAACCTATGTAGTTAATTGGAAGCGGATAGATAGTAACTGATCTCTCTCTCTCTCTCTCTCTTTGTGAGCATGTGTGTGTGAGCCCTAAGCTTGCTACAGAAGCAGCAGGACATTCTCTTTTCTCCATCATTGTGGACCATATTTTCTTTTGCATCTGGTTAATGTTCCTTGCCCTTGAAATATTTGGTTGTTCTTCTTTTTCTTTGTGTGGAACATATTTTGCAGGTAAATTAGATGGTTTTTGAAATATTTTGCTAACCATTCAATTGATTTTAATTGCAGAATTCCAGCTTGACCTTTTGATGCGGTTGTTTTCCTTTTCAAGGGTAATTTCCCATAACACTTAAAATAGAATTCACAGATTAAATCCGTGCCTTTCCATATTTCCACGGTTCTCATGCCATTCAATTTTCTACTTATTTCCTATGAGTGGTTTGCTATCACATGTTGTGTACCGTTTTTGGCAGGCAAGTGTTTCTGATGGAGAAAATGGCAGATGCTTGACGCAGGTGAGGATAGGCGGACTGTTTTTAAGGTATACTTCATTGTATTGGCTTTTTGTATAAATCTCTTGCTAGTAAGAAATTTTTCTTCTTTTTATATCAATAGATTATTTTGTTCTACTTAGCACATGGGGTCATTCTAGGCTTTCTAGCTCCATCATTTATATTTGATTCCATTCATTGGTTCTGTCTGAATATTTCAAAAGGCAATGCTAGGGACACAACAAAGTGTACATCCGTTTTTAATTCCTCTCACAAGGGATGGTGGGACCTACAACACTATTTAGAGGGGCCCCCCATCACTTATGAGAGAGGATGTAAAAATGGATGTACACTTTGAGGTGTCCCTAGCATTTTTGTATTTCAAAGGAATGAGATTTTTTTATATTTTCAATTACGTGAAGAGGTCAAAATTTCTGTGTTTCACCAATTTCGTCCAGTAATTCTTCACAGTTTTACCAACCTTTTTTTTGGAGAAGTTATGGAATTTTTTGGTCTTCTAGTGTGGCTTCTGGAAGGCAATTTTGTTTATTGAGAGCAAGCATAAAGTATGGCAAATAGGATTATCTTTCGCACTTCATTGGGTTGGTTATTTGTACTCCTAATGGTCAGCGATTTTAAGACTGATGCTTAAACCATTAGTGACCCCTTAAAATGCAGGGATACTTTTTCACGGCCTCCATCCACTTTAGTGCAACCATCAATGCAGGCTACTACAGAAAGTTTTCTGCATTCTCCAGAGTTTGGTGTTGTTTGACATTGCTTTATTTTGGGAGAAGTTAGACCCAACCAACTATTGGGTATCAATCTTGTAGAACTTGACTGTCAGTAAAGTTTGTCTTTCTTCTTTTGTTTAAACAGCTAAGAGCTACCCGTGGCAATTAATTGAAGGTATTCCTTTGATATGCCTTCATTCGATGCAGGCCCAACCCTCCCCAGCCCCACTATCTTTTGCTTCACAAACGGTTGTTGATTGTCGGCCTCTTGTGGTTTGGAACTATTACTCTGTGATAGTCGATAGACCTCTTAAGGCTAAAGTTAGTTTTGAATCTTGAGCATCATTTTTTGTATCTCTATTTCAGATTCACCTTCAGGAGGAATCCTGTCTGAAGATTGTTTCCTTATTAGTTGATGGAATTACAGTGAATCCTCGGGTTGTTTTACCAGATTTCTAAGTTAACTCCATCAAATTCAATCTCAAAGGCTTGGATATCACTGTGCCTATGGATACGGAGAACTCTATCTATTCTGTGGGCAACGGAAAACCTAATTTTCAAAGCTGTTTTTCTGGAGCAAGGCTCCATATTGAAAATTTGTTTTTCTCAGAGTCACCTTCCTTAACACTCAAGCTACTGAACCTGGAGAAGGATACTGCTTGCTTTTGTCTATGGGAAGATCAACCGATTGATGCTAGCCAAAAGAAATGGACTACTGGAGCCTCTCTCCTTAGTTATCTTTGGAAACATGTGATGGCGCGACTGGACTGTGAGTGTTATCTCAACTTGTCTTCAGGATTGTCGAAATGTGTCGAGCTGAAAGATGCTTGTGTTGAGGGGACTACGGCTACTGCAGATGGCAACCCTCTAGGAGGCCTTGTCAGAGTCGGAATTGATTGTGAACAGTGTTTCTCAACTACATCAGTTGGGCAGTTATTTTTTGTCCTGGATCTGTATGCCTATTTTGGTAGCGTCGGTGAAAAGTTAGCAATAATTAGAAAAAGTAGCCAAATGAAGAGAATTAGAAATGAGCTTGTCAGCTTTGCAGTCAAGCTCCTCGGATTAAGATTTCTGGAAGATCCCTAGCAGAAAAAGTAGCCAAATGAAGAGAATTAAAAATGAGTTTGTCAGCTTTGCAGTCAAGCTCCTCGAATTACGATTTCTGGAAGATCCCCAGCAGATATTCGGGGAATGCCGCTGGTTCAGTTTCTTGGAGAAAATCTATTCGTCAAAGTCACTCATAGGACCCTTGGTGGTTCAATAGCTATGCCATCCAGTTTATGTTGGGAGAGTGTTGAGGTGGATTGTGCAGATACCGAGGGGATTGGTGTTCCTTTACCTTCTGTTGAAAATGGTAATCTGACAACAGGAATGGACACCCTCAACTGAGAACTGTCTTCTCGTTGCAAAAAAGACTGAAACTTCGATCGCATGTTAACACCTCGTCGGTTCCATTTCTGAACATAGGGATGGTACATGTAATTCCATACAGCACACGGGATATGGAATGTCATAGTTTGAGTCTTTCAGCTTGTATTGCTGGTGTTAGACTTGGAGGAGGAATGAATTATGCTGAAGCTCTCTTGCATCGATTTGGAATACTTGGAGCAGATGGTGGTCCTGGGGAAGGACTCTCTAATGGCTTAGAAAAATTATCTGCAGGGTCTTTATCGAAACTTTTCAAAGCATCAACTCTGATTCCAGATGATCTCCATGAGAATATGAAGAGTAAGTTTCTTTTGGAAAACCAACGTCTACTAATTCACCTTTTTTCCCTTCGACTTACAATTCTTATAACCTTTTGAATTTCTTCTTCATGTTTTCCCGGAATACTTATTAGCCCTACCCTGCCCCCAACTTTCCTTGTCGTCTCAGATAGAACTTTAGGAGACGGGAATGACAATGGCCCTGTTCGTTTCCCAGTTTAGTTTGAGTTTTAGTTTTGATGACATTATCATTTCCTCTATTCTCTCTTTATCTTTCTCCACTCATTATACTTGACGACATCATCAAAACTAAACTAAACTATGTAGAGTACAACGCAGCGGAACAAACAAATTTTTTTATTGTGTATGTTAACTCTTGTACATACACTTCGCACTCACGCCACTTGACAGCACTCACACGAAGATACATATGACTCTTATTTGACACTTACAATATCTAAGCACACTCTTTGTGCTCACTCATTAGGTAGTCTCTCCCCCACTTGGGTACTCTCCCACCCAAGGGGTGGTTCATCACCACCAAGGTGGTACTTCCTCACCACACCTCACAAATGAGGCCTTCCACCCTTTATATAGCCATCCACCTCCTTAATGGATGGCCAAGATCATTCTCATCCAACGGTCCATATTCTTCATCTAGAATCCTCCTAGAAAATATCTTCTCCTCCTCACACCTCCACAACATTCTAGAAGTCTCCACACAAGTCTAGCATGTAGTGGAATCTTCCATAACCTTCTTGAATATTCCGGAACCTTCTTGAATATTCCGAAACTCTCTAGGTTCCTCCATTTCTAGAATCTTCCAGAAATATCTAGAACATTCTAGACCATTCTAGATTTATCTAGATTATTCTTCGACCTTCTAGAGAGTTCTCCATTATTCTAGAATTCTCTAGAATACCCTCGAACCTTCTGGACTATTCTAGAATTCTCTGTTCTATTATGGAGGATTCTAGATCCATGATCTATGGAGAGTCAAGTGTTGACTCTCAACAAACTACCTAACCAAACACAACCAATGCTTTCTTGCACTTGGGTACGCCTAATGATATGGACGTAACCATAGAATTGAAAGATTGATTATTTGCCCTTGAAGGGGCACAAAACAATTCTGAAGGGCAGTGGTCACACAATCACGAAGATCTTGACCGAGAAGAGTGGTGCTGGCGTACCACTTTCGAAAAAATGCAAGTGCTGCCAAAAAGTAGCCCAAAACATGTGGCAATTGTAAAGAAAAATCACATCGATTACAGAAGTACCCTGTTGAAGTGGCAACGGTGAGGAAGTGTTCCAACATATCCCTCAAGGCTATATGAATTTTTCTAAACAGAATCGTTTTGGCCGTTGTCAATAGAAAGTGAACAGAGCATCGACTTTGATCTTATTTATCGTTTATTGGTCATAGATTACTTGCTTCCCTTCTTAATGAATCAAATAACGTCTAAATATTTAGCGGATAATTTGTTTGAACCCTTTTAGAGAGATGATGGCCTGTGGACATTTTAGTTTACTAAAGCTGCTATTAATATGTTTAATATGTTTATCGAAGTAAGATCACAGGTGGGTGAGTAACTCCATAATTAGTAAGAGGGAAGTTGTTTTCCTGCCAACTTAGACTCTTAGTTATGGAGCCTAACGTATTTTAGAATGAGGGTTAGTTACAAACCTACAATAGACATCCGAATTGCTCTAGGACATTTTTAGATTTTTTAGAGTGTTCCAATCTAAAACCAATTGGTTATTGGTAGAGTAGCCTCTAGATTAAGCAAGTTTGGGTGGCTTATGTAATACTCCACAAATGTCCCACATCGGGGAATTGGGGAAAGTAGATGAAATATATCAGGAAAACTCGAGGACTATTATATAATTTGAGGTTAATCTTTTGAGCCACGTGGATAGGCTAAAAGTTAGGAGGGAGCTAGGCTGTATCGTTACGGTTAGACTTAGTTTGCCAAAAGATAAAATGAGGTGGATGTGATAAAATGAGGTAGGGATGTGATTTTATTTCCAATGAATCTGAACATATATATATATATATATATATATATATATATATATATATATATATATATATATATATATAATTAACCATTTGATTTTATGAGATTTTCATTTTAGCAAATGGAAAACCAAGCCGTATAAGAGCACAACTATAACTAAAATATTGCCCGTGGGTATGTGTATGGTATGGGATATGGGCGAACCGAATGGGAATGGTTCGGGTATGGTTTGAGGTTATACCCGAACCGTGACCCGAAACGAACCAAACACGTAATTATATAATTACCCTTCAAGTATGTAGTAATTGTGTTACTACCCCTGACTATATATATACATTTACACTTGGAGAAAAATCCTAAACACACATTTCTCACTTCTCATCTCAGCATACCACGCCTCTTGCGATTCTACTGCGTGCGGCGGCTGCCCCACCTCAGTCCTCTCTGTTGCCGTTCATTTCACCGATCGGTCTCTCTCTCTCTCTCTCTCTCTCTCTGTGGTAGTGTGAAAAACCAGATTTGAGGTCGGCATTACATAGCTGAAGTTGATTCAACTGTGGTAGTGTGAAAAACCAGATCTGAGGTCGGCATTGCATAGCTGAAGTTGATTCAATGGGTTGCATAGCTGCTGGTGCACTAAGGTTTCTGAAGCTGGAAGGATCGATTGGACAGGCTACCATCAATCAACTAAGCAACCTAGGTATGCTCTTGTTTAACATCAAGTTAAAGTTTTGAAGTCCTACCTTTGACATCCTCAAATACCAGATAGACTGAATGTGGTGTTTTTACCAACAATAGTTAATAGTAGGGATTAAGGGAGGACTATACCTAACTCTTATGCTGTAATAATTGCTGAAACACTTCTAGAGGTCGCCATGTCCACGTATCAGACACGAGGACACGACGACACGTGTGTACTACGCGGAGACACGTATTGGACATGGCACGTGGCGTGTCCCATAATTTTTTTTTTGAGGGGGACACGGCATGGATCTGTTCATTTTTGTAGGTCTGTTCTGTTGTGCAGATATGGTGTATGTATGTTTTTCGCTGGGAATTATATGTAGGTCCTTTGGGGAATTTAAGAGTGCATTCATTTGGATATATAGACTGTGCAATGCCAATGCTCTGGATGCTGAATGAAAGAAGCATGGTAATGTGCACATAAATCAAAATGATTCTTGGGTCTTCCCTCTCTGATGCCTTTTGGCTTTGATTTGAGGGCATGATTCTTCAGCAAACGCGACGGTATAGGGGGACCACTGCTTTAGTGGTATTCTGTGAGCAGCCACTTTGTGCATTCATTCCCAAAGGTTAGGTCTGTCTCCAATCCATCTGTTTCAATGGTATTCTGGGAGCAGTCACTTTGTGCATATTGCAAAAGGTTAGGTCTGTCTCCTATCCATCCCCCGCCCATACCCCCAATTATTGGGGACTTAATGGGTTTTGTTATTGTTGTGTTGTTGTTGTTGTATTCATTTGGATATATAGATCAAGTCTGGTTTTGCAAGCTTTACTATTTTAGTCTTGCAGTTTTTTGTTTATCTTATAAAATTACCATTCCCTGCTAAGCATGCACTACAAGAAATTACGCATTTAGCGAGGAAATTGGTTTCCTTGCTAAAACTTTCCTCACTAAAGGCACACTATTTGCGAGGAAATTAATGTTCCCTTGGTAATGGGTCAAAGTTTTAGCGAGGAAATTAATTTCCTCGCTAAAAAATTTATTTCTTCGCTAAAGACACATTTTTTGCGAGGAAAGAATGTTTCCTTGATCAAACTTGTCGCTAAAACTTTGGCGCCAACAATTTCTCCCGCCAGACAAGTATTTACGAGGAATTGTAAAAATTCCTTGCAAATTGTTGCAGCCAATTTGCGAGGAATAGAAAAATTTGTCACTAAAAGGCAATAATAATTTTTTGTGTTAAATTAGTTAGATGCTAAAGGTCTAAACAATTTGTGAGGAATTTTTGTTGCTGCAAACAAGTTGGTATTTGCGAGGCAATAGGGATGGAGCCAGAGGGGGTAGGGTCTGTCGCTCTTGCAAGAAAAGAGAAAAACCTCTAGTATTATATATAAAAAAAAAAATTTCTCCCACAAATTATATAGACCCACCCCTGCACAGTATTTTAGGAAAGAATTTTGCCCATGCGTAGTGAGATTCCTGGCTCTGTTCCTGCGAGGCAAAATAAGATTTTGACGCTAAAAGGCATTTTAATGTTGAAACCAATTTGCGAGGAATTTCTGTTGCTGCAAAAAATTTGTTATTTGCGAGGTGAATATAATCACTCCCACGTAAAACATAGACGATTCTGATTCAAAGAAAAATACTCTGACGGCCTTCGACTAATACAATTTCATGCACAAAAAAGTTTGCCTCAATAAAACGATATCGTCTCCTTTCCCTCCTTTTTTTTTTCCCTTCCCTCCCTTTTTCCCCCTTTTTTTTTTCGTTCTTCTAGGCAGTACTCTCTCTCTGTCTCTCTTTGTCTCTCTCTCACACACACACACTCCATCTTCTAGGGTTTACTCCTGCTAGAACTTCCTCCAATACTCTCTCTCTTTCTGGTTCTATCTTCTAGGTTTACTAGGCTCCAATCTTCCATATCTTCAACACATTCAGTGTAAGCCACCCTCTCCCTCTCTCTCTGTCTCTCACGTTTTCTCAGAGTCTTTCTTTGCATCTGTATAGGAACGTACTGCAAGTTTGGAATGGAAATCAAAGAAATTTAGCCCTTCACTTGACTGGTATACTCTCTCTCTCTCTCCGTTTTCTGATTTTTTCGTTGGTAATAAAGCTCAAATATGGTTTGGCAAAGTGACATAGCTTTCTGTCTCCCGATTCTCTCTTTCTCCATCTTCACTAGAAAGATTTTTTCGGCAACGGGACAGCTTCAAAATGGCTTGAAAGGGGGAACCCAAAGAACTGGGTTTTGCTTACTCTGGTGAGTTTTTACTTTGATTTTCCCCTTAATTCTTGCCCAAATACAAGGGTTTGTTGGTATTCTAGGGTTTTGGGTTGATTCACTCAAATATATTCGCTATTGGGGCTTTTGTGTCGATTCATTCAAGGGATATTGGAGCCTTATGTGTTGATTGATTCCATTGTGGTAGTGTATCTTGTTCTCTTCATCGAACGTGTTAGATTGAGCATATCTATTAGACTTGTTTAGATTCTGGTGGTCTACTTGTTCAGACTGTTGGTTTTTTGGGTTTTGGAATGGGTTTTTGCTTCTTTTCCGTATCTAGGTGTGAAAATCCGAAACTGCCTCTCCAGACTTTTTAATTTTTGCTTTTTGTGTCCCTGTTTTGCACTAGGTTCTCTTGTTGTGTTTAGGGGTTTGGTGGAGATTTTGCTCTTCCCATTTGTAGCGGTTGGCATGCAGATGGGTGGTCTCTGGAGGAGCGTGCGGGGATCGATCTTTGGTGAGTAATTTTTGTCCAAATTCTTAGTTTTGGTTGTTGAATCGAATTTTTTGCATGTCATTTGGGTTGATGTGATGAAGGGATTCTCTGTATATAAAAAGGTTCAACTTCCTAAATTATGCTTGTTAATTAACTATCTTTGGTTGAGGCAGTAAGTGATGGGTGCAAGTAGCAGATAGAGTTAATTCACTTTCCCAAAGTTAGGCCATTCCATTTGCACATTTGGGACTTGTGAGTACAAATACACTTCTATTTCTTGCCAAAAAGTACAACCAAGCTCAATATCCTAATGAAGTCAGCTGGAATTAGTTTGAAAAACTTAAATACGCTTAAACACATGAATTGCATGCATTACCATAATTTATGTTTTGAATTAGATCATAACTTTAAAATAAGAGAGATGAAGAAACATAAATTTACAAAGCTGATTTGAGAAGCTCAAATTGATGATTTGAGAAGCCTAAACAATCATGTGGCTTTCCAAAAAACAAAAACCCATTCACGTGGTCCGCCAGGTATTCGACTAAATGTCTCAGAGAATATTTGTCTAACTTTCGGGCCTTCTTGCTTCAGTTTGTGAGTGGATTTCTGTTGTGCGTGAATACAATTTTGTTTGTCTTTTTTTAGCAGTAATTCTGTATGGTTGAAAGGTCAGTGTTCATATTCTCCGTTTAATTCGGAAAGAAAAATACTTTTTCAAAAAAAAAAAAAAAAAAAAGCGAACGAAGGCAAAGTCAGAAATTATTATTCTCTTTTTTTGGGGTTGATAGTTAAACTTCGTCCGAGCCAACTTACGCGGACCACAATTATCCTCGGGCCTGAACAAGTAACGTGAGAGCATCTTGAGCATTACCAACGTCCTGAAGGGCACAACACCAAAGTGAGAGATATTCATGAACTTACGGATAGTAGACAAAGGCCAATTTGGTTGCCCAAAAGCATTATACTTTATGGCCCTACATGCTACCCCAAGCATATGGGACAAGAGTACTTCGAATTTGAGACTATTATTTCTTTAAGTGCTGAACCCATTAAATAGTTGGTAATCTGCGCCGACAATATGGTTTAAAGAGACAAAAACCGAACAACTTGAAAACTTTAAAGCCAGTGACAACATATGCAATTCAATATTGGCCCATGGGCTTACCATTCTTTTTACGGCAAAAGTCTCCATTTGTACTTAAGAGACGTATCATTTGATCTCCATTCGTAGTTAATTAGTTGTACAAATTGTTTCATTTCATTTTTCTTTATTGATCTGTGAGCATAGAGGTATAAAACTTGTTGATCCTACTTCGTGCATATACTACGTGAGTTCATGTATAAGTTCCCACGTTTATGCTATTAACCTAGATTATGAGCCACCTAATCTTTTCCTTGTACTTGTGTTGATCTGAACACATTTCCTAAAACAATCAAGTAAGGATGCGTAATTAGATAACTTGCTCTTGTGAAAGCGAACCACTTTGTAGCTAAAAGAGGAGAAGATAATGTAGATGGGTAACACTCTTTCTGGTTGCTATTTTTTCGCCCCTCCTTGCACATTGTAAAGGGGGTGTATTGTGATGATGGTAATTGTTAATCCCAGTTCATTATGAGACCTTCCTAAGGAGAAGGTCTGGGAATACAACCATCCAACATGTATTTGAGCTTCATCCTTGAATTTTTTCCTTCTGATTTTTAGATTGAATTTGTACTTAATAATTCTTTTCAAAAAAAGAAGGGATTGATGTTCTCTGTGATGTTTTATGACCACGCTAATTCAGATCATTTTGTGATCGATACATTCTTCGTCTTATCTTCTGCGGGAACATTTTTATGCTTATTTTTTATTTCGTCAATTGATTAGATGACTGATTTGCAAACACCAGTGATGTGATAAAGGGGAAACAAGGCTCATGCTTGGCATTATTTGGTTTACTTTTGTTCCATTTGCTCTTCTTGTGAGCGCTGGCATGCATCAAGATACGTACCATTGTACCAGAGATGAGAGCATCAGATATTGGTAGTGGCTGCCCAAGTGGAATCTAATCCTGTGTGGTTGATCTTATGGTAGCAATTCTTTTCAATTAGTCATTAGTTTAAATGCTGAAATTGTGCTATTAGGAGTTGGTAGTAGTTGCTGAAATTGTGCTATTTAATCCTGCTAATAGTTAGGAAAGTTGCTGAACCTAGTTGCTGAAACTGTGATTTTGGAGCAGTAAACTGTTTGTTTTAGCTGCTGGATTGTGTTTGAAGTGCTGAAAATGCACTATCAGGTGTTGAAACTGCATCGTTGGGTGCTGAAAATGCCTTGTTTGGTGCTAAATTTGCACGTCCTTTGCACTATGATAGACATTTACAGTATTATGAATCTGTTCACTAAAGCATCTCTGAATGTCGAGGTTGTCTACTTCAAATATAACTCTCTTAAGACCCATCCTTGATGTGACAAACAAGCCTAATTCAAGTGCCTCAAGCTCGGCTTCAAAGGAAGAATCTATATCTTTAAATTCACAAGACACAACGGCTAACACATCACAACGCTGATCCCTCACCACATCCCCCCCACAACTCCTCAAAAGTGTCATAAAAACTACCGTCTGTGTTCACTTTAACAAAATTTTCAGGAGGAGGTAACCATGACACTTTAGCAATTGGGTGGACAAGCAGGGATGTTAAAATATTGTTTTTTACAACTTGTATGCTATTTTTTAACATAAAACCATAGAAAACATGATATTCCTTTGGGGTTAGTTTATAAAAAAGATGGCTAAGAATTCCTTCACTGAGATAAAAATGGTGTTGTTTTGCTCTCTATACATCTTTTCTAGCTTAGTTAAATGATTGCTATAAAAAACACGTCGAAGTTTCTCTCTCAAAGAGCTACTACTGCTGCAAAAAAATCTAGAACCTGCAAAGGAAAACAACATAGTTGTAGTCAGCTGGTAGATCAATCCACTTTCAAAAACAATTATAGAACTTTTTTTTTTTTTAAAACATGACAAGAACATTTTTTTCTTTTTTTCAATAATTATTTTTGAAAGTGGATTGATCTAAAACAACACCATTTTTTTTTCCAAACGTTCTAGATTTTTTATAAAGAAGGAGTTCTTAGCCATAGCAATCATTTAACTAAGCTATCTTTTTATATTTTTATCTCAGTTGAAGGAGTTCTAACCCCAAAGGAATATCATGTTTTCTATGGTTTTATGTTAAAAAATAGCATACGAGTTGTAAAAAACAATATTTTAACATCCCTGCTTGTCCACCCAATTGCTAAAGTGTCATGGTTACCTCCTCCTGAAAATTTTGTTAAAGTGAACACAGACGGTAGTTTTTATGACACTTTTGAGGAGTTGTGGGGGGGATGTGGTGAGGGATCAGCGTTGTGATGTGTTAGCCGTTGTGTCTTGTGAATTTAAAGATATAGATTCTTCCTTTGAAGCCGAGCTTGAGGCACTTGAATTAGGCTTGTTTGTCACATCAAGGATGGGTCTTAAGAGAGTTATATTTGAAGTAGACAACCTCGACATTCAGAGATGCTTTAGTGAACAGATTCATAATACTGTAAATGTCTATCATAGTGCAAAGGACGTGCAAATTTAGCACCAAACAAGGCATTTTCAGCACCCAACGATGCAGTTTCAACACCTGATAGTGCATTTTCAGCACTTCAAACACAATCCAGCAGCTAAAACAAACAGTTTACTGCTCCAAAATCACAGTTTCAGCAACTAGGTTCAGCAACTTTCCTAACTATTAGCAGGATTAAATAGCACAATTTCAGCAACTACTACCAACTCCTAATAGCACAATTTCAGCATTTAAACTAATGACTAATTGAAAAGAATTGCTACCATAAGATCAACCACACAGGATTAGATTCCACTTGGGCAGCCACTACCAATATCTGATGCTCTCATCTTTGGTACAATGGAGTTGCGTTTAGAGGTTCGCCATGTTCTAAGAGAGGGAAATCAGGTCGCAGACGCACTGACGAAGTTGCGTTTAGAGTTTAGACATGATTTTCAAAAGGATTGGAGAACCCGCCTCTGCTCTGCTTTGGAGAAGCATTCTATGAATCAGCAGAGATACACGTTCTTTAGAATGAAGCGGAAAGAACCAGGTAACACAACGCTCTTCAGAATTATCCTGAATGCTCGCCTTTATTTTGATTGATTTGCTAATAATTTTGTTTGTTTGATGATCATGACGGAGTAGTCGAAGTGACAAGAAAGAAGAGTGTAAGTGATCTGAAGAAGGCAGCTCTGAGGGGAACGAAGGTTTTTGCAAGGGTTGATCTGAATGTTCCTTTGGACAACAATTTCAACATCACTGATGATACCAAAATCTGAGCAGCTGTCCCAACTATCAAGTACTTGATGAGTCATGGTGCCAAAGTCATCCTCTCTTCCCATTTGGTAACACTAACACCCGTATACTTTTCTTGCTATTGGGTTTACCATTCATAAGGTCCTTTTTTCTGATTGGATAGACTACTGATGTGTCAATCGCAACATTTTACATATCGTATACTTGTATCCCCGTAGATGGAACTTCTGAGGATAAGGACTGCGTCTTGGACGGGATTTTGTCCTAGTTTGTAGCTTTATTTTTCTATGGTGGTTGTGGTCTATTTTGCTTGTTGAACTACGTATAGAAAACTAAAAGTTTTGGTAGTCATTGTAGTATCTGCGGTTTTGTTCTGGGGCTTTGTGAACCATTTACTTTGCTTGAATTTGTGTGAGTATTGCTATGATTTCATACAGTGATTTATACGATAAAGTTGTGCCATTCAGCAATTCTTTTTGAAATGTGGGTTACAGGGACGCCCAAAGGGTGTCACACCGAAGTACAGCTTGAAGCCTCTTGTGCCAAGGTTGTCTGAATTTCTTGGTGTTGAGGTTTGTTTATTCCTGCTTAGTATAATGTTCATTTGACTCTAGTTTATTTGCAGTCACTAATGTGGTTATTTAGGTGAATATATACTAATCTTGTTCTTGTGTCTCCAACAGGTTGAGATGGCAAATGACTGTATTCGCAAAGAAGTTGTAAAAATGGTGGCTGCGTTGCAAGATGGCAGTGTTCTGCTTCTGGAGAATGTGATGTTCCATAAGGAGGAAGAGAAGAACGATCCTGCATTTGCAAAGAAGCTAGCATTGGTCGCTGATCTCTACGTGAATGATGCATTTGGAACTGCTCATAGAGCACATGCCTCCACAGAAGGAGTGGCCAAGTACTTGAAGCCTGCGGTTGCTGGATTCCTTATGCAGAAGGTTTGCATGTCCATTGTGCAGTTACATATTCCTTTTGACTACTTTCTTAAAGAAACTAAACTTTGCCAGTAAGAAAGTGAAATGGCTGTGAAATTTGTAGATGTGTGTTTTGGTCCACCAATCACATGAGGGGTTTTGTAGTTATGTTGAAACGTGAGGGGGGTTATGTGCTACAGGCCCAAAACACTAGGGGTGAAAGCGGACTTCCAATAAAATTTGGTTAAAATATATGACCTATTCAGCACCAATCTTCTAGAACTATATGCGAATAACGCCTTTGACAATTGTAGGTTTTGATTCTCTGATCAATCGATAAAGAGTGATCAGAATTTGCATTAACACATGTTTTACGCTCGTTCCCAAATTCAGACATTGTTTGCTAAAATCTCATTGTACTGTGTTCAGCAGTGGATCTACATTATAAACATCATGAGAACGAACTCACTGAAGAAATTTTTATTGGACTTCAATTGAATCTTCCGATATCCGTTTCAAAGTTTAACTTGTCAAGATGCCATGAGAAGTTGGTCTGGACTCTGGAGCTTTGTATGTCTTCTTCACAAGGAACTTAAAGAAGCTACTATAGAAGGGCAGCTGTCACCAGCTGTGTGTTTTACTTTGTGAGGCCAGCAAGCACAATAGCTAATTTTCTTAATCTAAAATTGACCCAATGTGGTATGCTAAGCATAGAACCATTCTTTTACATAAATGAAAGATACTCCTGCTTGTTGATTGTTAAAGACTTCATTTTGATTTTTTTGTACAGCCCACCTATAAATGATGGAAACCATCCTTGTTATCCTACTTAACTTTGTATTTACTCTGTGCTAACGGAAAGTTTCATCCTGGCTGAGCCGAATCTATTTCTTAGTTTATAAAATTATTGGTAAGTTGTAACAACTATTTCTTAAGTTAACTTGAAATGTTGACTTCATCTTTGGTCTTAGGAACTTGAGTATCTTGCTGGAGACGTGTCAAATACCAAAAGGCCATTTGCTGCGATAGTTGGTGGCTACAAGTTGTCAAGTAATATCCGTGTGATAGTCATTTTTGGAGAAAGTTGATATTCTGTTGCTTGGTGGAGCTATGATTTCTGCATTTTATGCTGCCCAAGGTCACTCAATTGGATCATCACTTGTGGAGGAAGACGAGGTTGATCTTGCAGCATACCTTCTTGAGAGTGCCAAGTCTAAAGGGGTGTCTTTGATACTGCCTTCGGATGTAGTTATTTCTGACAAGTTTGCTGCCGATGCCAATAGCAAGGTTATTATTTTTCCACCCTTTCAGCAAACTTAAAATTCTGACCAGGTTTTAATGAGTAGTTTGATATGAAATTCAACTTGACATCTTCACCATGCTTGTTACCTTCAAACATAGAGAAAGGAAAATCTGTCCTCTTAATCATCAGATTTGCCTGGTTTTGGTTCGGTGTTTGTGTGAGT
Organism: Vaccinium macrocarpon; assembly: GCA_022606695.1. NCBI lineage: Eukaryota > Viridiplantae > Streptophyta > Magnoliopsida > Ericales > Ericaceae > Vaccinium > Vaccinium macrocarpon. The sequence continues at coordinate 4,754,780 of CM040180.1, forward strand.
ATTTAATTTACTAGTTCTTGCTGCAGGTTAAAACATATTTTTCTTCCGTCTTGCAGATTGTTCCAGCATCTTGTATCCCTGATGGTTGGATGGGATTGGATATAGGACCCAATTCAATCAAGGCCTTCGGGGAAGCCTTGGATACCACCAAAACTGTTATTTGGTATGGATCTGTGGGTGTGTTTGAGTTTGACAAGTTTGCTGCAGGAACAGAGGTACAAAAACAACTTACATGCCCTTTAACATCCTGCATGGTCAATCTTTTGATCCGTGGACATTTCTCATAGTTAAAACCTCTTCCCTCTTTGCCTTAGTCCTAATACAATACTATTTTGTTTATGAGCAGGCAATTGCAAAGAAATTGGCAGACCTGAGTGGTGAGGGGGTGACCACCATAATTGGAGGAGGCGACTCCATTGCTGCGGTGGAGAAGGTTGGTCTAGCGCCAAAGATGAGCTGCATCTCAACTGGAGGCGATGCCAGCTTCGAACTCCTCGAGGGGAACCAACTTCCTGGAGTTAGTGTCTTGAGCAATTATGTGTTTTAGACTTGGGACTTGTGGCAGCCACCAGATTATTTGGTTTTGTTTGATACCATTGGTCCATTGGATCTGTAGTAGGCTGTTAATCTCCTGTTATCTGCTTCTCTAATCTCTAGCACTAGTATATGATTGTTGGTTTTGTTTGATACCTACCATTGGGACGTGTGGTTCAGCATTGTAGTTGAATTGTGGTAGGCTGGTTCAGCAATGCTCAGATTTCTATTCCAGATTTATCATTCTTTTGTTTGGTGGATGGGGATTTGGGCCATTGTCTGTAGATGGCAGATGCATCAAAGTATATGCCCCCCAAAAAGGACCATATTACTTGAAAAATGGGTTGGAAAATGAAAAAAATGCCCAAACTGGCCCGAAAAAAGTCCCGTATAACTTGGCCCAAACTGCGCAAACCGTTCGCCCTTCATACAATCGATATTGACTCGATCCGTGGACACCCCTAATAAGCTATATCAGTTGTAACTCATCACTTGTCAAAGATCTTCTCATATGGATTTATGCTTCAATTGGGTTCAACTGGGCCTTTCTAAAAGGATCTGATTGCCCAAAGTTCCATAGTCCATCTATACGATGAAGTGACAGCAATGGCCACTCTGCAACAACAGCTTTGAACAATTGAGATTCCTCCAAGACTGACTACCGTTTTCCAAGCTAAAATTGTCCAACGCCAGAAAATAAATAGGTTCAGGACACACAGCTCATGCCACTCTGCCCTCCGAAATTTTGACCTTAAGCCACAGCTGTGATTCGTCAGGCGGCAATGAGTTCCAAAAGAACCAACGTCCTAACGCCTACATCACAAAGTGAAACAGTAGGCACACAGTAGCAGGTCATACATGGCAGAAAGGATGTCGTACAAGTAAGAGAGTGAAACAAGAATTCCCACAATTGTCAAGATTACGTGGTGAAAGCAAAATAAGTATTTCCTACGGTACGGTTGTATAGAGCGGATATTGGGCCTCAAGTTTTATGGGCCTCTTTTTCGGGCTAGGTTGGCTTTTTTTTTTCATTTTCCAACCCATTTTTCAAGTTATATGGCTCTTTTGTGGCCTTATACTTTGATGCATCTGCCATCTTCAGCCATTGGCCCAATTCTGGAATTTCAGTCTTTTTTTTTTGGTACACACAATAGATATCTGAACATTGCTGAAGGAGACCACCACAATTCAACAGTGCCGAACCACACGTAACACACCAATCTTCAAACACGAGACTTTGATCATGCAAGGATGGCACCATTAATTGCCTTAGTTTCAGAGAAAAATATCATTACAGACTTACAGTGCCTTGGGCAAAATACCATTTCCTTAGATACTGTCACAATTTCATTCTCTGAGTCCTAAGGAAATTACATTTCAACCTGCCCAGTCCAGGGATGCATAAAACACATTAAACAGTAAATAAATCACCAAAAGATACCGGGGGGAAGCCTGATAAGAATGGGTCTAGCTATGTGAATGACTTTAAGTAGAGGGGTCATAAATGTAATTAGGAGGAGTTTGTTACAGTTTGTTAAAACGTAATTAGGAGTTTGTTAGCAAGTTGCTTAGCCAGAGTCTGTATAAAGGGGAGGGAGTCGGTGGAGAGGAGGTCGGTTAAGGAATTGTGATCTTTTCCCTTTCTCTTCTCTCTCTTACCTCATTTCCCTGTAATTCATCTTCCTTCCTGCAATTTACAAAGCTGTAACTCATTTGCCATCCATTATTGATGGTTTTCATGGAATAAAGCACTCTCATTTCCATTCTTTTAGTTTCAAGTTTATCAAAACCCATTTGTTCAAACAACTCAAGAAAGTTAAAAGGATGGTTTTTTTTTTTTTTTGGTACATGTTAAAGGGTTAGTTTGTGTTTCCGGTTGTGTTATCCACTTCCGGTTTTTTATAAGAGTAACGACAAGTTTCATGGAGATAATGCAGATTCAATTCCGGCCACAATTATGTGTTTCATCAATACGGACTAGTTCCCAATAAGGCCCTGTTTGGATGTTGGATTTGTACTCGGATATGCCAAGCCCCTGATTTGTTATCCAAGTCCCTCCCCGTAATCCGGCGTTTGGAATGCAATTCTCTCCCCCGGATTCGTTTACTGTTTGGATTGTAAATCCACTTCAGGGGTGATTTGGAAACGACGGGGCGACCCCTGTCGTTGACAAATCCGGGTGTATTTGGACGTTTTTGGTACGATTTTACCCCTCTAAATCCACCCTCTCCTACGCGTATGAGTAGATTTATTTTTTCTCCTTTCTATTTCTGATTTTAGGACTCATAGAGATGCTGATGCCGATGCATATTCCTCGTGATTGAAATGCAAACTGGTAAGATGTCTTACAAGTACTTTGTTCCTGAACCAGATTGAAACAAAAACGTATAAATATGTTTGTATATTAGATTTTTAGTAAGTAATTTGTGTGATTCAAAGCTTTGATTCGTAAAAAATGGAGTTTTCCGGCCTAACAATGGAGTTTTCCGACAATTCTTTAACCTGCTGGACTACCACACGGTCAACTAGGTGGACTGCCTCTCATCCTTCCAGCCCACCATTTTGGGCCACATCTGTGGTCCTTTTTCTTTTTTGGCCTAGCAAACCATTTTGAGTGCAAAATGTTAAATTGTTGAAAAAAATTTAGAATAATTAAATGCAAGACTACTCAGAAATTGTATCCAATTAACATCTACTTTTTGTGAAAAAAAAAGATAGAAAATTGTTTTTCTCTTAGACCACTTAGAATAATTAAATTGAAGGGTTTTACTTTAATTTTTTTTTTCACTCTCTCATTAATTTTATAATTTTTTTCTTAATATTTTTTAACATCTAATATAGTTTAGATATAATAATGTATTTTTTGTGTATTTATTATTAGTATTATGTATTTATTCTAATTATAAACAAATTAATTCATTTTGTTCATTAAATTACTAAATGGGGGTAATTCAGTCATTTGTCATATTATCCTATCAAATCCATCTTCCAAATCTCCTTTCTAAAAAAAATTCAAACACCCTCATATGCAAATCCACCCCTCTTAGGAGGTGAGTCCACCCTCATTATAAATCCACCCTTCTTTCAAATCAACTCTCAAATTTACTCTCATTACAAATCCACCAAAAATCAAATCCGGCATCCAAATGGGCTGTAATAGTGCTCTATAGAGCTAAAAGTTTCGCTGCTAGCTAGTACAATCTACTTAGTTCGTAAGTTAGGGTATCGCGTTTGGTACTCTAGCAACTTCTTGGATTGTTAAATATTGCGAAAAGGCAAAATTTCTAACTACGCTAAAAACCCGTTAAATGATACTAGAAACAAACCACAAATAAAGATCTTTTACATATTGTCCATCCTCAACTTTTCAATACCAGAATTTAAAGACATAAAATGATCTCACCATGTCCCAACCATATTCCATAAAAACAAATCGGTTTCCTATCCTATAAAAGAAACTGTACATAACACTAAAACATCTTGGCCAAGAAGCCTAGAAAATTTGATCATTGAAACTGCACACAAGCTATTCAAACTTCAAAGCTGGAAACACCAAAGCCCAAGTCAAATCATTCAGTCATAAGAAGCCACTAAACTCATAAATTATCCGGCAATTCAAAGTTTTGCGAACCGAAAATCTGATGCGAGCCACTCTGAACAAAGACGGCAACGCTGCATTTGCTGCTTTTGAAACTTCCCCAGAGAGGGAAACTAACAGTTCCAGATACCGTCTTCTTGGCAGATACGTCTTTGACGGAGCAGAGCTTTTCGAGCTTCCTAACGACGAAGTCATTGGGTAGGACCTTTCCTTGGTTGTCGCCGCTGCCGCAGTTGGTCACCAAACCATTCTCATATAGAGCCACCATAACGTTTGCGCCCTGATGGTCCACCTTAGTCCTCAAAGCTCCTGTTAAAGAAACTTGTAGGGTCTCTGGTGAAGGCCTCTTGAATGTTGCCTGTTCATAAACATCGATAAAATTCATATCTTGAGCCACAAAATTTGTGAAAGGTGTAACATATGCCAAAAAAAAGTAAATAAGCCATGAAAATTCGCAAGGAAGGTGTGTACCGGATTCAAAGGGGAAAAATCAAATAGCAATGACATTATTTATCATTTAACATTACTACCATTGTGAGATGGTTCGAGACCTCACATTCATGAATAACATCATTGCCAGTTGTACAGGATCCGAAGGGATCGCTATTCCCCCAGTTGGAGGGGAAAGATTTTTTGGTGCTAATTGGGCACATCTGAGCTGTCCAACAAATACAACCGACGGTCAAAATGTGTTCGGCATTTAAATTTTTGTTTTCAAATGTTAATGCCGAACAAATCAACACCATCTGTTGGATTTTTGGACGGCCCGGATGTGGTTAAGGTTTACCACATCAACCATATCTTATTTGCACTCAAAATCTTCTCGTTGGCTGGTCTCGAACTTGGGTGGATTGTATATAGGAGGAAGGGAGCACTCAAGTCTACTCACCATTAAATTCAATCTTTTATCACGGATTAGTATCTGTACCATATTTTCTCAATAGTTTTGCAAAACAAAGACTCCCATCTCTGGATCTAATATGATTCTCAAAGATCAATGAAAATCTAAACAAAATATTTAGGACCCGGCTTTTCTGTGGACTGTAGAGAGGTCTCCACGGTACATCTCAGCTATTCATCACTATCAATGGTCCCGATTCTTTTAAAAAGCTTACGTGAGTATGATTTTCCGGTAGGATTCTTCCATCAAATCTGAACCATTATGAATATTTAACTCACTGAATCAAATGGATAAAGAGAAAAATAAAAATAAAAATCGAATACTAACCTGGAGCGTAGGAGCAGGGAACCTCGGTGCGGCCGCGATGCAGGAGAGGATAGCGTCCTGATCATTACCAACGCAATGGGCCGTACCCTGGACCACAACCTGAGGCGTAAACATGGTGTCCTGCTTCAAGGCCTCAACATAAGCCTTTTGCCTTACAGTCCACTGGCTGGATCCGAACGGATCCTTCCAGCCCATGTAATCCCAGTAATCCACGTGGTAAGCCAGCACAACCACGGGCGTTTCGAGGTTGAAGTCACCCCGCCCCAGCCTCGACACCACCAGCTCCGCCTCGGGCGAGGTGGCGCAGCCCTGTGACGAGAAGAGCTCCACCACCACGGCACCTCCCCTCCTCTGCTCCTCCGTGGTTACGTCCGCCGTGGCGGCATCTGAGGAGTCGTTGTTGGAGGATTGGGAAGAGGTGCCTCTCCCGAAACAAGAGAGGAGGCGCGGCATTTCGTCGCCTCGTTAGGATGTTAGTATGTCAGTATTTGAATTTTTGGGTGGTTTTTTCTTTCTTGGTTTATTGGAAACGGAGAGAGGAACGCAAGAGGGAATGGAGAGAGAGGTTATATGAGAAAAAAGAGAGGGGAGTTGAGAGGGGTGGTGGAGAGAGAAAGGGGGCGAAGGAAATGGTGAGAGAAAGGATGGAAGGTTTCTTTTTTATGTGTGCCAAAAAAAAAAAAAAAAAAGAAGCCAGCTAAAGGGAGGTGTCAGGTGTCGGTGTCCGTTTTAATTGGGTTTCTTTGGGTTGAGTCATAATTCGAGTATCGTGGACTTCTTTTATATACGGTTTGTGATCGTGGACTTTACAAGAATATATTGTTTTGGAGCGATTCCAAGAATGATTTGGCGGTGTTCTTAAACTATTATAATAGAAATAATTATTTGTGGAACCTCCGTAAATATACACGGTTCCAATTTACTCGGCGCAAACTCGTTGTTTGCGTAGGCTCCGTAAGTATTCTCATTGAATAATTTCAACTTTGTGCTGGGATGGATTTCGTTGCCGTCACAATGCTGGGCTGGTGACACGTTGTTGTTTTTGTTTAACAAATTACTCCTACAAAATTAAGAAAGGTGGAGGGGTGGTGTTGGATGCCAATCAGGCCACCACCCGTATACTTTTTAGGTTGAGGAAGGTGAGATGCTTTGACAAGGAATCTCAACGACTATAATATAAATAAATCGATACATACTATCAACACAAGATTTGATACAATACATGAAAACTTACTTAATAAAATTTCCTGAAAGTGAAATGTGTGGGTGTGATTATCACATTTTACTTTCTGGACACACCTACACATTTCACTTTCGGAGTTTTATGGGAAGTTTTCATGTTCTATACACTTTTCTGTATCTACTTTTCTGTATCTACACATCTTCACGAAGAGAGAGAGAGAGAGGGGAATACAACAGTGACCAAATTATGTGGATTTATAAATTAATAAAAAATATTATCATTACACTAATAACACAATTTGGATGTGACATTTATTTATAATTTTAACAAACAAAACTTAAAATATAGTAGAAAATTGAGATGCAGCATTTGCCCTCCTTTCTTACCCTTCTCTTTTCCTAATATATATATAGTTCGAGATCAGGACCTCCGAACCTCCATGATTCAAGCATTTTTTTGACGACTAAGTCTTTCAATGTGTTCAGAATGTGTTTTCAAGGGTGTGTGCGAGAAATCTTAAAAAAAAAAAAAATGCCGGGAAGGGCTTGATCCAAACAGTTTTTTGCAAAATTATAAATATACAGTTTTTGCAAAAAATTGCTTGAATCAAGCCCTTCCCGGTATTTTTTGAAGATTTTCTGCGTAGACCTTGGAAAACACCTTTTGAACACATTGGACGGCTCGGATTTTTCCAAAACAATTTCCAACACAAAAAAAAACACCCAAAATGCTCTAATCCGGGATCCCGGATTAGATCCTCACGGTATATATATACACATATATATATATATATATTTATTTATTTATTTATTTATTTAGTGAGTGGGTGCTAGAGGAAATTCCCGAGTTAACCACCAAGGGGGATTCGGCACCTCTCCCTAGGCTGGAATACCAATCCTTCTCCTTGGATGCCAGAAAGTACTACTAGATGAGCTAGTAGCCACATCTTAAATAAGAATTTAGGCAAAATGAGAATCTTACACAAAGTATAATTTAATAATCTTGTTGTCTTCAATTATTATTATTATTGTTTAATCCGAATTCCCTTAAACAGATGAATCCATTAAAATTGTATATTCACTTTCGACGGTTTGCAACATGTCGAAGCCATTCGAGTCCAAACTAGACCATGACTTGGCCCAGCGAAACCAAGCCGCAGCCCAAACATAAGTAGTGGGCTTAGCTTAATATGGTGCATGAGGTATAGTTGGGCTGAAATATCCCTCCACTTAGGAAAGTCCGAAGAAGTAACCACACACACACCCACACACACACAAAGCTTTATAATGGGTGTCTAGGGGGTGAGGAGTTCAAATCTCCCGACTTATATGGGAATATTATTACTTTATATTTGTTGGGTTAATTTCTTTTCTTAATGAGGGTTAATTTCTTTTCTTAATGAGGCTATTAATTGGGTTGGGCTTACAGTGATTGTGAATTTTAATTCTAGTTTGTTGTGTATTTCTCTCCTTAGTCATTGGGGCTTCAATTGGATTTAATACTCTGCCCTTGTTAGGATTCGCTGGTGAAATCTACCTTTAAAACTATTTTTTTCTCATGTCTGAAATGGTTGGAACATGGAGAGCATTCTCTCACAGGTCGTTCTTCTGTTAAACGCATCGTACCATGCCGTGTCCATGACAGCCTTATCCGTTCGACACCTCTTGTCTTAGACTTATTGGTTGTAGCCCTTGAGCCTTGTTGGACATCATGCACATTAAGACAATATGCCTTTGGGAATTTATAAAATGAATGCAAGCCTTGGGCGTAGAAAAGGAAGGTCCATCATACTACGTCAACATCATTTCAACTCACAAAGATCTTAAGAGAAGTGTTATTAACACTCTCCTTTTTTTTATTGACACATTTTTTTTTGTCTTTATTAGGTAAGTTTACTCTTGCACTTTACAGATAGAAACAAAAAAAGAGTGCCAATAGAGAAAAGAGAAGTGCTGATATCAATTTTCTATATTAAACAAAACAAAAGGAAAAATAACAGGACGACCTGACCTTAAACTTAATTGAAAGGTGCAAGTTACTGAAGTAGCTGCGACTCTGCATGTGAAAGTGGGATAACTGGGCCTGATTAAGTAAATCCGATAATTTTTCCTCTAATATTCTTCCAAGATTTTACCTTTTGGTGGCAAAGATATGTGCTTCAAAAAGAAAAAAGACAAACTGCATTATAAGGATGAAAGATTCAAAAAATCTAGTGATGGCGACTTTATATAATTCAGGGATAAAATTTTATTTTCTGGAGTATATAATAAGAGAGTGTTCTTCTAAGACAATTTTTAGAATAAACTAGATTTTCACAGTTTTTTATGTGATATATTATAAGAGAATGATCTATCTTGATTTTTTAAAAAAACTATTTTTTTTGTTAGTGGAACACCCCGTAATTGCATTTTTTTGAAAATCTTGTTGTGGCGACCATGACCACTTGTTCCCCTGGCTCCATCTTGTATGTAACCACATCATTATCTTTTTATCCAAAGAAATACTTTTCAGCTTGTAATGGCGATGTTTGATTGGTTGGCCTAATAATTAGAGACGTGTAATCCGAAAACGAGTAATTTCACCTGATTAATAGCAAGAGATCCTCTAATACAACACCGATGTGTTATCCATTATCGTGTTTTGTAAAATTACTAGTGTAAGAAATATGTAATCCTACAACTATATACTCCTATAAATTTCCTGTCTAATTCGTTCAACCGGACAGTTATATACCGTACACGTGTTTTGTAAAACTACTTGTGTAAGAAATGTGTTCTATTAAGGTGACTTTTTATCTTTTCACGGGTTTCTAAGTCGATATATGTGAAGAGAATAATCTGTCTCGAAAGATGTAAAAAACCAAAAAAGACATATTAGGATATTGGAGGCAAAAAGTAAAAAGAAGCTCTAGAGGAGCTTTTCAACTTCTTTTTCTTCTTTTCAAACACTAATTCTCTTCTCAAATGCATTTTGCACATTTTTGTCAAATACACTAATGAGATTTAAAAAATATTCTGATCATAATTTAAAAAGCTAAAAAGATAAAAATTTAAAAATTGGAAAATGAGGCTCCCAAAAACACCCCGTCCGTCTATCAGAAAAATGTCCAAACGAAAAACTTCCACTCAGGCAATACCAAATCTCGTTATCACATCTTCCATAATACCCATGCAATATTATTTAGCAAAAAAAAAAATCAAAAACAAAAAATACCCATGCAATATTTGCACATAAGACAGAACTTGCCTTGCATGATGGACAGCAAGGTATTGGCTTTTTCCTTATACTTTTGTGCATAGATATGGAAAATAAGCAGCACAATTAAAATCAACATATTCAATTTGAAGTAGTCAAAAGATTATGAAAAAATATGTTTAAATTCCCAAACAAAATTCAAACAGAAAAAACCATAATCTCTCATAAAATATTTAAAAATCAAAAATAATTTTTTTTTTAAAAAAAAAGGGGGAGCAGAGCCTAATCCTTTTCCTTCAGTGTCGGACAGCCAGAACCACTTACCCCCTCCTACTCACAACTTTGGCTCCCACTGGTTTCACGACTCCTCAGTCCTACCACCACCGGAACCATTGTGTTTGTGTTTGCCATTTCCACTGGCATTCCTGCTCCCGTTTTGATCCCCGTTCCTGATCACATTCCCATTCCTGTTTCTGTTCCTGTTCCTGTTTCTGTTTCCGTTCTTATCCCGTCCAACGATAACCATAGCGAAACCCAACTTCCTCTGGCAATTGTCATGGGTATAACGAAATGACCACACTTGAACAATCATATCTATATCCAATTTATGCTTCTGACTAACATCGTGCCACTTCCCGTTAAATAGGTAAATCGAGCACTTATTTTTCCCAGATTCCTTGGGCATGTCCCACCACTTGAACATCAGGTCCAAATTCTCGTCCCCATTCGGTTCGATAAACAGCACGGGAATCCCGTTCCTGGTCCGCCTGTCCGCTGTCCTTCCCCGGACGAACTCGTGCTCATCTTCGGTCAGGAACTCAAGATTTTCCAATTGGTTCAACGGCATCGATAGCCGGTTCTGACCCGCGTCCAAGTCCGTTGGGAACAATTTCTTCTGGATCACCAGCTTCGCTTCCGACCCATTTTGTCTCCTGATCTTGTCCAGTATTTCCTTAGGCAAGACCCGCACTATAACTTCCTTATAGTTATCAGTCTTGTTTTTCTTCTTCACCACCTTAGCATTCCCTTCTTCTTCTTCTTCTTCTTCTTCTTCTTCTTCTTCTTCTTCTTCTTCTTCTTCTTCTTCTTCTTCATAATCTTCACGCTCAACCCTTTTGGGATTTTCAATTACTAATGGTTTCTTGAGATTCTTCTCCCTCATCAACATCCTCTTTCTCTTGGCGGCAGCCTCCGGTGTTGGGCAATGAAATTCCTCATTCAGCGGCTCTTCTTCTTGAGACATCTTCAAGTTTTTGGCTGCTTCTTTGTATAGTTTCCTTGCCTTCATTGATACATGTACCAAATCGTCAAATTTAGAACTATAAGGATTGAAATCTGTTATATCATCCTCTGTTACATCCCTCGCAAGAACCCCCTGCTTCTTCTTCTTATTCCCCATAGTACTCCTTCAACAAGAGAGAAAAAACAATTTGTAAATTGTGATCAATTAACTGATAGAATTTATGTATTTCAATATTACAAAGTATTCGATGTTGTTAGCTAACTGAATGAATAATCACAAATAAACAAGATTGATTAATTCTTGATTCCATTTTTTGGGTAATGATTAATTCTTGATTTCGTTTGTTGCTGCTTAATAAATTTGACTTCGAACATCTAAAACGACGTATTAGAGTTCGTTGATTAAGAACAAGTTAATATCATTACGAAACGAATGACGAAAAGTGCGTATGAGTAAAAAAATTGCAAATAAATTATGATCAAATTATCTTATGACTTCAGTCTGTCATTGATCACAATGTTTTTAGTAGCTAACCTGATAAAAATTCAGTAATTCATAAGATTAAAATTTTGTTTTCATTCAATCTTTAAGTGTCTTAATTGACAAGCATGAATGGAAAATTTAGAAAAAAAAAAAAAAAAGGAATTTAAGAAAGAGAAAATATTACCCAACTGGATGCTTGAGAGTCTTTTCTCCCATCAACCTTTCACCTTTCGAGATATCAACGCCACCTCCTGATGCGCTAACCCTTTGGAGAGTCTCATCTCTCTCATCCAACAATTCTTGATCTCTTCTTGCTAACACCAAATTTTCTTCCACCGATTGTGTATCAAGAGGGGGAGTGGAACTGGAATTAGGGTTTCCCGTCGAATTTTGTTCTTCTTGCAATGCTTTCCTTTTCCTTTCCCTCTCCCTCCGGCCCCTCGCCGATATCCCTATAAAGCATTCTAATTCAGTCAATGGAGGATCAAACTCCATCTTCCTGATGTCTTCTAGCGTCAAGCCCGGTTTCTTCATCTTCTTCCCCGAATTTTTTTCCTTCAAATTAGAGAAAACTATAGACTCTACTGTATGAACTGAGAGAGTAAAACATTACAGGTTTATTTATAGGCAATATAAAGGGTAGCCCAAGAAGGGTTGGCTTCAGTTGTTAATTTGTAGCCGTGAGATTTCTTGATTCTTTTAACTATAATTTCAAGAATATTTATGAGTTGGGTTTTCTTGATTGGAAATTAAGGAAGTACGAATGAACTCAAACTTCTGATTCGAGAACAATAAAAGGTTTCCTAAGCCTACCCGTAAGCTAAAATTGGCCCCCACATACCCCTGTTGTAATATTAAAACCGTTTGCCTTGATTTTACTGCCTTAATTAAGTGGTGCCTCTGTCATAATTAGCCAAACCCAAATATATATTGTATGCATTCTGTTTTTTGTATTGTATTTTCATGTATTACACCTTAACAGAGTTTCCTGTTTTCAACACCAATTGTTGAAAGCTAATTTTCCATAAAAATGCTAGAAGCGCAGTTGCTAAAAACTAATTTATTTTCTTTAAAAAATATTTAAAACTAAGTTGCTAAAAACTAAATTTTCCTAAAAAGTGCTAACAACGAAATTGCTAAAAGCATTTGCAATGATCCTCATGTGCTTCGAGCACTGAAACAACGCATGTTACAATAGTATCATTTGTATGTAATATGCCTGTTATTCTATAATTTATTTATTTTTAGGTTCTAAAGTGGCTTTGAAAATTTCAGGATGTCTTCATCAAGTTTCTTGCATAATCCCGTTGGGAGTACACATTTTTTTGGTGTTTTTGTTGCTTTTAGTTGTAGCCTCTCCCTATAATATGATGTGTTCTTGTACTTTTGTCTTATTATTATGAAAAAGATGTCTAAACGAAAAGCTCTACTCAGGCAATTATTCCAATCTCGTCATCGCATCTGCCACAATACCCATGCAATATTGCTTGGCAAAAAATCCAAAAACAAAAAAGTACCCATGCAATATTGGCACTTACGCCAGAGGCCCAGAACTTGCCTTTCTTGCAGTGGAGCAGGGGTACGTGACCCCTGAAATTTCAAAATTAATTTTTTGCTGGGTTTATAAAAAATTCAAGTTGTTCAATAACCTTAAAGTAATTCATCAATAGGTCTTGTAAAAATTAGCTTAATCATATAATCATATATAGGAACTTAATTGAACCTTTCAATTTTTCATTACGGACTTAGGACCCTAAGTACCAAATAAATTTTGGGAAAAAGTATGATAATTGTGTGTCTGGTAGCCAAGTGATCTGCACTGTAGATATTGTTAAGAAGAACATTTGTTTGAAATTTTATCTTGATCTGACATTGATATGTATCAAAGCATGGACACGGGGTTGGTGCGAAGGAACAGCGTGCATGGCCATCCGTGATCAGTCATGGACAGCTCAAATTACATCTTGTCCAAACAAATTTGAGTCATCCACTACCAAACAGATCTGAGCCATCCATGGCCGACCACAGACAGTCATGATCAACCCAGTATCCTTGCTGTCCCATCCCCTGTTCCATCAAAACACAAAGATTTTTTTTAAAATATGAACTCAATCGATATTTATCGATGTCTGATCAAGATAACTTTTTTAATTAAAGCCCAACAATATTTATTGTTCAGATCATGAGGATACCATGCACACAATTATTAAACTTTTCTTCAAAATTTATTCAGTACTCAGGGTCCAAAATTTTGAATGAAAAACTAAAAGGTTCGATCAAGTACGTTGTTTCTATAATTATCCGATTGAGGTAATTTTCTACTAGGCCAATCGAAAAATTGAAAGGTTTGATCAAATCTATAATTTTGTTTGCTTATACATCAAATCTTTCTTAATGTTTTAAGTTTTAACTTTTTTGCTTAATGAAGAATGTTTAAGCATTTTATCTTCTCAATATATTGGCCAGTGATTTTTTTTTTCAAAGTTATGCTTGGAAGGTGACCCCCATGTGTGGAATTGTAGGATCTGCTACTGCTTGCATGTTGGACAACAAGTATTGGTTTTTGCATCTGTGCAACCGTTCGTCTCAGCAGTCAATGATCCAGAATTAAAGTAAAACTCTTCCAATGAAGAGCCTTTTTATTTTAAATCTAAACTATCCAAAATACTTTTGAACGGTCCGAATTGGGGTGGCAGGGCCTGCAGAGCCATGAAAAAAGCAGATCCTCACATAGACTTTTGTGCATGGAGATGGAAAATAAGCAGCAAAATTAAAATCATCATTCTCAATTTGAAGTCAACAAAAGATTATGAAAAAATATGTTTAAACTCCAAAAACAAATTTAAAATAGAAAAAAAAAAAAAAAAAAGGTAGGAAAGCCTTCAGAATGCTTTTTTGGAGTTGGCAGTTGAATTTTAAATTTCAAAATGTTGATAACATAGGCCCCACGAGTCCCTTCCTCTCTACCTTTGCCACATTGACCGGCTCTTACTGTGTGTCATTTGTTTAGTCCCTCCAGGTGGCCTTTTTAGTGGGCAAACTTGTACGTAATCATGTATGTCAGTTTTGACTTTCAAAGCTGATGACCCTTTTAGTGGGCCCCCCTATGCCATCTCACCCATTTAAGGAGGGGAAAAAATTTCTACTCAAAAAGAATTTGTGTAAAACATATCCGAACAAAGCGCTAATCATTTTCCTTTAGCGTCGAGATCAACCAGAACTACCCCTTACTATTCACCACTCTGGCTCCCACCGGTTTCACTCCTACTGCCACTAGAACCATGGCCTTTGCCTATGCCATTTTCGTTGGCATTCCTGTTTCCTTTCGCATTCCTTTTCCTGTCTCCTTTCTCAACCCTTCCAACAATGACCATAGCGAAACCCAACTTCCCGTCGCAATTGTCACGACCATAACGAAATGACCACACTTGAACACTCATATGTTTAACCAATTTATGCTTCTCAATAACATCACGCCACTTCCCGTTAAATAGGTAAATCGAGCTCGTATTCTTCCCCGGTTCCTTGGGCATATTCCACCACTTCAACACCAGTTCCGAATTTAGGTCCCCATTCGGTTCGATAAACAACACAGGAATCCCATTCGGGTTCCACCCGTCCGGTGTCCTCCCCCGGAGGAACTCTTGCTCATCTTCGGTCAGGAAGTCAGGCTCTTGCAACTGGCTCAACGGCATCGATAGCCGGTTAGGACCCGACCGCAAGTCCGATTCGAACAATTTCTTCTGGATCACCAGCTTCACTTTCGACCCGTTTTGTCTCCTGATCTTGTCCAGTATTTCTTTAGGCAAGACCCCATTAACTTCCTTACAATTATCAGTCCTGTTTTTCTTCTTCACCACCTTAGCATCCCCTTCTTCTTCTTCTTCTTCTTCTTCTTCTTCTTCTTCTTCTTCAATTTTTCCACACTCAAACAACTTTTTCTGATTAGCAATAAAAACCCTATTGGGATTTTCAATCACTAATGGTTTCTTGAGATTCTTCTCCCTCATCAACGTCCTCTCTCTCTTGGCAGCAGCCTCAGGTGTTGGGCAATGAAATTCCTCATTCAAAGGCTCTTCTTCTTCAGATATCTTCAACTTTTTGGCTGCTTCTTTGTATAATTCCCTTGCCTTCATTGCTACATGTACCAAATTGTCAAACTTCGAATTGTGAGGATTGAGATCTGTTATATCGTCCTCTGTTACATCCCTTGCTAAAACCTCCTTCTTCTTCCCCATAATACTGCTTCAACAAGAGAAAAAAAAAAATTGTAAATTGTGATTAATTGATTGATTTGATTCTTAGTATGGACTGATAGAAATTAGAAAGATTAATCAATGTTTTGTTTTCGTTCGATACTATCTTGCATCATACATTCTGATTTAAAGCATCTAAATCGACAAGTTAGAATTTGCAAACCAAGAACAGATTAACTTCATTGATAAACAAATTAATGACAACCAAGAGCGGAAAATTTTAAAAATAAAAATTTAAGGACGAGAAAAAATTACCCAGCAGGATGCTTGAGACTAGTCTTCTCTCCCATCACCTTTTCACCTTTCGAGATATCAAGCCCACGCGATGAGTCTCTCATCACCCTAAGCCTCTCACTCTCATTGAACAATTCTTGATCTCTTCTTGCTAACGCCGAACCGGAACAAGGATTTTCCCTCGAATTTTGTTCTTCTTCCAATGCTTTCCTTTCCCTCTCCCTCCGGGCCCTCGCCGATATCCCTATAAAACATTCTAATTCAGTCAAAGGAGGATCAAACTTCATGTTCGCGACATCCTTTAGTGTTAAACCCGACTCCTTCTTCTTCTTCTTCCCCATGTTTTTTCCTTCAATTTCGAGAAAACTATTAACTCTTCTGTTGGTTTAGACTTTAGAGTAGCCAAAGAAGGGTTGGCTAAATTTATAACCGTGGGATTTCTTGATTTTCTTGATTATTATTTTCAAGAATATTTGTTAAGGAAGTTCTAATGAACTCGAACTTCCAACTATAAGGTTTCCTAAGCCTACCCGTAAGCTAATACTGGCCCCCACTTTCCCCTGATGTAATATTAAAACTGTTTGCCTTGATTTTAGTGTCTTAATTAAGTGGGGCCTTTGGCATAATACATTCACAACCCTAATATAAGTTACAGTAGATAGATAATGAGACAATGAAAAAGTAATACATTATAAATTCATTTGAATAATGGAAAATTAATGTACCAAAATTAGTTTTTCGTAGCCGAATAAAAAAAAAAGTAGTTTTGCCTAATTTGTTGGAGTAGTATGTTATAGAAGTGATGCCCATGTAATTAATTAGGATAAGCAATCCCTTAATGCTTCCAGGTCCCCCAATTTTTCTAGGGGATATGGTGATCCCCGTATAAAATTTATTGCGTAACTGAAGCATAACAAAACCCAAAAGATGGCGTAACCACCTAATGGCATAACATTAACCACAAAAAGATGTAACATGTTGCGGCTCATTTTTTTTTTTTTTTTTTACGGTGTCTCTCTTCATAACATTAATCACTAAATGACAAAACCTTAACTCACTAGATGACAATAACTAATCCTTTTTTTATATACATCGTCAGCATTGAATAGTACTGAAGCAATCCAACTTGGTATTTTACAATTTCATCCGAATCCTCCCATCTCATAAAATTAATTCTTGATGTTAGCTGTCCTGATAATAATTATAAGTAAACAGGATTTTTATTTTCATATATTACACCTTAATCAACTTAGTTAAAACAAGTGATAAGTTTGTAGGCCGAGTTTCCCGTTTTTAGCACCAATTGCTAAAAGCTAATTTGTAATAAAAGTGCTAAAAGCTAAGTTTCCAAAGACCAACTTATTTCCTATTAACTAAGTTGCTAAAAACCAATTTATTTTCTATGAAAAGCTAAAAGTTAAATTGCAAAAAATCAAATTTCAATAAAAGTGTTAAAATCTAAGTTGCTAGAAGCAAATTAGAGTTGGGTGCTAAAAGTTTTACTTCTAGCAAATGGAAAACCCAAACTACATATTAATCTCATTGATAGTTTCCTCGTTCTCTGTCCTGATGTCTCAAGTTTTAGATTCTTTTAATTTTTGTACTTTGTTTTCAAAGATTAATGAATTTTTTTTTTGCTATTAAAAAAAAAATTCCCATCTACGAAAGTAGTAATGAGCACGATTTTTACCCTCAAACTGTTGTTTTAGTTATTTTTTAGGGCGTAAATTGGACCCAACAAACTGTTCTATCTTACAGTGGACCTCAAATACTGTAATATTTTAGTGTATGATGGGAACCTTTGGAACATATGTCCCACACAGAACAGGTATTATGGCTGGAAATCCAGTCTCTTGCAATTCTCAATACTAGTGCAAACCAACCGCGCTGCTTGCGAGTAACTCGTGATCCTCCGCTTGGTCGTTTTGTTATGCTCAAACACGCACCACAAGTACAAAATAGTAAAATCAAGCAAGAAATGAGACACAATTTTACGTGGTTCGGCCAATCGGACCTACTTTCTCTAGTCAACTGTCAACCTCGTGCTCGAGTTTTAGGCTTATTTAGTAAATGAGTTCGGTAAGACTCAGCTTGACTCGCAAAGCTAGCTTACCTCGCTTGTTGAAGAAGGCTCGTTAATTAAGTACATTACCTAGCTCAGTTCATGGCTCGTTTATGAACGACCCGAACTCAAATTCGGCTTTTTACTCATTTACTAAACGAGCCGAGCTCGAGCACTATAAAATTTGGATCGGTTTGTTATGCACCCCTAATTCTCAAGTTCCTAGGTTCAACCCCAATAAAGCCTTTGTGAGTTAAAATTGTTTGATAATTTAAGCCGTCTGTTTTGACGACCGGAAAAAAAAAAATTTAAAAATTTAAGCCCTATCTGAAATTTATAAAAAGCAAGCCCATTGAGGAGAGAGACAATGATAGAGACACATATTTTGTGCCCCGTGTGGATCCCACACCCATATAAGTGGAGGTATAGTTGGATTTGACACAAAATATGTGTCTCTAGCATTTTTGGAGGTGATATCCCATGTTGCAGTAAAAAAACACCAGAAATGTAGTCGGATAAAAATTTTAAAAAATAAAAAACGCTATTTTTCTGTTCAGGGGCCCCACAGTTCCAGAGTCAGAGGGGCGAGGGCAATCAGTTCGCTGCATTTTAAGTTTGGCCCAATAATTCTTTTGCATTATATTTCGTTTTTATTCTACCACTTTTCGCTTCTGGTTATTAGTTTTGCATTAATTTTTTATAATTTGTTTCAATAAAAGGGGATCATAAAAATAAAATGAGAATATGGACCCAACTTGAAAATCTTGAATAAAGACAAAATTACTCCAAAAGTCTATTTGGTTTGTAGTATTATTTTTGTTTTTAGTTAACTTTTTTAAGGTTTTGATTTTAATTTTTTATGTTTTAGATTTCTCTATTCGAGACGAATCAATAATTTTAAATAAAATTGATTAAAAAAAATGAAAAAATGCATTTTTTAATAAAGACAATAAAAATAATAATCCAAATTGATTCTTTTGGCCAAAACACTGACTTATCACTTGCCAAAACTTGAAGCTTCTATTTCAAGTTTTGCTCTTCTTGCTCTGTTTTGCCCTTCTAAAAACTTAATTTGATACGTGCACAAATTCGGCACACTGTATCCGGAACGATCCGATATACATGACCCCTTTAATATTTTGCAGAGTCTTCATACTTCATAGGGTTTTAGACACATCGGTATTCGTATCTGTGCACCAAAATTTGTGATCTGCCACATTCTTTAATGTGAAATTCTTGTGTTCACTTCACATTTCCAAAAAAATTTCAAAAAGATTCTTTTCTCCATCTCTCATATTTCCAAGCATTAATCACATTTTTCTCTCTACTCATACCCCTCTCTAATTACTGTTTTCATTTCTCTCTTTATCTCTCTCCAATTATTACACCTCTATCTAATTATTATTTTTTCCAAAAACTCATCCAAATACTATCTCAAAAATATTTTTCAAAATATTCTTCTCAAATTTTCAACCAAAAAAAAGAATATAATTCTTTTCTTTTCTCTCTGTGTTTTACTATCTTGTATGATCTACGTTTAGGGGTTTAAACTGATGTTGAATGTTTTGCACCTTTTCTCTTCTATGTTGGGAGATCACAAGACCATAGCTCATAGGCAATGCATGTGGAGAAATTGAAGCGGATTAACTATTAAAATGCGGGGCACACAAACTTTGATACGTGCACAAATTCGGCACATCTATATCCACAACATCATGCTTCATATGGTTTCAGACGCATTGGTATCTGTATTTGTGCACCAAAATTTGTGATCCGTCACATTCTTTAATGTGACCAATTCTATTATTCTTTTTTTTTCTCTCTGTTTTTTTTATAAATATATATCTCTATTCAAATTACAGGATGAGTAATTAATGAGAATATATTAAGACAGAATAGTTTGCAATAAGATTAAATTGGTCCTATTTGATGGGGCTGTTGCCTGTTTTGGACACCTAAGACATAAAAATTGCCCGGCACAAAATAGTTGTCTAAAAAAAGACTCTTTTAACTCGAGCAATATTAATCCAATCCCATTATCCCATCAGTAACACAAAAGATGCACAAGAATGGTGTACTACTTTTGTGACCCACAAAACTTTTGTGCATAAATTCGGACACAGATTTTCGGACAAGGAAGTAAATTTCATGTCGTGATGGTCCATCAATTTTGATAACCATCCGTCCATCTGTCTAGATGTAAATGAGAGAATTACCAAATGATTAACAGCAAAACTAAAATCATCATACGGAATTGAACTCAATGAAATAATATGAAGTCCGGAAGTAGAAAGCCCAAGACTATTAGCTAAAATCCTAAACATAGAACAACAGAAAAACCCTAATTTCATTACCAAACTGAGCTACCAATTTTCCTTGGTTTTTGAGAGCTAGAGCCACTCCCACTCCCACTCCCAATGTTATCGTTGCCTTTGCCTTTGCGTTTGCCGTTTTCAACCTTTTCAATAATAACCATAGCAAAACCCAGATTTCCCCTTTCATAACGGAAAGAATACACTTGCACAGTCATCTTCTCTTTCAATTTATGCTTTTCACAAAGATCATGCCACTTCCCATTAAACACGTACACTGTGGTCGAATTCCGCCCAGTATCTTTGGGCATGACCCATCTCTTGAAGACTAGCCCCCCCAAATTTCGATCCCCGTTCGGCTCGATAAACAGCACACCAATCCCTTTCAAGCGCCTTCTGTCCGGTGTCCTCTCCAGGAGGAGTTGTCGCTCATTTTTGGTCAAGAAATCGTGTCTATTCAATTGGCTAACTGGCATCAATAGCCGGTTCTGGCCCGACTCCAAGTCTGTTTTGGTCAACTCCTTTTGGATCACCAGCTTCACATCCCACCCGTTTTCTCCCCGGATCTTGTCCATGAATTCTTCCGGCAAGTCAGGCATATAATTATCTAAACAATTTCCATTTACTCCCTTCTTAATTCCCTTATTGTTAGAAGTCTTCTTCTTCTTTATCACCCTAGAAGTCCATTCTTCTTCTTCTTCTTCTTCTTCTTCTTCTTCTATTTCATTGTCTACCCTTTCATACCATTTTCGCTTATTAACATCACTCCTTTCGGGATTTTCTGTTACTAATGGTTTCTTGAGATTCTTCTCCCTCATTAACATCCTCTGTCTCTTGGCGGCAGCCTCAGGCATTGGGCAATGAAAATCCTCTTCTCTTCTTGCAGATAATATAAGCTTTTCTTTTCCCTCCTCCACGGATGCTTTCTTCATCGACACTTCTTCGTCGATCAATAATTCCTTTCCTCTACATGAAACTTGAAACAGTGCGTGAATGGGAGAGATGTGAGGACCGAACTCAAGACCCTTACAATCGTCTACCGTCAAATTTGGTTTCTTGATCCAAGACTTGTGTGCATTGCAAGTTTCAGGCGAGGATGGGTCGAAAATTGGAATATTATCATCATCGAAGGGCTCTTCTTCTATTTCTCCTTGTTCGCTCTGAGATAACTTCAACTTTTGTTCTTCTTCTTTGTAAAGTTTCCTTGCCCTCCTTGCTATCTCTACCAACACGTCGAATTCAGAACTGAAAAGAGTGCCATTGAGATCTTGTACATCTTCCTTTGTTATATCCCTCGGCAAAACCTCATTCTTCTTCCCCATGGCACTCCTTCAATAAGAGAGAAAACCACTATTAATTCTGAGAAAATTTGGTGATGGTGATGGTGATGAAATTTGAATTTCGTAACAAAAAGTCTATTTTGTTGTTGTGAATAAGCTGAGGGAAATTAGAAGCAATTTTTTCATGGGACACAATAGGAAACCCACCAAGATATTGGTTTTAGTTTTCTGTATCCGATTAGGAAATAGGATTTCCTTGATGTGGAAGGAATTAATGAAGTCAAACTTCTAATAAAGGACCAATCTGCTTTCCTAAGATCAATTGGCCCTCACACACCTATTATAATTATAGACAACGCAACTTATACCAAAAAAAAAAAAGAGATTAATTTTGTAAATTCTGGACTGAAAAAAGCAAGTGACTATAAAAAAAAAAAAAAAAAAAAGGGGACTCTGAAAATTATTACCATACAACTACAACGAAATTGGCTGTTAATTTTCACTCTCATTTTTACAGGCAATAGTAATTTAAAAAACGGAAAAGAATTTATTCAAGAAAACTTGATAAGAACATCAAGTTAGGGGAGAGGAAAGGGGACTCCAACAAAGAGT
This sequence comes from Vaccinium macrocarpon, assembly GCA_022606695.1. Classification (NCBI taxonomy): domain Eukaryota; kingdom Viridiplantae; phylum Streptophyta; class Magnoliopsida; order Ericales; family Ericaceae; genus Vaccinium; species Vaccinium macrocarpon. The sequence continues at coordinate 4,777,000 of CM040180.1, forward strand.
TAGAGAAATTAAAAACACCCATATGGACAAGCCCTAATCACCTAAGGCCTTAGCCTCAATCTTGTAACGTTGTTCATCTCACACTTAAAAAAATGAATTGGTGAAAGTACAATATTATAAATTCACATCTGTGAAATTAACACAAGAAATACGAATTGAACAAACTAATTTACTGCTCCGACTTGACATTCTACGATTCCAAACGCATTCAATCTGTTAGCTAATTACCTGATGAATATTCACAGTAAACAAGATTAATTCTTTAATTCGTGTGTTCATGCAAATACATCTGACTCTAAAATGACGTGTTGGAGTTGGAGATCAATCCCATAGATAAACAACTAAAGACAATCATGAATACAAATATTTACTGAGTGAAGAATAAAGAATTCATATGTTTTAGGTTTTCAATCCATCATTTCAATGTTGTTAGTAGCTAACGTGATAATTAAAGATTCACTAATACACAAGATTAATCTTCGTCTTGTTCGTTACTATAATATATTCTGGCTCGAGACATAAAATTTGCAAAGCTAGAAGGCAGATTAACTCAATAATAAGAAACAATCACTAACATAAATATAATATCGTACAAAAGAGGTGTAAATATATGTTTTACAATTTTCTGCCATCTCAATGTCACTACGTAGCTAATTAACCTGATAAAAATTTACAAGCAAACAAGATTTTTCATTCGCACAATACCATCTTCATACATTCTAGCTTTTCTAAAACGATGCCAAGCAAAAACAAAATGTAAACGATGAATTAGAGCTTGTAAATCAAGACTGTTAATCTCGTAGGTAAACAAATAATGACAAGCAAGTACAAATATATTGTACATATATATTTGAACACATCTAAAATTTTGTTTTGTTTTGGTTTGATACTATCTTAATACATCTGGGTTTAAAAATTTAAACGGGCAGAGTTAGAATTTGTAAACTATGAACATAGTAAACTCGCCAACAAAGAAATAATGACAAGCTAGCATGAATGAAAAATTTAGTAAAAGAATTAAGGAAGAGAAAATTTACCCAAGAGGTTGCTTGAGAGTAGTTTTCTCAAGAGCAGGACTGGAGCTAAGGTTTTCCCTCAAATTTTGTTCTTCTTCCGATGCATTCCTTTCCCTCTCCCTCCGGGCCCTCGCCGATATCCCTGTAAAGCATTCTAATTCAGTCAGAGGGGGATCAAACTTCATGTTCGTGACATCTTCTGGTGCTATATCCGAATTCTTCTTCATCTCCTTCGCTACGCGCGTTTTTCCTCCAACTAATTCAGAGAAAAATATCTACTATACTTTTTGTTTCAATTTTCTTGAGAATATACTGAAAGAGCACTAACATTAGAGTTTTACGAAGTATTTATAGGAAATATAAAGGGAAGCCCAAGAAGGGTTGGCCTCACTCCTCAGCTATAAATTTGAAACCGCGGGATTTTCTTGATTTTTCTTGATTATTGCTTTCAAGAATATTTATTAGGATTTCTTGATTGGAAAGGAATTTATGAACTCAAACTTCTAATTCTAGACAAATCAGGTTTCCTAATTGTAATAGTGGTTTCCTAATGTTCTAGACAATCAGGTTTACTCTCAAACTTCTAAGCCTACCCGGGATCTAATATTGGCCCCCCACAAATCCCCATGTAATATTGAGACAACTGTTTGACTTAACTTTTATGGATTCGGGAATCCCATGGTGTGCCTCTGCGATACGGGATTGTAGCGCAGCCAAAACTACATCATTTTGGGTGTGCAAAGAGAGCATCGATCACTACTTAATCTCTCAAAGCTACGTCATTTTAACCTAGTTTTATTTGTTGAATTCCAAAATGTAAGCATTTTTAAATGGGTGTTATTTTTATTCTATACATGAACATAAAAGTCACCTTAGCCGTGACGGAAAAAAAAAAACTCAAAGAAAATTCTTGTATACGTACCATGCTCTATATAAAAACTTTTTTTTTTATTGAAATATTTTTAAGCGTAGTTTATATTTTAATGCTAACCCATATGATCTACTTACTCAAAAATTTAAGTAAATTTTTGTGTTCTATGACGACTGATGAATAATTCAGTGCCAATAATTTCACTACACCAAAGAACTCTATTACCGGCAGTTTTCGCGACTGCCGTCTACTCAGCCGATAAAAATTAAAAAATCAATATTACCGGCTGTTTTATTAATGCCGGTAAAAAAAATTTTGGAATTTTTTTTATTGTCTTCAGATTTGAACCCGCGACCCTTTGTATGCAGCCCTGACACTTAACCACCCAACTACACAAAGTTTTCGATTATATTTAGAAAATAATAATATTTGTATATAACTCATTATTATTACTAGCGACTTTTGTATTTACCGCTGTTAATAGTTATTTTCGCCAGCGTAATAGTGTTTTTGCAGGCGGTTTGTCATTAATGTCGGTAATGGCACCATTTATCGGCATTAATCATTACTGCTAGTAAAAAAAATCACCGGTAAAGGTATTTGGCGTAGTGTGTTAATGTAAAAATATACTCCTTCCGTCTTGAATTTTTAGTCCACTTTACGTGCATGTGTGCCATTTTTGAATGGCTTATATCTTCCAACCTACTCCCTCCGTTACCAAAATAATAATCCACTACAGAAAGTTGTGAAAAATGATAAAGTCGTGAAAAATGGTACACAGAAGTACTTCATCTTTTGTTTTAAAAAATGGCACGAGAGTGAAAGTGAGACTCTTATTTAGGAACAAAGGGAGTACAATATTTTTTTACAATTTTGAAATCGTTTTTTAATGGAATTATCGAGTATTATCACACGAAATCCATATTGAATATGTTTAACATTATACATTTGAAATATGACAAGAAATTAGAGACTGAGAGAGTTCAAAGTTTTAGTGAATCTTCTGATGAAGCCGCCCCTAATGGTTGAGCTCGCTTGCCTTGGAACACCTCCATCTATTATAAGGTCGGCAGTTCAACACAAATTTTTACGTTCTGGGTGGGTACTACGTGGCTGGAATTTTTTTTTTTCAACACAAATATCCATTCTTTTATAAGGTCAGGAATTCAACACAAATTTTTATGTTTTGGGGGGAACTTGCGTCGTCCAAAACATTTTTAAACGGTCGAGTTGTGCGTTTGTGCAGTGTCACGTGGCCCCTTCGGACATTGGTTATTGCCTCCTCCAAAAAAATTTGCAATCTGTCAAATAAGTGGTGCCCATGTTTTCGGTAAGCACTCCTATGAAATACTAATCCTTTCTTTATGTACCTGTATATAAGGAATCCTCGGCATGCTAAACTTATCCAACATACGTATTTTAGGATTCCAACCCATCTCACAAATAAGCAAAAAATTATTTAATATGTTACTCGTTAATACAACTGAGTTTAAAACATCATAGTTAAGTGACGAATTAGAATTTTTGTTACGAAGTACTATGTATTAATTCTGCTCAAACGTACAAACAAATAGTGACAACCATGATCTAAAATTTTACATCAACCACCTAATATGATTTTACCCAGAAAATGTTTCAGTTGTTATTGAAGTACAAATTGGAACTCATTGTGCGAGTGGCTAGAGTCAAGATCCTCTCACGTGATTCTCTAATGTGATTTTCATATGATACAAAATATGACTCACTACAATTCTATTCCTCAAGTTTGTCCATCCAATTCTCAAGTACCAAAATCCAAGCCCGACAAAGCCTTTGTGAATTAAAAATGTTTAAGGAAAGCCCATAATACCTCTTATTTCCCACACACACACACTCTCTCTCTTTCTCCGGCCGGCAACTACTTCCAGCTTGTGAACTTTTATAGCCGGTGACTTTTCTAGCCGATGAAATTTCACTGCGAATTTGTTATAAAACATTGCAAATTTGTATAAAGATAGGACAAATACTTACGGATTTGTATAAATTTCTCTGTGAATTTGTACAAAGGAGGTCAAAAACATGGCCGGGGAACTTTTCTGGCCGACAAATTTTCACTGCAAATTTTTATTTTTTTTCCCCAAACGTTAGGAGATTTTATTGATAGGAAATAAGCATACGTCCAGAAAAAAATCAAAGAGGGTTATCTGCCTTAAACTGAGACAATGACCAGGAGGTCTAGATTCACAAACTTTAATTCCAGAACCTCACAAATCAACACTGCAATACCTTGATCATCAGCTAGCATGAACCTCCTTGACGATAACAAACCGGCATCGAGGATATCAGGCAAGCCCTTAAGACCACGGGGAAAGCATTCTGACAATCTGATCCCAAAACTAACTAGCAAAACCCCAACAAACTCGCTGAAACCAACCAACACAGCTTTATTTTTCCCCAGATCTGGTAAGATCAGAGTCTGCGATATTCATACAACTTGCGTACGTATTTTCATTGGATAAAGAGTTTAATTTGTGATATTCATAGAACTTTCTTGCCTAGTATCAGAAATCAAAATCATCTTGATTAGGTTTGGGTGAAGTCAAGAGGGCAGTGTAAAGCCTGAGCCTATCCTCCCCAAGGGAAGAACACCGCGACAAGGGCCTTCTGGGCCTAATGAAGGACAAGGATGTGAGCGTTAATCGGTGTCTATACCTCCTCCAAGCCAACTGGATCGCCACCGCAGCCCATGTTCTCCACCCCGGGGAGTAGTATCGCGCGCTTCTCTTCACTTTTTCGTTCACAAATGTGTACCTGAAATGTTGGGTGACGTATTTCACGTCCTCAGATTCTAGTCCGAATGCCTCAGTGGTTTCTAGAGTGATGAGAGTTGATGAAGACGGTGGTAGCCTTTCGACGAAGGGTCTCCTAAGGCACCATGAAAGGAGTTCATCTCCGCTGAAGTTACCGGGGCCTAACATGCAGCAACTTTCGACGCCGTCTCTTAGTACTTGACTGCTTTGGAGATGACCCCTTACGATAAATAGCATTCTCTGAACTGGGTCTCCCTCTCTTGTTATCTACGTTTGGAATTTTGATTATGAACAGAGGAATGCGCAAGCGGCGAGGCGAGGCGAGGAATATTAGAAATGGTTCTAGAGATGGCTCATTTTATTTTGTTCAAATCTATAGACATTGTAGCTAAATTGGCATTAAAAAAATATTACTACAACTTACTGTTTCTCCCTTTGTGAAAATGAGGGACTTCACGCGATCACAGATGTTCTCGAGGACTAGATTATCCATATGCTGGAACAAAGGTACCTGAAACAGAGTAAAATTAATGGACAAATGAACACCAAGATGATTTGGAGTTCGGCTACGACATGTTTTGGACAATAGCAGTGCTGCGTACTCAGAATGTTTATCCGGAATATTACCGAGAAAGTGAAATCGGTGACACAGATTCACTCATGACACTAATTAAGGGTCAAGGTATAGGATTTTCTTGTACCTGTCTAACCAAGTCTAAGCAGAGATGGTATTTGATGTCCCTCCTAAGCCCTTCAGGGAGGTTTCTGATCATCTCACATTCATCTACTCCGCGCATTGCCGCCCACCGCTGCCGTTCATAATTCCGCACCCTCTGCTTGTACTCCGGTGGCAAGTGTCTCCTCCTCATCCACCACTCTATATTCCTCATCTTCAATTGCATCGCTTGTTTCTTTGACGTCGTTGCGTGCAAAAACACCTATATTTTTCGCTATTTTCACGTAAGTAATGGTATTTAAACAACAACAATATAAGTACAAGGGAAAAACCATGCCCGAAACGCGAGTCCTTGATCATTTGAAATAAAAAAAAATTAAAAAAAAAACACATCAAGGTGCTTTTAGTTATTGAAATCTCATGATTCTCTTAAGTCTTAATCATGGTATCAATTCTGTATAAGATTTCATTTCATCGGTACGAAAATGCTACTATTTTCCTGTGACACTCTGTATCTACATAATTGATTTTCTTATTCACCGAACACAAAAGTTTGGACCTATGCCATTATTAAAAGAGAACAAAAAATACATGGGCCTCCCCTATGCCTTTTTTTTATTCATCTGGTCATGTACCACATCAGATGACAGCAACTGAAATCACGGGAATTGTACAGACATGACATGGTTATAGTTTTTCTGGTAATCCAGTCCGGACATTTGAGGTATAAATTTTTTTAAAAGTTTTGTGCAAAAGACAGCATCAACTTTAATTAGAGCCATTCATGTATGTCTAGAATTAATTATGGTTGAAATATTCATGAGCGGAGTATCGGTTTGACATCGATGCTGAGCGGTTTTTTCTTTTTTTGTTTTTTTTGTTGTTATTTTCTGTTTTTTGTATTTCAAACTAGTAGTGTCCATGGATCACGCGCATATACTTGACTTTTATCTATATATCTGGGATGATATTTACAGGCTAATGAAAAATATACATTAATCACGTAACATTTTTGTAATGTCCCAAAATCGTTTGCTTTAATTTTGACTTCTTATCTTAATCCAATTCAGTAATTTCAGTTTGCAATAATTTAGCATGTTAGTTAACCTATGAAGCATTGCTGCAGATACTCAATAATGTTTCGAAAGTTGGGATAACTTTAATTACTCCCTCCGTTTCCTAAGTAAGTGTCCCACACTCTCTCTCTCTCTCTCTCTCTCTCTCTCTTGCAATTCTTCAAATCAAAAAATTAAGTGCTTCCGTGTATCATTTTTTGAATTTTTTTCACACTGAATTAAAGTACTTATCGTATACTTTAGTTTGATGCGAGAAAATTCGAAAATAATACATGGAAGCATTTAACTTTTAAATTTGAAAAATGAAAAGACTTTTCGTAATGGACACTTATTTAGGAACGGATGAAGTATTTTTTATAAAACTGGAAAGAAAAGAACAGGAAGAGCGATTTTTACCTTGATATTTCCAATCAACATGGTGACCAAAAGGAGCCCGCTCGTTAGAGTTATGATTATAAACACCACTTCTAGGCAATCTGTAGTGCTCTCCAGGTTCCCGAAAGTACTGTTTTCATAATCCAAACTTCATCAGACTCATAGCAATCGGTATCGATTACATTACGAAGCCAAAAACTTCTACTGGAAAATTGCTAATAGTGGTAACCGGTAAGAGTGTATTTAAAATCCGGACAGTCCAAAAGTGGGGTTTTGGACGGCCGAAATATGCGACGAGTAACGCCACGTGGTACCCGACCAACACCCAAGTTTTAATAACGAAGAAAGGGTACCTGAGAGTCATGAGGCCCCAAAAGATTGGAAAGAGGATCTTCTCCAAACGGCTTTCATTAGTAACAAGTTGAACAGTCCATTTATAAGCCCCAAAATCAGAGTTGTCATTATTTTCTAGGCATGCAGACCTTACTTGCTTGTTATCCCCCCAAAGCAATCTTGTTGTGTCTCTTACTAAGCTACTGGTTCCATAATAAATGGGATCTTCACAAGCCAACATTCTCGGCCCACACCCCTTTGTTTCTCTGCAATGATTCTCTAGGCATTTTGCTGCCCTCTGGATTCCTAATAAGTACCAACATGCTCCCACTGCCTGTTCATAGCATGCACATTTTTTGTGTAAACAAGAGCAAAAACTGAGACTTGAAAGAAAATATTGCACAAGCAGAGAAATCAGAGCAAGGGCTTACATGGGATGCAACAAAGTATGCAATCATATTGAGAGCAATTCCCCACCAAACGGTCCCGAAGATGTAACCAGACAGGTTTTGCATGCGGCGGAGGAGGCAAACGGAGTGATAAATCTTTGGAAGATATTGGAAGAGAAACATTATAAGAAATACCGTCATCACCGCAGTTGTTGATCCCTTCGCCAATAGAGCTGGAATTGCTACCCATAGTACTACCTGCAATTTGTTCCCAAATATGTAATCAGAAATTTTTAATTTATAAGATCTTTAAATATTCCCCTTGTTAATTTCCCCCCACCATGCCAATTTCTTTTAGTAATTGTGTACGTAACAGAGACAAATTTTCATCCGGAAAATATATTCTTTGTATTAATACACCCATGTACTAATTTTTAGTCTATGCATAAGGGTAACTGGGCAACTTTCATATGGCAATGTAAAATTATTTGAAATTTGACTAGATTAAAGTATAAACTTTTATGGTTATACGATCTCCACAAATACTTTAGGAGTATTAATTTTACTCCGTGTGGGGCCCTCGTCCCACAATAGTTCCACCTCACCCTGTATATATGTATATATTTTGATTTTCAATATGATCAATAGTGGGCTCCCTAAACCAATGGTCTATAACTTAGCAGTTATCTCTTGGTTCTTCCATGAGGAAAACCAGGGTTTGTGCCTCGACTGAGGCATTTGGGGTTTAGGGGTTATGAATATATAACTTTTAGACACTTTTTGAACTAACTCACTAACTCCCCCGCTAATGTATATTGAATGGCAGAAAAAAAAAAGTGGGCTCTCTAAAAATAACTCCGAATTTAAATCCTGAGGTTTACACATGAGTATAATTGGGGTTCATTTTTCACTTCTAAAGCTTGCTTATTTTAGAGATGATATGTGCACTCAATAGACCCCTAAGAGCATCCACATTGACATAACCAAAACCAAAAAATTGCTAAAGTTAGCAATGTTTGTTTAAAAAAGTGCATACATTGGAATAACCAAACTTAGCAACCTCTTAGCAACTAACCAAATTTTGTCACTTGGATAACCAAAACTAGCAACCTTTTGCCAATAACCAAATTTAATGAACCCCACATCTACCCAATCAAGTACACCCACCATTACACAAAATGACAAAAACCTTCTCTCTCCTCTCTCAACAATGTTTTCAAAAGTTTAATTTAAATTTTTTTTTCTTTTTCAAAAGTTTAATTTAAAAAAACTGGTTTTTTTTCAAAAGTTTATTTTAAAAAACTGTTTTCTTCAAATGTTTATTTTAAAAAACTGTTTTTTTCAAAAGTTCATTTTAAAAAACTGTTTTTTTTTCAAAAATTCCTATTAAAAACTGTTTTTTTCAAAAGTTCTTTTTAAAAAAACTGTTTTTTTTTTCAAAAGTTCATTTTAAAAACTGTTTTTTTCAGAAGTTTATTTTTAAAAACTGTTTTTTTTTTTAAATTTATTTTTAAAAACTGTTTTTTTAAAACCGTTTTGTACTTAAAGAAAATTCAAAATATATATTTTTAAAAATTTCAAAACTATTTTTTGTAGTTTGAAAAAGTAATGAGGCAAGTTTTGTTTATCATTTGAATAAGTGATGGAGGGTGTCCATTATTTTTTGTTATGGACAAAAAACACCAATGTGGGACTTGACATTGCTAACTTTAGCAACCTCTAAATGGATAACCAAAAGCTTATGTGGCAACTTTTGGTTATCCAATTTTGGTTAGACCATTGTGGATGCTCTAAGTCTGCCAATGTTGGATAGCATCCCTACGAAGTGAATGAATTAACGAGAACTAATCTTTTTAATCAGACAAAAGACATTTATTAATCATTGAAAAAGAGTTACAATAATTAAATGAGCAATCAAACCCGATGATCATAAGACCCCCAGCAATCATTGACTTTACATTAATTTGGGCTTCCCTTTGGAACACTAAAATTGTTCCTCGTGATTAGACAACCTTAAGGGGACCCATTTTACCCTTTTGCACAATGAAGACTTTCATTAATCTTTACTGTCTCGAGAGGGGACATCATCAAATTCACAAACTAAGTTGATTTTCCCATTTTACCCTTTTGAACAATGAAGAAACGACACATCTATTTCACATGCTTCTACTGATCAACTCAGCGCATGCATACAAATGCAGAGTAACTGAATATGACTTCGTTTGTCATCACCCTCAAACACTAGCCTACAAATTCAAACCTTAACCAAAACCATCACTCACTACTAATGCCTGCAACTCAACAACACTCAGTTGAGTTGGGCAGCAATAATAAACGGACCAAACTACTCGAGTTCAAGTTCGTATCTGCTTGTTAAAATCTCGTTTCAGATCAATTTGTTATACAATCAAACTAGTAGCTCTTGTATATTTCTTGAACCTCATTAACCTTTCAAATTAAGCTTAACCAAATCTACTAATCTACTCGTCCAGCTTATAATATTTAAAAAAATTCAAGTTACTCGAGACAGACTCGTTTGAGATTAGAAGAAATCTGACCTGTGGAAGAGGGAGGATAACGAAGAGATCAAAAAAGAAACCCTTTTTGGCCTTCAAGTAGCCAAGAGCCACCGCTCGAGCACTCTTCTTGTGTAACCGGCTGGTTTGGCTGGTGCCACCCACGGGTGCATATGACAGCTTGTTCATCTTGAGCTGGAGCCACATGTTCCACACGTGCAGGGCGTCGGTCATGCACCGGAGCACGGTAACGGTGACCGCGAACCACCCGTCGACGAAGAGGCACATGCACGGGTCGCTCACTGACAGCGCGTAGAAGAAGAGCGGGTCCACGAAGAGGCCCGTGGCGCATACGAGGAGGAACACCCGATTCCATTCTTGTACCCACGTGGTTCTCGGGTCCAAAACCCGGCCCAGTGACCATCCCCTTGTTCTTCCCCCACCTGGGATTTTGCTCTCTTCTAAATTATCTTCCCCTTCTTCTTCCTCTTCGTCCTCATTTTCTTCTTCTTCTTCTTCGTCGTCATCGCTGTCGTGGTAATTAGCACGTAAAATCTCTTGCTCACTCGCCATTACAGAGAGAGTGTTGTGTTTGAGATGGAGTGAGGGAATTTATGCAAGGAATTCTTTTTTGTGGCAATAATTGAAGTGTGGGAAATCAGGGGTGGAGCTACAAGGGAGATATGGGCAGAAGTTTAAGACAGAGAGTTAGCGGATGATATTACCGGATTTGCCCTTTTAATATTCATAGTCCAGCGGCTCGGTTTCAGACTCGTATTTGCGCAAATAAGTTGGCCCGAATAACTGAATTATTAGGAAATACAATAAAATAAATTGGACTATACGTAAAGCACAGGGAGTTTGGCCACATGCAATTTGTGTTTAGGACCATACGTATATATTTGGCATTTAGCGAGGAAAGTTTTAGCGTGGAGACCAATTTCCTCGCTAAAGGTAGGCATTTGCGTGGAATTTTTTGTTTCCTCGGAAAAGTTTGGATGATGAATTTTTTTGCATGGAAGTCTTATTTTCCTCGCCAATACCTAGTCGCTAAAGAGTATTCATGAGGAATTTTGAGAATTCCTCGCTAATTCTTCCGGAAAAAACAAGGCGCGAAATTTTTATGTGCATGGGAAAAATATTTTGCGAGGAAATAAATATTTTCCTCGCGAAAAGGAAGTAAACATATTGCGAGGAATTATTTTTGTCACAAAAAATTGGTTATTTGCAAGGAAATTCAAACTTTCCTCACTAAATGGTAATAAATCTTTTGCGAGGATTGTTATTTACCGCAAAAAGTTCATTATTTGCGAGGCAATTAAACATTTCCTCGCTAAAAGAAAATACACATATTGTGAGGAACTTTTAAACATTTTGCAAGGAAAATGTATTTGTCCCAAAAAGTTGGTTATTTGCGTGGAAATTTGTGTTTCCTCAGGGAATGCTGAATGGTGACTTTTTTTGCGTGGAAATCTTATTTTCCTCGCTAATTCTTACATGGCGCAAAATTTCCGTGTGGCGGGAAAAAGAATTTTGCGAGGAAATTAACTTTATTTGTAAAAAAAAAAGGTTATTTGCGAGGAAATTCAATCTTTCCTCATTAAAAGTTAGTTATTTGCAAGGAAATTGAATTTTTTGTTGCCAAATGCCTAAGCAACGTTTTGCATGGAAATGTAATTGCAGTAGGAAACGTGGAATTGATTAAGGGATATACTAACCTTTAATGTTAATTTTGAACGATTTCAAAAAATGGTGGAACTTTATCTTGATATTAATATTATATTTGCAAAAATTTGTCTAGGTTTTGCGATATATGGATTAATTGAATCATTCATACGAAGAATAAAATTAATATTGTGTTTATTTTGTTAGACACTTGACAAAATGAAAAATATCATTTCCCAAATGAATTTGCATCCCAATGAAGGGTCTTTTTAGACCCAAGCGAGCCAAAAATTTACATAGATGATTTAATCAATAAGGACAACGAAATCAACGATCTCGATTGTGATGATTGTGTTACGGACATGTGGCTACTATACATTCAACTAGTACACAAGACTTAGTTTACTATCAATTGCGTCTCGATAAAGGAGTTTTCTTAACCCGATCGAACCAAAAATTTATATGAATGCTTTAATCAACAAGCACAACAAAATCAACGATCTCGATTGTCATGATTGTATTGTGATCGTGAGGCTATTGTACATTCAACTATTTATTAGATTATTGTTTCTCTAGGAAATCGTGACAGGATTGTAAAGAAAATTAAGCAATTAGCAACAGGTTTTTTGTGAGGATTAGCTAAAAGAATACCATTGCAATATACATTTCCTCACTCAAAGATCTGTCCTTGTGAGCTACAAGTTTCCTCGCTAAAAGGTATATTCTTCTTGCGAGTTCTAAATTTCCTCGCCAAAAGGTCTATCCTTTATGCAGTGCATCAAACATTCCTCCCTAAAAGAATTTCTTGCGAGCTATAACTTTCCTCGCAAAAGGATCTATCCTTTTTGCGATGAAGAGATTTCCCCGCCATAAGATATCCTTCTTGCGAGCTATGTATTTCCTCGGTAAATGATCTAATCTTTTTGCAAGGAAATACTGTCACCAATAACATATTTTTGGCGAGGAACGGCACACTTTTAGTGAGAAATTTGCCTTCCATTAGTGTCCAAATAATTGCCTCAGTAAATGGTGCTCCAAATATCGACAAACAAAATTCCTCGCAAAAACATGGCTTTTTGTGACAAAGTATTTCCCCGGTAAAAGATCTAATCTTTTTGCGAGGAAATACTTTGTCGCCAATAACATATTTTTGGCGAGGAACGGCACACTTTAATTTAGTGAGAAATTTGCCTTCCATTAGTGTCTAAATAATTTCCTCAGTAAATGGTGCTCCAAATGCCGACAAACAAAATTCCTCGCAAAAATATGGCTTTTTGCGAGGAAACAAAAAATTCCATGCAAAAAAGAATCGGAGACTACCTATTTGCGAGGAATCGGCGACAAATGATATTTCCTCGCAAAAGGCCTTTTGCGAGGAAAATTGTGGATTTGGCGAGGAATTATGTTCCTCACAAAAACCCTGATTTCTTGTACGCGTGAAGCTCATGGAGTTTGGCCACATGCTATTGAGTAATTAATGTATTAGCAAAGGGAGCACAGAATAGGTAGGGATAGTGTAAAAATTAACTTCTGATGATTTATGGTGGTTAATAAATTTTTTTCTCCGTGTTTTGATCTACCGGGCTGCAAATCTCTAAGTCCCAAGTCTTGAGTCTCTTGACTACCGGGCCAACCCCTTCGAATAGGAGGTTAATAAGATTGAAGTGACGATTGTTGAAGTTTATTAAGTAATTATTCAGTGCAATTAAAACACTATCCCTACATCACGTGGAGGTTGTGTACCTATCATTGTTCTAACCACAAATCCATGCGGGGCCTATGATATATTTGTCTATAATAAAGCATAGTATTACTCCCTCCGTTCCTATTTGTTTGTTCTCTACGAAAAGTCGTGCTACTTTTTAAATGAAAAAATAAAGTGTTTTCGTGTATTATTTTTCAAATTTTTTCACACTAAATTAATGTACTCATCGTGTACTTTAATTCGATGCGAAAAAATTTGAAAAATGATACACGAAAGTACTTAATTTTTTATTTAAAAAAAAGCAAGAGAGAGGATGGGACAAACAAATAAGAACGGAGGGAGTATAATTTATACAATAGTGATAGAGTCACACGTTTTCTACCACACACCCTCTCACATGTGGTGGGTGTGTGGTTGTGTGTGGTAGAAAGTGTGTGACTCGGCCCACCACATGTGAGAGGGTGTGTGGTAGAAAGTGTGTGACTCTAGCATTATTGTAATTTATATGCATTGGTACAAGGATATGGAAAAGGCAGGTGGCGGTTTTTGAAGAGTACTACTTAATAATTTTTTAGCTTAACGGACGTGGTTGTTGATAAGGAAATATATAGAGGAATTATCTAGTTCAAGAATTCCGGTGTTTGGGATCCACCTTCCCGGCTTTTATGAAAAATTGTTCGGATCAAGTCTTTCTCAATAGTTTTTTATTATGATTTCTCGCAGGGGCCCTTAAAATACGTTTTAAACACATTGGACGGTTCGAATCATGCAAAAACACATTTTAAAATTTTAAAAACACCCAAAAACCTCTAGTATGGGATCCTGGATTGAATAGCTGATGTGTGTGTGTGTATATATATATATTGTTATTAAAAGAAAAAAAGAAAAATTAGGACTCACGATACACGTTATTGTGGGTTATCGTGAAATATACCTACTGGTTTTTTATATGATCAAAGTGGCCTTTGATTGTTTTTGCCTAATTATTACAGGTGTTGGTTATGAACCCGCTCAACGGCTCATATTCAATTTGAAATGTAACCATTGAAATTGAAGGTTCATATTATATGCACATTTTTGGTGGGTATGGTGCACTTGTAGATCTTGAACTTCCTTTAAATATCTTTTGAAGTGAATTGTCACAATTTACTTTGGATATTAATTCACCCAACTTAATTTATAACTTCCTTTATGCGAATAAATAAAACTATCCTATGAATTGTTTCAAATTAAAGTGTTCGTAAAGAGAGAATAATTACAAATTTGGTAAAAGTTAAATCAGGCATCCTCGATTTTACAGTGCTTTAATACGTTACAGGATTATAGTGCACCTTGGTAGAACCTTTACAATCTTATCATCATGATATGAACAATTAATAAAAAGAATTGTTGAAAAACTTTATTCGTACCGAAATTTAGAAACAACTTGATCTAAATACATTTTTTTTATAAAAAAAAAAAAATTGAAATGTCAGCATAATTCAATGAAAATTGTAAGACGAATTCATCTCTAATATCATATGATTGACAATGTTCGAGTAACTGGAATTTTCGTGCAAATAACATACTCAACATTCTTTATGAAATCAATAGTACTAATCATGAGAAAATTCTATGAAGTTCCAACCGAAGTGCAAAACAAGTGCTTTTGCAGCACTACTGAACCCAGGTCCTTTGCCCCTCTCCGGTCATTTGGCCACACCAACTTTCTTCTATTCCTAAATCAAAAGAAAATTGTTCATACGCTTCCGTACTTTCTTTTATATAACAGGATTTTCCGATCATTTTGTGCGCACCTCAGCTGATTTCGAAACTCTGGAGATAATGACTAGGCATGACTTCCCGTGGTCCCAATTTGATGTAGTGCAAGAATTTGTTGGCAAGAGAAAACCTAAGACCTTAAATGATAGCAAATCCCCAAATTCCAAAGCGAGATTACTTTGCCAACCCCCTAATACATACAAATCTCATCTCCCCCAACTTTGTTGGTTCCGGTCCTAAAAATGCATTTTCTTCCCAACTCTCAATTCTCAATCAGACACGTAGGAAAATGTTAAATACCTTGAAAAATTAGCCCGAATGTTACCCCCGAAAATGAAATTGTGGTTTTCAAATAAATATTCAAGTGAGTTTGAACTACTAATTTCACTTTCAGAGTAATTCTCGGAATACCTTTTTCAGGTATCTAACTTTGCTAGCGCATGTTATTTAACAAACATTGTTGATTGCATATACAGTCTATTGAAGTCTCGTTCTATTCCAATCTGTTAGTTATTATTATTTTATTTATTTTTACTTTTCGCTAGTTTTCAATTGTTTATATCTTTCAATGTAGATTTCCAAAAACATATAATATGAATTTTATTCTATAGTTCTCGATTAGTTCTATTATACGAAAGTTTCAAAATCATGAAAAACATGAATTGAGAGAAATAAGCAATTATTTTTTTTAAAAAAACATCGAAAGAAGACATGCAAATAAATTGCGGTGAACTGAGGTATCTACATACAGTTTTGACAATGCATTTTTTTTTTTTTTGTGAAACGTTTTCATGCATGTTGTAAGCTTCCATTTTCTTTTTTCTTTTTATTATTCACTTATGTAGATATCATAATCTGTTTCTATGTTTTGTTTTTAAATTTTTTCTTATAAGCAGGATTGGTAAAAATTTATCTTTTCCAGACCACAAATGTTTTTTTTTTTAATTAATGAAAGGAAAATACCAGGAGAGATAATAGAACATGGGGCATGAAATTGAGTTGGGTAGAATGGGGCCTAGCTAGGAAGTTAGGGAAAGGGAGGTATCAATTGGCAAATAAGTTCGAAAAACACAGGTTCTATGCAACTTCCTTCATTTGTTTTTTTGTTAATCAATCATGCAGGTACCATTTTATATATATCTCCACACGGACCCTTTCCAAATGGGACCGTTGAACCGCAACCATCTTATCAAAACAATTATGGAGTGATCTTGGGGCACTGCCACGTGATGTCCCAACACCCTTCTCTAGTCATTACATATTTTTGTGGAGTCCATGCACTTAGTGTTGGCCCCTGAAATTTTTTTGATTGGAACATATTATTATGATAATAATCTCCCTCCCTATAGTATCAATTCGAGATAGATACCATTGGACCATTTCTCGATTTGTGTTTATCATCCTTATGCAGATGCCATGCTAATCTTTCTCTGTATCTTTTCAATTTTATCGGATGTCCCTGAAGGAATTCATTGGCTAAAATGAGTGGCTAATGACAAGAAGGCTTTCTCAGTAGGTTGGTCGTGGCTCGTGCTGCTATTTCCATTCCTGAAATAGAGAAGTGCACAATTTGAGTGTGGTTTTTCGTATTGGGGGATTTTTTTTTTTTTTAGGGGAAATGATACTACCAAAACTGTTTTTGTTAATGCTAGAGGTACTTCACTGTATAAAAGGCTTATACTCTTTGGCATATTATTTGTCATTAACAAAAAATGTTTTGGCGTTATCACCACCTTTTTGGTGGAAGTCAGAACAAAGCCTGATGGATATTGTTGGCATGGTACAGATTTGGACACAATGCTCTTATTAACATGAAGCCAAACTCTTGAATTATAAAAACATATATATTTAACAATGATTCATATTTAGAAGTAGCTTATCAAGGGTTGTAATTGGAAGAGCAATATTCCTTGTCTTACTTATTTCAACTTTGCTTTTTCTTCCAAAACTTGGAAATTCAAATCAGAGCAAGCATCCTCATCATCTTGTTTGTAGGGCCATGATACATCAGAAGAAAAAACCCTTTCGAAATTATTAGACCCGGCCTTCATCATATATTCTTGACGGCAACACAACCACAAGTTAATTTGAATGGTGGGGCGTTTGGATCAGCGTTTGGATCAGCTTATGCGTAATTTAACTAATTTCCTTCTCGTTTTAGTTAAAAGCAAGACATCCATCTTGAGACCAAAATATTCACAAGAAACACACTAACAGCCTAGCCCAAAACTATGCTTTGCCCGCAGTCTGAACAAAAAACTTTTATGCCAAAACTCGTATGTGTACAAAAAAAAAAAATCAAAAACACAAAAATTAGTTGTAGCATTGTTGGGCAATTACTCAATCTAATTTCAGCTGGTGGAGGACAATTACAAAGCTTTCACTCACTAAAATCCTAAAATAGGAAAGCCAACCTCATTTCTCTCTCTTTCGACATTTTTCTGCTACGATAGCTCTCCTCATTTACATATGTATAGGGGAGAGTAAAACTTATGCCATTGACAATGTTCATGGGAGTTGGAAGCTCTAGCCTGCAATGAGAGGTTAGAGGATAGACGCTGGAGTTGGCTAGCTGTATCATAGCCAATAATAAGTCTACAAAAACTTGTGATTGCAAGAGCTAACCTTGTGGTTTAGGTTTTTTTCCTTTTTGGTTTGACGGTAAACGTCTCCGAGCCAACTTACGCACACCCCGACTAATCTGCCAGCTTGCACCTCGACTAATCTCCTCCCGGTCCAATAAAAGCAAGCCATCGACTCTGGAACTAGAAGACTTGTAAGAAATTACTCTCATAGCCGAACTTTGGTCAATTGTTTGAGGAAAAAACCGACCAAATTAACCGGACTAACTTTTGAGGCCGTGATTTGGTTTATTACTCATGTGATGAGTTTGAAAAGAAACAATAGGTTATCCAAATGTACTGCATCCAGTTCACAAGAAAACAAAAGGACACTTGAAAAACTGGACCACACAAAAGTCTGGGTTGGACTTTCCCTTGGCAAACCTGATCAGCTGGGCCTGGGGCTATTTGGCTGCATCTGTATGATTGTTTTCTGGAGGAAAAAATATGGGGCTGTTTTTCTCCTGTTTGGGAAATCACCGAAATCCTTCCAAAATTATATTTTCAGTCCTTCCGTATGGTTATTGATCAATTTTGAAGAAGGCAAACACCAAAAAGTGCCCAGAAACCTCATCACATGCATGACCCAGCATATCAGTCCAAGAGGAGGGAGGCCCAATCTGTTTCTTACTATTACCATTTACCATTACATTTCCCAAATCATGTGACCATTTTCCAAGAGTTAGTCCGGTTGGTTGTGGGTATTTCCTCACATAATTGACCAATGTTCGATTCTTAGGATGACGCTGCAAAAAAGAATTTTCTTATGAATCTCCTAGTCCCGGCGTGGATAGTTTGCCTTTAACCAGACTAGGGAGGGGAATGGTTGAGGTGTGTAAGCTGACCCAAACAACACATTGCCATTGAACTCAAAAATAAAAATAAACAAATGCTCTTTATACCATGTAAATAGTATAGTGATAGTTCAAGACAGTAAGGGCAGTGTAGACTATATTTTCATGCGACCAGTGACGGCAGGAGTGGAGGCGGGCACATCAGATACAACTTGAAGTATTTCATTTTCCGTCACATATATTTTGTTATTCATGGGTCCTTCAAAATCTTGATTAATTTCCAATAGCCTCTTTATCAAATTCATCAATTTACTTGTCTCCTTCAAAATTGAATTTGGCCTGCTCTCTGTCTAATTCTACCATCTACGCATGTGCCAGATGATGATACAAAGGTTTGACGCTGTATACTACCAATCAAAACAAAAAAATACAAAATTATCGATGCTGTTTTGTATACACATTTACCTTCTCGACTTATCTTTCCAAAAGTAGACCTACTGAATTGCAACTGTTGAACTTTTTCCTATCACTCCGGCTGCTGATTTTGTCCCCACCCCTATTAGAACAAAATCAAACTCTCTCATTAGTTGAAAAATAACTCCAAATCCTGAAGAAGACATGAATAAACAAAATGGATGAACAACACTATTGATACTTGATAAAAGATGAGACGAGCAGATAAAGATGATGTGATCATGTTGAATTGTTGATACAGATCCAATGAATCTTATAGCATACTGCAAGAACATAAATCAAACCTCCAGTCCGTCATGGAAAGATCTATTTCAGCAAAAGGAGAATATCCTAAGATATACAGACCTCAATTCAAAGTCCTTGATTCTGAATTTAACCATTTGTTATTATTCCTCGGTGAGCAGCCAGATAACATATACAGACATCAATTTCATGCTATGAAGTAACTGTAAAATCATTGCAAAAAGAAATAAGGCTAAGAAGCTGAGAAATGAAATTTCATTGCAATTGCAGCTCAACCAAAAACAAAACTGCTGCAGGGAACTGATAAAAAAAAAAAAAAAAAATGCCCATCTTCAGGCCTCAAACCTTTCTTGGTACCATCAAAAAGTTTGAACACAAAATTCTCAAGCTCAGCCGTAGTATCTCATCGCAAGGTAAACTCAATCTGTCCAATATTCAATGAACATTGCATTGTTGCAACATAGGCTGAGAATAATTAACATATTTATCCCATAGCAATTTGTATTTCTCTATTCCAATCTTCAACCATGGTTTTGAGTTTCCATTGAAATGCAGGACAGCACCATTCTGTAGTAATTGCGGATCAACAGTTGTATAACCTAATCCCAAAATATGCCAGTTAGGATCCAAAGGTTCTGTCAACCCATAGAAAGTCAAAAGTCCAGGTGGCAACGTTCCCAGCTTCCACAAGGTCCGGTCAATATTCTTCTCCTGCCAGTAGTGGTAGATTCCAGTTACATTCCTTTTCCTCCACTCAACTAAATCAAAGACATTCATTCCAAATGCCCAACCACATGCATCCGGGTCAAAATGCACCCGTATTATTGGGTGAGAGTAATTCAAGTACTTATGGTATCGGTGGAATGTCTCCATACAAGTTTCTACAGCTCCATTTACGTTTCCATTCAAATCAATCGTGAAAAGTGGCAACAGATCCTTCTGAACCACAACGTCATCGTCAAGAAACACTACTTTTTCCAGTGAAGGGAAAACTTCAGGAATGTAAAACCTTAGGTGGTTAAGCATTGATAGGTACTTCGGGTTACGATACTTGACTGGGGTCTGGCTTTCATCATTATTCCCAGAAAAGTAGTAGTTCCGAGTATCTGAGTCTTGGAGCTGCTTTAGGACAGGGACGTAGGAAGCATTGAGCCAGCTGAATTTCTCAAAATTTTGAACTTCAATTGTCAATCCACGAAAGGTATTCATGGAAAACCAGGCGTTCATTGGGGCATAATTAATTTCATCAGTGACTATATGGAATACCACCAGATCAGGATTGACGGAATTAGAAGCAGTAGAGTTGACCACAACTGAAGTCGCGAGGATGTTGTCAGAGAAGACACAGAAGTGATAGAGATTGTTGTCCTTGAGTTTATTGGCAACATGGCTTCCATCGTTGAGTTTCTTCTGGAAATCTGCGTTTCTAAACCATTCAAGGGTCAATGTTATACCAAGGCAATAGAGGCTTTTTGGGACTTCCTCAGCAGCTATTTGCCCATACTTTGTGCTCTTCTCACTTACAGAACTCACTAGTTCTTCAAGTGACTCAATCCTGGATTTCAGTCTCATGATCATGGTTGCACTATCATAATGGAGTTGGTTGGCTTGATACAGAAGAAAAGCCATATTGCGGATTGCTAAATCTGATTCTGTTGCTGTCAATGGTATTTCCCTAGTTGCTGCGTTTGAAAGGAGGAGTTGTGAGTTGCGCATTTGGTCACTTAGCTCCCATGCAAAGTGAGGGTTGTTGCTTTCTTTCGCAATCACAACAAGAGCTTTTGCAAGAGCGATTTGGTCATTTAGTTGCCTGGTGATAGAGTGTGGACTCAACATTTCTTCAGTAATGTTAAAGCCTTCCATTAGTTTATTGCGCCTATAATACCTCTACAAAATAATTATCGTTTAAACTTTAGTTGGGATAATGATGAAACAAACAAAAGGAGAAATGAGACAAAGGAGCTTGCAATGTCAACTGTTGAAACAGTTTATGAACAATATTTAAGTTCGGTACACTAATATTTAAACAATTGGAAACAACTGAAATAATTTTAGCTCCAAACAACTGTTGCAACAAGTTTATGCAGAATTGATCTCCAAACTATGGTTTCAGACCTCCTGCTGTTAGCCTGTTACATGCTATGCCCCTCTCGAGCCAATAAAGGTATGTCCCTCTCAGGCCAGTAAGAAAGCCAAACATAGCAATTGTAACATTCCACCTCTGCTGAGCATGATCAAAAAATCCCCCTCTGGCCTCATACTGACGCCGGAAAGCAAGAGTGTCCTTTGCGGGTGCCTAGAACAAAGACACTCCCTTGGGGGAAGCGAACTTACTTCCTAGTTCCTACTTTAGATAGAAAGAGGCCAGAGGGGGATCAAATCAAAGTCATTGGATTTGGTAGTTATCCATTGACTTCTCTCTTTACCTTAGTGGAATTGTTTTATGTCTTTGTCTGTATGACTTTTATATGGATATTCTCTCGATTATCGTAGATGCCTTCCTACAAATGATGCAACACCCTTCTTGACGATCCCTACATCCCATTTAGCAAAGCAACCAAGTGTTCCAAGCCTTCAGGTTCCAACTCAAATAAAAACTTCATCCGTCCAATGAAAGAAAACTTGCACTGGTAAAGCACTTATGCATAATTTCTTTTACACACACAATTAAAAAAGTAATTGAAATTTTTATCCAAACACTGCACTGTCGATTCATAATAGAAACTTCATGTGGGACTGAGAAAGAGAGAATATTGATTACGGGTTTCACCACCGAGTCGGAATCCTAACTCTGTGTCTCTTGGCAGGAAATGCTCTCAATTCCTGTGAGTAAGTTGCCCTCTCGCAAGTGGACCATGGGAATTGGTCCACAGAGATTAGTTAGTCAGCCTAGCGAAAGTTTTCAAACCAGTCGATCGATTTTTTGTCATTTCTGTTAAATTCCTATCACAGAATTTCGCATCTAGCCATCTACAGAATTTAAATTCGAGTTCACATGTACACAGTCAATACCTTAACCATTGCTGATGTTGAGGAAGTTGATCCTTTTTCTCTTCCAAAAAGAGCAAAACACAGCAAAAGAACCAAAACGCCGCATAATGTGAACCAGAACACCTTGGAAATTAATCTTCTCCTCACAGCAGGCCTTCGAAAATCGACGGCTCTTCGCCTCATCTGGGTCCCAACCGGATCAAAGCTAAAACCAATCAATCAAATTTTAAAATGCATGTAATGATACACGCGCGTCCATGCAAAACAATTACTACTTATATCGAGAGAGATTGAAGATGAGGAATTATTAGGGTTTTTGTGAGGTCTTCTAGTGTGTTGGGTAATTGAAGAGAAGACGAAAATGAAAGTGGCAACAGGGGGAGAGCAGATGAGGTCGTTGCAGTTGTGAAGAAAACGATTTCTCTCACTCTACAGGTGTCGGTGCAACTGGAGCAAACTTAAAAAAAGTAAAACTGTGATGCGGTGAGCGTGGATCGAACACGCGACCTTCAGATCTTCAGTCTGACGCTCTCCCAACTGAGCTATCCCCGCAATCCGCTTAAAATATAGTTCATAATATTTAAAACAGCAATATTGAGACACAACCACTAGCTATAACACCAACCACAACAGCATACGTGGCATTGATTGATTGGTAACAAGAGAATAAACACTTTGAAACTATCTTACAACCACCAATTATACAGTGTCAAATAGGCTATTGTGGTTACTATTGTGGCCAGTTGGTGTCCCCTAGCATTGTTGTATTTTTAAAACGGTGGTTATACAAAAACAAAAGCGTAAAACCATTCGTCATGTTAGTATTTGGTGTTTTCTTGATTGCGTGTTATTTTTGGTTGATTTTCATGCACTTTATTCGTCTATGGTAATGTAACCCAGGATTTAGGAGAACGTAGTCATGGGTTTCTCCAATTATTGTTGTGCATTTCATTTGATGTCACTAGCTTAATATTTAGGGTTCCTTCTTATCTACAAGGTTTGTGGAATGAGAATATAAGGGTTCATGATCATCATGGACTCTTTCATTTCATGTTAAATGAGGACGTATGGTATAATTATTATCATCACTAAGTTTATAATATACACTTGTAGTTTCTAATGTACTTAGTTATAGAAAAGCATAAGCGTTAAACCAATCGTGATGTTATTTGGTGTTTTCTTGATTGTGTGTTATTTTGGTTGATTTTACGCACAAGTGTATTATGCATAAGTGTACCTAAGGTTTATAAGAACAAAGTCATTGGTTTTTTTTTACTTAGTGTTGTGCTTTCTGTTTAATGTCACCAATTCAATTCTTAGAGTTCTTTCTAATCTACAAGGTTCGTGGAGTGAGAATATTGTGGTTCTTTACAGCAGACTCTTTGATTTCATGTTGAATGAGTCCGTTGGGTGTATGTGGTGGGATCATTAAGTTATCATCATCAAGTTTCTTTTGCCAAACTGAAAGGGTGGAGCTATGGAAGATGGAGCAACTGCATATATCAATTTTTGAGCAAAAAGGATACGACTATGCACGCTTGCGTATGCCAAATGCACAGATGGTGCATCTTAACCATCAAACAGATTTTTGAGTGTCCAAATTTTACATAAACTATTTGTGCAAATTACTATTTGCGTGAGATAAATAGTTGAGATGAGTTATGTGCATACGGCCTACGCGAGTGTGCGTACCCATAACTGCGTTGATTTTTTAGGACAGGTAGAGTCAAGTTAATAATGGCATAAATTCCTCTAGCACATGAAGAAAAAATAAATTTGTGGATAGGAGAAATAGGTGAATACTTCGATAGTTCGATTATCACTTTGAAATAGATTAAACGGACTTGAAAGAAAGTCGGCCTTACCCACTTATTAGTTAAGACATATTGAGCCAATCTAGTAATCTGTTAACAATAGTCGGCCCGGCCCATAGGAGTGTGGCTCGGCTCCTGCAGCGGACTATCGGCGGTAAACGACTAGGGTTTCGTAACTTCTGTTGCAGCAGAAAAGAAAAACCAGAGATAACGAACTCCTCTCAAGGCCAG
Organism: Vaccinium macrocarpon; assembly: GCA_022606695.1. Taxonomy (NCBI): domain Eukaryota; kingdom Viridiplantae; phylum Streptophyta; class Magnoliopsida; order Ericales; family Ericaceae; genus Vaccinium; species Vaccinium macrocarpon. Next base: position 4,801,340 of record CM040180.1, read on the forward strand.
TTAGAGCGATGGCGAAGAACAGGAACAAGAAGAAGCTAAGAAATGAATCCTCGGCTATGGAGATCGCCTCCGATCAGACGGTCGCTGATCGCGCTCAAGGTACTAGTATATATTTCCCTCTTTTATGTCGCTCTTTTCTCATTGAGTTCCACAACTTCTTCTTCCACTGTACTATTTTTCTAGATTATTTTTCTCCTGGCCCTAAATTGAATCCTAACTATAATTGTGCAGCAATGGATACATCTGAATCTGCAGCTCTAAACCCGCCTCTCGCTGCCCCCAGCAGGTCAGTGTCAATTAAGCTCATTGAACTCAAATAGGAAACCTTTGGAATGCATGCATTGAACTCAATAAGACTAAAGATGCAAATTCCCCTGAAAATTTCTGGGTCTGGATTGATTCTTAGCTGTCTATACAAGGATTAAGGTTTCAATTTAGGTTTTTTTTTTCTTTTGCATTTGTCTGGTGCCATGTTGAGTCAAGCTGATTGGCTAGAAATGAGGAAAATGGCCAGCTTGAGTTAGAATCGTATGTTGTACTCGGTGATGTTCTGAGGGTGGTCTCATGGTCAACCATTTGTGAAGAAAAGAGTGATACTCGGAGACCCTTGGTTGTGTATTTTTTTTTTGTTTCAAGTCCAGATTGACCCTGCCTCTTGGTATCCTCTCCAATGAGACTCCTTAATTGATCATCTATTGAAAGGTTAAGAGATGGAAAAGGATAGACTTACAAAGGTTCTTTGCTCACTATTCCCTCATTCTCTCTTTTTTATATCTTTCTTGATGATGACTAAGATGTAGCTTGTGTCTGAAACAAATAATAAGTCCAACGTACTTCTTTCAGATTCTTTCAGAAAATTTCATGTTCTATATTTTTGAATCGGTGAGTTTTAGCAATGTATGTTTCTAACTTTCTGTGAAGTCCTGACAATAAAAAACGCCCTCATGTGAAGTTTTTTCGATCCGAATTGTATATGGAGTAGCTTGAGGTTCTCTTTCTCCTTTTCAGAGGGATGATTATCTTATACTTGATTTTGAGGGAGCTTTAAGTATTGGTGGGTCTTTTCTCAGTTGTGTATCAATTCTCCTAGTCTCATCCTGCTGGTCAGGGTTACCTTCTCCTCCTGCTTTGGATTTTGATGTTGTGTTTCTCTTTTAAGTGTTCTTTAATTTTTCAAAATTTCTAAATTAATAGGCAAGATTCAGAGATTGAGGTATTGGAGAAAGCCTGGGTAATGTATACGGAAATCTTGTTTCTTGGGTCATAAGATTTAGATGAGATTGGTAGGCCTATCCAGTTTATTACAATAATTAGTTACGATCAGATGTTTGAAAGTTACATACTTCCGAAGTGTACTAAGTGCAGAGGTTTATGTGTATACAAGCACCCCCATTCTGCTCACTAGTTTGTGGTGGTGGGCAAGGGTGGCCAACGGCGTTTGGGCTGATTGGTGTTTGCATTATTCAGTACTCCTTTTCCGAACCATCATAGAGCAAATCTGGATTAGGGGAAGACAAGCATGTATCATGTGTAATGATTATCATTTTAAAGTATTTAGCTTTATAAACTGAATACAAGCTCCATTATCATACACAGTCGTATGTTGTTTTCCCTTGTTTCTTTAGAAGAACTATGTCCTTTTTATCTACCAGAATTAAGGGTCTGTGGCAATGAGAAAATCCTACTTCCATTTATTTGTTTTTTGAGTCATAAATATTTTGTTGATTATCTTTTGTGAATTTCGCAATTTGCTTGTTAATTGTAATATAAGTTTGATGTAAGTGAAGTTATTCTGCCAGTTGCCTTTATTTAGCTAGTTGCTGTATTTGTATCCACGTCATTTCCTGTTTGTTCTTTCTTTAATCGAGCTCCTTTCTCATAGTAGAAGCTTGAAAAAAGGGGGTGTACAGATGAAAAGATCGAAGAATGTCCGAAAGAAGAAAGCCATAGCCAAAGCAGTGTGTAAAAGTGAGAAAGCATTGGAGAAAGTTTTGAAGCATGAAAGCAAGATATCACGAACACAATCTGCAAAAAAGCTCTACGACTGAGTGACTTAATTGCATCTGTTCTATAGAATAGGCTTAGGACCATAACATCATTTATGCTGTTTTTGTTCCATCTTTATAGTAAATTCTTTTACATGGTTGATTATGGACATCATTTTCAGTTAAACTCATCCGAGTAGTTTCAACTGCAAAATGAATTCTTCCCAACATTTTATTCATTTCAAGTTCTTGATGTTAGCACATATAGCTAGTGGGTAATCAGTTGGGCTATTTAGCCTCTTTTAATGAAATCGAATTTAGCATGTTCGAATTCGGATCAGATTTGAGCTATTTCGGATTCGGATCCATTTGGTATCGTGTACTTTGACAGGCCTGGTCCCGGATTCTAAAGTCCAATTCGTCCATGAATCTGTGCCACTAAAGTTTCCTAATACTGTAAAAAATTCTGCCCTATCAATGAATCTGTACCACTTATTCTAAACAGAATACTGGACCTATGCCTCGTCTTCTTCCATGCTTGGTAAATTACAATAGATTTGGCCCTATCATCATAAATGGACATGGTGACGGTGCAGCAGATAAGCTCAGAGGGCAATTTGCTTCCGAATTTGTTCAAGCGGTCAGGCCATGACATCAAATGAACAGAAGCGACAAAGTAGAGCACAACCCCATCTCTTCATAACCGAATGAAACAATTATCTAACCCTTCTAAGACCAGTAACACAGACGTGCCACCCCAACGAGTTTTCGTTTCTTTAATGGAGTATTTTTTTTTGGCAGTCAGGTTGATCGAACCAGTTTTATGCACACCTCGACTATTTACTTTTCTGGTCATGTCAATGGCAAAGACCATCCACACTGGAATTAGGAGATTCACAAGAAATTTCTATCTTACGTTTAGTCCCAAGAGATTCCCAAGTTTCGAACTCAAATTATGGAGAGGTTCAAATCATCAAGAAAGATATCTATTTTGTGCATCAGTACTCAATCCAGGCGCCTAGATCATCACATTCCAGGCGCCTGCATTGAGTCCAGGCGTCTGGATTCACTCCATGCAGGCGCCTGGATTCCCCTCCCCTTGCTATGTTTTGCTTCTTTATTTACTCTCTTTTGGTCATTTGAAGCATTAACAGGTCATTTATGCATGCATTCATCACAATGTAATCATGAGAATCCTTTTAAGGCATGGTAAATGACATTTTGGTAGCAAAATCTTGATTAAAATGAGGTTTTAAGTTTCTGTCTAGGAGGCCATCCAGGCGCCTGGATTGGCCCTTTCCAGGCGCCTGTATTCAATCCAGACGTCTGGATTTGCCTAATCCAGGTGCTCAGGCTGCCATACAGGTGTGATGAGTGAGACATTTGAGATCAATTTCTGTAACATCTCCGGGTAATTTAGGAGTGATTTAGTGAAATTTCAGCACCTCATCATTCATACATGACATAAGCACAAGCATCCACATTAGTTTCATTAATCTTTTTTATGCACACCTCGACTATTTACTTTTTTGGTCATGTAAACCGCAGAAACCATCCACACTAGGATTAGGAGATTCATAAGAGATTTCTATTTTACGGTTTAGTCCCAAGAGATTACCAAGTTTTGAACTCAGAATATCTGAGTTTTCAGTTCATCCTTATCGCCACTTAAACTATCCCTCCGGATTTCTTGAATATTTTCGAGAGAGAGAGAGAGAGATGAGCACAAACGGATGCCTATTGAGCAGTGAAAAGAGTTTTAAAAGAAGTCAAATGATTAGCCGAATCCGGCTGTAGGGATGGCAACGGGTAGGGTATGGATCGGAGGACCCTATTCTATCTCTAATCCCCAATTGTGAAGTTCTTCCCCATCCCCACCTTCATACCTAAAAGGGATAGTGGACAATCCACCATACCCACGTCCTATTGGGGATCGGGTATATTTGGGTAAATCCATATCTAAACTAGTTGGGAAAAAGAAAAAAAAAAAGAGAGATGATATGATCTAATTTATGTGTCATATACTAACAAAAACAACCATTTAAAACAAAATAGAATAGAAAGTTACGAACAAATAATAGTCTACCAAGATTATATATAATTTTAAAAACTACCATCATTAAACTTTTTTAACACTTAAACCATATATAGTTTTAATTCAGAACAATATACATAAATTATACCAATATGCATCCTTATATATATACACACACACACACACATACATCTATATACTACTATATGCCCGCATATACATTCATAAAAATATGTATACAATTTGAAATGGGGGCGGGTACGGGTATTCGGAGACGGGTATTACAAAATCATACCCGCTCCATTTTCAATTGGGGATTCTTTAAGTTCTACCATACCCACTCCTATTGGATGAAAAATCAAATAATATCCGCCTCCAAATAACCGGAGGTGGGCGCGGGTATCCATCGGGTTTGGAGAAATTGCCATCCCTATCCGGCTGAAACTGGAATCACATCATTCATCCTCTCACTTTCTTCTAAGTTTCTCAGCCACATGATGTTTCGGGTGGGAAGAGCAAATGCAAGTTTCACATGCACAAATACTTAACACAGCATGTGGAGCCATACCCCTCTTGATTTTTTATTTTTTATTTTTGAAAACCACAAAAAAAAAATTATATATTAAAACTTCCAACAATTATGACATATCTTTGTGTAGCAACACTTGAAGATCGAGCGGAATACAACCCGGAGTAAAAACAAGATTACGCTCTATACACTTAGAGGCTAACCAATGAGCTCCCCTATTACCCTCTCTTTTGCACCACCTGAAAATCCAATTCTTGGTTTGTGCCCAGGCTTTAATATCTTCCACAACTGCCACAATCTCCCAAGGGCAACCTCCTTTCTCATCCTCTTGATTGTGCGCAAGTGTTTGTGCATAGATTTGTTTTAATAACTCCATTGTCTAGACCAACTTACAAGTGTCACGATTAATCTTGGAGATCAATCTCACCGTCTACATCCTACTATACTGTGGTTCTATAACTTGGATGTCTAAACCAACTTACGAGTGTTGTAATTAATTTTGGAGATCAATTTTACCGTATACATCCTATACCGTGGTTCATTGCCGATATAAATTGAAGTTTACCTTGATACGTATGTTCTAATCTAAAGTTGTTTAAATTTGGTAGTTCCTGGTTTACATGGATGCTCAAAGAAGAAGGGGACAAGATAAATGTAAGAAAAGAAGTTAGGAAATTACTGCATTAGCTACCCTTTTCACACATGGCTTTTAATGGGAAAAAAAAAAAACACAATATGGTTATTTAATTGATAAGGTTAGTGGTTAACAAACCATCTGGTTTCCCAACCTAGAACCAACAACAGCAGACCAGTCCCCAACTTTTTAAGGAATCTCCCATTGCTTAACCCAGTTGCTCAACAAGAGGACACAAATTGTAATACCCAGGTTTGGTGATAGATGGTATTTAGTCCAATATTGGTTGTTTACATAAGTGGTCTTAGGTACCATGTGGGTTACTACTAGTACCTTGAGCTTAAACATTTTGGACCATGTGGTGTGTCTAGTTGATCAAATCAGGGTACTGGGTCAATGGTCTACATGGGGCATTACAAATGGTAACAGGCCCCGCCCTGGTCCAAGTGGTGGGTAGGATACACTCTGCCACCACAGACACCAAGAGAGGTTGCTGGGACTATGCAACGAGGACGTTGCATCTCTTCGGGGGGAGGGGGGTGATATTACCCTAGGTTTGGTGATAGATGGTATTTAGTCTCACATTGATTGTTTACATGAGTGGTTTTAAATATATAACAAACCATGTGAACTACTACTAGTACCTTGAGCTTAAGCATTCAGGGTACTGAGCCAGTGGTCTACATAGGGCATTACACGAATAAAAATCATTGATTAGACTACTATAAATTTATGCTCACTTCAAAAGAAAAAATATTTATTTTATGAGTGATCAAATCCGGTACTATGATAGTGTAGTATTTGATAGGAAAATTCTACTGTCCGTTTATTAGGTGGAACATTCAAACATAGTGATAAGTATGAATGAACACCTATGTTAGCCTTGAAAGGTATGGTCAGGTTGGCGATACAGGCCGGCTTAGGCTTGGTTTTTCATTTGTTAAAATAGACATTTGCTAAAATTAAGTGGGTGATTTTAGCAAATGAAATGGGGAGGTGATTTCCATTTCCTAAATTTTATTTTAGCCTTGGCCAGCAACATGTTGAAGGCAGTGTAGGCCCTTGGGCTTACATCTCTATCAATATTAGGTGCAAAGTCCTCTAGAGGTTAAAAATGTGTACACTCTGACCGATTAATTAGCATTCTTAACAGTTAAAAAAGTATTTTTATTGTCTATCTACTGAGCGGACAATAGAATGACTGTATTTAATAATCTACAATCATGAGATACATGCGTTGTATTGTAAGTTTGTAACTCTTTTTTTTTTATTCGAGACAATTGAAAACTGATGATAAATCCTAAATGTAAGCAGCAATAAAATTAAGGAAACACGTAAAATATAGTTTCTCGGTTGTTTGATAAACTCTTCGGGTCATTGTAGGCTAGTTCGTTTTGGATCAAATCCACAACAATTTGGGCGAATGTGACTCATGTATCAAAACCCATGTTTACAATTGTGATCCTTAAAATGTTGATTAGCCGTGCATGGATCCCCAAAGGTAAACTTGATAAAAACAAATTTCTCTCGTGTATCCACAATTAATCCTCCAGAACAAAGCCCCAAAGAGACTTAAGGGTTTGTTTGGAACTTATGGAAATAAAAGAAATGAAAGGAAATTAAAAAATTCCCTCTTTATGCAATGTAAATTTTTCCGCCCATTTTCTTTTCTTCTCTCATTTCCGTAAGTTGCAAACACAGCGTAAATTTCCCTAATGAGCTCCACGGTTAATCATCTCCATATACCGATTCAACGACTCTTGTCTCTGTAACCTCATCTCCTCATTGAACTTCTTTATAAACGCCTCCACACGCCGGTTCAACTCGTCCTGACTCGGCGACGGCTCCCTCTTCAACTTCCCCGACCCGGACGGGTCCCTCCTCAGCTTCACCGTGGCGGTGGTGGACCGGTCGTTGAAGGTTTCTGATTTCAGCATCGTCTGGTCCTGATGTAACACCTCTTGTAAGTGGCCCACACGATTGTGGGTTTCCCACGTGTCGGATTTTTTCAGGTGCCTCGCGAGGGGTATCGGGCGGCCTTCCGTGATCGTCTTCCACGTGTTCTCGAGCGTCTCGTGCCGCTTCGGTTTTGATACTCCCAATGTTCTACCACCTTAACACACAGCAAAAAGAAATGTTGGAATTATCCGTTCTCAAACGTTGAAATTACTCATTTCCCCTGAAAATTAAAAAATTCAGAATCCACAAAAAAATTAACTTTATAACCGTCTTCTTAAGTGAACATTAATTTTATCAATACAAAGTCGTAAGAATAATACCGAAAAGATTAGGACAAGCGCGGAGCCAAAATTTTAGGTTAATGAATTCAAAAATTAGATCTATATTTAAGTTATTTTTCTTTTTTCTCATGAAAATAAATATAACTAAAATTAAAAGGTTAACTTTAACGATAGCCTCATTTGTAGTGCTATCAACTCTCGAAAAAAAAAACTTAAGAATTTTATGCATTTTAAGCAAGTTGAAACAATATATTATGAAACTTTATAAGGTCAAAATTACAAAATTCTAACTCCAAAGTATCAAAAATCCTTACGAGAAATTAATGTGAGACCAAGTCGCCTCCACCCATGATTAGGAGTATTTTTTATATTTTCAATCGCACCTATTAATTACTAAAATATGATATGATTCATTATAATGGTGAACAATCTTGTGCATTACTATTCCCATTAAAATCTAAGACAATACTATTAACGGCAATTGATTGTCGCTCTCCTCTTTTTACCATTCAAACTCTCTTTTTTTTTTATTTCAGTAGTAAATTAAGCTGGAGGTGTAAAAAAATGATAATGAAACAGTCAGGCGTAATTTCACGAGAAAAAAATAAAAAAAGAGCGCGGATAGTTAAAAAAAATTCTTCTTTTTATAGAAACACCAGACGCGGGGAAACGGTCAAGCGTAATTTCACGAGAAATGAATGTCCAGGAAATTTTCCTGTACCCTACTGTAGAGAGAGAGAGAGAGAGAGGTACCTTCAGGAGTGGATTTCACACCCTTCCGCTGGCCGATCCTCCCTGAAACCGGTGGCCTATCATAAGACGCAACCAAATGCTCCGTCGTCGTTGAATTCTGCTGTGGGGACAAGGACGTTAAAACTGCCACCTCATCCTCACCGCCGACGATCACATCCTCCTCCGTAGCATTCAGAGCCAACGCCGTCGTTTCCGCGCTCTCCACCTCCGCCACCACGCCGTCCTCCAGCCTTCCATGATCCACATCAAAATCCTCGCCTTTCAAAACCACCTCATCATACCCATACGCAAACTCCGGCTGTACCTCCACCTCCTGACCACTCTTCTCGTCAACAATACCGTCGTACACCGCCGCGTAATCCGCAGACACCTTGATCGGTGCCGGATAAACCACCACCGTCTCCTCCGGCGAATCGCCGACGACGACCTTGCTACTCTGAAGCTTGGACGAGGCTACGATGGTGATTATGATACAGTTGACGACAACGTAAAGGTACGGCGGCCTGAGCCACGCGAGGACAGCTTCGGAAAACGCGAATTCCATTACGATCGGAACGCATAGTTTCAATACCACGGCCGTGAATAGAACACTCGTTGATATCATCACTACCCTCACCGATAACTTCGCCATAATTGTAACACAATTCCGTAACGTTCGTGTAAATTCACCCAAACACTTTTTTAATAAAACGAACGTGAATATTGCTTTCTTGAGTCGCGATATATAGCGACTGTGTTGCGTGCGCGTAAACTGATCTGAATACTGAATTGAGAGGACGAAGGGAGGGGGAAGTGGAAGGGAATTTAATGGAAGGTGTGGGCTTTGGGAGTGTTTGAGTTTAGCCCAGGGATGGGTCGTTTGGCCGCCCCAACTCCGCGTATTATATACGAGCCCAATGCTTGGCCCACATTGGGTGCCCGATTGCGTGGAACCGTGGTCCTCACAGAGATGGTCTTTTGATGACACGTGGTGGTGTTTTTTTCTAAATTTGGTGTGAACTGTGAAGTGTTCGACTTTTTATTTTTATTTTGACGCGTTCCAACTTCAAACGTGGAAAAATTGTCCATGATTGCTCCTGCTGGGTATATGCTTAATTTTAAGTGTTCACTCCATCTATGGAGTGCATCCGATCGGAGGAGGGTCTCTGTGGTGTCTAATTTGAGAGGTTTTTTTTTTTTTTTTTTTTGAAATGTCAATGGCTGTGTTTGGATGGGTTTTGGAAAAAAAAATTTGAGAAGAAATTTTGAGATAGTGTTTGGTTGAATTTTTTAAAATGATAATAATGAGATAATGATTAGAGAGAGATAGAGAGAAAGAAATGAAATAATGAGGTAATGAGTTGAAAGAGATTCTTTTTTAAAAGAATGAATTTTTTGAAAAGAATTTTTGAAAATGGAAAGAAAAGGAAAGAGAACAAGACCAATAATTTTATAGAAGAAGAAAGACACTATGGGCGGTCTTTTTTACAAGATGCACTTTCTAAATCTAGGAATACAACCCCAGGAAAAAAATGTAACTACAAACCTACCATTTAGTTCTTTATCCAAGTAAACTCTGAGACGTATGTTCTCTAATTAATAGTTTAAATTATACTTTTGAACGATTCCAATTGAACACTATAGAGATCCATTCTCCATGAAATGTTACATAGATGGTTGAGTTTGTACGTGTCTTACAAGTACTCTACTAGTAAAATTTTGTCTTTTTTATGTGATTATAGAATTCACTTTTGTTTTTGGTAATTTAAATTATATTATACAATAATAAGACACTTTGCAAAAATCATGATGTTTTACATGATCGGTGCTATTAAAATAATTATGTCGTTGAAGTGGGGAGGCATAGCAATACAAAATAAGAAAATTGCTTGATCAAAGAGCCTCTAAATTGGCATAATCATACGCTGAATCTAAAGTTACTTCATTTATTTTTACTATAACGGACTTAACACTTTTTTTAAAAAAAATTTAAATTTCTATGCAAATGGGGTATGGATGACGTGGTGCCCCTCCTGCACATCCGAGCCGTCCAAAAATGCATCGGACGGCTCGGATGAAAACACACTTTTTCTTCTCTTTTCTATTTTTTTTTAAATTCGGATTACACTTTTAATTTGGACCGTTGGTTGCATTATTTGGACGGCCCGGATGTGTACCTCCCCTAACCCAAAATTTCCTCTTTTTTTTTTAAAATTTCTATGCAAATAGGGTATGGATGATGTGGTGCTCCTTCAGCACATTTGAGCCGTCTAAAAATGCATCGGATAGTTCTGTTAGAGAAACTTGGTAACAATAAAAAAAAATGGAGTAAAAAAAATAAAATTGTGTGTGAAGTTTCACTCGCCACTAATCTCGAGATAAATTTATTTGTCATGATTGATGACCACGGTCCACGACTGTAATTGGACGAGAAGTTTATTCGGTCAAAACTAATACTCTATTACTACGTGATTTAGGCCTAGTTTTGGCTAAATTTGGTTTTTGGTTTATTGGATTATTTAGTTTTGTCCTCATTCAATTTTTTTTTGCATTTGTTAGTTTTCGGTTGATTTTTTGAAGTTTCTTGGCTTGTCTCGACGAGAGGAATCTAAAAAGTATAAAATTATTAGCCAAACTTAAAATTTTGTGAATAAAGACAAAAATAAACCAATTTTTGTCTTTATTCACAAAATTTTAAGTTTGGCTAATAATTTTATACTTTTTAGATTCCTCTCGTCGAGACAAGCCAAGAAACCTCAAAAAATCAACCGAAAACTAACAAATACAAAAAAAAAATTGAATGAGGACAAAACTAAATAATCCAATAAACCAAAAAACCAAATTTAGCCAAAATCTACCTTAGTTTTGAACTTCATGGCGCAATAGTCAAAAGTCGGCAAGGAAGGTTAAAATTTGGGCTGCCCTCTATTGCCTGACAAATAGCCAAAATCGGGATCCAGTAGAGCCCCATCTGTGTTGCACGGTGTAACGTCTAAATTTTAACCATTTAAAAGTGTTTTAAATAGTTTGAGTTTTAAAAAGACTCTTCCATGAGCACTGTACCGTAATTTTTATTTTTATTTTCAAGTGCTCAAATTATTCTATATGCTTAATTTTAAGTGTTCACTCCAACCTTTGTACATGGGATCGGACTACGACTCCCCGAAGCGTTTAATTTGAGCCGCATGTTCAATAATTGATGACTCAGATTATCTTACATGTAAGATAAGTATATTAGATGTTAGACAACACTTAAAATCTTAGCTATTGAAAATAGTTTTGGACATACGTATGGCACGATAGTCTACACGAGCCGTTTCCCATGGGATTTTACGTAGATGATGAGGTTTTGTACGTGTCTTACAACTTACAAGTACTCTACTAAAATCCCTTCTTCTTTTTTTTTATGTAATTATAGAATTCACCTTTTTTTGGTAATTGAAATATTATTATACAATTCGCTTATAAGACAACTTGCAAAAATCATGATATTATACATGATGGGTGCTATTAAACTAATGATATTACGAGTGTTCTTGATTTTTCTTGCAGAAAAATAATTCATGTTAAAATAATTATCTTTGTATTTTTAATTACTTTTATGTATCCTGTTTGATGACAATCTTTGTACTAATTGGAAAAAATTCATTTGGTCAAAACGCAGACTCTTATTAGAGTACGTAATTTAGTTCTGAACTCCATGGACTCTATTGTCAAAAGTCGGTAAGGTCAAAATTTGGGCTGCCCCCTATTTTGTAAGCCCTCATCCCTAATCTGGAAGCGGGAGTCCCGTAGTAAGGTAACTTACTATAGAGTTGTAGTGAGTCTCATCCGGCCGTCAATCTCAGTACCGACCGCTTGGATGTAGTCCAAACTCTAAATGATCTGAGCCGTTCATTGTTTGAATTAAAATCCAAGAGTTTATTATCGAGATGGATGATCGAATGAATTCACTACAACTCTGTAATGATCCTCTCACTACAAGGATTAATCTATTCTTCCCAGAAAAACTCGCCGCATTTGATGCCCTAGTAATTAAAGAACAAAATTGATTACTCCATTCTTGAGCTTTCCCAAGATCTAGATGTTAATAATAAATTTCTTGGTTTAATTTGGGTAATGTATTTTGGGAATCTTATGAATATTTCATGTTCTAATGTCTTTTTTATATTCGAAATCAAAACCGCGTGTTCATCAGAAAGTGTGATCTAGTACTAATCAAATCTGATATATATATATATATATATATATATATATATATATATATATATATATATATAAACAAAAAAAGAAGTTCTAATTAAAAAATGCAACACCATTTCCAACTGCAATCTTAATTCACCGTACGTCTGGGTACAGTTTTAGGATCCTAAATTGATAACTTAATTTAGTAAAATGGGTGCAATGGTCCCATGGCTGATGGCTCTCGGCACATGACAAAACAGCTGGCTTGGTTTCAAGAACGAAACCACACTTTTCAGTAAAAAAAATAGCATGTGGAATTAAGGAAAGGATAATATACACAGTACACAAAGTTTAGGTCTTAATCGTTTTTATTTTCTTATTTATTTTTTTGTTTTCCGAGATTAATTTCTGACTTGAATTATGGGCGGATAACAATTGATCGGATCTAAGGTGGCTATCATATATACCCACCCACCCTGAGCCCGCCCCGCCTCTATTGCGGAAATGAAAACGCAACTAGTTTAGGCTAGGATCTCATCCTGATACTCGCCCCAATATATATGTATACATATGAAATAACATTGTAACCCATATATTTTCATTTAATTTTGAAAGTACCAAAACATATACTAAAGAAAATATTTCATTTTAGAATTAGGGAAATTTCAGGTCTATTTGTTCCATTTTTTTGGTTGACAATAGCCTGTGATAATTAGAGTAGGCATGTACTCATGAATGATGGTTGTCTAGGATCAAATAGGTAAGAGAGAGAGAGGGGAGGGGAGGGTAGGGTAGGGTAGGGTAGGGTAGTATAATTATCTGACAAAGTAGGGGATGGGGGTAGATTACTCTCAAGTTAGGAGCGGGGTAGGGGGAGTTCTCCTCAATTTAGGGTAAGGGTAGGAGTAGATCAAAACCCACCCCTACCCGCCTCTTTGCCATCCCTAATCGTATCCCCATTGTGCCAAAAACGAGCTCTAGTGTATAATTTTGAATATAACATTAACTTGTTATTTATTGAAGGAAAAAGTCCCGAACTTTACACCCCACGCAACGAAAAATTGGCTTTCTCAATTTGCTTTTCGTTTCTTGAAGCACGATGATGATTTATGCCACAAGATCAAGTAAATTTTGGTGCCCCTAAAATGCACTCTAAGGCACACAAGGCTTGTAATTAAGTCTCCACAAAAGCATTAGCAAAACCTAGAGTATGCGAAGTATCAAAAGATTCAACCATTTTCACCTCCGAGAGATTTTTTTTAGGAACAGGCAAGAGCAGTACTTGCATTGAAATTAAGAAACGATTACGTGGCCAAAAAATTGGGAACCGGGGAGATGCTGTGCAGCCTCGTGCTACGTGGCCTCGTGCTGTGCGGCCCATTTCGGCGCCGCTCTGGCACTGTTTCGATGATCGGAGACGTCTACCGTGTAGAGTTCGTCGATTACTATGATTGTACCAAAAATCAAGTCGATCGGATATCGGTAAGTGCCTCATCGGAACACAAATAAGTTATTTAAAAAATAGAACACACACATCTTGAAACATTAAATGAAAACCATTGAAACCATTTTTTATCAACATATTTGTGTCCTGATGAGCACTTAACAATATCATAACGGTACCAGCGTAGCGCCGAAATGAATCCGCACAGCTCGCTGCGCAGCACCCCTGTTTCCCAAAATAATGGCCCACATAAATACAGAAAGAAGCTGCAAAAAAACAAAAACTGAAGAAAGCAACAAAAACACAACAAGAACAACAAAAATCAACCAAAAAGTCGCAAAACAGCAATTGTAGTGAAAAACCAACGTAGTCCACTCAAGCAGGGGAGGAGATAGTAAGCAGGGGTGTTTAAGAAAATCGAAAAAGCCGTGAAACTGGTCGACCAAACCAAACCGGTCTATTTGGATTGGTTTCTATGGTTTAATGGATTGGTTTTGGTTCTAAAAAAATGAAAACCGGATATTTTGGTTCAGTCCCTGATTTCAAAATTAGAAACCGTGATTTGAACCGAACCGGTCCGTTATACAATATAATATAATATATACACTCCTATATACCAACACATGCATGATAATTTTGTTAGTTTTAAGTTTTAATATTGTATCTGCCATCTATATCAATAATGATATTTTAATAGTTACTTTAGTTTTTGATGGACTCCCTAATCTATTTGTGCGTTGGTATAATAGTAGTAGTAATTTTACGAAGGATTTGCAAATTTGTGGACAATTTTTTTTTTGCAAATTTTGAATGCTAACATGGTTTAGAAGCGGAAACCGAACCAAACCAAACCGGACCAATCAAATGGTTTGGTGTGGTTAGGTTTTATATGTGTAACAATCTGGTTATGGTTCTTAATTCTTTGGAACCATTAGATATGGTTTGGTTCCCGGATTTCAACAAAACCGGTCCAAACCGGACCATGTACACCCCTAATAGTAAGGGTTGGGGTGGACCACGCTGGGTTTCCTTCAGTTATATGGAGTACATCAAAAGAGAAATTTCAATGAAATTTAACTTTGAGTCCCATCTTAGATGATTTTTGAGATTTAAAAACGTGTCGGATTTCACTTTCATAGATTGTTAAGCTAATTTTGTTCTAGTTTGATGAATAATCAATCTTGAAATATGTATTTTGGCCATTTTCTTTGACTATGAAATGTAAGGATATTGGTAGTTGTTCTTTTTTAATCCTAACTCCGCCATTGCACTCAAGAACGGATTTTGTAAGAGTTAGATCTGCATCAAGATAAAGTACTAGTTCCGTCACCGTTGCCTTCGTCGCTATGCTGCTTGTGGAACCTACTACCACCACCTTCTTCAGAAGCCATTTGATGCTGGAGCTCAAGATTCATCACAGAATTATGGGAAGAGAGAATTTTAAATGAGAGGACAAGACGAAGCTTCTAAGTCTCCCTCGAGCTTACAAGAGGAAGCTTCTATTTCATTTTGGGTTGTCTCTTAATAAGTATGTGTTTGGAAAAGTTAATGGCTAAAAATATGTATAATTAGTTATTTGCCCTTTTGAAAGTTAGTTGTAAAGAGTTCATAGGTAAAAATGAAAGATAATTTTGGAAAGTAGAGGTAAAAATTGGTGTGAAAAGTATAATGATAATGTCTTTTTAATAAGTTGGATCTACGAAACCACACATTAAAAAAAAGAGACAGAGGGAGGGTATGACTACAAAATTAAATCTATTGCTGAAAAAATGGAAAAAGAAAAATGCTTACCTGTGAGTGACAATCTCTGTGTAACCCAACCACACCTCGGCGACATTAGATGAAGATAACACTTATCTTTACACTTAAGTGATAATCTCTGTGTCATTGTCTTTGGCCAACTCGATCTCTACGCAGGACAAGAAACGAAATTATGGGACTAAATTGTAAGTGGGGTTAAGTTTAGATTTAGTATTCTTCGTCTCTTTGATTAGAGTGAGATAAAGATACTCCTTCCGTCCCTATTTAAGTGATGATGTTACTATTCCAGCTAGATTCGAAAGTTGTTTATAATTTTCAAGCTATATTACATAAAATATGCAATATGGATCTTATTTTATAGAAATCAATGAGTTCTAAAATACAATTTTTTCAAAAGTACATAATATATTATAGATTGAAAGTTATAGAAAATTTAAAAATAAAGTCAAAAAGTGAAAGTAGTCATTTAAAAAGGGACAGAGGGAGTAATTAGTAGAGATTTTTTTTTATCATTGGATGATTAGGGAGAGAGAAAATATTCTTTACACAGGTGGTGTAAACCAAAATTTTCTCCAAATCGATTGTATTGCGTCATGTGTAATCCAGGAAAGTAAGATTAACTAATACCACTTCGTTAGTAAGATTAACTAATACCACTTCGTTAGTAACGAAGTGGTATTAGTGTGAGCCCTAATGTTCCCCTAATCATAATTCCATATTCCTAGTTCTATAATCAAAGAAGCCCCAAAAGTTTTGCTTTTTAAACATAAGTATCCAATTTTTTTTTCGGACAGTAATAATAATAATAATAATAATAATAATAATAATAATAATAATAATAATGTGTTTTGTCAATAAAAACTAATAGATGCTAATTCGGGTGCAATAATTCTGATTCCATCACTGCCTAAGAAAGCTCATCAAGGAAGACCTCATTTATTTTGGGATAATTCTGCGGGTAGCAATAATCTGTGCACCGATGCACAAGTAGGTCTGCGATTCAATTACTTGATCGCACAAAAGTAGTATATTGGATCAAACACTTGCAGTTGTCCGATTGAACAAATTAATTTTCAGTCGGCCATCCTAATAAAAAATTAAAATTTAATGAATGGTACGGATCAATTGTGCAAGACCCGGAAATGAACCCCACAGGCCGATCTGTGCACGGTACCCATCGACGGGTTCATTAACTTGATCGTCCAACGCAAAAAAAAAAGCCTATTGTGAGAAACTTTATGTTATCTTGTGAGAGCAACTTAGCAACCCACATGTTGTTAGTCTTCCACGTTAGCCCACCCTAAACCACTTATGACTAATATTCCTAATGGAGCAAATAAGGTGTTGCCAAATATAAACACAAGCCCAATCACTCAAGTAATCATGATTTGTATAATGGTCAATGGAAGGTTTAGATCGATGTTTCAGCTACCAGATAAAGATTAAGCGGGGAGATTAGTTCGTACGTGGGACATGTTACGAGCGTACATGTGTGTACCCAGTTGAATTTAGAACGGATTGCGTGATGTTTAAGTGTGTGAACCACAAGAACTTTGCAGCTTGATTTAGATCCCTCACCTATTCCCCCCAGTCAACGTCGTTAAACTGTTCCATTCGAATGCTGATTTTGACTTGTGCGGACAGGGAAATTTCATTTATTATTGTTTGATAATATCGAATTTACGGTGACAGAGAATTGAGCACGCAATTTTTGTGTGTGTGGATGTAGACGTACAGTCAGAGCACGTATGTTTGTGTTAATGTAGGCATCGGGATTTCAACCGAGGCCAAAGAGTGTGAGTTGAGATTAAACTCTTTTATCCTTCTTTACTACACATATTTGCTCGAGCAGCGAGTGATGCCTCCCTAGTGAAAAAAGAGAGGCACTTGAGCTCCTTATTTTGACCCGGGGATTATTCAGTATTAATTGGATATTTTTTGGAAAATTGCTTATTTTGACTTGTTTGGAGAAAGAAATAAAATTGCTTATTGTTTGATATGTTGAACTTGTGGTGATAAACAAAATTGATTGGGCACGCAATATTTTTTTTGTGGATGTAAAAGTTCTGTTCAATCACATGTGTTTGTGTTAATGTAGGCGTCGGGATTTCAAACCAAGATTAGAGTGTGAGTTGAGATTAAGCTCTTTTAACCTTCTTTACTACGGAACAATATAAATTAACGAATATTGTGACTAAAGCTTTTACCACGCACATTCGTTCGAGCAGTAAGTGATGCCTCCCTAATAAAGAAAAAAAAAACAGTTAAGCTAGTTTTATGGTCCTTAATTTGACTGGGGGATTTTTCTAGGGGTGAGCAAAAAATCCGTCAAACCGTGAATCCAGTCCAAACCGATTCAAACTGATTGGTTTGGTTTGGTTTGGTTTTTTAGTAGCGTGGTTTGGTCATGATTTATAAAAATTAGAATCCGTATTCAATGGATTGGTTTGTGGATTTACGTTTATGGTTCTGGTTCCAATCCGATCCGAACCGTGTATATTATAAGTCAACTAACTTCCTAATTGATGTTAAAAACAAAAAGTAACTTCCTAATTGATGTTAAAAAAAAAAAGTAACTTCCTAATCTAACTTCCTTATGGTGACTTTATAATATTTCATTTATTAAAAAAAAAAGTAACTTCCTAATTGATGTTAAAAAAAAAAAAAAAGTAACTTCCTAATCTAACTTCCTTATGGTGACTTTATAATATTTCATTTATTAAGATAAGACAATAAAACTTAAGGCATTCTACTCTTATTTTAATTGGTTGATGTTAGTGAGTGTTTGTTATTTTAATGGAATCAGATTTTATATAAGTTTTGGGTTTTTTTTTTTTTGAAAAGCAGTTTTGGTTTATTAATCTCCACAATTTTAAGTTCACTAAATAGTTTACGAAAATGATATCTCAATTTTAAACAAACCGTGGTTCGAAACCAATCCGATCCGTATTTTAATGATTTGGATTGGTTTGGTTCTATACATTTTATGGATTGGTTTGGTTCTCCAAATTCATAATCCGTATGTAGTGGACTGGTTCTTGGTTTACTACAAATCCGAACCAATCCGGTCCATGCTCACCCCTAGATTTTTCTGTATTTATTGGATATTTTTTGAAAAATCGCTCACGTTATTGTGTGATTGGAAAATTATTGGGTCTACTTCTCCCTCCTCTCTAACAAATGAAATTAGAAATGGTTGATCTTTGATAACACAAGTGTTCGGATTAGTTTACATTCACTTTGATTAATCATTCACTCTAATCATGAAAATAGAAATAATTGATCATGATAATGGAAACAAAAATGATACATACACATCCACTCGGACACACTCTGTCACACCCCCTCTCACATGTGGGGTGAATCCCTCTCGGGTTCGTCCTCTCACATGTGAGAGAAGGTGTGGTAGAGTGTATTCGAGTGGGTGTATATGTATCATTGTTGTAACGAAAAACAAACCA
This sequence comes from Vaccinium macrocarpon, assembly GCA_022606695.1. Lineage (NCBI taxonomy): Eukaryota > Viridiplantae > Streptophyta > Magnoliopsida > Ericales > Ericaceae > Vaccinium > Vaccinium macrocarpon. The sequence goes on from CM040180.1 coordinate 4,820,346, forward strand.
AAAAGAGAGCCATTTTCAAAGAATCAAAGTGATGTGACATGACTAGGTAAACCACTTTTTGCTGATGTTGGAAAGAGGACTCGATGGTCACTCAAAATCAACTAAAATGATACTTCATCAATTTCTTTTACTACCATTTATCCTTTACAAACTATGACCACATGCATAACCCAAAGGGCTTATCGCTCATGGGGCCACATGACGACATAACCAAAAGGGGTTCGGCCAATTGGACATGTGAAAACAATAAAGCTTGTCGCTCATGAAGTCGCATGTTCAAATCTTACAGTGACCAAACATTTCAAACCTTGAACCTACTGGAGGATTTACTAAGTTGTTAACTTTAAGACCGCGAACGTACTCGAAGTGCACGCAGACTGATCTGAACATTGAATGTTCATAGAAAGAAACTACGACCACAAAACTTACTTACTGGTTGTCGTTTCCATAATGGGAATGGTGTGGTAACGTCAGCTATTGAAGTTTTAAGTCCAAAGTCACCAGTCTCGTCCCATCTGTTTGTAGCCGCAACTATTGACTGATAATTATAGTCCCATGTTTTTCTTTGTAGCTCTCAATTTGTTCTTTTCATTCGTCAATGATAAATTGTCCACACTCCCACCAACTGACCAATTATTTCTCCAAAAATCGGCACTAGTTGCCAAACAATTTGTTTTATTTCCAAATTTTTCTACACCAAGATACTCCTACGAATTTTCAACAATCTCCTTTTGCACCTCAAGTTTGAGCTTTCAATTCTCCACCGACCAAAATGAGGTGCACCAAGTTTGTTTTATTTTTCTTTCACGTTTTCTGGGTTTTTCCACCCCTTCGTTTTAAAGAAACCAAGAGAAAAATGAGTCAAGCAAATGAGAGAACGCGACAAACTCTCCATGTCGCACACTTCGTTTGTCTATCACTCACTAGTGTACAAGATAACACACAAATGGGAGTCGTACCCCAACCATGGACTTTCTGAAGACCCTAATTGCCAAGTAAACTATCACTGCAGCAATTCCTAAGGTAACACATTTCTGCTAATATTAGATTGGTACGAATACGTATCTTCCCAATTTATTTTACTAAAATCCATGTCCTGTACTCCTACATGTCTTCCTAATACAGAAGGTTATTTTACTAAAATCCATGTCCGGTACTGCTATCCAGGGATCCAACGACGATTTTTTACGTCACAGCAACCAAACACATGCTCCTGACCTTTTAAGTTTACCCTTTCAAGACAGGAAGATTATGCTAAAAAGGACAGCAAGATTATCTCATCTCAATACAAATTAACATATTCTCTATAACCATAGTCCATCCAAAACAAAACAGCATAGCAGGATCAATGAATGTGAACCCCACTTATTAATCCACCCACATACACCTATCCCTTTAAATGAATTCACTGCCCGTATCGAGAAAGAGAGTGAAGTAAATATGACGACAAAGAATAAGAAAAAGAGAAAAGTCCCGCCTCTACAAAATACAAAGAGTGTACACATGGGAAGAACCTTCAAAATGCTACCTTCTGTAAATGGATTCCTTCAGCATGCTATAGCTCAATCCAAATAATCAGTTCCCCACGGCAGCATCTCTCTCAGGACTTTGAGAAAAACCCTTGCGTCAACGAAGAGAAATCATATTCGCTTCCCTTCTGTGTAACACCAGAAGATGAGATTGGGGATGCTGATGGTGCTTTATTTGTTCCGGTAGATTGCACACCATTAGTAGAAGCATTTTGGCCCATAGTATAAATGCTGCAATGAAGAAAAGGGAAGGGATAAAATTGAATTTTCGATGCAAGTGCACAGGATCTCGGCTTTTACATGACCTGTGGTATGGTGTCGGGCTATGAAGCACCAACACTTCTAGAGGTTGCCGCGTCCACGTATTGGACACGGGGACACGCGTGTCTCACGCATGGACAGGTATTGGACACGCCACGTGGTGTGTCCCTTAAATTAAATTATTTTTTGGAGAGGGACACTCGGGGGACACGGCATGGACACGCGTGTCCCATATACTCTGTGTGTGTGTGTGTGTGTGTGTGTGTATTATGCATTTAATTTTCATTTCAAGGATATCAGGACATTGCAAAATACTCCTTTTGCTTAAGATGATCTTGAATGACACCATGACCAGCCGATCACAATAAAATTGTTTTCGTATTCATGATACAATATTGATCCATCAAACATGTGGTTAATAAAGCCATGAGATTGACCCCTGAAAGACTCTGAAAAGTACCTTGCTGATGGAAATGGCACAGGGCTCCCAACTGGCAGTGTCGATCCCACGTTTCCCATCTGACTCAGGCAAAAATAACATGAGTACTCAAATTCTATACAACATGTAATAATGTAGACTTCAAAATATTCTACCTGCTGCATGTATTTCTGTAAATCGTTATTTCCAGCAGCTGGAGTCATCATTCCAGGATACTGGAAACCAACGTTCGGCCAGTTTGGGGTGGGTAAGGTTGTACCATTTGGCCCAGGTTGAGCATTTCCAGAAAAATTTGGCAACACACCACCTGCTTTAACTGCAGCAGCCATAAGGAGGGACTGCTGCTGTGCCAACATAGCAATTTGCTGTTGGTGAATAGCAAATGGCGACACCATATTGGACTGCAAAACATGCATGGAATAAGATTAACTACACCAAATCCCAAAGTTGAAGTACCAGCAAGCAGTAAAGTAATCCAAAAATATTGTCGTTGTTGGTCCATCAGTTGTCTATTAACAGAGCATTACAATATCCATTATTAAACACCAACTGTACGTCGTATTTTAACACAGAAACAAGACTTCTTCCATTGATAAAGCCAATCAGCAATTTACCTTATCAAAAAGGCTCATAATATCAGTTTTAGCATCTTTTTTAGGCTTTTCCAAGACCGAAGAAACTACAGAAGGGGAGTCTTGAAACAGATCTTCAATACCAGAAGTAGAAGTAGAAGGCGTCTTCTTAGCATCTGGTTCGGTCGAGACAGTTTTATCTGCAGCTGATCCTTCAGCAGCCGCTGCAAAGGGTCAAGAGATGATCAATAAATGCAAGGACACCATGAAAGTAAAAACAATCTTGTTCAAAATGAGGCAAACATAGACATACATTGGAAACCTGCCCATGCATTATCATCAGCAGAGGCAGCCTCTGAACTATTTTCACTAGGACCATCCATTGAAAGCATGTTGAAAAGATCAGTAGCAAAATCAACTGTCGGGGGAGAGACATCTGGACTAGATTCTACTGCCTGCTTTGCCGGCTCAGTAGACGTAACTATTGGTTCCGACTTCTGGATGATTTGTTGAGACTTTGGCGCTGGAGGAACCTATATGGAAGCCAATTCAGTAAGGCTCACCATTTCAAAGCTTTATACCGCACATAATGAAGAACTATTGTTACAACATAAACATGCAATGCAACAAATAAGGAAGACAAACAATGAAAGATAGTATTCTACATACAGGTTCGGGTCCTTTAGGGGGTATAGGTAAACTAATTCTCGTAGCCGGAATGCTCTGCCTCGTACTATGTTCTTGAAAGTTTCTTTTCCTTTCCTCAGATGAATTTTCAGAACTGCTACTGTGGCCATGTCCACTCCTATCCACAGGTATGTGCCGCTGCACAGAAGCCTTGTCTTCCAAAGCTCTAACAGGTGACTTTGTATTGTTTTCTTTAGGAATCCATCTTTTATCTTCATACCTTTATTAAACAAACAGGAGTTGTCCACTTTAGGCTGAACAGTAATTAGAATAGGACGGCAGTCATTTATTGTGTTTGCCAAGGTGAATGGGATAATAAAAGGTACAAAAACATACTTTGCACGAATGAAATTCTCAATCCCAACTCTATCATAATTAGGTGGTAGCTCTGCTTCCCAATAGCTATTTGACTTCTCATTTCCCATTGCTGCATATGGAAAAATCACTATCAACAACCAACCACTAATTTTCTAAATCTTGAACCAACATCAACCAAAAAGAATTGAGCATGGGTATTCAAGAGAAGCTCACACTGAATAAATGCAACCTGCTCAGGAAGCCATGTGTCCAGGGTAGCAGATCTCACCTGTGAAAGAAACCATCCATAAAGACGCATAATAACTCCTGCTTGGTCAACTCTGTTTAGAAATAAACAATTTTACAGCTCTAGAGTTGCACCTAGTTATCAATTTATTTCAACCTGTGGCCCAGCCACCTGAGGGCTTGGAAACTTGCTAACAAAGAACATAACACAAGAAGGTGCTGAAATCTGGAAAAGGGCATTGACAGCCCAACCAGATCTATAGCCACACTGATATCATGCGGACATATACATCCAAAGGTAACTCGATCACATAACTCGTGGAGATTCACCAAACATAACAGGGTACAATGCCATGGCATTGGTAGCTTATCTTTGATGATTAGTTTACAGGAGCAATGGTATCAATAATTTATGCAGACAACCTAAAAATAACTGCAATGGAAAAACTAAATATACCTGCACATTAATCAAATTTGACTTGAACCTGCTACTGCTATCCAAGACTTGGTAAGTTTATGCATGTGATATAGTAAAAATAGTAGGGAGTAAATATAACAACACATTCAGTATTCTGTAATTTCAGGCAGAAGGTTAGGGAAGCAACAAATAAAGCCGCTGTAGAAACTGTAAGGCATGTTTACACCTATAGGTGCGCATCTGCCTTGTACACTGGGATGGACCAAGGCAGGGAGCATAAAAATTTGGCTCAAGGGAGTTCAGGCCTTTAGCTGAGCACTCCCCAAAACATGAGGTAGCGTCAACATTCCCACATGCAGGTGATTGACTCAGATAAATCAGCCTGATGGCCAATGGGTGATCCCAAGGGGAACAGGGAATAGGAATGAAAATTACATGGTCATTTCCTAGTGGTAGAATGAGTATCCATAATCAAACTTTCTCTACTCTTTCTTCTCTCCTTATTATGCAATATGCATAAAATAATCTCTATACTTGTATGAAATATGTATATCATTAAAGCTAAGATGTATAAACAGTACAACATTTAAGAGACCCAACGAAAACAAAATCCCAGATGTTATTGAGCATATTCCAGCCCCCTAGAAAACAATGCCAATGCAGAAACTATCACCTTCGATATGTGGACTCCAAGACTTCTGTGGATTCCAGAACATTGCATGCATATGAAGATGCCAAGATTAACACTTGCCCACCGCGGACCCCTGCAAAAAAACTGAGTCAATGCCAGGCTCAAAAATCAAGAATAGATAGCAAGTATTGTTCAATCAATGGCATGTAGCTACTTTGTAGATAATGAACAGATACCATTATTTTCTAATCTGGTTTTATCCATATTTATTTTTTGCATAATTTTAAGAATTTCATCATTTTTCATAGTTTTCAGAAACATACTTGCATTTGCAGTCAGCGCATTCCCTGTTCTCTGGCAATTTAAGAAGCCCTTCCAGTATCTGAAAATGACCACACAAAAAAAAAAAAAAAAAAAAAACTGAGTACATTTGATCAATATATGTACATGAAGGGTACAGGCTATGGATAAAGAATGGCAACAATAGAAATTATCTTTCTTAAGTAGGTGGGGCCTTCAATCAGAAGGGCCAAGGCCTCCAATATCATATATCCCACGGCCAAAACTGGAATGGAAGAAAAAACCAACAAAAGTAACTACCCACAACAATAACATAACCCATTTAGTCCCCAATAATTAGGGGTATGGGCGGGGGATGGATAGGAGACAGACCTAAACTTTGGCAATAAATGCACAAAGTGGTTGATCCCAAAATACCACTGAAATAGATGGATTTGAGACAGACCTAACATTTGGCAATAAATGCACAAAGTGGCTGCTCACAGAATACCACTAAAACAATGCACCCCCCCCCCCTAACGTCAAGTTTGATGCGGAATCATGCCCTTAAATCAAAGCCAAAAGGCATCAAAAAGGGCAGATCCAAGAATCATTTTGATTTATGTGCACATTACCATGCTTCTTTCATTCAGCATCCAGAGCATTGGCGTTGCACAAACAACAAAAGTAACGACCCAAAAAAAAAAAAAATTATGCAACAATGACGTCAATCGTTCTTTCCTTTTTGTTTCATTTGCTTTCGATTGATTGTGTAGGCCCTCTGGGAATTAATTTGGAATTTACACAAAAGGACAGTGTTCAAGAGCCAAAAGTACTTGACGAATGCTTTGAATTCAGAACCAGACCACAGTACTAGACCACGGCATCAATAACAGCATCTAGCAGGCACCCAAGGGTCCTACATGATCTACACTACCAGCTAAGTTTTTGCGATACATAATTTATTTATGCCGAGTCCCTCAATTTGCTATACCCACTGAGAGCATCCAAGATGCATTCCATCATTCAGAAAGAAGTAAAGTGCGATAATTCGAACTACCGGAAAGAGAAACTGAGCATTTAGAGCAGGCAATAGAATCAACAGATGGGCGGAAGCAAGCACAGTAAATAACACAAATAATCCATACCAAATCAACCAAACAATCCACAGTAAATTACTGCCTTTATTCAATTGTCTTGTCTTGAAGATGTACCCTCACTTGTCTATTTACCTAGAAGTCAAAGAAATGATCACGTCCCTCCAACTATCAATCCACTAACACGAACGCTCGAATAATGTCTCAATGTTGTATCAGTATCAAGAAGTGCAATCAGGATCATTAAAATGAACTTTTACAGAATTTGTCTAGTTTATATATGCAATTCTATTATGTCATGATTCACAACTGTCGTAATTGTGATTCTCAATATGGTGATAATCATGCAAAGGCTGCAGCAGCAGTAAAGGAATCAGGCACAGGCATAACTTTCTATCTCAAAAGAAAGGGTTAGAGTCTAAGAGAGAAACATGTCCAAAAAACGTTGCACAAATGCCTGCATGACATTAGCATGAGAGCGCATCAAGAATAGCATGTTCTTCCTCCCCCATGAAGTTTGCAGCTGAAAGTACTCCAATTCTCTAGTTATCAACTGGATTACACCCAATTTTAATGAACCAAGAGAACATAAGTCAAGTGAGAACACTTGACCATGTGCTAAACAAATTAATATTTGATATATACCCAAAGAACGAAATCTTATGGTTTTGCCGTGTAGCTGCAATAACATCAAGCACTTCGCATTTAATTTCCAAGCAAAATTGCGAAGGAAGAAAGAAGCTGTCAAACAACCAAGCTCCAACAAAGAAACTCATGCCAGGTATTCAACAAATTAACACGTGGTGAGTTCTCAATATCCAATGACTGCAGTCACTGCACACTTCAAATGCACATACATCAAGTGAGCCTTATCAGCAAACAAACCTTTACCCCAAGGCTTCCGAAAAATTCGAGAACCAAATTGGTGTCCCTCCATTTTAGGGAACAGATAGAATTTTCCAACAGGCAGCAAGTTAGACAATTGCAGATCACACGAGGTCCAAGATCACCCGCACCTACATGAGACGAGGACAGAAGAATTGATCTTTGTCTAATTTTTAATTGGTCTTTCGGCTTCTTTTAGGAATCTAATATGTCATAGAAATCTGATATTTATTTCTCTTATGAAAATATATAGTTAGCCTATAAGCTAGGCTTATTATCTTCATTAGATACTTTTCAAATTGAGGATAAACATTGGCTTCAGTATTAGGGCTTTCTTTTATTTTACCTCTCTTCCTTTCTTGTGCTCATTTACGATGGCCGTCTGGCATCACAGACTCTTAGTGCCTAGCCCAGACATGCATCACGCGAGAAAGGGACCAACACCTGTTTGATCTAACACTTCTTCAGACAGTCACTGTTTCTGACATCAGACCTCATGTCAGAACGCAACTCCATGTTCACAACTAAGAATACAAAACAATTAACAGCGTTGAAAATGATGAACTTTATTATGAAACCGCTATATCATATGACTCCTTAACTGGTTAACAAAATGGGATAGCAGTGTATCTTCTATTATGACCTAATGGCATCAGCGATGTGACTAGTATGCTAAATTCGAAGGAAATGAAAAATCACAAGAAGTCACATACTAAAGAAACAGAACTAAAAATTCTTTCTTTTATACAAGTATGTCCAATTTCACAAAGATAAGCGATAAGAGAATGGCACCAGTATACAGAAAGGCTGAAAAATTTATAATAAAAAAAAAAAAGGCGGCCTATATACACCCTATACACTTCCATAACTAAAATTCAGCTGTACAAACTCCCAGAATTGGACAAATAGTCCAAACTGGATTACATTCTCTAAACTTGCAGCTATGCTAAATGCTAACAAAAAACTCATTATCCTATACAACGGTGTTTTTATGCAATCATAATGCTGTCACCACTTGGGTATTTCTCTCCAAGGAGCCAAGTCGAACTTAACAGAATCAAAACCCAATCTTTCCCCTTCTGATTTCTGACCTTAAGACCTCGCCAACAATGAAGAAGCTCCACAACACCCTCCGGGAACATGCAAGCAAACCTAAACCCCAAAAGATTCGATAACCAAAGCTCCCAAACAACCAGACATTGAGAAAGAAAATAGGCCACCAATATGGCATCCTGCTTGCACATGCAGCACCAGTTCCAATATTTCCTTCCCATGGTTCAGATTCTCAATACTAAAAAATCTTCCCTAGGGAGGCACACACCACAAAGAAAGCAACCTTTGCCCAAACACACCCCACAAAGAAAGCTACCTTTGCCCTACACAGCACACAAACAACCTTCCCAAAAAGCAAGGGTTAGATTGAATCCTCGACGAACCATTAGGCAGACCAATAATCCCTCTATACTTGCAAACACTTTTATTTTCTGAGTTTCCACAAACCTAAATATCCCAGCCCAAGTGGTCCCCATCTCTCATTTGTAATAATTCTTCCCTTAATTACCCTTATCAACTGCAAGAATACATGTAACATAAATCTAAAAAGAAAAAAGAAACCATTTTGATTTCACCGCTTGTTCTCAATCATTCAAAGAAAAAAACAGCTGTTCACCAATTCTACTAAAATTTCCCAAAAACCCTTCCTAAAATAATTCAAGCGAGCACCTCAAGAAATCCTGGGAACAATCCCATTGTTCAGGGGCCCAATTAAAGCCGGGGTAAAGCCCCATATGACCAGCACAAAAGGCCCCATTAGATCCAGCAACATTTTAAAATCTGGTAAGCTACATCTTTTATCCTTCAGTAGCTTTAGACGTAAAAATCTGATCGGATCATGGATTTACAACCACTACATAGCGGGAGAATAAACAAACAAATTTTTGAACCTAACTTGCACTAAACACATCCCAATTTGAAATCCCACTTATCTACACCTGACCCATACCTCTATTTCGAACTTACTTTCGAAAACCTAAATTAACATCAACCAATCAGGAGATCCCTCACTAGGACATCGGATCAGCGAATACCCAAGTGAAAAAAAAGAAAAAGAAAAAAAAAGGTAATTTCGAGCACCGACCAATCAATCGATTAATACCTAAGATAAGTTCCGATAAAAACAGATCAAATATACGAAAGACGTAATCATCAAAATTTGAAGAAATAACGTGTTGTTAGGAGTTGAAGGTGGAACCTTTCTGTGTTTGGCATTGAGCTCTTTGGTAACGCTAGCCTTCTCGTTCATGGTTATTGATGCGCCCACCGAATTCAATCGATATCCCAAATTGGAAATCTCTTCACACACACACACACACACACACACAGGATGATGAAACAATGGAAAATGGTGTTCTCTCTCTCCTCCCTCTCTGTCTGAACCGTTTGATTGTATGACGAGCGTATCTGTGGAGAGAGAGAGAGAGAGAGAGAGAGAGAGAGAGAAGGGGAAAGAAAGATATTGCTTCTTCTTGACTTTATTGGCTCTCCTCTTCTCTTGGGGTCCCAAAAACAACGAAAACTTTTGAAAGGGGTCCACGCGTAAATTTGGAGTTCAAGTGGGAGATTGAACTTGGCTTACGTATACATTTGGTCCTCAAGGTATGCTCAGAGTGTCATTTTAGTCCTAAATAATCCGAAAGTAACATTTTGGTCTCTCATGTTTAACACATATGCTTAATTTATCCCCATAGGTAGTGCCACCATCCAAACCGTTTTGTCACAAAATGTTCATAACACATAATAACTCGTTAGAAATGCTCATAAAATAATTGGCTAATTTGTGTATAAATAATACCAATAGCTAATTTTGTCCACAGGACCGTCAAACACATTGGCATTTTATAAAATGTTTTCCAGTCAGTTAGTGAAAACTATCTCTAATTTCCCTCTAACCCCGCTATGTAATAATATAGGCAAAACAAAATGAAAACTACCACAAAATTTACTCATATTTAATTGATAATTTCATTAGCTATGATTCACTCACCATTAACACGTACTATATACTTGGTTTCCTTCTTCTTCCTCCTCTTTCTTTGTGTTCTTTGAATTATTCTTTTAGGGATCATCATTTGTAATTGTCTATATTAACTATGTTTCACTCAGCATTTTATACAACATTGAAACGTCGCATTACATTTTCTATCAAGATTGATTTGACACTATATTCCTTGCATTAAGTATCTTACTCCTCTTTTGCAAGTATTTTTTTGTCTTAAGAAAAAGTTATTGCATGTGACATTTAGCATCATTGGATCAATGGCGCACGGACATTTTGATTGATTATGAGGCATTAATATATTTACTTTTTCATAAGATTCTTGATTCTCGGACTATAAGTACCGTTGATTGTGTGAGCACAATCTCACAATGGTTTATGCATTTTTTATGTACACCAAGTTTTTATTTGGCATTATGGATACAAAGATAAAAACTTTGGACATGCAAAGGCTACTTATTATCTTCGTAAAGAAAAGAAGCATATCATCTTCAAGCTTTCATTGGTTGCAGCTCTATACAATCTGTGGATGGAGTTTCAAATGCTAGCAGTTAGGAGAATTAGTTGCAGAGCTGAAGCTGAGATCAGGGCTTGCAATGCAATTGTATTGGCTCTTGACAAACAAAGAAGACAGATGAAAATATGCATTGATCAATGTTTCAGGATCTTTCACAAAGCATTTGTGTATATTGGATGGGTTAGCATGCATGTTGTCTCACACCCCCCACTTCTCTAAAAGTGGAACCAAAACATAAAAGAACGAAACCCTTTTTTAGATGTTGTTATAGCTAGTTGAAATGACAATGTCAGTCCAATGTTAATGTGGTTAGTACGCTCTATGCACATGCAAAACCAATTACTATAACATTCGATGTTCAATTGTAAAGCTTGAAGAAAATGTGCATTCTATAATTTTCTCATATGCGTTAGATTAGTGACCGTTGGAATTAATTGATTACAAAGTATTCATTGTTCATATTATTTCCTAATTAAGTGATCTTAGTTTTTGAATTATTACCGTTGACAATCAAAATTAATCCATCAATGGCCATTGAATTTCTCTATGTAAGTTTGCTTCATTCTATATTTTATAAATTGAAACTTTTTGTTACATTCTTCATTAATTAAATGGCAATGAAGTTTTGAATTATTACCGTTGACAGTTCAAAATTAATCCACCAATGGTCATTGAGTTTCTCTATCTAAGTTTGCTTCACTCTGTATTTTATAAATTGAAACTTCTTTTTACATTCTTCATTAATTAAAGGGCAGTGACAGTCCAATTATTAACAATCTCTTTTTAGATGTTCAATTGCAAAGTTTGAACAAAATGCGTTTTCTATTAATTTCTCGCAGCCGTTAGATTAGTGACTGTAGGAATAAATTGATTAAAAGGCATTCATTGTTCATATTATTTCCTTACGAGATACTATTTGTTTTTGAATTGTTACCATTGAAATTTTGAAATTAATCTGTCAATAGACATTGAATCTGTCTCTATATATAGTGTGCTTCATTCTGTATTTTATTCAAAGATTTATACTTTTAATACATTCTCCATTTAAAGTTTCAGCCAAATGCAACCTATCCTTGAATAAGTATTGTATTTGCATGCCCTAGTTGAAAACATTTCCTTTTCTTAGGTGAAATAGCTAAAATGAACCGTTTATTCTATAGTTAAAAAAAAAAATTCACATATTCTCCATTTAAGATTTTGTACCTCATTTTTTTTTATATAAAGTTTGCTTCATTCTGTATTTTATACATTGAAACTTTTGATTAAATTCTCCATTTAAAATAATAATGACATTCCAATGGTTAATATGGTTAGCAAGTGAGTAACCAATTACTATATATCTCACTAGATGTTCAATAGCAAAGTTTGAACAAAATGCAATTTCTATGATTTTCTTGTAGCCGTTAGATTAGTAATTGTTGGAATAAATTAATTAAGAGGCATTCATTGTTCATATTATTTTCTTACATGATATTAGTTTGTGAATTATTGTCATTGAGAATTCAAAAGTAAAGTATGCTTCATTTTGCAATTTATAAATTGAAACTCTTGATTACATTCTTCGTTTGATTGACAATGACAGTCCAATGATTAATGTGGTTAGCACGTGCCTAGCTCGTGCGTAACACGTGCAAAACAAATACTATCAAATTAGGATGTTCATTTGTAAATGCGTTTTCTAGATTTTGTCATAGCCGTTAGATTAGTAGCTATTGGAATAAATTGATTAAGAGGCATTCATATTATTTCCTTATGATAATAGTTTTTGAATTATTACCGTTGGCAATTCAAAATTAATCTGTCAACGGTCATTAGATATCTCTATATATAGTGTGCTTTATTCTGTGTTTCATACAAACATTGATACTTGTAATTACATTCTTCATTTCTGCCAGACGTAGTCGATCCTTGAGTAAGTGCAGTAGCTGCATAATATAGTTGAATTTTTTTCTTTTTTCTTATGTGTAGTAGCTAAAATAAACTAGCTATATATTCTGAAGTACGATTTAAGATTTTGTAATTCATTTTTCTTTATATAAAGTTTGCTTCATTCTGTATTTTATACATTGAAACATCTGATTACATTCTAAATTCGAATGATAATGACAGTTCAATGGTTAGCACTTGCGTAACCAGTATTATCTTATTAGACGTTCAATTGCAAAGCTTGAAAAAAATTCATTTTCTGTGATTTTCTTGTCACCATTAGATTAGTGACTATTGGAATAAATTGATTAAGAGGCATTCATTGTTCATATTATTTCCTTACATGATATTAGTTTTTAAATTATTACCATTGACAATTCAAAATAAATCCTTTAACGGTCATTAAAAATCTATTTATATATAGTGTGCTTTATTTTGTATTTTATACACACATTGATACTTCTAATTACATTCTCCATTTAAAAGATTCTACCAGAGGCAGCCGGTCTTTGAGTAAGTACAATAGCTGCATAATATAGTTGAAAAGTACTCTTTTTTCTTATGTGTAATAGCCAAATGAACTACATATTCTGAAGTACAATTTAAGATTTTTTACTTCATTTTTCTCTAGGTAAAGTTTGCTTCATTTTGTATTCTATAATCGAAACTTCTTATTGCATTCTCCATATGTTTAAATGATAATGATAGTCCAATATGGTTAGCACGTGCATAGCCAATTACTATCTTTTTATTTTTAGATGTTCAATCGCAAAGCTTGAATAAATTGCATTTTTTGTGATTTTTCTCGTAGCTGTTAGATTAGTGACTATTAGAATAAATTGATTAAGTTACATTCATTGTTCATATTATTTTCTTGCATCATATTATTTTTTGAATTATTATATATCATTGACAATTCAAAATTAATCTGTCCACGTCATTGAATTTATCTATATAAAGTATGCTTCATTCTGTATTTTTATACATTGAAACTTATAGTGTTCATTTAAATGAAAATGACAGTGAATGATTAATGTGGTTAGCACGTGCAAAATAATTTTTATCACATTAGATGTTCAATTGTAAATTTTGAACAAAATACGTTTTCTAGATTTTCTCTTAGCCGTTAGATTAGTGAATGTTGGAATAAATAGATTAAGAGGCGTTCATATTATTTCCTTACATGATAGTAGTTTTTGAATTATTTCTGTTGACAATTCAAAATTAATCTTTCAACAGTCATTAAATTTCTCTATACATAGTGTGCTTCATTATGTATTCTATACAATCATTGATATTTCTATTTACATTCTCCATTTAAAAGATTCTGCGAGACGCACCTTATCCTTGAATAAATATAGTAGTTGCATACTATTGTTCAAAAGTACTCTTTTTTCTTATGTGAAATAGCTAAAACGTACCTCATATTTTTAAGTACGATTTAAAATTTTGCATCTCATTTTATGTGTTATCAACTTGTCACGTATCTAATCCCTCTCAAGTGTGGTTTGAATCTTAATGGCATTCATTTTTTTTTTCACTTACTACCTTGAGGATTTTTGTTTTCTTGGTTTGATATGCATTCATGCTAGTTGGCTTTTCTTTATAGGGTTATTTTCCTACGGTTGTGAATCTACACTAAACACCTCATTATATAAAGTTGTGGTTACCTTGCACTCTTGCAGTAATGTCTTAGGAGATGTGAATGATATAATTGAATACCCAATTCGCATTTCTGTTAGAATCCAATGTGTCTTCTTTGTTTCTTTATCCAATCTCAAAGGCCACCGTTGTCGGTATTCTTTCGGAGCACGAAGCTACCAAGTAGAGAAATGGAGATGGTTGTTCACAGCCTAAGCGCAACACTGTTTAATGAGGAAGAATTAAGAGGCATTGTTAACATTGAAAGAGGACCGAACCATATCGAAGTCTTGTGTGTAATTAAGACTGGAGACCATGGGGAACCTGCTGGGAAGCTGAAGATACTCCCGAATGGAACGCTGGAGATCAAGTGTGAATGTGCCTCCAATTGTCGTAAAGGTAAGTTTATATCTGTCGTTCTTAATAATTCTGCTTCGCTTCTTATAGTGGTCATGACTCTTATCAGGTTTGCTTGCTCAAATAAGTAATATAAGATTCGGAATAAAATCCTTTACAACGTTTATTACTTAGCTTCAATTGTCTTTTTTTAATCATTCTGCTTTGCTTCTTATAGTAGTTATGACTCTTATCGGTTTTGTTTGCTCAAATAAGTAATATAAGATTCGCAATAAAATCTTTTACAATACTTAGCTAGTTCAATTGTCGTTCTTAATCATTCTACTTTGCTTCTTATAGTGGTTATGACTCTTATGGGTTTTGTTTGCTCAAAATAAGTAATATAAGATTCGCAATAAAATCTTTATAACATTTATTACTTAGCTAGTTCAATTAACAAGTAGATAATTTGTTTTTGAATAAACAAAATGTAATAAAAAATAAAATCATTTATTTACAATAGAATCTTTGGAAATTACATCTTAGCTAGTTCAATTAACAAGTAGATAAATTATTTTTTTTTTATCAGCAAGTTTGTAAATTTCAAAAGATGCAATCCTATTTATTGACCATATATGGCATGTTGCTTGTTGGCATCCCAATGGTTGCATGCGTTCTATTTTGTTAACACGTGCATGTAATTTTTATTTTTTTTTAAATTAACACGTGGTGCCTAGTATTCATCTCGGCCATTGAAGTGTGTTTGTGTGTATTTCAAAACGTCAACATTTAAATACTACTAGAGCTTTCAATAATTACTCGTTTGACTAACAGACTGAATTTATGTTCGGTAATACTATCCAAAAAAATGTTTTTTTTGAACACTGAACACTTTGCATGATTTAAATTCAGATAAGTTGTCACCTAAAGAGTTTCTCAAACATAACGAGAGGAAACGGATAAGCACTTGGAAGAAGCAAATCTGTGTAATGACCGAGGAAGACAAGAGAGTTCCTTTGCTAGATACGCCTCTGCTGAAGTACTATTACAAAGAGCATCCGGAGGAGGTGCCAACCATCCGGCCAATGAAAGCTATTCATCGCGACGAGTTCATTCGCTGCTCCCAATGCGGGAAAGAGCGTCGTTTTCACCTCAGAACAGCGGCTGAGTGCCGTGCATTCCACGATGCTTTGGCCAAAGTTAACTGGACGTGTTCTGATTATCCATGCAAAATGTAAACTCTTTCTTCCCACTCCCTATGGTTTCAGAGCAGAATTAATTTCTATCCTAGTGTAACTTTACAACAAAAATTTGAACGCTTTTTGTTTCAGGAAAACTTGCCAAGAACCAGAGGAGAGAAAAAGTCGTAAGCTTGGTCGCGGATGCCCTAGGTCTCCTAGATCTTCTAGATGCCCTGGTTGCATGTTATGCGTTTGCGTTGGATGTGTCAAGTGCAGGTTCAAAGGTTGCCCCTGCCGCACTTGTGTTGATTTCATGGAGAACATTTGGCGATGACTTCATGATCAAGCTTGCCCGGCCATTTGGCTATAGAAAAGAAGAATTATATTCCTTGTATTTCTGTTCTAATTTGTTGTTGTCTAATAAATGAGTCAGTATTTGTTATTCATGCCAAAAACTTCCAACTTGTTGAAATTCAATAGATAGTTTTTGAGGCATTCGATGAAATGAAGTGCCAACGTAAATGTCTTTTCTGGTATTTCATATTCATCTGCTGCAATATCGTCAACCGCCTTACCATTAATCAGAGTCTAAGTCTCTACCTTAGAAGTTAGTTGATAAGCTGTTTTGTGGTAAGAAAAGCCACGATTGAGGCGTCCCCTATCGCTCAATTTCCAGCTCAATTCTCCTTCTGATAGCTTGTGGCTAATAAGAAATTTCGAATCCTCAAATTAACAAAATAAGAAAGATGAAACTTGGTTGTTAAGACTAACAGGAACCAAATTCGAAGAGAAAAACAGTACCAAAGCTACTATCTCCTTCAATTACTTCAACGTGTTTCACAAAGTTTGGTATAGTTATCGGAAGGACAAACCTTAGGTCTTTTGTAAAAGCGTTCTAAATGGGTTGCAACCTCAACCATCAAGCCATTTAAAACAGTTTACATTGAGTCTGTTTTCCCGAATTCTAGAAATCAGCTACCGAAAACTGTTTCAACTTGGTTCCAGCTCCCTTGCAATTTTTGAGTTAATATCTTCAATCAGAGGTCAAAGAACACAGCTCATCCTTGAAGCTTTCCACCATACTAGCTTACCCTGAGTGAACACTTTTCTCTTATTCGGACTAGGTTCTCCAGTAACATCCAGCTGCCAAAAGCCAAAGATCCTACATTTAAGGGATCTTCTGACCTGTATCGATTTTGTCAAAATGACTCCAAAGGTTGTTGGATCATCGAATCCAGGTCGGGCTTCTGATCCCACATTGTCAAGAAGCCGTAATGCTTTATTACACCTACACATATCAGGAGGCATACTCAGCACGAGTTTCATTGTTATACGGTAATATTTCAATAGAAACACAAGCAAATACTGAACTCCAAGAAATAAGAGAATCGTAGATGAAATATGCAACTTGTTGATGTTCCCATCTTTTTTGTATGTTGGCATAGTTCTCCCCCTATTCAAAAATTTGAAAAGACAACGGTATCCTTCTCTGAGTATGGATCACAAATAGTCTAACCAACAGCTGATTTTTGTTTGTATTAATAACGATAATTATAGACGTCAATAGTAGCTTAAATTGTACTGGGAAGGACCTAGACAGTATATTTATCACATCAAATTTTCATTGTTGATCTACGAAATGAGTTCTACTAGTTGTATTACTAAGCTGGATTATCCTGTTAGAACTCTACTTTGAGCCCACTGTGGTTTTCTTGTAAGCCTGTAAGGAATCGGGGACCCTATAGTGCACATCCAATTTTGGACGGTTTGGATTTTAAAAAACTCTTCCAGCGAAGAGTACCATTGAGGACCCCCGGGTCTTTCTTGTAAACAGGAGAATAACTTAACAGACGAGAGGTGCCAAAGTCAAGAATTTCCTACCAAATGGCTCCACCTAAGGTTGCACTTGGATCTTGAATTTCTAAAACAATTTACACCGCAAAAAGACCAAGGCACGGAGAAGCTACTCGAAACTCTACCAAAATATTCCCTATTTCCAGTGGTTTCCCATTTCTCTTCTTTTTCCCCAGAAAACCCACAAATTCAAGATACAAACGCAGCCCAAGTCAACTGACAGATCAAATGGGATCTTGTAGATCGTGACTCACCAGAATATTTACTTGGGCAGAATGTCATGGGTTAATCCTTTTTTTAACGCATTAGCTGGAGGCGAGCATTCAAATGGAGGCAAGAATCCAATGTTCCTAAAACAACTTCACATGGGTCTAAGACGAGAGAGAGAGAGAGAGAGAGAGAGAGAAATGTGGTGCCTCAAAACCCATGCAGTGCCTTTCTTTTGTGTTCTGGCATCGTGGTTGGCGGTGTTTGACTTCACTTGGGTCGACTCGTATCACAGACCAGTTGATCACTAATCAGCACGTTTAAGGGATAGAATGTAAACTGACATTTGATTAAACAAGATTACGATTCCCAAAGCATTGACATTGGAATAAAAACCAAGCAAATCATTCAAGAGATCCAACTAAGCCCCATGTTCTTAGAATCTTAGCCCACAAATGATTAATCTAAAGAAAATAACAGAACAGACGCTTAGGACAAAACCCACTTGAGATAACCTATAAAACAGAAAATAGTGTTTTACACCATCTCCTAGCTAATCTCCCTTGAGAAGTCATGAAGATCTCAAGCAACGCAAATTGCTTCTTGATAATTCTGCTTCTCTTTGTATCCGGCGCAGTACAAATCAAGGCAGATTATACTACCTGCTTGAGTTACAATAGCCCATGCGCTTACCGGCAGATTTCGTGCCCATCGGAATGCCCGAGTACAAACCCGTATGACCCATCCGCTAAAGTTTGCTATGTCAACTGCGATTCACCTACGTGCACAGCTGAGTGCAAAAGTAAGATATCTACTATACATGCAGTGTCTGATTGTTATTTTGTGTTCTTCCAACAATCGTTGCATACCCGTAATTTTGAGTAAAATCTTACACCGTTATGTTTTTTTTTGTCTTATCAGGTAGGAAACCAAATTGCAATACCCCTGGAGCAGCATGCTTGGACCCGCGGTTCATTGGTGCAGATGGCACTGTTTTCTACTTCCATGGGAAAAGGAATGAGCATTTCAGCTTGGTTTCTGATCTCAATCTCCAAATCAACGCTCGCTTCATTGGCCTAAGGCCAGCAGGTAGACCTAGGGACTCCACATGGATTCAAGCACTAGGAATCCTTTTCGGCTCTCACAGTTTCTCTGTTGAGGCTGAAAAAGCAGCAACATGGGAAGATGAAATCGACCACCTAAAATTCTCATACAATGGCAAAGAGCTAGTCATACCCGAAACCTACCCGTCTTTGTGGGTATCCACACAGAATGACCTCAAAGTAGAAAGAACAGCAAGGAAAAACAGCGTTTTAGTTACTTTACCAGAAGTTGCAGAAATTGCAGTCAATGTTGTGCCAGTGACCAAGGAAGATGACAAAATCCATAACTACCAAATACCTTCAGATGACTGCTTTGCTCACTTAGAGGT
The DNA here is from genome assembly GCA_022606695.1 of Vaccinium macrocarpon. Taxonomy (NCBI): domain Eukaryota; kingdom Viridiplantae; phylum Streptophyta; class Magnoliopsida; order Ericales; family Ericaceae; genus Vaccinium; species Vaccinium macrocarpon. The sequence goes on from CM040180.1 coordinate 4,839,836, forward strand.
GCAGTTCAAATTCTACAGCCTTTCCACTAAGGTTGAAGGTGTACTTGGCCGTACTTACCAGCCAGATTTCAAGAATCCGGCAAAGCCTGGTGTCGCAATGCCTGTGGTAGGAGGTGAAAACAAATATAGGACCACGTCGCTTCTATCAGCAGATTGTGGTTTTTGTGTGTTTTCTACAGTTGGGGTTCCCAACAAGAATGAATTGCCCGTCATGGATTTTGGCATGCTAGATTGCACCGGAGGGGCTAGCAATGGCAATGGAATCGTTTGCAGGAAATGAGTGCCTACTTCGTTATATTTTCCATGAATTTTGGGAGTTTCTTCTTGATAAGTTATTGAAGGTTTCTTTGTAGAGTCTAAGGAGTGACGTGTCTTATGTGTTATCCATGAGTGAAGCAATTTCAATTGTGTTGGAAGCTGCAATAATGTATCGTGTGATGTTTTGCATGGTTGATTAATAAATGTACAATTTTCAAGATCTGAGTCTGGTTTCAACATCTGAGACTGGTTTTCCAATTAAGTTGATATTGATATAATTAACCACAGCATAAGAATTTTGTGGTACTCAACTAAGTAGAAGAACCAGAAAATTTTCATTCTCAGTACGTTGTACAAAAGATTAGGTTTGAGGCTAGGGTAAAGGCTTCACAATTCTCTTCTGTACCTTGTAGTTGCAGATGATTACTAAAATAAAAAAACAAGTTCATGCTCGGAATATTAAGAACGAGCAGAAGAGAAACTACTAAGACGAAGTTCATGCTTGGAATATTAAGAACGAGCAGAAGAGAAACTACTAGGATGTAAAACCATAATGAGAACATTTGAAGAATAGAAGACACTGAAACGGTGACCAAAACCATGTTGTCGTACCTTAACTTCCCGAAAGCTTAGGAATCCAGATTTTCTACATGCCTTATACAAGAGAAAATACTTTCTTGCGAAAACTTTAAGCACTACCCTATTTAAGGCTTCTGGTATTTTTCAGGCATTCTCAAAATCTTCTTCCGTGAGATTTTATCTTGATATTACTCATCCAATGGCCGAGATCACTAGCATCTGGACATTTACTACTCATTTTCCATGTGGATTCAGAAGCTGTGAGAAAACAGTAGTACTTCACCAGCATCTTCTGCATCATCATCAGTGCAAGAAGTGAACCAATCAACCAAACTAACAATATTTTCAAATGGCTCAAGTGGAGTCGATGGAATGACTGGGATATGATTGGTACTATCTTCAGGTTCCCTGAGAGCTGATGATCCTCAATCAGAAGAGCATAATATAGGTTCAAAAGCACATCCCCCATCGACGGCCTGTCTACTCTGACCACCAAGCACTTCCTTGCCATCCAAATTTCTCAAGGTTAGCTGAATTTACCTTCCCCACCGGATTTTGGTCCTTGATTGATCCAACCTCCCTTTCTTCATCGCCTATTCTGCGATATAATTTGCTCCTTGGGAGCAAAGGGTTCAAAGCCAGTCTACTGCATAGAACTTCCGTTAGTACCATCCCAAATAGAATAAACACCCTATTTCTCAATAAGCTGTTGCCTTCCTAAGTACTCTAGATGACTGGGTCAATGTACCCAAAACTACACCAAACTGCGGTACTCACATGGGTCTGGTCAATACCCTGGCCTGTTTTAGGGAGTCAAAAAACGGCTACTTTGGCTACAAAACTCTCATGCAAGAGGATGTTTGTCGTCACTGTGAATAACACTCTGAGCTGCTCCTGTGTAAAGAGAGTAAAAATCCCAACGCAATCAGGGTCCACATTGTACTGAAACTGCCCTCTTAAACAATCAAATGTCTCTTACACAGCTTCACATGGGTCCACCGTGACATGAGGACTAGAGAGAGAGAGAGAATATGACAAAATAGTATTTTATCATGCCTCAAAATTTCCAAGAAACAAGAAGAAATGTGGTGCCTCAAAAAAACCTTAGTTGCACAAAGCGGGAGCGGGATGGTAGAAGTGTGAGAACCATTGGGAGCGTTGAGGATAAATTATTCAAATTATAAATATTTTTATGTTGTTTATATAGTTAAATGTCAAAAAAAAATATTATTCTACCACTTAGAGTTGCAAAACATAAAAGTGCTTTTATGAGAGAAATTTTGGTTTCCGCTTTCTAAGTTATTTTTTGTCATCTACTCCAAGTACTATACATGACGCTATGCACATAGATATATGTTTTGTACATATAGCTAGACAACGAAGTCTAGCCTATGTATGTGTCGCCGCAGATTGCCATCGGAGGTCTGTACATATTCTAGCCTATTATATTAACTTTTTTTTGCATAAGTTCCCGTATAGGTTAGCTCCTATCATCATTGGAAAGCGTTTCCTTTGAGTTTCCTCCTCCTCCTCCAAAACGCAGAAGTGTTACCTTTGAGATTCCTCCTCTAGGTTTCTTGCAAATAAGCTCAAAACCCACGTTTTGTGCTTTTCTTTTTTTTCCCTGGGGTAATGGTTGGAGGTGTTTGACTTCACTTGGGGGTCTACTCTTATCACAGACCAGCTAACATATGATCACTAATCAACACGTCTAATATATTATCAACTGGCAATTGCTTGAACGCGGTTACGATCCCCAAAGCATTGACCTTGGATTAAAACCAAGCAAGCATTCAAGTGATCCAACTTAGCCCCATGTTCTTAGTTCACTATTAATTAATCTGAACATAACCATGTGCTTAGCGAAAAACCCAATGGAGATAGCCTATAAAAACCAACAGAAAGAAAGTGTTTTGACGCCTTCTCCTCATTTATCTCCATTGAGGAGTCATGAAGATCTTAAGCAACAACTGCTTTCTGATCATTCTGCTTCTCTTTGTATCCGGTGCAGCACAAATCAAGGCAGACTATACTACCTGCTTGAATCACAATAGCCCATGCTTTCTCAAGAAGCTTCCGTGCCCATTGGAATGCCCGACTCCATATCCGTATGACCCACACGCTAAAGTTTGTTATGTCAACTGTGCTTCAAGTATTTGCCAAGCAGAGTGCAAAAGTAAGATATTTTCACTATCTAGGCAGTAGTCTCTGGTATTTGCTTTGCGTTCATTTCACATAAATCTTTTGTAGCCCTTGATTGTGTGTAAAAACTAACACAGCTTTGTTCTATCAATTCCAGATAAGAAACCAAACTGCAACACCCCTGGAGCAGCCTGCTTGGACCCACGGTTCATTGGCGCAGATGGCACTGTTTTCTACTTCCATGGGAAAAGGAACGAACATTTCAGCTTGGTTTCAGATCTCAATCTGCAAATCAATGCTCGCTTCATCGGCCTAAGGCCAGCAGGTCGACCTAGGGACTCCACATGGATTCAAGCACTAGGAATCCTTTTTGGCTCTCACAGTTTCTCTGTTGAGGCTAACAAAGCAGCAACATGGGAAGACGAAATCGACCACCTAAAATTCTCATACAATGGCAAAGAGCTAGTCATACCCGAAACCTACCCATCTTTGTGGGGATCCACACAAAACGACATAAAAGTAGAAAGGACAGCGAGGAAAAACAGCGTTTTAGTTACTATACCAGAAGTTGCAGAAATTTCAGTCAATGTGGTGCCAGTGACTAAAGAGGACGATAGAATCCATAACTACCAGATACCTTCGGACGACTGCTTTGCTCACTTGGAGGTGCAGTTCAAATTCTACAGCCTTTCCACAAAGGTTGAAGGTGTGCTTGGACGGACTTACCAGCCAGATTTCAAGAATCCAGCAAAGCCAGGTGTCGCAATGCCGGTGGTAGGAGGTGAAAACAAATATAGGACCACGTCGCTTCTATCTGCAGATTGTAGTTCTTGTGTGTTTTCTACGGTAGGGTTTCCCAACAAGGATGAATCACCGGTTATGGATTTTGGCATGCTAGATTGCACTGGTGGTGCTAGCAATGGGAATGGAATCGTTTGCAGGAAATGAGTGGCCTACTTCCTTGTCTTCTCCTGGAATTTTGGGAGTTTTTTCTTAATATTATTTGTTGAATGCTGCTTTTTAAGGACAAAGGGGTGGTGTTCCATATGTTTTACCATTGATTGTTACTACAATTTTTCAATTTTGTTGAAAGTGGGAATAATGTAACTTTCAATTTTTTTTTTCTCGCATCGGCAATCAATATACATATGAATTTCAGGATCTGAATCTGGTTTTTCCACCAACTGCCAAAGTATTCATGGTAAAAATAATACTCCGTAATTAGACAGCATACAAATTTCACAGTACTCAACTAATGAGAAGCAGCAGAAGAATTTCACGATCAGAAATATTAAGAACAAGAAGAATAGAAACTGCTAAGATGCAAAACCGCAATGAGAAAATCAGAAGAATGGAAGATGACAGTGAAACTGAAACAGCGACCAAAACCATGATCTCATGTGTTAACTTTCCAAAAGCTTAGGAACCCATATTTCCTGCATACCCTTACATAAGAGAACATACTTTCTTGAGAAATCCTTCAGCACTATCCTAAATAAAGGTTTCCTGGTATTTTTCAGGCATTCTAACATGTTTTTCTTCAGGGAGAATTTTTCTTGATTGCGTCTCATAACTCTTCGTCAATGGAAGACAGCACAATAGTAGCTTTCCATCCAAAAAGAAGACCATACCAAGATAACATACAGCTCTAAGCCTCAAAACCTAAGACAGAAACAGAAAAAAAATAAAAAATAATAATAATAATGATAATAATAATTTCCTTATTTTCAGTCTTTTTCTTCTCAGACAAACAATTGCACAAGATGATCCGCAACAGTTTTGGAGAATTGTAAGTATAACATGAATGAGGAAAGTTGACAATCATATTATGTTAAATCAAGAAAAAATACAATCTGTGTTAATTTACACACAGCATTTGATGGATTCAATGGCTCCTACTAATGTGCTACAGTTCATCCCAGATCACCGAAAAATTTATGTATAAACCCAGAACAAACACAAGCAGAAACATAAGGAATAACATTCCCATACTCGAGAAATGTCCATTAACTCCTGAGGCTGGGAAAAACAAATCTCTACTCATCCAATGGCCGAGATCACAAGCATCTGGAACCACTCATGTTCCATGTGGATTCCCCAGCTGGGAGAAAACAGCACTTGTAGCATCATCTTCTGCATCATCATCAGTTCAAGAAGTCACCTCATCAACCATACGGACACTTATCAACTGGCTCAAAAGGAGTCATTGGAACAACTGTAATATGATACATAAGTTTATCCAAGTGATGTAGCTAAAACAGATACATGCGACTATACAATTTAATTGTAATTTCAGGCGGAAGGTAAAGAAGCAATGCATAAACCCACAGTAGAAACTGCAAGGCATGTCAACAAATACAGGTTATCACCTACAGGCGAGTATCTGCATTCTACACTAGGATGGGCCAGCGCATAGAGAGAAAAAAAAATGGCTAAAGAGTATTCAGGCCTTCAGATGAGCACTCCCCTCAACACGTGATAGGGCCACCACTCCACACGCAGGAGACTGAGAGGGATAAATCCCAACCATGTATATGGCGGCTGACTCCAACGGGGAATGGGAATTGGAAATGGAAATGAAAATCATACATTGTCATTTCTCTATTGGTAGTATAAGTATCCGTAAGCATAGACTTGTTACTGCTAAGATATAAAAACGGTGCAACTTTTAAAGGACCCGACAAATACATAAGTTTCCCAATGTTATTGAGCATATTCCAGTCTCCTATAAAAGGACACCGATGAACAAACTTTCATGCACCTTTGATATGCGGACTCCGATACTTCTGTGGATACCAGACATTGCATGCATATGAAGATGCCCAGATTAACTCTAGCCCACCGCAGACCCCTGGATGAAAAACAATTCAATGCCAGACTCAAAAATCAAAATAGACAGGAACTACTTTCAATCAATAGCTTGTAGCTTCTTCATGGGTAATGAATTCATAGTATCCTTTTTCAATCCAGTTCTATTACCGATTTCATCCTTTTCCATATTTTCCAGAAACATGCTTGTATTTGCAGTCAGAAAATTCCCTGTTCTCTGGCAATTTAAGAAGCCCTTCCAGTGTATGTAAATGGAAAAAAAATACTAATAAAGAAGGTACATTGATAAATAATAACAAAAGGTAAATATCAGAGAAAACCCAGCAAAAAATGTTTTCAACAATCAAATGCGAAAACATTTATTTCCCTTTATGTTTCATTTTCTTTCCATTGTTTGCGTAGGCCCTCTAGGAATTGGTTAGGAATTTTTCGAAAAGAGGCCCTATTAGTGGACGGTGAGATTGGTGCTAGGATCAGTCAAGATGTTTGCAAGAGGGCTTGTGGCCCTGACCCCTGCTTATAAAAATAAAATAAAAAACCGCCATCTCCTTTTTTCATCCACTAGTCTTCCTTTCAAAAAAAAGAGGGTTCAATCAAGTGTCCAGGTTGGTTGGTGCGCCTAGTGATAGGAGACTATCTAAGCTTAGTTCAGAGAGCACTTGTTGGGTTAAATATTTTTTTGTTGCCAAATGTTACGGCCTAAATGCTGAACTATTGACCCTACTTTTGATCACTTCCACTTCTTTCACTGTTTCACAGACGGTTGGCATAATTGTCGGAACTCGGAAGGACATATCATAGGTCTTTTTTTCTTTTCTTTTCTTTTCTTTTCTTTTAACCATTACCTTCACTTTTGTCTATACCTTTGCCATGGCTCTCCAAAGCAAACCCTTCATTTCAGAGATGGCAGAGTTCTCAGAATGTGTGGATCGAAGTTTTAAAGAAGATAGGGAAACGAAACGGTCAGTAAAACCATTTTTCATCTCATATGAGATAAAGATGGTACTGGATGCCCTTTTGTTCATCTGATGCTAAAAGTTGGAGTAGAACAATTCGAAGGAAATGTATCAAAACTCATTGCACTGATAGGTGCATTCAAAACACAAGTCAAAACCATCTCCTCTCCTTAACCTTTTTTTACCGTCAAAAGCCCACTCTACTCTTCTCGTTGACTCAAACCTATACCAAATTTAATTTTTACTCAAAGGTGACAGATTTTGTAAGGCTTCTTCCTCTCAAATTTACAATCATGCCATCAATGAAGCCTTTACGCAAATTTGTGCCTGGATTTGAGTTTGCCATTGCTTCATACCAAATGAAGCTTTTACTCAAAATTGGATAACTGTTAACAGAGGAAACAGAACAAAACTTGGGCAAATGCCCAATTTGGTAGAAAACAACTTTACCACTGTTGTAGCGCCTTCAAATGCCACAACCAGCAATAGAGTTGCAACCTCAACCATCAAATCCCTTCAAAACCATTTGCATCGAGTCTGTTTTCCCAAATTCTACAAATCCGCTGCTGAAAATTGGAACTTGGTTCCAGCTACTTGGCATTTTTTTCCGGTAATGTCTTGGCACCATCACTGGCTCTCTAATTCCGACTAGCTTCTCCAGAACCACCCAGCTACCAAATGTGCAAGATTCCACATACAAGGATTTTCTGTTGGATACTTGGACTTATGGCACAATAATCATAAACAATTAGAAATGTCATCAAATATTTGAAATTACGGACACAATCAAGTAAGATACTACAAAATTAGAGTTAAAAAATAGCAGGTGCTATTGATAAGAGACATCAATTCATGTTTGTATCCATGCCATTTGTGTAGGTTCTAATGACCAAGCACGATTCTAAAGACTCCAGGATACTAAATCTCACATAGTACCTCCACATTGCATGATCGGTGGAAGACAGGTTGTCAGGGCTAGATGAGATTGCACTTAATGTATTCAAATCAATAGAGAGAGAAGATGAGAGAACTCAAGACTTTTTAAATAATATGGGGTGATTCTTTATTTATAATAGTCTTTAACACGTTTTCATAGGAGTCATGTCCCTCCACTTGACATATATTTTTTCATAGTAACTCTTTAGAAACTTTTTAGATGAAATATGCGTTTGGCTAATTAAAATACATTTTCATTAAAAAACTAAAAAGTCACACCTCTAGTAAAAATCATGTCTCTCTAATAAAATATATATATTCAGCTTTAAAACTTACAAAAGTTTTTAATTCCCCACAAGTTTTAAAATTCTAAGAACCTATATGTAGATAAAATTCTTGGCAACTTTTACCATATAGTAAGTATATGAGTCTTCTGAACTTGAACACTACACTTAGTGGCCATATTTTCCGTCGGAGGACTCAATGAACTGATTGGAACTCTTTAAACCTAAGTCAACTAAGCACATATGGTGCTAACCCATAATTTAGGCGTGCGTTGGCTCTTTTAATGGCCTAACGGCCAAATCTTGATTATCCTGAGAGGTTAAGAGAACAATCCAATTCCAACGGCCACAGCCCCAAGATTCTCTCACTCAGTAGAAGAATCTTCTAGGGATAGTGACGGAAGAATATCCTCCGAGAGTATCTTGTCTTGGATTCATTCAGGATTAATATCCTGTTGTGCCCAGGGGTCAAACACGCACAAAACACACACGAAATCAGAGATAAAATTCACTCATATATATTCCAATCAATATACAAGCTACATAAAAAACTCTCTGGTGAGCCAAACTGGCTCACCCTATTCTCCGGTCCTCACCTGTCTCCTCACATTGCTACCACACAGAAATACAAGAGTACTACTACCGATTTTATAGCCCAAGAGGAGCCAATTTGTAACGGCTCAAAAGGGAGAGATAAGGCATCCACTCCAATGGGCGTTCAATACTCTGTCCTGCCTCCTGAAGCAGCAGCTGCTCGTGTTCCCTTGATGAGCTCAGCTTCTAGAAGCCCAATTTTGAGCCAATCCCAACATACCCTTCCTAACCGTCCCACGCCATCAGCAATTGGGCATTACAAACGATTATGAATATGCAAAACATCTCTCTTAAAAGATGTTTCCTCTTAAAAGAGTGCTAGGTATGCGTCACGAAATACACATTGTCTGTACTTGTTGAACTACCGTCATGTTGTCTCCAATCAGTACAGATGGACATCATCCATAGATGACTCCCTGTGGTTTTATTTCCGTCCAAATTGAGGAATTAACTTTAACTTTAAGCGTAACTTTTATGCAATTAATCAATTATCCGAATAGTACAATCACATATTTCATCTTTGATTCTTGCTAGCTTCACAAACGTACGTGGTACATACCAGTAAACATTCAAGTACAAATCTCCAAAACAATTACATATTACATTAGTACACCTATTTCTCAAGAAACATTAAATCAATATTCTTGCAAAGAAATAGAACTCACATTTTAGGATTGTTGTGCATGGTGGGGTAGTGGTCATTTGCCCAAGTGTAACTATCCATGCCAAGTCATAAGTGGTGCATTGACTAATTCGAAAAAAGGGCATTATTAGAATAGCAAAAACATACAAAATCTCAAAAAAAGATGAAACCGACAATGAGTTCCTCCTTTTTTCTTGTTAGAATAGATGTACACCAGTTATGTGTGGGAATTTCTATATTCCATTAGGAAAGTTGTGTTCTATGTGATTTCCTACTCTTTAATTTCTTTCTATCTATAAACCCAAGTTTATGTAAAGAGATTAAGTTCTTTATACCTTAGGTGGAAACTCAATAGTTTTCACCACCCATTATGGGTCCACCATGAATTTCTTTTAATAATTTAAACAGTTCAGGCCCGCAAAGTAGTATGTATATAAGCAAGAAATCAGTTTGATCGTACATCGATAAATATTTAAGAATTTAAATTCATGTTTATAACATAGACAATCACGGACAGTTTAACTTTAAAATAACTAACAAAATTAAACTATCCATTCTATGAACCAAATTCATTTTTTGTTAGACATATCAATATCCGATCAACCTGATCTTTATTGGTGGATACACTATTTGCAGGCCCTATAAGATGAACGGTCTGAAATGAACGTTATGGTGGGGCCCACAAATGGCGATGGTAGAAATTGTGGGGTTTCCAACTGGGGCGTAAAAAGCTTAATCTCCTATGTAAATGTCTGCAAGAAGTTAAGAACAAGAACTTCTAGCTCTTTGCCAATGGCTTTTGCCATTTACGTTTTTTTTTTCCTGAACTGCAGAAACTTCTTTAAAACGACTAGAAAACAACCACCCGAGAGGCGTCAACACTACAAAATGTGGACAACTGGGGAGGGGGGTTGGACACCCAGTTAAGGGGTAGATCACCTCCCAAAGCAAATATCATGTGGCAACCAAATGGGCAACTCTATAGTCTAGGAACCCAAGAAAACGATAAATTAAGAGCAGATTCTGAAGTTTTTAATTGTGCAAAAAGGACAGACTCATGCAATCAGTTTCAAAGGCAACTATAAACTTAAAACAAGTTCACAACCCCCACAGCATTGACCTTGGATTGAAAACAAAGTACAGCATTCAAGTGCTCCCATTTAGCTCCATGTTCTCAGTTCTATTGTAATTAATCTAAAAAGATTAAAAGACCAGACGCTTAGGACAAAACCCACTTGAGATATCCTATAAAAAACAAGATCTAAAGGATGATCAATTAATGTCAACTTGGATAAAATAAAAAAAAAAACAGAAGTGATCCCACTGAGCCCCATGTTCTCAGTTCACATGTAATTAATCCAATGACTAACTAACGAGATTAACAGACCAGAAGCTTAGGACAAATAAAAGTGATCCCACTGAGCCCCATGTTCTCAGTGCACATGTGATTAATCTAACGATATTAACAGACCAGAAGCTTAGGACAAAACCCACTTGAGATAGCCTATAAAAAACCCAGCAGAAAGATAGTAGTGTTTTGCGCCATCTCCTATTTTTTCTCCATTGAGTACTAGCCATGAAGATCTTAAGCAACAATTGCTCTCTGATCGTTCTGCTTCTCTTTGTATATGGTGCACAAATTAAGGCAGATCCGTTTATTACCTGCTTTAATCGCAATAGCCGGTGTTTTTTCAAGCCGCTCCCGTGCCCAGAGGAATGCCCGTTTCCGTATTCGTCTAACCCACTCGCTAAAGTCTGCTTTGTGAACTGCGAATCGCCTATCTGCCAAGCTGAGTGCAAACGTAAGACCATCCCCCATTTGACTCTTCATTTCATTCTTAGGCCTGGTTTGGGTGTATTCCGAAAATTAGTTTTTTGGTTTTTTAATTTTCATTCTTATTCAAAAAAATTTGCATTTATTTATTTTTCGGTTGATTTTTTGTGGTTTCTTGGATTATCTCGACGAGAGAAATCTAAAAAGTATAAAATTATTAGCCAAACTTAAAGTTTTGTGAATAAAGACGAAAAATAATCCAAAATTTTTTGGATTATTTTTCGTCTTTATTCACAAAACTTTCCCGTTTTTGGATTATTTTTCGTCTTTATTCACAAAATTTTAAGTTTGGCTAATAATTTTATACTTTCTAGATTTCTTTCGTCAAGACAAGCCAAAAAACCACTAAAAACCAACAAATGGAAAAAAAATTTGAATAAGGACAACCAAAAAACTAGTTTTTTCAATTCACCCAAACCAACGCTTATTCAAGTGTTCGGGTGGTTTAATTAGAAAGAAAATTATGTTAGGCGAATGAAAATGAGGGAAAGTGAAGTAAAAGAGAAGAAAGTGATAAGAAAATCTATTTTTCCAATTTGTTTGACAGACTAAAATGAAAATTTTTAAAATAATTTTGTGAGAAAATATTTTTATTTACTAACTTACCCTTAACATACGTTATGGTTCAAGATAGGAAATGAAATTTTGTGGATATGATCGGAAGTGTAATAAGAGAGAACAACTTTCTCAAAAAGATAATATTATCTTGTGTTTTTAACAAGAAAATTTAAGGTGTGTAACCATGTTTAAATGAGTTGTGCAAGAAAATCCACTTTATAGTACTTACTATTTCATTGTAATCAAACACTTAAAAATTATAATTTATTTTCTCTTGCATTTTCAATCAATTTCATCTTAACCAAATGAACCCTCAAACCATCCACAACTGGCTCTCGAAATAACTTAGGTGAGACTCTTAATATTTACCTAGTTATTCGCTCAATTATTTTTTCAATGAGCTCCTCATACAAACTTTCAAAGGTGGTTGGCTCCTAAGCATGTCTCTTACCATATTAGCTAAATTTAAGTAGCATTGTAGTTAACTCCAAGTGAGACCCAAAGTCTATAAAACTTTTTTTAATACGAAATTTTCAAAAGATAAATGATTTTTAGCAAGCGCTTTCTAGCCCAATGATTGCACATATCTTCTAAAAAATTAGGAACCTCTAGGGGTGAAAAATTGACCCCAATTAGATTTATTTGTACACCTTAAGATTCAATGTATGAACTATTTTTTAGGGAGATCATAATTTATAAACTATTTTTAGGAACCCATTGTAGATGCTAGATTCATGCAGTTAGAAAGACCATTTATGTTTTGTAGCTCCATTTAACACCTTCGTGCTTTTAGAGCTTTCGCATTTCATTCTTTACAATAGAATGTTCCATATAACAAAAGAGAGATAAAATTGTGATCTAATTTTCTGTGTGTAAATATGTGTTTGCTAAAGTGATGTTAAGTACTATGTTCAAAAAACAAAAAGAAAAAAAAAGTGAATATAAGTGCTGCATTTGATCATTTTAGATGTGTGTTAAAATAAAAATATGTATAAAGTAAATAAGTAAATTAAAAAATCTTCCTCTTTCTTTCTCCTTTCTGGGGTGCACAGTGGTGCAAAGTGGGTGTAAATATACATAACGGCTGTTTACAACAAATTATTTTTGCAGATTTTGAGATTCTAGCTTTTAAAATCAGTGGAGAGTTCTTGAGACTGAAAACTTAGAGAGGTGGGTCCCGCTCTAATCTATTCATTCTTTACCCTTCCCAGTCCACCATTGGTCTGGACTCTCTCTCTCTCTCTCTCTCTCTCTCTCTCTCTCTATGGATACGAGATGGTTGAGTCTTTGCCCTTAAGGCCCCGTTTGGCTGGGGTTAAAAGGCCCCTCCAAAACTTATACCGGGTTAAAAGAGAGGGTCCCACATGTTTAGCTTGGTTTGGCAATCCCATTTTCTTCTCCTCTTCGTTTTAGCCCCCTTCTTCCCTTTCACGCTTGGGCGTTCTCTCCCGGATAACTTTCATACAGGGTCTGGGGTACCCAAAAGTTATCAGGGAGTAGAGGGTTGAGTTTTTTACCAATACACCCCTCCTTATCCCCCTCCCCGAGCTGATTTTCAACAGAAACATGGCCGGATTTTCAACAGGGCAGAGATGGTGCAGTGAGTTCCGGCGAGGACTGGCACCGTGAAAAAATTGCAAAAGTTAAACAAAAAAGAAAATCAAAGGCAGATTGTTCTCTTACCAATCTATCGTAGCCCCAAATCATTTGCTAGTGGCCGATTTTCATCGTCTGCTTTCAAGTTACAGCTTCAACCAGAGAAGAAGAGGAAGAGATGAGAAAGAGAGAGAGAAAGTGGGTACGGAAGTTTCTCTTTATGGGGTGTAAAACAACCTTCTGGAATTTACATACGGTGGAGTAAAATGACGAGACACGTGTATATATATATTTATTACTAGTACTATGTTATTACTTATTACTGTATTGGCACTTGTGGGTAATAATTGTAAAATATCCAAATCTAAATACATTTTTTTAATTAAATATACTAAAACAGTGAATTTCTTAAAACAATGAATTTCTTCAGTTAAAAACAAAATTTGGATAACAACCATTTGGGAAAAAAAACGTTTTAAAATAAAAATTTTACAAAAAATTAAATTTTCAATTTAAATAAATTTATATAGCTTCAAATTGTCCAAAATTAATTGTGCCTAATAATTTAATGGTAATGACATCAACGTACTGATTAAATTTGTATGAGTGACCCATTTAATAAATGTTTTAATTTGTTCATTTATTATTTATTGTGTTGAGGTAATAAAAAACGAAATAAGATAGCCCAACAAGTACAAAAAAAAAAACACCTTTCTTAATTTTTTTTTATGACAACCAACCATTCAAATGTTTAAATAAAATTAAAAATAATTTTTTTTTTAAAATAAAAAATATTTATTTTTTCCGGTGAAATTACTTAATTAAACTTCAAATCATCCAAAATTATAAAATAATTTATTTCATGTAATTATATAATTAAATTAATCATTAATAAAGTTTGGTACACCACAAGGGTAAATAAGTCATTTGACAGCTTTTTTCATCATTCGCCCCCTCTTATTTGTAAGTTATCCAAACCAAGCCAAAAGTTATCTTCCTGCTTAATTCTTCATCCAAACCATCTACTTTTTTATCTCCCCTCTATAAACATCACATCAACCGCATTTTCAAAAAAATAATACCCCCTCTTATCTTATCCTCTCTCTAAAACTTGTCCCCCTGAAAATAATACTCCATCCAATCGGGTAAGGAGATCTTCTCATCTTTGGACTAATACTCAAATCTACAGTAGATCTGGTGATAATTTAGTTTTTGGCTCTTAAATTAGATCGGTTTGGGCAATAGTTTCCTAAACTGTCCAACAACAACAGATCTGGTGATAATACTGTGGCGGGATCAGATCCAGTAATGATCCCCCACCCACCTCCCGGCTTCCACGACTAAGGGTGAGTTTTCGAATGGATTTTATCAAAATCTGATAAAATCAAGCCTTTGATTTTATCCATTCGGAAACTGAGTTGATAAAATCTGATAAAATCTGATAAAATCAAGCCTTTGAATGCAAAAATCTAAGATTTTATCAACTCAGTTTCCGAATGAATAAAATCAAAGGCTTGATTTTATCAAATCTTTGATAAAATCTGATAAAATCCATTCGGAAACTCACCCTAAGAGTGATGAGTTCAACATTGGATTTTAGCAGATTTTCTTGTATTTTGTTTTGTTTACTTCTTGGTTTATATATATATATATATGTGTGTGTGTGTGTGTGTGTGTGTGTGTGTGTGGGATTATACTGTCGAGTTAACACCTTTCGAAAAAAATATAAGTTTTGCGTATCTACCAAAAATGATAGATAATAGGCTCTCGATTCAACAAATTTTGGAAAGCAAATAAAGGAAGGAAGAACTAGAAATTCCAAAGGCAGGTTTGGGTATCTTCTAGAGCTTTTCAAATAAGATTTTAGCTTTTAAGTTTTATAAAAGTTGATTTTTTCAACTTTTTTGCGGTAAATAGTACCAGTTTTTATTACAATGTAATCGTCACTCCACAGTTATGTTGAACATGTTTATTTGCTTCAATTAAAATGAAAAATCTACAAATGTAAAATCACTCCTATCACATAAATTTGGATTCGGCTTACGACTTATACAATTTTTTCATATAACACATCTTTAACAAACATTTCTTTAAATAAATCAAAAGGAAACTTTTTTTTTTATTTGGTGCAACGGACTTCATAGAACTAGAGCAAGGAAAGTCTTAGAGCAATAGTATACATAAAAAACATATAACATAATATAAACTAAGGGTAAACTTCTAGTCCGGACTTTTAATTTCCGGACTTTTTATACAAAAAATTTTTTGACGATCCGATCCGTCCAATGTGTTTAGAAGGTGTTTTCAAGGGCCCTCACGACAAATTTTCAAAAAAAAATACTGGGAAGAGCTTGATCCAAGCAGTTTTTAAGCAAAAAATATATAAATACGCTTTTTTCGCGAAACCGCTTGGATCAAGCCCTTCCCGGTATTTTTTTTTTGAAGATTTCTAGCGTGGACCCTAGAAAACACCTTCTGAACACATTGGATGGATCGGATTTTCCAAAAAAAAAATTGCAACACAAAAAAACCCCATTTTTTCCTTAAATCCGGGAGTGTGGACTAGAAAATCCACCTATAAACTAATTCCTATAGCGACTAGCGTCCAGGGCATCTTTAATCACAAAATAGCGAACATATTGAGGGGATTCCTCTATGACAACGAGGTCTTCTGCTTGTTCAGCTCCTAATCTGGCGAGGTGTTCGGCACTTTGGTTGGCTTCCTGGTAGATATGAGTCAGGTTCGCACGAGTGCAGTTGAGAATGATTTTGAAATCCATGATCAGAACTTGGTGGGGATGATTCTCTAATGGACCATCATTTATCAGGTTCACATCCTCTTAGGAATCAGATTCTATGTTGACATTTTGGATACTTTTCTCAAGCATGATTGTTAGGCCTCTATAGATACTCCAAAGTTCAGTTTGAAGGCTTGAAATGCAGCTTATCTTGCCGTAGCAGCCCAACACCCAAATTCCTTTACGATCTCTGAAAATTCCTCCAGTAGAAGGAGGAAACCAATGTGTGAGAGCAAAATGGGAACTACCACTGTACAGAGGGAACTTGAAGGCCTCAGAAATTTCAGAGATATTCCCGTAGCTAAAATTAACATTTGCCTCAATATTATCAAAGTTTTTCCTGTTGCGATCTACTATATAGCCGCTAGCCTGGTGCATTTGATTTGCTTTATCTCGCAATTATTGTATATCCTTTGATTGTGTGTAAAAACTAACACCCATTTATTTTATCCTTTCAGATAAGAAACCAAATTGCAATACCCCTGGAGCAGCATGCTTGGACCCGCGTTTTATTGGTGCAGACGGCACTGTATTCTATTTCCATGGGAAAAGCAACGAGCATTTCAGCTTGGTTTCAGATCTCAATCTCCAAATCAACGCTCGCTTCATCGGCCTGAGGCCAGCGGGTAGACCAAGGGACTACACATGGATTCAAGCACTAGGAATCCTTTTTGGCTCTCACAGTTTCTCTGTTGAGGCTAACAAAGCAGCAACATGGGAAGACGAAATCGACCACCTAAAATTCTCATACAATGGCAAAGAGCTATTCATACCCGAAACCTACCCGTCTGTGTGGGTTTCCGGCAAAAATGACCTCAAAGTCGAAAGGACATCGAGGAAAAACAGTGTTTTAGTCACTCTACCAGAATTTGCAGAAATTTCAATCAATGTGGTGCCAGTGACTCAGGAAGATGATAGAATCCATAACTACCAGATACCTTCGGACAACTGCTTTGCTCACTTAGAGGTACAGTTCAAGCTCTACGACCTTTCCACAAAGGTTGAAGGCGTGCTTGGCCAGACTTACCAGCCGGACTTCAAGAATCCGGCGAAGTCGGGTGTCGCAATGCCAGTGGTAGGAGGTGAAAACAAATATAGGACCACGTCGCTTTTATCTGCAGATTGTGCTTCTTGTGTGTTTTCTCCGGTTGAGGTTCACAAGAAGGATGAATTGGTGGCTATGGATTTTGACCTGCTAGATTGCACCGGTTGGGCTAGCACTGGGAATGGAATCATTTGCAAGAAATGAGTGGCCTACTTTACGTTTCTTCTCCTGGATTTTGGGGAGTTTTTTATTTTTTATTATTGGGTAATTGTTTACTGCTGCTTTGTAAAGACGAAGGAGTGGTGTTCCTTTTGTTTTATTCCTTATCTCTTTTTTTTCACGGGATGTCTGCACCAAATTGTACACACCTCGACTAATTTCGGGCCTCTAGAGGTAATGATTGGACATAACTCCAGTGGCCCCAAGAATTTGGAGGCAAGGGGAATCATACCTGATACTTTATGTTTACTCTAAAGTGCTGCAATTTCAGTTGTCTTGAAAGTAGGAATAACTTGTAATTTTTTCTCCAGAACCATCCATCCTGCTACCAGATGTGTAAGAATTCTCTGTTGGGATTTATGGCACAATGGCCTTGTTTGTTTGAAGGGATAGGATTATATGGGGTGTAACTGTAATCCATGGACTAATAGTTGAAAGACTATTTGGGATTAACCCTTAATTTGTTTGTGCATACTTTTTGCTAATTTGCTTGGGGTTAGGCTTTGAGTTACGAACGGTAACCGAAAACATGTTTCGCAACTATCTTTATTTCCTCACGCAGCCCCTTATTCACATCTGTGAAACCATTAAAAGTTTGTAAGCTCAAGGCGAGGAGGAACAGTCTGACCAGCGATCATTGACAGTCGATCGACTTGATTTTGCGCCCTTACGGGCACTAACAATTGACGAACAAGGAGGCAGTAGCAATGGGCCAACGGCTTCCTCTTTATCTTTCTCTCTCTTGCATTGAGATTATATCCTAATCTGACCGGCGACCACCCGTTGACAACGTCAGCCCCTCCGAAATCTAACTCTTGACACCGACACCGACAGTGTTTAACTTCACTTGGGTCCGACTCTTGATCACAGATCAGAGTAAGGATAATTTAATTAATGTCAAGAGCCAATTTAACAAGATCACAACCCCCAAAGCATTGACCTTTGATCAGAGCGAAGCATTCAAGTGATCCCCCTGAGCCCCATGTTCTCAGTTCACTTTTAATTTATCTAAAGAGATTAACAGACTTGAGATAGCCTATAAAAAAACCAGCAGTAAAATAGTGTTTCGCGCCACCCGCTAATTTATCTCCATTGTATATGAAATCTTTTGTCCTTTATACGTTCTGTACTTTTAAATAATACATAAAAAAAAAAAAACTAGACCGAACAAATTCCTAACACAAAATTGTGAGTCCCACTTTACACACTTTTTGTGATAGACGGAGATGTTCTAGAATATCTACTACATAGGCAGTTTGGCATATTTGATTTGCATTCATTTCGCAATCCTGTGTACCCCTTGATTGCGGGTAACAATTAACACCCTTCTATTTTATCCTTTCAGATAAGAAACCAAATTGCAATACCCCTGGAGCAGCATGCTTGGACCCGCGGTTCATTGGGGCAGATGGTACCGTATTCTATTTCCATGGAAAAAGCAATGAGCATTTCAGTTTGGTTTCAGATCTCAATCTCCAAATCAACACTCGCTTCATTGGACTAAGGCCAACAGGTAGACCTAGGGACTATACATGGATTCAAGCACTAGGAATCCTTTTCAGCTCTCACACTTTCTCTATTGAGGTTAACAAAGTAGCAACATGGGAAGATGAAATCAACCACCTAAATTTCTCATACAATGGCAAAGAACTAGTCATGCCTGAATCCTACCCATCTTTGTGGATATCTGCACAAAACGACCTAAAAGTAGAAAGGACATCGAGGAAAAACAGTGTTTTAGTTACTCTGCCAAAAGTTGCAGAAATTTCAGTCAATGTGGTGCCTGTGACTAAGGAAGATGCCAGAATCCATAACTACCAGATACCACCGAACGACTGCTTTGCCCATTTAGAGGTGCAGTTCAAATTCTATGAACTTTCCACACAGGTTGAAGGTGTGCTTGGTCGGACTTACCAGCCAGATTTTAAGAATCCGGCAAAACCAGGTGTTGCAATGCCAGTGGTAGGAGGTGAAAACAAATATAGGACCGCATCACTTCTGTCTGCAGGTTGTGGTTCTTGTGTGTTTTCCCCAGTTGGGGTTCACAACATGGATGAATCGCTGGTTATCAATTTTGGCATGCTAGATTGCACCAGTGGGGCTAGCACTGGAAATGGAATCATTTGCAGGAAATGAGTAGCCTACTTTGCTATCTTCTAGAGACTAGATAGTGTTGTGTCTTAGGTTTAATCTTTGAGTGATAGAATTTTAAATTTTTTTGGAAGCTGGAAAATGTAGCTTTCAATTCTTTCCCGTGGTTGATCAATATATGAACTATTTACAGACTCTGAATCTGGTTTTCCACCAGCAGCATAATATTCACAGTAATGAAATAAATAACAGCAACATAAGAATTTCAGCGTACTCAACTAATTAGAAGAAGCAAAAGAATTTCATGCTCAGAAATAGTAAGAACAAGCAGAACAGAAACGGCTAAGATGTAAAACCATAAGAATTAGAAGAATAAGAGATGACAGTGAAACAGAGACAGTGACCAAAACCATGTTCCCATATGTTAAACTTTTCAAAGCTTAGGAAACCACATTTCCTACGTCCCTTATATAAGACAACATACTTTCCTGTGAAAGCTTTCAGCACCGTGCCACCATACTAAATAGGTTTCCTGGTATTTTTCAGGCATTCTCGACTCAACATCTTTTTCTTTGGGAGATTTTATCTTGATGTTACGCGTCTCATAACTCTTCGTGCAATGGAAGACAACACAACAGTAAGACTTTCCATTTAAAAAAGAAGACCATAACATGATAGCATGCAGCTCTAAGCCTCCAATAACAAAGACAACAAAATATTCCTTATTTTCTGTATTTTTCTTCTCAAACAAACAATTATACTAGTAAGAATAAGATGGAAATGTGGAAAGTTGACAATGTGTGCTAATTTATGCACATCATTTGATGGATTCATGGTCTCTTACCAATCTGCTACGTTACATACCCAATCTTATTATCACATAAAAACCGATGTACGAACCCAGAACAAAACAAGTAGAAACAAAAGGAAAAACCTTCCCTTACTTGGGAGATATCCATTCACTGCAGATGCCCCTGGAAAAAACCAATCTCTACTCATCCCACGGCCGAGATCACAAAGATATGGACGTATACTTCTCATCTTCCACGTGGATTCACCAGCTGTGAGAAAACTGCACTTGTCGCAGCATCTTCGGCATCATCATCAGTGCCAGAATTCACACCATCAACCATACTAACACTATTATCAAATGGCTCAAGTGGAGTCAGTGGAATGACGGGGATATGATTAGTGCTATTCTCTTCAGGTTCCGCGAGAGCAGATGATGTCTCCTCAAGCTGAAGAGCGTACTCTAGATTCCAAAGGACATCCCCCATCGATGGCCTGTCCACTCCATACTCTGCCAAGCACTTCTCCGCCGTATCTCCAAATTTCTTTAGTGAAGCTGGATTTACCTTCCCCACAAGATTTTGGTCCATGATTTGATCCAACATCCCTTTCTTTTGCCACGTCATTGCCCATTCCGCGATATTAACTTGATCCCTAGGGAGCACAGGGTTTAATGCTGGTCTTGTGCATAAAACTTCCATTAGAACCACCCCAAATGAATAAACATCCGATTTCTCAGTAAGCTGTTGCCTTCTGAAGTATTCAGGATCAAGGTAGCCAAAACTACCCTTCACGGCAGTACTCACATGGGTCTGATCAAGAGCTGGGCCTGTTTTAGAGAGACCAAAATCAGCAACTTTGGCTACAAAATTCTCATCCAAGAGTATATTTGTTGTCTTCACATCTCTATGAATAATACTCTGAGTTGCCCCTGTGTGGAGATAGTGAAGACCCCTAGCAGCCCCTATGCAAATCTCAAGCCTTTGCTTCCATGAGAGAGGAGGGAGATCTGTTCCATAAAGATGGCTTCTAAGGGGCCCATTTGCCATGTACTCGTAAACGAGTATCATTTCTGACCGTTCATCGCAATATCCAATCAGTGAGACCAGGTGGCGATGACGAAGCTTGGACAACATTTCAATCTCAGTTCGAAATTCCGCAAGACCTTGTTCTGATCTAGGGTTTCCTCTCTTCACAGCAACTTTAGTCCCATCTTCCAATGTTCCATTGTAGACCCTACCAAAACCCCCAACCCCAAGAAGCAAGCTCTCATCGAATTTGTTAGTGGCATCCATAATTTCTTGGAACGTGAAGACCCGACCAAGGTTGATGGAAGCCAAGGAGATACAGCTTGCAGTTCCGCTCTTCTGAGAAGTTGTGGACATTTTTGTCATGGTTTGAGAGTTTCCATATAAGGGAAGAGGACGCCATGTATGCCCCCCTGTATTGGTAGTCTTTGATCTACGGGATACCAAGCAGCAGTAACAAAAGGCAATAACTGCAAGTGCGGCAACAGAGCCAGCAACTGAACAGATTATAATGCCGATACTGATCTTTTTGGAGGGTGATAAAGGGAGGATAGTCTCAACAGGTGAAAGCCCATCCAAACTCCTAGCATTGTTACTTATCTTCATCACCTCCAAACCATTCATGATTGCATTCGTTACATCAGCCACTGTATCTGGACCGACACTGACTGTCAAAGTGTTGGAATCGACAGAAGTATTACAAACAAAGTCTCTGTAGTAAGGCACACCCAAGTCTCCCGTTAAAGTTGAGAGGTCGAAACTCCCAAGAGCAATATCAGAGTTTATGTATAGGTTGAACACAAGGCTGTTCATGGACTTGCTCACAATATCGCAGAAGTGCACTCTGACAAAATAGGTGAAGTCTGGGTCAACAGGTAGGACCCATGTAATGTTGAAGTTATCATCTGCCACATTGGCATCGCCCATGGTTTCAGCTGTAGCGTAAACCCAATTTGGTGCAATTTGAGGAGTGAGAGGAGCTTTGTATTTAATGTTTGCAGGGTTAACAGAAACATTAACGGCAGAGCTGTTCACGTGGAGGTATTCCACGTCATTTTCCCAAGTTCTTCCCAATGTATCATTCTGAGCAGTGAGCAAGGGACCACCCATGTTCAATCGGTAAATGGTCTCAAGGGCATGACTGGAAAGGCCACTAAAAGGGGCAGAGGGGGATAAAGCTACTGCCTGATCAGGGAGAACCTCGTCCGGGATGGAGACAACCTCAATCGCGTTAACAAATGCCACTGAATTGTTGGAAGGGATGAAAGTGAGGGTCATGTCATCCGAAGTCACACTGACAGCATACTCCTTAAACAGATAAGAACCGTTGTAGTTCTTGAATGTGAAATTGCTCAAGAGCACAAAGTTTTCGGTGACTACAGTTATGGAGGCGGAAGACAAATTTTGACCTGAATCTGGAAGAGGGTAAAAGTAGAGCCGGATCCAGTGCCTACCTACTTGGTTGATATCAAATTTGTATGATAATGGATTTTGGAAAATTCGTGCGGATTGGTAGACTGGAAATGGGGCACTAGAATTGGAGGAAGCAACAATAGAATTTCCTTGACTTTTCAGTGAGAATGAAGATTGCAGTGAATCAGGAATATAAGTCTGACCTAGGAATGTTACATTTTGTGAAGATCCACAAGCAATCAAGTAGTTATCAACAGGGATGAAAGAGGCAGAGCATTCAAGAACCACAAAAACAAACAAAAGGGATAGAACCAGAGGCACCCACTCAACTAGCTTCATCTCTACCATTTTTGGCAAGCAAAATCCCAAAAAAAGAAGAAAACAAGAACTGGCTAATGTCACCCCACTGCCTCCACCGTTAAAAACAAGAAAACCAGTAGCTGATTTAGTTAAACTTCAAACCCAAAGAAAACACACCCCCAAAAGATAACAAGAAGCCCATCAATTGCTAAAATGGTGCAGACCCAACTCCCCAAAACAAATGCCAGAAACCCTAGTGTAAAAAACCCCAGATCCACCAATGTCCTACCCAAATAGCTGAAACATGTCAAAATGGAAACTCTACTGAAATATAGACCACAGATAATTGAAAAATTGACTCGCCCAAAAAGAAATGAATGTTTGGGGTGGCCTTACCTCACACAGAGAGCTAAATGCGTGTCAGATGCAATGGTCTGAAATGGGTGTGGTTGTGGAAGCAGAAAAGAGGGGAAACCCAGCTCGAGATTTCATCAATGGCGACATTGATGAACACCCATTTCTCCGTTGGAAGTTTTAGTGGAACTCCAACAGCTCTTTCCAGGCTGGTTTGATTAGGCTGTCAAATATGCACAGAGCGAAAGGGGTGCGGACCCACATATGAACCTACAGAAGTACAGAACCCAGGAAAATCAACCCTGTAATTGAAACAGCTGTTTATGTTTACGAAAGGATATTTTTCTTTAGTTTTGATTTTAGTATCTGGAAAGGTACCGAACCATAGGGTATCAAATTATTTGTGTGGATAGTCACACAGGCTGCTTGTATATTTTTGGTACCTTTAATTCAGTATCCTTGAATGACTCTTAACACAGTTATAATTGAAATTGTGTTTCAAATTTGTGTTTCTCATATTGCAAGGACAAGGTATTTTTATTTGGAAAATGGTAGTATATGCCAGTACATTAATCCCCTGTTTCTTGAAGAAGAAAAAATAAATAGTACTAAAACGAAGTCAATTTTTTTTTATAAGTAAAAAACAAAAGTCTTTGCCCTTGCGAAAATCAGGACTCGCGCCGCACGGGTGTATTAGCGGAGGTAACGTGAATGGCGGTGCTTTGGAGTTTTGTTCCGGTAGCTGCAAGATCACAGCAGCTAACCAAACGCTGCATCCCAAATCCAATGGCAGCCACAAGTACCTACGAAACAAACAGCAATAAGGGTGATATCATTTATAGGTTGAAATAAATGAGTTCAAATTCGTATCGAGACGTTATTGTGGGCTGCACCGTGTTTATTGTTGTAATGTATTATAGGATCCGCAAAATAGTATACTTACGCAAAAAACTTATTAGAGCAACTCCAACCCTGAACTTTTTTTTCCCTCAAATTTGCTCAAAAATATGAGTAAAAGCTCACTTTGATACCAACATCTCCAGTCCTATACTCGGATTTCTAGCCCTAGCCGCTGTCCTCCGCCCCTCACAATCGCTACTGACGACCAATGCAAGTACCAGAATGTCACCAAGATTGTTGTTGTCGACCTCCAAGCACCTCAGGTCCCCCTCTCTCCTTTTGCAACTTGGATGAAGAACGAAATATGGGTTTGAGAACTCGAATTTCACGATCTAGGGTTTTATGAACTCGAACTTGTTCAACGACACCCCCCACCAGACGACCACCACTGCCGCCGATCTTCGTCCAAACTTGCTCCATTTTTTTTTACCACTGTTGTCACGACCCGAATCCATCAGATTTAATTATCGTGACTGGCCAATGAGCTTTTCTCACCAAAGGTCTCTATCAACATTTTTTTAATAAATAAATAAGTTGTCATTTTAGAAGCGCTATTTACAATCGTGACTCACTTGAGTCCTTTATTAATTTATTTTCCCCTTTATTTATTTTACAGCAGGAGGTATACTAATTGCTGGTATCTTGACTTGTTCTTCTATCCCCGGTTACTTGGAAAGGAAAGTAAGTACAAAACATAAGTTACCCCTTGTGTGAGTTTATGAATTATCACAGCTACACGACTTACCATGGAATTCAGAATTCGTTGCATAAAAAAATAGGAATCATAGAATCAGTTTTCATGGCTTTAACTATAATGAAAATCATGAACAATTTTCATATAACATAGTATGCCATAAATGTGTATGATATATCATCCAACGATTTATGTGTCAGCTATGAGGGAGCGACCCTCAACATAACATGTTGAATTGATCAATTCAATTGGACACTTGGCCGTGTCCCTTTCCTTTCCACCCTTATAACTCTATTCCCACTGGTATCCTTAACGTCCCCCAGAGTCAGGGACATCATTCGGATGTATCGATAATACTTTCCTCATAAACTGTTCAAAACATCACAATTTCCATGGTAGATTTGCCATAAAAGAAATTTTATATATAAATAAACATAGATTAATAAAACATAAATTTTGTGAGAAATACCTCATGGAACTGGGGATAATTCACAACTCACCTTTTGACTCCTTAAGTGCTAAAAACTTGATCTTACTCTTGCTCGTTCAAGTCTTGTATTGACCTATTTTCAATAAATTCATGTCACCACGTGTCCAATAGTGCAATACAACTATTTTTAAGCCTTTCTGAGTGTGAGCTATTCGGCTAAAAAAATGGCTTGGGGTCAATATTTGACTTTGGCTACCTAATCAGAGGACTTGCTCTTAATCATTTAGAAATTTTACAATTTATTATATCCCCTATCTTGAAGGTGGAGGGCAAAATTGCTACTAATAGATGGTGAGTCCGTCAAACAACTCCTTGCATGATCCCCTCGGGAAGATATTTGTTTTTTTCTTTTATTATCCATCCTTAATTGTATACTGAATTTTACTACTAAAACCAAGTCACCAATAGTGTGGTTAACCACCATAGGTCTAACAAAGATAAGGCTTATGCACATCAAAGTTTCTGTGGCTTGTATAGGCCTGTGGTGGTATCAAGCCTACATGCGTTACTCGCGTTGTTTCTGAATCAACGTTCATTCTTTCATATGAGTTTTTGGAGAGAAAGAGGTACTTTTCCAAAAAATAAATTACTTATATGCACATATATTATAAGCTTCCAATAAGGGTCCCTTATTGAAGTTAAAATGCGGACTTCACCTTTCCGAGCCAAATTTTAAAAAATGCATTTTAAAAACATTGAACGGTTCGGATTGTCAAAATTTGGTCCGGAAACACAAAAAAAAGCTAGGTCCACCTGGTATTTTTCAATAAGAAACCCTTATTGGAAATTTATCCTATATATATATATATATATATATTTTTTTTTTTTTTGGGGTTTTGTCTGGGCCTAATTAATCCCTTAAATACTTAGATTATTTTATTGTTTATGCATACATAACTCATGCACACACACCAAGCACACCTCCACGACAACGGCGAGTTGTCACGTACAATTTCACATTATGTATCAACAAACTTAATAGGTGTTGCTACACAAGCCTAAAATTTTGAGGGAAAATTTGCTCCTAAATTGCTTGGGCGGGTCTTATTTCCATTGAAATAACAAGCACGAAATTATTATTATTTGTCAGACTACTTGATGAATTAGGAACATTGTTAAAGAAATGAACATTCAAGTGCACGTGTGGCAGTGAGAAGAAAAAGATTGGGAGGGGACTCACCTCCTGATCTTTCCAATTCCTATTGTTTGTTTCCTTATCCCCCTCTGCCTTCCTGTGCCGTCGGGTGTGTGGGAGGTGTGAGGTGTTCAGGGTATTTATACTAAGGAATTAACTTACCAATAATTTCCATATTTGTCTAGGTGCATCCCACGTAATCTGAGCATTTATAGGATGGCTTAGATATTTAAATTCAACAGCCAATGAGATGTTTGGTGAATTAATTACATACATGAATCATCTTATTACAAGATGACAACTCACCCCTTTACGGATCTTTTCTTTTTTGGCCCAAGTTTACTCCTTCAGCGGCGGCTAGACAAGGCGTTCTCAGCGTCAGCGTTATTGCTAATAGGGTCGAATTGGTATCCATAAATGGTTATACTTTATTTATTTTATTTATTTAATTTAAAAATACATACTAAAAATATGATATTTTATTTTGTAGGCTTTAAGTTACACAAAAATATATTTTCTAATCATAACAGTCGGTGGACTATCAGAATTTAATTCCATTTTATAATTCTTTTTTACTGTTTGATTTATTATTAAAAGTTGGGGTGTCACAACCGTTGTCCACCAGAATATAGCCGTTGAAAATTTGGGTTTGGTTTTGTTTCTCCCTTGATTTGGGGGATAAGAAAGGGGTTTCCATTGATTTGGTATAAAAAGGGTAAAGGACTAGAGGAGAGATTTGAGGGGTTTTACTCAAATTTTGAATCTAAGTTTAGTTCTGAGTTAGGACTGAACCTGCTCTTAATCGGCTATCAACAGGTATATTGAAGATGAATTTTTGTTTGTAAAACAAACGGTCATAGACAATTTAACTTTAATATACAGTCCATGTATAAAAATCAAAATTCAAAATTTTGAGACACCTAAGGATAT
This sequence comes from Vaccinium macrocarpon, assembly GCA_022606695.1. NCBI lineage: Eukaryota > Viridiplantae > Streptophyta > Magnoliopsida > Ericales > Ericaceae > Vaccinium > Vaccinium macrocarpon. Next base: position 4,867,231 of record CM040180.1, read on the forward strand.
CCGATCAAACCGATTCTTCAAATGAAAATTTTACTCACTGAAGCCTAAAAGATGAACGGTTTGGATTAAAACAATAAAGCAGGGTGGGATCTGCAATAGAGGTGGTGGAAACATTATTTAATTCCTTTTTAAATATGATATCTTGAGTGGCAGACTATAAATTTTTAGTTTATTATGAGAATCGTTATAAGTGTTTGGATGATATTTACATGGAGTAATAATTTTAAGGGAATACTTTACTAGTGAAAGTATAATTAGAATTAAAAAAGCACATTCATTGGTGTTTTTTGAATTTTGCATTCTTTGGTTCATTTCTTAAAATGAATTATGATAGAATGCATTTTAGATTATGTGGCCAAACATATCTAGAATACATTTTAAATATACCTAAATGAATTTTTATCAAACCCTCAAAAAGTGTTTTTAGACAGTTTGAATCTAAAAACCTCCATCATGAAAAATATGTGACATAGTTTCTGAGTAATTAGTGATACCGGATGAAGCACTCAAATTTTTCTCATTGGACCATCTTACATAGGGATGGCAATGGGAAGGGTAGGGGTAGATACTACTACCTCCTCCGATCCCCGAACTATTATCAATCCTCATCCCCTCCCCGATCCCCACCGGGGATTTTATTTTAACCTTCATCTCCGCCCCAATGCGGGGAACAGAGATCCCCACGGCGAATCGGAGATCCAAAAATGGTTGCTCTTTAATGTGTAGGATTTTTTTTAATAGTCTTATACTTTAAAGTGAATTAGCTTGCTACTATCCCAAAAGCTCGAGTTGTTTGGAATTTTGTCCAATAATGTATATCCAACTATTTAACACTTCCATCACGTGCTACTGAAGAGTTAACACTTGCATCATATCACATGCAATCCACTAGAAGAGTTTACCGTATGAGATCACAAATTAATATGAACAAATGGAGAGCACAATCAAATATCAAAATAAACTTTTCTATAAATCCGGAACAGATAAATATAGACAGACGGGCTGGGCCATTGTGGTAGAAAATAAATTTTAAAAACTTATAATATAATAAATAGTATATATATATGAACGGGGATGCGGGGAGGAGCAGAGAACGGGGAGGGAATTGGGTAGGGGACTGACAATGCCATCTCCTACCCGATCCCTGAAATTTTTAAAAAATAATCCTCATTCCCTACCCGATCCCCGAATCCCCTCCTCAAATGGGTAGGGGACGGGTTGGATAGGGGCGAGTCGGCCGAGAGTGTCATCTCTAATCTTACAACGTATTAGGAGCATTACTACTAATCAGTAAACGGTTATAAATGAAAGTGGAAAAAGGTTTATCTAGTTATTAACTCCGAGGTCCTAAAATTAATCGAGATTTGAATAAACTGATCCCAATATCCAATTATAAAAAGATAAGAATTAATGGAGGCCCATTTTGTCCATTGTGCAATCACAATTCACATTTTTCATACCATGTCTCCTTTATACCAATGTTTTTTTTTTTTTTTTTTTAAATTTTTATCAAACAGTCCTCGGTAAGGCTTAGACTTGAATTATTTCTATAAGTTGCCGAGAAACTTCCAAAGTGAAAAAATAAAAATACTTGAAGAATGCAACAAAAATAAAATGTCACTTATTCACTCCGCTATCTTGTATTTGTTGCCCTTTTGCTAATTTATTGGCAAATTCAAGATAAAGTCACAATTTAGAGAAAGTTATTACTCCTATTTCTTTTGGAGCAATATACCACAAATACTAACCATTGATTCCCTTGTTATCTTGGAAGACACTCAGCCTATAAAAATGCACCGGATCTATAGGATAACTTTCCCTTATCTCCTACTGTTACTATCATTTGTCTTTGCTCTAAATTCATTGACAAATTTACAACATGGAAGTACTATTAAATATTTTTTGGAAGAAATATTAGAAAGGGTAAGAGAAGGTGACATTTGCCTTACTGGCCATGTGCTTCATTTTGGCGGTTATTGGACAAAAAGTTGTTAAAAATTTGTGCGGCGCAAGTTATATTTACTTCAACTAATTTTTTCTGTCTGATCAAATATAGATTATTCACATAGAGAATCGAACTTATCAGCCAATCAGAAATCTTATGCGAAAAAGAAACTTACACAGAACGTGAGAATGTAGAGTCTTGTTTTTTTTAAAAATACTCATATTATATATATAATTCGGTGTAAGTTTCTTTGTTTATAACATTTCTGATTTTATTATTATTATTATGGAAAGTTGTTACTCGTAGTAGTTTGGCAAGTCAACGTCGTTAAATAAATATGGGGAAATGACCAATCAGAGAGAAAAGGGGCAAATTATTACACTTTCATGACACACTTATTGGCAATCACGGTAGGCATGGGAAGGAAACAAATAATTCCACATAAACGGCACTGCAATTGTAATAGACGAAATTACCCCTCGGGTGAAAACCCAGTATATAGTCCTCCTCCCATTTTCTCTCTTCCCCCCTCCCTCCCTCCCTCTCTTTCTGTGTCATAATCTGGAAACCCAGTAAAAGTTGTCTTCATCCCCCCTCCCTCCCTCCCTCTCTTTCTGTGTCATAATCTGGAAACCCAGTAAAAGTTGTCTTCATCCCCCCCCGATCTCTCTCTCTCTCTCTCTCTCTCTCATAATCTGAAAACCCAGTAAAAGTCATCTTCATCCCGTGATTGTTCGAATTGTCGGATCATGTGTGTTAGTCGTCTTCATGCCATCCCTCAGGGGTGAACTACTGGTGACATGTCTTCATTTCTCATTTCTTCAATTAGTTGTTTGAAATGCACTATTTAGATTCCCCTGAATGATTGGAGCCTTGATTCTTCCTTCACCGTGTAATTGACCGACATTCTTCCCACAATGCAAAGAGAATGTGAGATTTGGACTATTTTTTCTTAATATTAGTTGTTCGAAATGCTCTGCACTCTCTGTCATTTATGTATGTAGAGTGGAACTCTGCTTATTGAGAGAGAGAGAGGGGGAGAGAACTAAATTTCGTCTATCTATTTTGCACCTTAGTGAATTATTTTGACACCCTTTAGAATAGCCCAACTTTTTATTTTTGTAAAAAATAGCATTGCTCCTTGAATGAAATAACATTGCACCTTGAGTTAATTATTTTTGCACCCTTTGAGAAGAATCCAACTTTTTATTTTGAAAAAATAGCATTGCTCCTTGAATGAAATAGCATTGCACCTTGAGGAAATTATTTTGGCACCTTTTTTAGAACAACATTGCACTCAACACGAATTCAATGTTTTTTTTTTTTGTGGAGAACACAATTGCACTCCGTCTGCGATAAAATGGGCCCGCTGGGGTGCAATACTTTAATTTAACATAAGTGATACCAAGAGATAGAATAACTATTGCTCCATTGATAAAACAATTTTGCACCTTGATTGAATTATTTTGGCTCCTTTTGATAATAATATTGCACCCGAATGAGGAAAAATGAGTTGCTAGCGTAACCATTGCTAGTGTAACCATAAACGAAAGAAAGTTGCACCTTGAGTGAATTAACATTGCACCCTTTGAGAGTAACCATTGCTACTTAATCAAAAAAATATATTTTGGAAAAAAATAGCAATTGCTTCTTAAACGAAAAAAGTTGCACCTTGAGTGAAGTAACATTGCACCCTTTGAGAATAATCATTGCTCCTTAAATCAAACTTTTTGTTTTTGAAAAAAATAGTCATTGCTTCTTAAACCAAAAAATTAAGTTGCACCTTAAGTTAATTAATATTACACCCTTTGAGAATAATCATTGCTCCTTAATCAAACTTTTCTTCTTTTTTTTTTAATAAAAAAACCCATTTGCTCCTTAAATAAAAAAATATATTGCACCTTGAGTAAATTAACATTTCACCATTAGAAAATACCATTGCACTCAAATGAGGACGAGTGTTTAGGAAGTATGTTGTCTTAATCCCGATTTTCCATTTTGGAACTTAGTAATTTACCATTTCCAATTCAAACCAATTAGAACTTTGGAACACTCCACAGAGAGACGACAACAAAGACCAGGATGAAGAAGAAGTAGAATATTCAAACTCCAATCGACTGGGCTTGTCCTCAATTTCGGCTGGGGCTCTTCGGGGTTTTTTTTACTCGCCATGGCTATGGTGATTAAAACCTCTGCTTGGATGGAGCAAATACATATACAAGTATGTACAGATAAAGAAGATTGATTGGATAAATTAGGGCTTTTAGAGGCTTTAGGGAGATTCAACGCATGGGATTTTTGGAAAAAAACATCTGTAACCACGTTTTTCTCCTTGCTAGAGGTTTCTGATGAGTTTGTCTTCACACACTGGGATTTTCGTCTATTACGCATGGGAGGTTTCTGATGGTTAAAGGGCTAGGTTTAGGAGGAAAGGGGAGATTGACATTTCAATCGGGGTTAAGAGGGGCGGAATGATTTGTGAAGAATTTTAAGTGGAGGGGGTTTTTGGTCCGGGAAAAAATCTTACTTCATGCATCTGGAATTTTTTTTTCTCCACCCATTAAGTGATGATTGCCAAAAAGTGTGTCATCAAGGTGGAATTATTTCTCTATTACTCCACTAAACCCCAATAAATATTGTGAAGGGAATATTCTCTGTCACTGGGTCCCAACAAGAGACAAAAGTCATCTTCCAGCTAACTGAAAAATCGTCACTAATCATGTTCAAATGTTCCCTGAGCGTACCAAACCGCGTTAGATTTCGACGCTGCTATGACTAGATTTTAACGTGCTTGTTACGGAAAATTTGAGAATTGGGGGATACGGCGTGCACCACCCATTCGGTTATTCATTGCGAAAATACAAGGCTTGGATCAAATTCAATTTCATGTGAAAGTTATTGCTTGGATTTGATCTAAGTAGTGTATTTTTGCAATGAACGGTTGAATGAGATGCACGGCGCAGTGTCATGCATCTAGTGAACAGTAGGGACCCTTGTCCCAAATTTGAGAACTCGAAAATAGTTGGGACAAAAAAATAGAAAGTCACCAAAACGAGGAATTTTATGTTTACTTTTCCCATTAAGGTTAACTCTTATTGTTTTCAAGTAAATAATTTGGAGTAACAAAGATCTTGCTCATATTATTCGTACGTCGAAACAGTTTTACCTTAAAATAAACATCATGGTTTTAAATACAAAAAATTCACTGAATTTGGTAAACTTGTTTGAACCTTCATTTCCCTAATTATTCAGTCAAAGTCTCTGTAGAATTTTGGTCAATTCATTGAAAACCAAATCGTCAAGCAAACTCGACGATTTTTAGACTATGCCACGCCATGACGTCATTATTAATATCATTCAAATTAAGTTTCGTTAAGCTCTATCCATTTGGGTAGTGGGGCTTATCGGAGTAGGGCCTGGGATGGCTGGACTTGTCACACCGAAAGCTGGGCTAGAGATCTTGCAGGCCAATGGGCCTCCATAGTAAGCAGTGCCTTGGGCCGAAAAATAGAAACACACCACTTATTGAGTGTTTGGATTGGCTTATAATCTCTTCAACTAAGCTCATCGTCAACGAACTTCATCGTCAGTACTACTTCGAGTTCCTCGCTTAATATTTGGATTCAAGTCTCCGTAACCATTTGGCGTGGCTAAACATACTCTTTTGTGCTCATAATATGTAACGAAACCTTAACTTCGATATTGATATAAGTGTCATCAGTATTTTGCAGATAGCTATGTGGTGCTAAAGACAATACTCTCAATGAAATATAAATACAAAACTAATGTGCGTATCTATTCTTCTCCTTATCCACCAAGATTTGAACCCTTGACCTTAGATTTGGAGGGGTAAAACAAGAAGCAAAAGTAGCAAATCAGGCCGGATTTGCTAACGATATAGGGTAGAGGCCATTGTTGGCAACGAGGGTGAGGGGGGATTTGTAGTCCCAATAGTGTTTCCACTCTAGGTGCGAAAATGGCTTCCCAAATGGTGGTTTGGGATGGTCCCTGGACTATAAATCCAGGGGAAACCCAAATCAGGGTGCTAACAAAGTCGCCAAACAAGACGTAAGAATATAACTCAAATTTCTACAGCAACCAAAATAAACAGTAAATTTATGCTCCAAGTGCTCAAATCCTTGTAATAACCAAAAATAATAACAAGGAAATGGAAACTGGTTATAATTATTTCTTCATTTCATAATCAGAATTCAGATTAGTTTATGTATACCTCGATTAATCTTCAAGTTATTAGGTTAATGATCAGGCAAACGTTTAAAAACTGAATTCCAAATTTTTCTTCATATATAACATCCAAGCATCAATGAGATGCATAAATGCTTGTACAAAGTTGTATATAGAGATACACGTACACACAGAAAGAGAGCGAGATTTCCACACCCCTCCATAAGACTCCACTGACTACCGAGAAGTTGATATCATCTGTAAGATTTGAGAGTAGCTCCACAAAAAGTACAAACAACAGCTTTCCAAGATTTCCAATACAGCGGCACGTAACAAAACCTCGTCTCCGTCCTCATATCAGCAATGCTTGCGCCACGGCCGCACCTCGAGCACGAACCCGCCGCCGGCTTGCTCCGCCTCAGCATCCTCTTCTGGTCCACCAAAAAGCAGAAACAAACCATCGCTTAGTTTTATGAAGAAATTGTACGTGTAATGGTTTGATTTTTAATTGTCCGATGTTATGGTACGTGGGAATGTGGAATTTAAATCGATACGGCGTTAATGGTTGAGAGCAGTTGTGGGGTTCCATTGGTGTGATTGTATCCGTACGATGTTCGACACGTGTTTTGATTATGGAATACAGTATATAGATATTTTCATCACGCATTTGTACCAGCAAACCTACCAGGCTTTTGGTTTTTGTGGTCTTGTATCGGGATTCACGTTTACTCTCACCTAAGGTCTCAGGTTTAATTTTTCTTATTAACAAACTCTAGAGTCTCGTAATTAGTCGAAGTGCACACAAATTGACCGGAACATCCGGTTATAAAAAAAAACATGGTAATTGTGCAGATCAATGCTGAGTGAATGCTATTGTTTGATGGGTTGAATCGTGTGAGTCGTTAGGAGGAAAAATATTAATTGCTCCCGCATTACCATCACATGTTGCTCCCAAACTCTTCTCCGCCAGAAACAAATTCTCGTACCATTAAGTTATGGAGAAAAGGCTTTGGAACATCACACGATTTTTTTTTTTTTTTTTTTTTATCATATAAGAAGACAACAGTCACTCGTTTTTTTATTGTACATACAGATTTCTTGGGAAAGGTTTTTGACTTTGAACACTACAGAATGGTTTTAGAACACCCTCGAAAAAAAAAAAAACCACTAAAGGTGATTCAACATGCTTGTATCATAATTGAGAGTTTTTTTTTTCTCCTCAAAATGTCTTCAACCTATTCGTTAACTGATTTTTTTTTCTCCTCAAAACCACTAAACGTGTTGCTCCCAAAAGACTCTTGATTAGTTAACTGATTTCCTGATCAAGGCCCCGTTTCCCATCTGCTAAAAGTCCTAGAAGTGATACAAGTCTCTCATTTCATTTCACAGATTTTGAGACATGTCACTCGTCTCGCATACATTGACTTTGAACACTTTCTCGAGAAACAGAAACGTTAAAAGTCACTTTCAGCAAACCGCCCCTTAGTTTCACTAGCTAAAAGTCAAAGTAAATCATAGGGCAGAGCCTCACTTGGATAATTGATCATGGCTTTGCAAGCACGAGTCATCTTCCCTGAGAGGAGGACGACAAATGCATGTGGTTGAATGTGAAGTAGCATTCGAACTCGTGGGAAGAGTGAAAGGGGGGTGATTGGAACATGGGTTGCCAGCTACCTAATTGTATTTATCACTGGGAAGACACACCGGCCATCATTATTAATGGAACATTTGCATTCCTAAAATCTCACCATCATGGCAGTACCTTGACTGGCCAATTCACATTCAATGGCAGACCAAAACGCTAATAATTAAATGTCTTCCCATCAAACATATCGGTCCTAGGAAAATTAACTAATAGCTATTGGAGTACCACGAGAACCGCCATGGGACCTCTAACATTAGTGGCGTAGCCAAGATTATTACAGGCACTATAAAATAACCACGAGCTCTTAGAATAGCCGTGCTTCAAAAACAATCTATACAGCTACACGCCCACGAGATGATGGTTGTTGACAATGTGATGGTAACATGCGTCTTGTGGCGTGAAAAATTACTGAGACTTATAGGCTTGTGTAGCATGCTATTTTATTATTTACCAATCCAAAAGTAGCTGAATATTAATCCAATGTCTGTGTAAGTGAAGAATTGTTTAAATAATGATGATTGTTTAGTTATCACATAATGCGCAGGCGAGTACGGGTGTCGGAGGTGAGTGCAAGGATTGAGCAAGCGAGAATTGAGAGCAGAAGCGAAGACCATTTTGATGGATTACGTAACTAAGGATTCAAGTAGCAAGTAAAACTAGCAAAATAGGAAACCCCAAAGGCCAGATGATAGCTCAAGTGGCAACATGGATGAGCTGTAAACCCTAACATCTTCAAAACTTGACAACCTCTTTAAGGGAAATCTTTTGTGAATCCTCTAGTCTTGGCGTTGATGACCTGCCTTTGACCAGACCAGAGAGAAAAATAGTTGAGATACACACAAACTGCCCTGAAAGAGCAGTGTGGGCACTTGCTCACATTGGTCTCAAGTTTCGTTCTAAGTATATAAACCCCACATAAATGTGTGGTAGTAAAGACCCATGGAGTACCACCATAATTGCGATGAACAATTGCTCCACTCCTAGAGCAATTGCTTTCATTGAAATTTTTTGCCGACTCAGCTCAGGTCCTGATAAGAACCCACACCCATTTTACACACACGGCATACTCACATGGCTGTTAAGACCCTAGTGGTTGTAGAGTATTTTAACTATCAAACCTTGGTAGGCCACATCCACATAGATTCGACCAATCAAACATGTCTTTTAATTTTTTTGGAAAAGACGTAACCTTTAGTCAAATTGATCATATTTTCACATATAAAATGTGCAAATTCACAAGCACTGTTTTATCCGTCCAGCATGATAACGAGACAATAGTACTTTGAAATATGAGCTGCAATGGAGGTTTTTAAGATTGAAAATAAAGGACAATAAAAGCAAGTAGAGTAAAGTTTTGGACCATGAAAGTCAGAAATTACCGCACACCAGGCAGATACAGGGCCACAGAAATAGACACTACATGCTTTGCTAATAAGTATTTTCTTCTCGGTAGCTAAATGAACAAGCTTCATTCTCAAAACATCACATTTAAATCTCACACTATAGCACAGTACCACGTAAACAAAGTACGTGTCTTTAATCAAACAACCAAAAGTAAAAAACTTTATTTCCCTATTTTTCTTTTCTGTTACAAAGTCTACCTCAAGTGTCGAGGAAATATAAAAAAATGCTCGTAATTTCCAAACTCTACTACACTATTGTACAACTTCAAGGTACACTGTACATTAAGCAAGACATAACCTAGCAGCCGATGCTTGGTCACTCAAATAACCGCCAAAAACAGACCAAATAATTGCAAAAAATGGGAATCTAACACTAATTTACAAATTTCAGGGCAACTAAAGAGATCGTAACTTTACCTGCACTGTATAGTTTATCGTGACCGGAAGACCAACTCCAGTAAAGCAAAAAGAATGAGGTCAAGAATATATATCATGCTGGTATGCAGTAAGAGGAGCTGAGAGCTGCAGGCAGCACACAGACCAAATGAGGTCCAGGAGGATTGCAGCTTATATTTGCGTTGTCTACATTTGGAAGCAGTAGTTGCGGTGGACGAACATATCCCGCAACCAGTGGCACACAAACGATGGAGATAACTATCCTTGAACCTGTTGGTTTATGAGAATTTCAGGGACAAATTAGATCGTTCCTGATATGTGAAATAATAAAATCATCCTTAAGTGACTCAGGTACCTTGGTCTGCGGAGAGTGAAACATGCCCTCTTTTCCTTCCAGCAATCATCCAGTTCTCTGAACTGGCATTGACTTCGTATAATACCTCATCCTGCTGGAGGAGAAATGAAAAATCCTTTATAGAAATCGAATGGTATCTGTATTATTTTACAAAAGCACAAAGTTGACACGGTCAACTAGAATTCTACGCCATAAGCACATATCTTCTATGAAGATGTGAAATAAGAAAATATCCTCTTCTTTGTGGCAATATTGTGGGCACAGTTGTCGTTATCTTCATCTTCCTCTTCTGGGTCTCTTGAATCCTCTTTCAGACAAAGTTGACTGTCTTTGCTTTGTTTGCATGTGTTAGTGTCACTTCTCTACCCTTTTCTTGTGATCCATGAAACATAATAACATCCAAGGGGACTTAAGTATACTTCAGCTACCCCACTAGAAAAGCTGATAGGGAATAGGAAATACATGATTACCTTGTTGGAATTTGTCCAACATTGATTAATTACAACCTCAAAAAACTAGTATATGAGCCTGGGTGGCCTCTCGACTCATTGCTAATTGGTTTTGAGTTTGATGCTTTAACATGGTATTAGAGCTAGGTTTCGAAGGCCTTTCCACTTTGTTTGTGCCATAGTTGCACTTTGTTTCGTTGTGATCCGTATTTTCCGGATCCTTTGTTGACCTCTCCACATGTGAGTTAGGGGTCGCATGTGCGGAGGAGTGACAAAATTTGCCCCACATCCATTAATTATAACCTCGAAAACTAGTATATGAGCTTGGGTGGCCTCTCTACTCATTGTCAATTGGTTTTGAGTTTGATGCTTTAACGTACCTCAACCCCATATTTTAACTCAAATGATGCTACCCTGCTAGAAAAGCTGAAAGGGAATAGCGAATACACAAATACATCAACCCCTTATTTTTACTCAAATAACAGATGCTATTTCATGTGGCGCTAACAGACACTGATATGGTAACTTTGGTTCCATTTAAAGAAGATTATCGGAAAGAGGAGATATTGACTGACTCTCAAGTTGAAGCACTCAATACAAGAACAAAGAACAAACGAAAATTGAAAATGAAAAACTTCTGGCTTACATTTTTGTCAGAAAGCAATTTCTCCTCGAAATCCTTTAACCTTTCAACTCTCCACTGCATGGTGACAAGCTGCCTAACTCTGAGGCCACTTGAAGGAAGAGGAAGAAAACCAACTGCTAGGCAAGGTTCCAGGACAGGCTGCTGTAAAACAAGAGCACTCTTGAAGATCAGGGATTGTGTAGCATCCTCAACTCCATTGGTTTCCATGGCTACAGGGGTGTGTGCGCCAAGGCTTCTATCACCCATTATTCCATATCTGATATTTAGAACACTATCTGGACGCAATGCCTTGGCTTCATCTGTAAAACCAAGATAAGTATTTTCTCATTGCATTCAAAAGTAAGAGAAAACTTAAATCTATGAGCGGCAGAGAATCCCCGTTGGTTTCCATGAATCATATCCAAGATGATAAAGGAAAGAGATCCTGCCCTTCAGGAAGTATCATGACAAATTAAGTCAAGTTCGGCGACTTATATGCTAGTATTTAATCCACCAGCAAGTCCAATAATTCCTGTTGTTTGATCCCCGAACCCTTCCCCTATTGGATTTAATGAGCATGAGCAACTCTCTGTCCTGGGAAGGATCAAATTTAAATATACTAATCTTTGGACCAAGAAATGGGTGGTGAACACTTTATTTTTTAATTTTTATTATCAGCAAAGGTGAAGAACACTTGGTAAACTTTCTAAGGTTCTGAGCTGCTGTCCCAAAGTGACATTGCATTACGCTGAAGATTTAAGGCCAAAGTCACACACAAATTCAGTAAGGAGAATATGCTCCTTCTGTCCCACATTCCTGTCACCTTAACCATTATCTGGATGTCCCAAACTTGTTATCCATTTTGAAAAACCAAGGTACGTGATTGTATGCTTTTACAACATTTCCTTCATTTATAATGGAAGACACTTCTAATCATGCAAAATAAAGGGACAGACCAGGAAGCTGATACTCTGTTGTTGTAATACATATGCTAATTGTGTCTTTGCTTAAGAAGTTAGATTTCCAAGGGTGGATAAGTAGCAAGGGATAAGTAAGTAATGCTCAAACTGAAAGAATAAATTGGTAAATGTTTTTAACTTCATAAATTTGAAATGCAGAGTACTTTCTTGGCAAGGCCAAAATCATTATTGGACCTCCATGAATGGGTAAATGTGAACGGAACTTTGTGCATTATGTAACAGTTCTACAATTGATTCTTCAAATTTGCAAGTGAAGGTATCCAACAGGACCACCACCCCATGTCAACGTCAAATACATACTCTTGGTATGTATAGCTGGACCAATGACTGATCACCTATGCATAAAGCTAAAGATGAAATAGACATACCTTCAGCCGCTGCAGTCACCAAGCATATACTGAACAGCATTCCTGCTCTGGACGTCGGGGAAATAACAAGAGGAAAGAAACCAGAAGCTGGTCTCCCATCACCTTGTCCAGTGTGAGTAAATCCGTCTTGAAGATCCAACCAAGCATCATAGATGGTCAATGAGGCTTTCACTTGAGAATGCAGCATCACCTGGAAGAAGAATATAAGAAGATTTAATACACAAAATGGAATAAGAAAGATCATGCTAAAGATTTGACATAAATTGAACTTAAAAACCAAACCAATGCAGAAGCCAAAATTGGCCAAAACAATAAGGTATTGAAGGAGTCAAGGATAAGATACCTGCAGAAGTAAAGTACCGTCGTTGCATTTGTCTGCAACACATGTACTCACGTGGAAAGGGTCAGTGAAATGCACTGCTAGGGTCCTGTACATTTGTTCCAATCAAGCTTGGCCGAAGAAAAATTAATCTGCAAAGCTGCTGGATATTTGGAAGAAAAAGTAAGGAGAATGACTGTACCTTTCGAATGTTTGATTATGTGATACTCCAAACTCAAGTTTCAGAGCAATTGTCCTTAACCCATCCACAACACTCTGTCGCGGCGGAGCAGCTGCCCAAAGAAGACATGTGGCATATTAATTTTAGTGCTTGAACACAAACTTTAGAAGCAGATGAAAACCACGAGAAGTGTTTTAACATTCTCTCACCTGCACTTGTTCCTCTAGCAAGACTCTCACTAATCGCACGCACTGGAATCCACAGTACAGAATTTATATCGCCAGCCCACTCTGGCAACTCGATTCTGCCCTCATTAAGAGTTAATTGCTTAAACTCTTCAGTACCAGTAGAACCATCATTTCTAGCATCATCTGAGTAACTCAGTTTGGCTGGAGTTTGTGAAACGTCACCATGACTCTCCATTTCAATGACATGAGACTCATCGATCCTCAAACCAGGACCGGTGTCAACATGCAAGACAGCACCCTTAAGGGAGTAGTCAATTGGCTTAACAATTATTCCAACCCATTGAGGTTCATTAATGAGCAAAGCAGACGAAACAGCTGCAGAAAGATCTACCAGAGGCCTTGGTTTAAACACCTAATAGTGGAAATGCGTTGTTAGATTGTTTTTCATAGACAATGTTGTCCCTAGTCACAAACAGTTACTAGACACATTAAATAGGAGGCCACACTATTAAAAAAGTAATGCAAACTAAAATGGGAGGATGAAACAGTTCATGTCCTCATCATAAGGCTTATCATAGAAATTACTCATTACAATTTTCTGTTTAACAAAAAGAACAATACCTTTAAGATGGGTTTCGTCGGCTTCTCATAACTCATAAAATCATCAGTGTCTGCTGGTCCGCCTTTAGAAAAACTATGAGATCTAAATCTCAAGTGACCAATTTGCCCAGTAAGAACGCCCAGGACATATGAACCTGGTTTCTGTGGGGGTAGGGAAAGGGTGATTGTATTTCTCCCAGGCTTAAGTATGATAGCCACAGGGCTCTGTATAGCCTTAAAATCAAAATATAGAAAATCAAATATTAGGCAGGCAATCTTGCATCCTACAAAGCATTGGTGATGCAACATTAAATAACATTGCATAAAATAGTGGGGGGAAAAAAAGAACGAGTACCTTAACACCTTCATCAGCATTAAATGTAGCTATTAGAGTTAAACTGAGTGATTCAAGAGTTATATCATTGGGAAAGCCACTCCAAACAGTCACGGATAGAGAACCAGGATCGCCATCACATAGCTCCAATTGTGGCCCATTGCCAGAAAATGTTATCAAGGAAGACACATCAAGGGGCACAGGGTGCTTCATTTCACTATGGGCAAGACGGACTAGCTCTGACTGAAAAGCTTGACGCTCCTTGGTTGAGAATAAGCCTTTATCCAGTGAGAGCAATTTCACACAAGACGATAAATAGCCAGCTTGATCATTCAAGATTTTTTGGCACTCTGCTAAATTGGGAAGAATTTCAGCCAACAAATCTTCCCATCCCTCACCAGCATAGAGAGCACAAACCTTCTCATATGACTTTGCAGCAAGATCAAAGTTTCCATGCTTATAGCAGACAGCTGCAATTTCACCATCAAGGACAACTCCATGCCTTTTCCACCATGAATGATGATAATTATTAGCAGCACCTTTTGATAGCTCCAGATATTTTTGCTGATGGGACACGAGATTCATGACAGTTCATATTAACCTCACAAACAGAGAGGTATCAAAGTAGAATCCACTAATACATATGAATCATCGCGAAGCTCTAGGAACTTAATATTTGCTTGAAGACTAAAATGGTGAGGAAGCAAAAACAAGAACTTGCAGTAGATAAGAGTCAAGGTCTTCTTACAATTTAACAACAATAGTCATCAAAATAATATGCAAGTTCCCATTAAAGGATGTGCACATGATTAAACAGAGCATTGTCTGGTGACAAAACATGAAATATAGTCTGTTTTTGACAAGTACCTCAAACTCCTCCATAGATGACAGCGACTTCCAAAGATTAGGATCAGAAATTGTGTTACGGAGAGCATGTTCAGCAGCAACATATATCTCTGCAAGTCTCATAGGTCGATCAATGGAGCTGTCAAAGTTTCCTGGTGAAGAATTAGTTCTTGAAAAAAGAGCTGTCTGCGCTTTAGTTGATGGGGACATCCTCGAAGATACATCTGAACCTAAGCTGCCAGCATGAAATAACTGGATAAGGGACCTGAAGAACTTAGAGATCAGAAGAACATGCACAAGCACAAATCAGGAATTCTTTTGGAACAATTTTAAAATATAAAGGGTTATCCACAAGGACCACAGCTAATGTGCTAGCTTCCAAATAAGTTTAAAGCAGCTAAGCACAGTTTAAGGTAAAACATCAGAAGACTGGCTCATATTACCCATAATTCGAAAAGCATATACTCCAGTTTATATTGCATTCAACTACTAAATTCCATTACCCATCAACAAAGCCGGAGCGACCATCAAGTAAATCCAACATGTTGCTAGAGGAAAGAGAAGCCCTTCGGCGATTAGCTTCACGCAGCAGCATAGATGGTTCAAGAGGTAATGGCTTCCTCTGAATACCAAAGTGCTTAAGCCTTGGAGTCACTTGAAGAATCAGCTGCACAGATTTGGTGAAACACATAAGCAATAAAATTGTAGGGAATCATAGCCATTAACAGTGGTGGTGACGAATAGGATAGCTTCCAAAAAGGACTAATTAAAAGGCATTACTGACATTGACTAAGGTGAGGGCTCCATCGCCAAGTTTTCAAGCCATTCCACTATTTCCCACTAACTTTTCCTATTGTTTCTGAATTAATCCGAGTCAGGCAAAATCCTTTCTTTACACTATTGTTCTATGTCCACGGAAGACAAAGAATATTATTTAGTACAAACATTTTACCCTAACTACATTAGCCCTAGAATTCAATGCAAGGACACAAGCACTGCTCAGGTAAGCAGCATGATTTTCAAAATTAACACCACAAGGAAGGTTTATTCAACATATGGCAGTGCTAATATTTACAAGCCTATTGCTAGTTACATGCCAAAATACTAAGAAACTCACCTTTTCTTTTGCAAATACCTCAGAAGATGCATCAGGTGGGACTGAAGGCCAAATGGCTGGCTTAGGCCAAGGAAGCATGCTGAGTGCAGCACTGCTCAAACGAAAATTGTATTAGCATGAAGGGTAACTTCTGGGTGGTGCTTTCAACAGAAAAAAGACTCAAATAAAATTTTGACATCAGATAAAATGTGTTTCTACCTGTTGGCTGGAGTTCTTTCTATATCTGACCCATATCCAATTAAATATGCTAGCCTCATTAACTGCCACATATGGGAAACATTTTACTTTAGCAGTAGGTTAAGTTCTAACGCATTGAAAGAAAAGGACGAACACAAATGGCATTCTATAGGTTCATAATAAGAGTACGAAGGGCGTAGGGGAAAAAATAACAATAAGAAAATGAGTGTCTGATACTCTGATCTTACAAGAAATTTTGTGCACTGAAAAGATTTTCGAACACCATATCCGCACATCTAGAATGATCTTGGGCCCTAAAAAACATGCTTGGATGTATTTTCTCCTTCAAAATCAATTCTTGGTTGGTCAAAGTTTTGCTTGCTCCTATTGACTAATTTATTCTTCTGCATAATTGAAGAAATGACAAAAAGGATGGGGATGAAATGTTTACCTTTATCCGGCACAGTGAATAAAGGTCCCCCTGAAGGCGGTAAAACTCTTTTTCTATATCTTGTGGCACTTGTTCATCACTATAATTGGAAGTAGTTGCATTGATTAAAGCCAAGCAAGCAGTGATTACCCAAACTTCACGCATGCAGAAGGGTAAGATATTCTGTGAACACAGAAAATAAGTAAAACTAATCAGAATGAATAACTTCTCAAGAGAAGCTTAAAGAAGCAAAACTTACTTTAAGAGAAAATAACATCAATTACCTCATGTACTGCCAATGCCTTTGAAAAACTGATTATAAATGGATAACCCCGCGATGACACCTCAGAAGGACGATTCAGCTTGAATAATAGCTACAAAGTTGAGATGTACAAGTGAAAACACAATCAAAATACAAATACAGCAAAACAAAAATCCTAAAGATTTTCCTTTTATGAGGAGAATCCTCAGAGGTAGGGCCACCTTCAGACCCATCACCCCTGCGAGGAAGGGCAGAGGAAGACAATGGTACAGAAAATTAGCTTCACCATACTGTTATTTCTTCAAAAGCTGACTCAAATATATTTTGCTATTATCTGTTAATATAGTAACTTTTCTTGATTGGGAAATAAGAAACCTAATTTTTTATTATGTAACTAACTTCTTCACATCTGGAAAAAGAAATCTGGTCTTACTACTTCTATTTAAAACCAACCTAAGTAAACCACTACTTGACAGTCTAGCACACCTTCGCTTGGCAGGCAAAGAGATACTGTCGGAATTCAAACTCTCTGAATGAATCATCTTGAACAATCTGCGTTAACGATTTGTTTCCAGGTTTTAGCAGTGCAGCTTGATCATCTCCTTTGTCCATTCCACCAAACTCCCGCTGTTTCCCTGTATTGTTAACTGCATTACATGGAAAAAGTAAAGCAGAAAAGATAATGTTAATAATCCATAATAGCTCATTCCACACTATATGCAAGAGCACAATTTAGATACCAAGGAACACATGCATTTACACCTGTTTCCACATATCAGAGCTCTTGTTCATAACAGTTACAATTCTATGTGCTTAGTTTCCAGCATGTCTAGATGTATAATACTCCTTACATATCCTAGAGCATATTTGAGGCACTAAGGAACACGTGCATTGACACCAGTTTCCAAGTATCAGAGCTCTAGTTCATCACAGTAGCTGATAGATTATAACTCTCACACACACACACACACACACACACACATATATATATTTTAATGCTGGCAGCAGAAATGAAGCACTAGGGTATGGATTCTGCACCTGTTTCCGAATAGCAAAGCTCAAGTTCGTCATATTCTCGTAATGCATCTTCATGGAGATGAGCCATCTCAAACATAAAAGCCAAGCTTTCCTGTATATGGAGGGAAAAGGTTATGAAAAAACAACTCCAGAAACAGAAAAAATATTTTTGTTTTAAAGTAAGAAAGAAAACATTTCTGAACAACGTTGTTTCTGGTAACTCCTGAAAACGAGGCTGCTCTTTCTTCACTGTAAAGGTTTTTTAGTTTGAGTACTTAAAACTAAAAGGTTTTACAGTTCTTTCATAAAAGAAAAGATGAGCATGAAAACCAACAGTACACATACCCAGACATTTTCTACTCACAAAAAAAGCAAAGCCACACAGACATTAAGTCAAAAGGATTCAATTACCTTCAGGATGAAAAAATTGCAAAAATTCCAAACTGGCATAAAGCGTTGTTCACTGAGCTTGCGAATCTCATCCTCGTAAAACTGAATGCGCCTATCAAGTGTGTTCCTGACACACTCCATGATTTTGGACTCCAAGTCTTCCCAGAAATTTGCTTCAGGTCCATGTATATCTAGTTTGCAGCACCTGAGTGAGGCATTAGTTGGGAATAAGAAGGTTCAATGAATCTCTTACACTGAAGAAAATTCAAATTAAATTGCAACACAATTTTCATATACTTTGTTAAAAGTTTGTTAGATTTCTCGCATTCCAGTTTAGTAAACCATAATAGCCAGCAGCCAGATGTTTTATTGTTTCAACAGATAAAGATCAAAATTATCGAAGATTGTTAAACTTCAAATCTAAGTCAAAGGGGCTAGTTGAAATACTAAAAAACCTCAGCCATGACAAGGACAACAGAGAACAGCAGTATGATTTAACTGAGGAAAAAATACATATGGAACAGCTTGTCTTTTACAGCAGCATTCTCTCAAATGATTGAGAATTTTGATATAAATGCATCATAAGAGCTAGAATTAGAAACGAAAAAACCTTCGCGGAATGGAGGGGTAACATTGATAGAAGGTAAGATGAAACAAAATTCTATCACAGATGCGCTAGTTAGTAGGACTGATGTAGTTATGGTACGAGGTAGCAGTAAGGGGAGGGGTCGACAGATTGACTCTAAAGGAAGTAGTTCGAATGGGTCTATGTTTTCCGGATAAAAACGACAACATATCTCAATGGAGAGGGCATGTAGGCCACCACTAATTGATTTCGATCAAGGCACAGTTTGGTTTCTCTCAACTGAGTAGCCCACACTTAAAATTCTAGTTACTGTTCACAACAGGCTTATTTCCCTGATTAGGCAACATTTGATTCTTGTTTCAAGAAAAGTAAAATAATTTACTTGTAGACCACAAGCTACTACACCACTGACATTTATGCCAATAGAACTCAATGCATAGTTCAGTAAAAAGTGTAAACCACACTATCAGCAGCTGCAGGGTTACCTTTCCCTCTTCTTTGAGCTGAATTCTACCTCTAGTTTAGCATACACTTTCTTTGCAAGCTTGACGGCCTGATCATTGTGGGGTGGAGCCTTAGTCACAAACACAATAAACCACTCTCGTTCATCATTCTGAACAATTAGCTTCAAACGCGGCTTAAGGATAGTTTTGAACTCGTCAAGATCCTACACCAAATGTTAAAATATCATATAACTATAGCAAAGAGATTATTAATGAAAGAAGAAAAATCAAAAGTATCAAATAAACTTCTTTCTGCTAGGCAACTATAGGCTAGAAATTGACATAGAGGTGGTAGAGAAGATGCTACATTGCCTAGAATTTAGAGGTTTTTGCTCAACACGTCAATAGTTAGGTCAAAAAACTGATTCTAATGTTGGCAGCTTTGGTGAATATTAAACCTCCTTGATTTGCCGTAAGGCATTTGCAATTTACATTGTTGGTTTCTAGAACAATTGAAATAAGCATTTCGATCAATCTCAAAATTTCCACCCTTACATAATGAGCACAGAGACCCCAGAACTGAGAAGTGCACTCCAAAAATATGAATAGATGACGTAAAAAAGGAGAAGCCATAGAATTATAAAGTTGTGCTATACAATTCGTAAGTCTCAACAGGCTGCCAGCTGCACGTGACTAAATAAAATGTTCACAATCTAATGTAGCATTATCTCATCTAGGCACCTAAGAAGTTCTAAACTTAAACCAAAGATGTACATTTTAACAGTGAAGAGACAGCCAGGTACCTCACAAGTAACAAGAACAACAGTTGCATAAGGTTCCCGGAACCAAAATAACGATTGTTCCTGAGGAAACCGACTACGAAGTCTTGAATCTGTTGTCAATATAAACTCCAAGGGCAGTTTCTCCACAAAAACAGGATTGCGTGTCTTGTTGTTCAAACAAGCTCTTGTGAATGGCAAACGCTCCTCAAACCCCGTCTTTACAGTGGGCCACAAGTCACTGACATCTTCAACTGGGAAGCAATTCATATTCATGGTGAAATTCTAAGATTGGAACATAGTTACATACGGGAAAAGGAGAACAGAACAGGACATCTAACCTTCTGCGATTTTATGTGTGTGCGCACACGCAGGTGTGTTACAACTCCATCAAAATTTTCATAACATAATGCCACACTAGCTGTACTACTTCATATTGCAGGTATTTTACAAACAAGGTTCTTGAAAAGCAATAATCTAGATCACTACAGTGAGCACAAACGGAAGATCCATGGAAGTCGCAACTTAGGCAATGCAACCAACTTGGGTCAACATTTGTAACACAATCAAAATGAATTTACACAATCAAAATGAATTATTGGTTTGGTACTTCTCCGGATAAATCCAGGGAAGAACGATAAGCTGAAGTTTCTTGGATGGAACCAACAACAGAAATATAATTTCTCTTACAAATAAAACAAAAAGGCATTGCAAAACCAAAAATCTACATTCAAGGCTAATAAGAAGACGCTTGTTAAAAGTCTCTCAAAGAAGCTCCTTTTTGCAACATGTAAGTCTCCGATTATTACCTCTATTACCAGCAAATTGGTAGCAAGAGAAACAGTGAAACATGCACCACTAATTACTGATAAAAGAAGAACCATTTTATCCCATTCGCATATAAATCAGATTGACACTGACAATTAACAACAATGCACTAGCGCCCACTAGAGTGGCCAACAAGCCCAATGCACAATGTCTCCCTTTTTTATGGCCTGCAAATTTGAAATATATAACTGTATAAAGTTCAAAAAAAAAACTTGATGGGCTAGGCGCTCTAAGCCAACCAATCTTGTTCACCAGATGAAATGCAACCCCTTGTGTGGGGCTGACAAGAAATTGCACTTCATGCGTCAATCCTTCCTACAGTTGGCTCATTTCTTGTGTGATGTGTCACATAGACATCAGCCTCAGTTTGATCCCACTCTACCACAAGCGACCCCAACTTGTGGCCAATCAACTACCCTATCAGTTGAATCCACTCATCCTCTTGCCATCCCACCTTTTTCATAACTCTTACCTTGAGGTTTCTCACTAAATCTGTTGCATATTAGCTCAAGATCACCTTCTCCCATGAGGGACTTGGCTCATTTCGTCCACTCTTTGCACGATTCAACTTGAAGTTTGCCTCTGAAGACTTGTTCCCTATCATTTCTCTTCATTATCAATGCCTACAAAAGTAACAGAAGCATCCAGTGTAGGTTGCCATTGTAGCTCTATGACCCCATAGGGGTCAAGTACTAGTTCCCCCTCAATCATACAAGACCTCATATCTGCAATCACACTACCACTTGCAGAAGTTGTATCTCCTGCTTATACCTCAAATCGGACTTATTTAGGCACTCAAAGGATTTCTTGTAATGAGTTGGGACTCCTTGCCCCGTATCCCATGAATTTCTGAATTCAAGCTTGGAAGAATGAACTGAACAACCATAGGAAATGCCACAATAGTACCGTGACCCATTGGTTTTCACCCCGAGTGCACACACTAAATGCTATCCAAAAGCATCCTCAATGTCCTGAAGCTTGCTTATTCAAAGCATCGCCCCCATTCTTTCCTTCACTTCTTGCATAGACTGTTGAGACCAATGTTTATTTCTACCTCATAAACCATAATCAGCTTTGGAAGGTAGCCCTTTTGTAATTCAGTCTTCTGACCTCCACCCACAGCGTTGCCTCAACCTCTGATACTCAACTCAACATTGCTCTAGTACCTCGGTCAACACTTCATTCTGAGCATGTCGCTCGCACTTGAGTCCCAACATTCATGCTGGCCTTAAAAACTTGGTCTCCCCTATGCGTTCTGCCATCATTTTCTAAATCTACTGACTCACGCTACCAGTAACATGGTTGTTTCAATCTCCCCAACATACACAAACTTCATCATTCGCATCCCACCACCAAACTGTCTTAGTCAAAAATCTTCACCCTGAGTGGATCCCCCCCAAAAACCAAGATAGTGAATGCTCACTTAGATGAAGAAACTGGAGTATCGCGAAAGAAGACCAGAGGAGTTAATCAGATGGATGTCTAACACATCTACTTTGCAACGAAAGACACACAATTGGTCATACGAAAAGAAGGATCCATCCTGATCATTGCCAAAGAAGAAGAAGGCCAACACCATAAAGCATTCACTTGATGGTAATTCACCACAAGTCATTCCATGCCAACTAGAAAACCCAATTTGCAACCCCACCACCTGGGGACAACCATCAAAAAAGTCCCGCAGCAGAAAAGGACATTGAAGACAATTTAGTTGACAGAGTAGTTAAGGTGCCCTGACTTCATGCCATGATTAGTTAGCTACTAAGGGATTAGCTGGGAGAAGCCAAAACACTTGCAGATGTTCACGGACAAACTCGAGGAGCATCTACCTTACAATTCAGGTCGTTTACACCAAGCTCCACATATGGGACTACACCCTCATTTTCTTATCTCACACCAACCCAAACCTGTTTTCATTTTAAAGAGCCCAAATATATATGTCCCTTTCAAGTGTGCATCTTACCTTTATTGTGCTTTTATATTGCGGAAGAGCTTGTGCCTGTATTTGTTTGTGCACCATGCATGTATTCATATGCTATTTCCAAGGTAACCTTGGACAGGCTTGCACAATGGCAACCCAAGGCAAGTTTCTCATGGCCCTACACTAGGGAAATGGATCTCTTTAATAAATACTAATGAGAATCATAGTCCTACATCCACAATCAAAAACTCGTAGTCCTAAATCAAAAGTTTATTAGGTCAAACAAAAAAGGAACTCCAAAAAGTACGCGTGTAAAAAGTTAATTCCTTTATTTCCAAGAGCAATAGATGCATCCAGATTGTGATGCAGAAATCTCCAAGAGAGTATGACAAGGGACTAAGAATTCAAGACTTCATCACTATATGTCGCTCAAACTCAAAGTTGAGAACCTTATCTGGCTTGCAATTTACAATCATTGTGCACTTTTGGCTTGCAATTTGCAATCACTATGCTCATTTGGCTTGCAATTTACGATCATTGGGAACCTTTTTCCTAGTGTATATGCCAATTTTTTAAAAGGTGCGTGCCTCACATGCAAGATGCAGGTAGTCCAATGAGGCGCAAGGCGCATGAGGCAAGAGCCTAATGGTTTTTTCTCAAATCTGTACTCAGATTTCATCAAAGCCATGGATTGATGAGGATTAAAACATGGGGCAATGCACCAGACAAAATCCTTCAAACTAAAAGGTTCTGGTAGTTTAGGCCCTAGATGAACCAAACGAAACACAGATGAGGGAAGAATGGGAAGATGGAGATTCAAATGAGCAAAAAAAAGATGTGGAGGGATATAAATCAATTGATGATGAAGAAGATGAAGTCATTGGTGTTGAGGATTAGGTGTGTATGATTAGATCTTTGATTGCCATTATCCATTTTACTATTGCCATCACTTATAGCATTCCTAATGTTCAAAATTCAAATCAACAAATATGAAAAAAAGCATAAAATCTATGAACTTATCCAAAAAAAAAAAGTTTATAGATGCTATGCTTGTGTTCATATTTGGTGATTTGAACATTAGGAATGCTCTAAGTGAAGGTATTTGAAGTTTTAGAACCATTTGCTCATGTAATTGTCGTTGATTTAGTTGAAAATTTTGCGTTCATTGGAATCCTACTTATTATCTACAACTTCTGCATCGTTCTGATGAGGCACTTGCCTCGCACATCTAGGCTCCAGAGGACCATGGTGCCGCAGTGCACTTACAGCCTTTCAAATCACTGACTATATAGTCTATATACCATAGACAAACCGCCTGAAGTTTTGATTTATCTGCAGGTTCCATTAACGAATAACTTCTATGTATATAGCAAACCCTCACAAACTCAAATACCCAACTGAAAAAAGTGATCTCAAACGCTCACATATTACTGACTAAAAGCGCTACAACACTATAATCTTCGTTTAACTCGCGTAAAACAGTCCAAACACTGAAAATGCAGAGTAACATTTCTAGTTAAATCAGCAGAATAAAGATCCGTAGCATGTATGAGTGCAACTTTCAAAATCGGGCAGAAATAGAAAATACCAGCAACGACAAGGTGACCACTCGAGGTCTTTATGCTCTGGAACTGAGCTAAGAAATTGGCCATGATCGATCTACTGAAACCATGCGCTGATTCGGAGAGAGGGAGAGAGATTCGGTTTCTATAATCTGGGAGTGTGAATCTGAGAGAGAGGAAAGAGGAGGGGTTTGTTATCAGTGAGGTTTTTAACTGTGGAGACTGCAAGCGTCGTTGAGGTCGCAGCAACTTCTTCTTCCTCTTCTTCTTCCCATGTTGAGATTCACATCTCGGTGATTGGGTGCATCGCGCCTTGATTGCGCTCCATGATTAGGTGTAGGGTCGTGAGATCAGAGCCACAGGATTACTCGCTTTGCTTTGATTAGAAGAACAGACTTTCCAAATCAGAGCTATTTTTGACACTGTTTGTTGGCGTGGTTATGCTATCCGCAATGACTACTTACTCCGGTTTGTCTGACTACTGCCTTATGTCAGGGTATTGTGCACTTTCAAGCCGTCCGATCGTGTTTTGGATAGTTTGGATGCGTTTGACAATTTTTTTAATTTACTTGTACCAATAAAAAAATCAAAGTAATTGTTCAAAACATAATCTGACGGCCGAAGAATGTGCAACACTGTGCACGGAACCCCAGGATTCCACCACGGGTATCATGCTCGATAGGCAAAACTACTATCAATACAATTATCTAGGATGAGTTCTCAAATGAATTTTGTCAAAATTTGAGAGAGTTGATAAAATCTATAGATTTTTACTTTCAAAAATAAAAAAAAATTAAAATTTTCGTAAATTCTTCTCATCAATAGATAAAATCAAAAACTTAATTTTATCAAATTTTTAATAAAATCTATTAGAAAACTCATCCCTGGACACAATCTCAAACACAACCCTCGTTTACGAGGCTGGCTGCAATTACGTCAAAGTGGGCTTCTATGTACTGGGTCAATTTGACACCCCTAGTCCACGACACTCATTTCTTTGTCTTGGGCAGCAGCACATGAATTCTTTTCGGAATTGAGCATTCTTTAGTGCCACATCCGAGCCATTAATCGTTCAATTAATAGTTCTAATTTTTAAAAAATATTGGGTCTTTTTCAATTAGCTCTACTCAGGCAATTAAAAAATAACAGTGTTATGGGTACACTACTAGACACTTGTGCACCTCAAATACACGTCATCTTGATGTAACAAATGAGGAGAAACTTATTGTGGGGCTCATCCAAATAATGAGTTTCTCCTTCTTTGCCTTATTAGGATTGTGTGCATTTGGAGTTTACAAATGCTGTACCCATACTATTTTGCTTTAAAAAAAAAATCGGTTATCATTAGTCCACTTCATCACTTGGCTCCAATAGACTCGCCTTGAGAATTAGAAAATAGAACGAGAGATATTTTGAACAATTCACTCATATATATATATATATATATATATACATTTTCATATATTGTCATGTATGTGAAAATGTTATTTTCCTCATTATGAATTATTCCCTCTATTTTTAAATAAGAGTCTCACTTTCAAATAAAAAAATCAAGTATTTTCATGTATTATATTTTGGATTTTCTTTGCACTGAATTAAAGTGCTACGACTTTTTGTGGTTGACTATAGGATTTTGGAACGGAGAGAGTAGTAATTTGGGAAACCATGGCCATGTTTTGATAATATTTGCCCAGCTGGTCATTTGCTAAAAAAAAAAAAGAAAAAGAAAAAACCCAATCGGAGACGCTAGTAGAACTGTAGGAGGCTACAAGAAGTAACAGATAAGGGAATTGGATGAGTCGCGCCAAATCCTGTGCAACTTCCCCAACTACCATCCATGGCGTTTACTCTATCCTCTACTCTCATATTTCAGAAGACATCTATCGCAACTTCTCTCAATCCATCTATTGTACACCAACATTGCCGTCTATTTCAATCCAATCCAACTCGCAGAAACGACGCAGTAGCACCAGTTCGCCCCACATTTTGCCGCCTCTTTTCGAGAAACCCTTCTACGGTTAGTTCAAATCTGCTCATTTTTTTTCTGATAGTTCTTGGGACTGATCAAATTAATCCACATCTTTGGGGGATAATTTGAAATTCACTAACGCATAGTTCTGTTGGATTGCAGTTTTCTTGATCCTTTTGGTTAGGGTAACAAGGGTCGGAATGGGGTTTGTAATTTATGAACACACTATAATTTAGATGAGTTATCTTCTCTTAGTGCCTATAATGTGCATAAAATGATGAAGTGAAACCTGCAAATGCACCATCCGAGCGTGTATCATACTGGGTTATTTGAACTAGCCCAAGATGTTAAATCACTGTCCTCGCAAAGTGGTAAAAACTTAAAAAACACAATTAGCAAACTTAGATGGTGTCTCTGCTCGAATGGTTAGTTAGCTGGGTTGTAGTTAATTGTTTCTTAGGCCAGCTGTAATTGGTTAGTTACTTAGTTGGAACAATTGTAATTGGCTGAGATTGTCTAAGAGAAAGTTTGGCTCATTCTTTATATATCGTACTGAAGTCTGCATCTTGAGGCATTGAGAATCATTTTGAATAAAATTTCTTTCCCGGAATTTTATCTCTTTGGAAATTTTGCCATCACACTACCTCATGAAGCCTTGACTGATGGTGACACTTACATTGGGTACACCATGGAAAGTTCCTCTCCTTTTTCTCTTCCCAATCTTGTCACGGCGACACTCAATGTGGTAAAGTGCTTCAATTATTTTTCTGGTTTCATCATCTATCGGCTACTCCTTACATTGCTTGAATGCAGGATTTGATTCAAATATCACTTGATCCTCAGTGCTTAAACTTTAAATTAACCAAAACCTGTAAAAGCTATTGGATAATGAAACACATCCAACTAGCAGCTCTTTTTAAACGCAGAGACCAATACAAAGTACAAATATTTTTTAATTTGCCAACATGTAAATGTCAGATACTTGAAATTCACTTCACGATTGCTTATTGCATTATTTATTTAGGTGTTACAAGAGACTGAGCATAAAAAGTATCTGCTCCATAATGGCTTTCTTTTGTAAATTCCGTTCTTGTTTGCATGGTAACCCATACTAGATTGAAGATGTGAATTGGAAGGAAGTGTCACGACTCACGCAGTATCACAACATAGAGTGAAGACCTATATTTTGATTTAGTCTTGTTGTTTGCATTGCTCTCGCACTGCGTCTAAGCTACTTGCTTAACAGCCTTATGCTTAATAAGCCAGAGTTATGTGATGACAATCTCCTGCTCTCATTTGAAGTAAATTCCATATGCTGTAGTATGGGAAATTGATTTTGTGATTTGAACAGCTAATAGACTGTATATTCAATAGTTTGATGTTTAAATATTTCAAGTTTTGTATTAATTATGTAGTATTTCTTATGATCCTCCCACTTATTGAATTTTATCATGCAGGAAGTCAAACAAAAGCATGAAATTTTAACAAACTTGTGTGCATCAACCTTCGAAGAAGGGATTAAAAGATTTAAAAGGGCAGTTGCCGTGATCCTTGTCTTTGTTCAAATTGCATCTCCATTACCTTTTGCTACTTGGAATTTTTGGCCTATTGCCCCTGCTGAAGCAGTGCTTTATTCTCCAGACACAAAAGTTCCTAGAACAGGGGAACTAGCCTTGAGAAAGGCTATACCAGCGAACACAAACATGAAAACTATTCAGGTCATGTTCAAAAACATTTTGTATTTGTAAAATTCCAATGTATAGATTCTGACAAATCTACAGACTTTTCTATTTCCTTTAGGATTCCCTGGAGGACATCTCATACTTGTTGAGGATTCCACAGAGAAAGCCCTTTGGGACGATGGAGGGTAATGTGAAGAAAGCTCTAAAGGTATCACTTATCTTATTGTAATGTGTAATCCCGAGTAAGAAAAGTGAAACAACTTGCTTATGGATAACTTTGAGTTATTGGAAAATGATACCCGGCTACGAGGCCACATTCTCTAATCATAAATGTTAAAATAGATAGAAATAATTTTTTTCATGGATGTTTTTCTGTGGCAAATCGATGCATGTCTAATTCTTAATCTTGTAAATCAGTTGAAATAATATTTCTTATTCTTTGTTCTCTCTTTCTCTCCAATCATATATCTGTTTATGTATTTACAGATTGCAGTGGATGATAAGGATTCCATCTTGGCTGGCATTCCAGCTGATTTGAAGGGAAAGGGTTCAGAGTTGTATGCATCACTTATAGATGGGAAGGTACTTTTGAAGGAAGAGATTTAGTTCCTTTGGATCTAAAGGGCTAGTAGCCTGAATATTGTATGCAATCTGACTTCCTGGACTTGTAGAGGCTTATGCATTATTCAGCTCCAGTTGCTTTTCACGACAAGTAAATGCAATGTCCATGACAATTACAGGATAAGGATTTGGAGTGGTTTGATAAATTGTAAACCAAGCTGAATTGAAAGTGATGAGACTTAGATTCCTGTTTTACTTTGGGAGCCAGTTCAATCTTTGAAGGAAGCTGGACAACCACCCTTAAATTTCTTATGCAGATACATTTTTCACAATAATAAGATGCCTCAATTAAAGCACATGAAACATATTCTTTCCCTGTAACTTGATATCCATAAAGAGGCTAGTTTCAGTTTTGGCAGGCATTGGTTTTATTCATTAATTGGCTGAATGAAAATGCTATATTTCGGTGTTGTGACAGTTTCTGTGTGGGTTTGGTCAGGGAGGATTGAAAACTCTTCTTGAGTGCATAAAGGATCAGGACCCAGACAAAGTATCAGTGGGTCTAGCATCTTCACTGGATGCAGTTGCACAACTGGAGCTTTTACAGGTAACCATACTGTTTCGCTCACAGTTTTTTAGCTTTAGCGTCTGCTCCATTCTCCTTAATTTTATTTTATTTTTGCCTTTTTGGTTTGCGTATTTTGTTGTCTTTTCTGAATTTTTATTGGATTTGCCTTATATTTTTTGGGTTAATCATCCATTGAGAGGAGTCTAAAGTAAAAAAATTATGACCCACAAAAAAAAATTACTGAAGACAAAAAAAATTACAAACAATTGTCTTTTTTGCCTACAGTGTTGGCTTATATGAACTTTTTTCAACTATGGTCCAAATTTTTATACTTTTCTGACTCTCGTTGATCCGAATGATTGATCCCCCAAAAAACGACGAAATGCTAAACAAAACATTATGAAAAGTAACAAATACCGAAAAAAGTCAAAAGACAAAAAGTAATAGAGAATGGCGCATCATTTTCCTATGTCACTAGAAGGTTCCGTACTCTATATAGTGGATATTCATGTTATTTGTGCTTAGATTTTCATGGTTGTATGTGTTGCATGGAATATCTATTCTATCTATAAAGGGAGAGCACTCTTCTGGTGTGAACAAATTTTGAAGCTGGCTCACACTTTCCGCATTTAGAGTGGATACACATTTAAAATCTGAAGGAAAACTTTGTAATTTAACATGGCAGTTGTTATCATCTAACCCGCAGACATGAGCTATTTTGAATAAACATTGCTGCAGTTACTTAATTTGCACTAACTTCCCCTTTGAAACCCAACATGAACAATAAATATTGCCTTACTTTCTAATGCACCTTGCAATTCTATGTTCCCAATTCATGTAGAATTTATAAATTATACGAGTCTACAATTGGGTTTTTTGTCCTTCTTTTCAGTTTGGCTTCTATTTGCTATAAAATTGCACGATGCGTTTGTTTTGAGCACTAGTATATGGATAAGTATGATGATGTCTTTTTATTTTCACAGGCCCCGGGGTTGTCCTTCTTGCTGCCTCAGCAGTACTTGAAATATCCAAGGTAAGACATCTCCATGGATTCTCGACTCACTCCATAGTACAATCACTGTATCTATGATGGGATGATACCATCTAAAATAAAGCTATATTATGTCCTATTAAAATGTCCACATGATGGTTGACGATGAATTAGGCAGGCCATCATGTGCATACATCTATACGATTATGCTGTGTCTACACTATTATTCTTTGTTTAATGATCAGAGATATTGGAATATATGTTCATGTTATATTAAATGATTCACTTGTACCTATAGCCTTTAAACTGGTCAATCTCGTTTCCTTGGTAATTTAATTTCTAAATGATAGTGTTGGAGAATTTCCAAAATAGTAAGCCTTTTTAATTTTATTTGGTGATTATGATGATAATTTAACTTACCAACCAACTTTAGGTACACCTTATTTCATACCCAGGTCATTAATGCTTTACTGAACTCCATAGGCTCACAGGGAGAGGAATTGTAGATCTAGTCATTGAGAAAGGTGAT
The DNA here is from genome assembly GCA_022606695.1 of Vaccinium macrocarpon. Lineage (NCBI taxonomy): Eukaryota > Viridiplantae > Streptophyta > Magnoliopsida > Ericales > Ericaceae > Vaccinium > Vaccinium macrocarpon. The sequence continues at coordinate 4,897,862 of CM040180.1, forward strand.
GGTTCAACATTCTCTCCTGCAGCTGGTGGTGAGCCAAGGAAAACTGCCACAATTCAGGTATGATGAAATTCCATTTTTCTTCAATGGTGCACTTGTGTCCTACGGAGTCAATTAGGTGATTCTAGCGATTGTCAACAAAGTTTTCGAAAGGTCACTTGCCCTTTGAGCTTCATTAATGCCTTCTTTTAAGTTTACTGATTTTGGATTTAACCTTTGGTATAGTCGTATCATTTGGATGTATTGGAAAGCACATTGTTATACACCAACGATTGGGAACTAGATGGGTTCTATTATTGTTATTGTTGTATTCAATCATGTGAAAAAGTTTTTTTAAAGTTCTGAAATAATGTTTTGATAATAAAGGATCATTCCCACTCTCTGTTTATTTGCGTGTCTGTGATGCAATGTTCATACAACACTAGCATATGCCTTAGCCGATGCCCTGATCACTAAACATGTATTCAGGTTGTTTTAGATGGGTATTCAGCACCATTGACTGCAGGGAACTTCGCAAAACTGGTAAGGTAGTGAAATCTCCCTTCATCCTTTGTTTCTTTTGACATTTTGTTCATTTTGTTGACACCGTACAAAAACTTGGAACGAGTAGCACCATCAGACATCAGATTATTGTACTAATAGGAAGACAACCTTATTTCCCTTGGGGGGAGTGGAGGGCAAAATTGTTTTGAACTCAAGGCCAAAGAATGAAACACTGGTTATGATTTCTATACCTGGTTTTTTTTAACAATTATCTGGTCTTTTAAGTTTGAAATTCTGGAAATCCTTGCAATAAATATCTCATAACATTACCCATTGCATGTGGATAGAGCCTTAAAACGAAAATCTTTGGATTGGTTGTTAAGGTCATTAATCAGTTTTCTTGTTGGATGATACCTGCACAATTGTACTGAGTGAAACCACTCAAACTGCGGTTTAGGTGGTCGACGGGGCTTACAATGGGGTGAAGCTCAGCTGTATCAACCAAGCAATTCTCTCAGATATCAAGAACAGTGGTTATAGTGTTCCCTTGGAGATAAAGCCATCTGGGCAATTTGAGCCATTGTACAAAACAACTCTAAGTGTGCAGGTCTGTTGATATTTCACACTCATAGGGTCTGGTCCACAATAAGATACAAACAGCCTATATTTCCAGTGCATAGAGTTGAAAACTTCTCTTTTGGCAGGATGGAGAGCTTCCTGTGCTTCCACTATCTGTTTATGGTGCAGTTGCCATGGCTCACAGTGACATTTCCGAGGAGTACTCATCGCCATATCAGTTTTTCTTTTATCTTTATGATAAAAGGAGTGTAAGTAGAATTAAAGGCTCCTTTTCCGGGTTTGAAAGTCTTTTTTTCTTTTTTAACTTAAAAATAGAATTGAAATCGACATGAAGTTTTCAAACTGTTCATCACTTGTCAAAAATTTCTCCCATAATTCAAAAATCAATTTCCTAGTGTTAACAGTATGATATTGTTTGGATTCAACAGGCTGGCTTAGGTGGGTTGTCTTTTGACGAGGGCCAGTTTTCTGTTTTCGGGTATGTCCTGTACCTTTTGCAATAACTGGTCTATGCATGTTTTTATATAGTTCCTTTCGAAAGCTTGTTTTTCTTCGGTCTGGTAAAGCTAACTTCATTTTATTCAAACTTCTCCTGCCAATGTGTAGATACACAACTGCTGGAAGAGAAATTCTTCCTGAGATTAAAACTGGAGATATAATTCGATCCGCAATGCTAGTGGAGGGTCAAGATCGCCTCGTATTCCCACTTGAGAATTAATCTGCTATAATTCTGGACTGAAACTTTCTCATTCTTTTGAATTTGTTGTGGACTTTGCAGATTCATGCTAGTTTTCTGTGGATGATTTGCCATTAGGTCTCTGATTTAGATTGCTAATTTCTTCATGTTGAATGACTGTAAGCGATACCTTTTCGCCGTTCATTTCTGTGGGAACCAGTTTGTAGGTTGTAGCAGTTATTCACATCCCTATGGAATTTGCACTTGCATCTCATGTTAACTGTTATAAATTTATATGATTCTCTAATATCAAATGTAACTGAGAAGTCATGGACAACTGATAAGTTCCAAAATTACAAACTCCTAGAACCTCTTTTTGCAAATTTACAAACACAGAGTCAAGTTTCCTGTTTATGATCTACAGTAGTCGAATTTTTGCTGCGCTCAAATACAACATTGATTCCAAAAAAGAAATCTAAGCCATGGACATGTTACAAAGCCGGCTTGGTGTTGGCCGGAAATTCCACCACCGCCCGCTCTGCCTACGAGCCGGTGGTGTCAATGCCCTCCTCAGGATCTCTTTGTTTGCACGGTGCCTTCTCAACCTGTTTCCAGGTAATGGAATCTCGTGATAGATACCACGGACCGGTCTTGAATTACATGATGATGAGCGTGTATACATATGCTGAGGCCTAGGAGGAGACGATGACATGGAATTCCTCCCGAAACTCCGATTCCCGGCTGCAGGAACTTGAAGCCTTTGCACGGTATGTTTCCCTTTATTGCTTTGCATTTTTTTCTGAATTTTATCTGGGTCTCTGAGATGGATATTATGATGGTTGATGGTAGCTTGTTTCTTGGGTGATTTTCAATTTGTAATTGTGAATTTAAAGCTGTGTTTGGCTTTGCGATGGTTGACTTTTTCTGTAGTCAGCAAGGTTTGGCTTGAAGAGGAGTATTAATTTTGACCAAGTAGTCAGCAAAGGTTAATGAGACTTTCGTAAATTACAGCTGTTGATTTTGACCTGGCATCAACTAACATTCAAACTTCAAATGGATCTTTGGATTGGATGTTAGAACAATTGCTATAATCTGAATATGAATCATCCATCAGGGGTGTTTTGGAAAAAAATAATCCGAGTTTCACATTTGTTTGTTTTGCTTTAAGTTTTTTTGGATTATTGGTTCAAGAAAAATCTAAAAAGTGTAAATTTCTCATAATAAAGGTAACTAGCCGTTCCTCTTAAGGGATTTTTTTTTTTTTTTTTAGTGGCTTTTTGAGAGTTTTTGAGTCTTTTTAGTTAATACATTATGAGAGAATGACATGTCTCGAAAAACATAATAAGTAAAAAAAAAACCCTTAGCGGAATTCACACTCCAGTTTTCGATAATTGCACTCCCTGTTTTGTCAAATTGTAATATTTATTTACAATATTGTCCTTCCACGTGTAAGAAACTTCCCTCGTGTAAGGCTAATCATTTAAACTTAACTATGTAAGACAAAAAACGGTGTGTTGTCATTTCTCTACAAATGTTTTTAAATGTTTTCAAATTTGACATTGGAAGTATTTAATGGAGATGCGCTAACAAGTTACAAATTGAAGCCATAAATTATCCAAAAATCTGTAAATGGTACTTTTTTTTTTTTGGACAAGTAATTTGTTTTTATCGGATACACACCAATAATGAAGGCAAGGGGATAGTCTTGAACCCCAATCGACAACACTAATTACAAAAGCACAATCGTTTTAAAATATAAAAATCACAAGCACAACACAAGAAGGAAGCAGTGACTGGCGGAGCCACTTTAAGACCAATTTGGGTAGGTGCTTGCTGCCATGTTTTAAGGAATTCAGGGAGACGTTGTGCGGCAAAATTACGTTATTTTGCTCATTTTTTTAGTATATCCAAGGGCTCTGGTTGGAGAGTTAAGTATGAGATTTAATTTTGGGGTTCAATTCCTGAATTTAGACTCTTTGGGGTAGGGTATGTGGGTTCAAGAACTTGGATTTTAGGCACTTTGGGTTTAAACATTTTGTAATAGGTTTTTTCTTCCTCCAAACAAGGCCCTTGAAAGCTTTGGAAGTGTGTAAAAAAATCAAGCAAAATGACATAGTTTTGCTGCATAACATGGTGCACAATACATACCGCATAGCACCCACCCCGGATCCTATTTTAAGTTTTAGTTGATATAGTATTTTGAACCAAAACAAATTGTAATTGTTTAAACAATCCGTCACCCAGACAAACACCTAGGGATGTCTTGTTCACTCACTCAAAGATAGGATGAATATTACCAACTACTTTATTTGGGATTCTTATCGGGTCCTACTTCAATAATCAGAACAGTTTATTTTATGAGTCTAATCTTTTGATCATTCCTCAAAAATCATATCAATTGTGTCTCTGTAAATGCTTGATTAAATCATAATTTTTTTGGTTCTAAAATCTGAACCAAATTCTAAACCAAGATGCTTGTTACTCGATCAATTCATTTTTTAATTACCGAAGTAAATCAGGTAAATTTCACCTACCTCCCCTGAGGTTTCTGACAATTACAGGGACCTCCCTTAATGTTTTGAAATTCCACTGACGTCCTTTACTTTTGAAAATAATTGTCACATACCTCCCCTCCGTTAACTTCCGTTAGAAAAACTAACAGAAAACGCTGATGTCAGCGCCACCTCACTCCCCTCCTTTTATTTTAAATCTTAAAATGTTTATAACTTTTGTTTTATATATTCACTTTTTATGAAATTTATATATTTAAAATCTACTTAAAAAGATCTATAAAATGAGATTCATATTCAATGTGAAATTATGAAAAAATAAAATCTTATTTTTCAATGTGAATTTTAATTATAATGTTACATAATTTAAATTATTTTCAATGCATAAGTCAAAATTTTATGCTAAAATTGTAATACCTGCATTCCAAATTGTTTTGGGAATGCATGCATTTTACACGCAAAAATAATGTACAAGCATTAATTTTTTTCAACAAACTTTATACCAATTTAAAGATCTTATTGAGAAGAAAAAATTGGTGTAATTGTCAGAAACCTCAGGGGACGTAGGTGAAATTTACCCAAGTAAATCTCATAGTGTACTACACAAACTTGTGTAATGTTCACCTACTTTTTAGGTTGGGTGAACAAAATAGCACTCATAATAATAATAAAAATTAAAAAACAAAATAACACTACACATGCAAGCCTGAAACTCCCATTTGTTTCTCACACTGCAACACGCAGGCCACCATCACATCATCAACAACCATCAACTCATGGGTTTATGGGGGTTTGTTCAAGCCTGACTATTCTCAAAACTTGTGATTTATACTGTCCCCAGTAATGCATAATCGTGACTACACCCTTGCACGTCCCCATTAATGCGTAATTGTGGTTACACCACCACAAGGAAGCAAACGCCAACACAAAACAGAAACAAAGGGAAACACAACGGTACATTCCGCTCTTCCCTAATCCTAAACCATCCAGACGGTCAATGAAGACTATAACCCAATTGACCCTTTTAGGTTATTGAAGGACCAAACTTTGTGGATACGACGTAATTAGCCCCATGATGTTAGGCTTATCTCCTTTGATGGACCAAAAGCAAACTTGAATTGTTTTGTTGAAAGAAAAATAATTTCATTTGCTCAAGGGCCCATGCATGAAGGGGCATTCTTTTGGAAGAGCATGACGCTGTGACCCACTGCATGTGTTCAAATGTTCAATAACAGCAGCATCTGTTGTCTCTATTTTGTTTTTTTTGCAGCAGAAGTTGGCCTAGTGGACCAAATTGGCAGTTTGTCTTCATATTTGCTTCAAATCTAATGAACAATGTGATAGTGATAAGTGAGGTTTATTTATTTATTTTATTTTATTTTTCATGAATTTCCTTCATTCCTTATAAATTGAAGCAATTGCAGCAGCCACAATTCATGCATTTCCAACTTAGAAAGTGATGGTCTTCTAATACACAATTTGGGCACTCAACCTTTTTTACGCTCAACCACTCCGAGAGAAAAGAAACCGTTGCAACGACTCAACCTTAATTTCTCTGCACGTCCTCGCCCTTGAGACAAAGGTAAACAAGGTTCGGCCATTTCACCGAGAGGAAAGCGTTGCAAGCAAATTGCGACTCAACATTTTCTATGCTCGGCCATGTCATCGAGAGAAAGGCAAACAAGTTTGTAAGTTTGGTACGAATACGTTATGTTCGACGAATCTGCTGCATCGTCACTCAATCGACTTCCATCGACTAAGCGTTTAGCACCCAAAGGCTTACATTTGGCCACACCGCCATCCTCTGCACCACCACTCAAAAGGGAAATGACCACCACAATGAAGGAAGAGCAGCCCATCGCGCTGGTGGTAGAAGTATTTAACCCGTTGACTGCCGCCATCTACATTCACAACTTTGACTTCCATGTTTGAGAAACTCTAGATCAAAGACAAGAGAAAAGCATCAAACATCTTATATACTATAGGGGATATCAGCGCATTGACCTAAATTGACCAAAGTCAAAGTTAACCACCCCATAAGGTGGCAACAGGTGTCATGTATGTGGCAAGTGTGGAACAGCTCCATTTGCACGCCGAAGAGGCCCAATGGAGGAACCATTTATCTGACCATTGGCCATCCATATGAGGAGAAAAGCCCATGAGCCATATGGCTAGTGTGGCCCATATGAATGAGCGAGAGCGCGAGAAAGCTAGGCTACTTCTAGCCTTGGTAATTATACCTGCTTCGGCTTGAAGATAGGACCCAAGGGCCCCTAGAGGCTTGACTGCGGTATAGGCATGACCGAACAAGTTACAACCTTGCCCTAATAGTAATGAAGGGAGATCCAGTGATTTGGTGGCTATAAAACAATAAAGAGGTGTTCCACTACCTAGTTTATTTTCAAAAACTAGTTTTTCCCTAAAATCAAGACAAGTCATCCCCTCACAATACATCACATTAAAAGGTATGAACACAAAAACCAAGACAGTTTTAAAACAAAACTTCCTTAGTAGAACACCCTCTAAGAGGATTCGTTGCGCAAGGGGTGGAATAGTGCGACACCGCGCGGGTCAACTGCGCAGTATGTGACGTCCCCCACCCTGCCAAGTTGTACGGAAAGGACACGTTTCCTTATACTATAGGAAGACAACTTGACACCATATCAATGGTCCAAGGTGCCTATAAATATACATTCCCCTTTATAATTCCCAGAGGTGATTCTTGGCAGAGTGTGTCATCCTAGAGAGAGAAAGTGGGAGATCACAGAATTGGAAGGTGAACGTTCTTCTTTTTGAGGCCATCCCATTCTCTAGGTCACTTGGGTACATCACAGATTAGTCTGAGAGCAATCTTCTGCCTTAGTCTTTTATGTGCACACTTGCTCTATTCTTCACCCTTCTCTTAGATCACTTCATTCCTCTCAAATTGTTTGTCATTGACTATTCTTACCTTTCCAACTCACATATTCTTTCTTGAATATTTACTAAGCAAAGAACTTAACCTACATATACATATCCCAGCGGCCACACCAATTGTGGGAAAGTGTTTGATCTGGTTCTCCTTTGGATCATTGGTTCAGATCTAGATGGAGCAACGCCTTCCTTAAACAAGGCTTGCAAGAGAGAACATAGTTAGTGCTTACCGGCTGCCATCGGCAAGAAAGCACTTAGATGCCTAAGTTAGCCTCAATCAGAGGAGAAGAAGAATACAAAGCTCAAGAGTGAGTAGTAGCGGCATACCTCATAGGGGTGTAGAACCACCCTATGTATAAACCATAGAGTGACCTGACTTAAGCCCTAAGTAAGCTCATGATAGACACATGCTTTAACTGCTTTTTGAAGTGGTGTCATGGATGATGCATCGAATGCTAAGTGACCAAATTGAACCTCCGATTTTTACCCAGACTATCTGTATCTACTCGAGTTGGACATCATTTGACCTGGCTTGGCTCCGCAAACAACTGCATTCGACCAATAACCACATTTGGCTCCAAGATTGGCCAACATGTACATTCAGCCTCAGGTTCAGCCAACATGTCAAATTCGACCAACTACACCACTCTTCCTTAATCCTACGTCATCCAGACTAGTAATGAAAATTATTAACCCAATTGAACCTTAGGCTATTGAAGGTCCAAACTTTTACGTTTATCTCATTTGATGGGGCATTCTTTTGGAAGAGCTTGACTTTGTGACCCTTTACATGTGTTTAATAGTAGAAGCAGCTGTTGTCTTTATCGTGTTTTTTCGCAGCAGAAGTTGGCCTAGTGGACTTAATTGGCAGTTGGTCTTCATATATATATACCCAAAACTTCTAGTCCACTCCTCCCGGAAACAAGAAAAAGTGTGTTTTTTTTGTTTTGCAAATTGTTTTTGGAAAATCCGAGCCGTCCAATGTTTTCAAAAGGTGTTTTCAAGGGTCCACGCGAGAAATCTTCAAAAAAAAATACCGGGAAGGACTTGATCCAAGCAGTTTTTGAAAAAATTGTAAATATAAAAATTTTGCGAAAACTGCTTGGATCAAGCCCTCCCAGTATTTTTTTTTTGAAGATTTCTCGCGAGTACCCTTGAAAACACCTTCTGAACACATTGGACGAATCGGATCGTCAAAAAAATATTTGGATCGTGAGGTCCGAAAACGGGAAGACCGGACTAGAAGTGTTCCCTATATATATATATATATATATATATATATATATATATATATATATATATATATATATATATGTATATTCTTCAAATCTGATCAACACTTTGATAGCGGTTAGTGAAGTTTTATTTTCCAATGAATTAATTTACTTTGTACGGGGAATAAATCCACTTATAGTCTCGATCACGTGCCTCTTTGTTTCTATCTTGAACCTGCAAAACAAACAAAGGTTAGAGCACCTTTGCCTCTCGTCGGCAAAAGCCCTCCGATGCTTAAGTTAGTACTGGTTTACTAATTAAAAAAAAGAACACAAGGCGTATAACTGGGTGTTACAGCGTACCTTTCGTCATGATAATTGTCCTCTGTTTATAGATGAGGATAGCTTGTTGATTTAGGCATCTCAGGCCCTCTGTTTCCTACTAGGTTTACGAATCCTTTTCATAATAGGACTTTCCTATTAGGCATATGCTTCCAAATGCTGCTGCAAATCTTGCAGCAATACTTCTTTCTATATAGGTTTCTTTCCTATATGGGGTATACTCCTAATCATGTTAGGACTTCCCATATTAATCCCCTATTCCACGGGATTGCTCCTTTATCTCATAAGGAACCGCCACAGAGTGTTCTGGAATGTCTCACCGCCTTATTCGTGGCGGTGTTGAGCTTCTACATAGCTCGGCATGGCACATACATAACTCAGCTCATCACGCCAAGTTGATTAACATATTCCAAAATGTTGTTTAAGCTATTATGTCGCCCACCTAACTCGGCCACATCAGGAGCATCCCTTTATATTTTCCGCCGAGCTAGTGCATTCTTATTTGTTAATTCATTCTTATTATTCTGGCCTTATTTATGGCCAAACCAGCTCGACAAAAGGATAGGACTACCCTTTGTGGCGCCGAGCTTATTTACCCTCTCGTGGTGATTGATCAAGGCACGTGTTATGCCCTTTACTAGGGTAATTATGTTTTACCCACTCCAATTGTTTCCCAGCTCTGCCACAACTGTCATTCATTAGCGATGCGCAGAGCTTCAACGGCTCCTGATGCACCTTCTGCATGCCTCCCCCTCACGTGGGGAGCAGGGCTACTTTCACATTAAATGCGAAGTGACCCGTTGGTGGCTTGGATAAGCCCAAAGGATGATTTTGCTGACATCACGTACCACTTTTATGGGGGTTTGGGCGGGATAATGATTATTTTCATTTCCCCTAAACCCCTAAAACCCCTCCCTTTCCCCTTTTCTCGTTTTCCACCAGAAGAAAAAACAAAAAGAGAGAGAGAGAGAGAGAGAGAGAGAGAGAGAGAGAGAGAGAGAGAAGTTCTCCATCTGCCATTTTTGTCGTTTTAGAGCTCAAGAATAGGACCTCCAATCTGTTCCCGTTCTCTGTCGGTAACCCCTCTCTGTCCTCGTCGAAGAATCTCATTTTAGGTTTGCCTTATCACGTAAGTGTTTTGTTCTTAGATTCTGCTATTTTTTCCATCGCAGTTGTTGTGCTTTTTTTTCGTCTCCAGTTCCTGTTCATCATCTTCTTCCCCTGGGGTTTCAATAGTGAAACCCTAACTTAGTAAAAGATGGGTAGACATATGGCCCTTCTCAGCACCCCAGGAAAAATAGTTGAGTTTCGTACAACATATGAGATCCCAAATGATGTTTAGTTTCGTCTGAACAATCGTAATGACCTAATTGAAGAAGGCCAAGATGAAACTAAAATCCACATCCCTTTGATATTCATAGTCGAGGGTGGTTTGAGGTTTCCTTTGCATTATTTCTTTAGGGAGGTTTGCAGTAGATGTAGGTTAAATCCTATGCAATTATGACTCAACTTTGTCAGAGTAGTCATGGGTATGGTCGCCCTGAATAGGTTGCTCGGCCTTCACCTCGACTGGTGGGATCCACACTACCTATATAGTGTAGTCCCTACAGTCGATAACAACTATTATTTCAAGGCCAGAGACCCCAAGCAGAAGCTCATTATAGATCTGCCCAATTCCTCAAAGGGCGAAGTGGATGATTACCTTGTAGTCACTAGTAATTGGGAGCTAAGGGATGCCGAGGGGAATACTGTTGGCTTTGCCTGTCCCAGAGCTCCAAGCCAACCACGTTAGTACCTCTTCCTTTGTTATTGCTTTTTGGTCTTCATAGTGATATTCCTATTAATCATCCCTTCTTTGTTTTTGCTTGTTGTTTTCCTTATTCGCAGCAAGCAACATTAACCAAGGAGGTCGACTAAACCATGGGAGGCTTCATCGGGAAAAGATAGCACGAGCCCTCTACTTCGACAGGTTTGAGCCAACCCTCGTTGGGCTCGGCCGCGCTGCATATCTATTGCTCAACTACATCCCCACCTCCTGGGGTGGCATCAGGAGAGGGGGTGAACCTCGTTCAAGACATCCTTGGCCTCCACTAGCTCCTCTTATTGCTCCACTTGCCCCTACCGATCAAAGAAGCACTAGACCAGGAAGAGGGCAATCTAAAAGGGGGGGCTAGGCGTTCTCGAGCCCCAAATGATTTACAACAGCAAGTAACCTTTGCTTATATCCTTGAGATTCCCACTGCGATCCCAATCTCTACCCATACTGACCTAGAGCCAACCACCTCCGACAGGGTAGCAATAGAAGAAGAAGAAGAAGAAGAAGAAGAAGAAGAAGAAGAAGAAGAAGAAGAAGAAGAAGAAGAAGCCCTTGATCACTGTGCAACCATCCTTTCAATAGTCGAGTAGTCTGCTTTGCTCGCGGATTCTGATTCGTCAGGCTACTCCCCTTCACCTGATCGAGAAGGGATGTCGCTCCAACCGATCAATCTGCTCAACGAGCTGAATCTTAGTGGGCAGGCTTCACGTGCTCCCTCTACCATTCATGTCGTCGTTCCCTCTCAAACATTGACCTCTTTTCTCCCTCAGCAACAGAGGGACAAGAGGCCGGCAGAGAGTCCTCAGAATGTTCAGCCTCCCTTGCTGATCGTGTTGTTTTCGTATAAAAAATAATTTATAAAATAAGGAATTAACTACTACTCTAAAGAATAGTGGCTAAGTCTGAGTATCGATCCACGAAGACAGATTGGCTAAATTACATTATTTTCAATTGATTTCTATTTTAATTCGAAGGAAAGATAGTTGGTTGATTTGATTTCTAAGAATAAAGACTATAAATAAAATGCGTGAATGACAAGAGATTGATTCAGGAAAAATGTCTAGGGTTTCGAATCCACTTGACCCTTTGTTACCTAGATTTATTGCAATTGAGGATTTCTTATTCGGATTTACCGGATACTGTTAGGGTTTGTGGGCCCTTGCGATGTCTCCTAAAAATATTCATGTATCATCAAGCGGTATAGATTATCTCCGCCTAGCACAAATCGTCTTACTAGTACGATCCATCTCTATAGCACGGACCGTCTAATAGCACGACACGTCTTACGATAGTATAATCTATCACAGTTAATTACCACGAATTCAATTAAAACTTTTGTGTGAAAAGTATTTAAAACCGCGCATGACAAATACACAATTATATGGGAAAAATTAAAATCAATTTCATAAACATGAAATCATCTAATTCACACAACCAAATCCAAATAATTAAATCCAACAAAAATAATAAAATCTACGTTACTTGGAGTACAAGCTTCATTTACACCCCGTTTGGGTTTAGCCGGACATCAGAATCGTTGAACCGGGCTGCCGTGCTCTCTCTCGTGCGTGATGTCTCCTCCGTCTCCAAGGCTACTGCCCTTTTCTTAATATGTGCTGCCTCCCTTTTCATAATAACCAAGTCAGTTGTTGTTGTAAATCCCCCTGACCTAGCTGGACTCCATCCTTGTTATTATTCATGGCCCACCAATCACATGGAGTATTGAAAGTAGCCCAAAATTACCTCATTTACTGACCCATAACTAATTATTTTCGGTTGGTATTGGCAAAACCATCATATATGCGCCCAATTACACTTGCAATATTATGTTTGGTCCAAAAATTAATTTGATCATAGGCTTTGCTTTGAAAATAAAATCCAACATTTGCGCTCTTTATATCAAACCCTTCAAATATTTGCAAAAACACACAAACTATGCATTATACTCCAAGTAACAAAATAAATAGACTTAACAAAGATAACTTAGAGGGCGCCAATGTGAATAATTATGTGCCTATCACCTGCAGAGGCGGAGGGCTGGGGACTAAAGCTCAAGTCAACACTTCACCGACTCTCCCCCTCTGATACAGCCCTAGGCCCCTGTCTTGGCATGACCTGATGGTACCCCCCTTTCCATGACTGATAAGATCCCGTCTGTGGATGTGGCGTATGACATTTCCCAGTCCGCGCTTCTCCCTCTAGACATTGACAAGGAGAAAAGCAACTCCTACGATAGCCTCATGAAATCCATATTCCAATCTAGCACCAAGGTGAAGACTTCTTCCACTTACTTTTTCTTATGTATTCTGACTACAGACTTTCCTTACCAGTTGTACTTGTCTTGCAGATCATGCAGAAGGTGTCTGTCGGCCTGGAGAGAGCCAAGGACGCTGAGAAGGAGCTAAAAAAGGAGCAAAATAGAGCAGAGAAAGCGGAGCAGGAGAAGGCCCAGTATGCTCAATCTTTAAAAGATGCTTGGGAGAAGGTGGAGGGACTAAAAGGAGAAAATGCCGAGCTGAAGAGGAAGGCTAAAGGGATTGAACATGAACTCCGTCAACAACTCGCAACTGCAGAAGCTAGAGCAGAAGCCGAGTATGACCGTGTTGTTGTTGCGATCACTGACAACTATAGATCATAGATGCTAGTAGTGCAAGATGTTGTTTGGGGCGTAGCTTGGCAGAGATGCCTTACTAAGCTTGGGGTGGACCCTTCTTCTCCTCTCTGGACTAACATGGAGCTTCCAAGTGAGGTAACTGCTGCTCAAGCCCATCTCAATACTCAGGCTCACCCCAAATTTGAAGCTCAATCTGGACCTCTCCCAGAGCAGATCCAAACAGACGAAGCCATTACTGATCTTACCGTCCACAGAGATGTTGCTACTGTTGAGGGTACTGATGTTGTTGCTAGAGGTGAAAGTCTTAGCTCCACTCTTGCCACTGACGTTGCAAGGCTTAATGAAGAGGCTTAATGCCTTTGTTTACTTTTTGATGTTTAGCCCTGCGAGGCTTTGCTTAGTCGGATGTGGCCTGTTCGGTACTATCTCTTTACTTGATTTTGGCACTCTGTTTAAGTATTTCCATACTTAAAAATTTTGTTTTGATCAAGCATCTTTGTACTTGGTTTGCATTGTAAATTCCTTATAAGTGTGGTCGTGCTTTTTATTTCATCAAGCATCCTCATGCAAGGTCCGTTGCAGTCTATAAGCTTCTTCGTGCTTAGCTCGTTCATGCTATATTTGTCTGCATGCTGAGCGTTCAAGTGTTTTCATACTTGAACTTTTATAACCTAAGTGTACTCATACCTAGATTTTTGTTGCAATACTCGTTGCATATGCTAAGTGTTCTCATACTTAGAAATTTGTATACCAAGTGTCCATAGACTTGGATTTGTGTATTCATCGCCGCAAATTCCCAGTATTTTCGTACTTAGAAAATTTTGTACTAAGTATCCACGTACTTGGTTTGTTGCATTTATTGTTGCAAATCTAAGTTTTTCCATACTTAGAGATTTATTGCAATGTTCGTTGTAGATCTCAAGTCTCAAGTTTTCTCTGCAAAATTCATCACAGATCTAAGTTTTTTCGTACTTAGAAATATCATTAATGCTTGAAATATCAATAACTATTGTTGGTGATTTTATTCGTAATCCCAACTAGGTGTTAAAAACAAACGTGAGTTTATACATATTCACATGTTAATTAAAATGTGATTGTATTCGAAATCACATAATCAAATTACTGGTAGAATTTTCATAGGTTCTGGACATTCCATGGCCGTGGTACTGGGTCTCTATCCAAGTTGGCCAAACGATAGGCTCCAATACCAGGAATCCCAACAATTTTGTATGGGCCTTCCTAATTTGGTCCAAGCTTTCCGTTAGAAGATATTTTGGTGCTGGCCAGGACTTTCCTTAGGACTAGATCCCCAATTTTTAACTCTATTGGATGCACCTTCTTGTTGTAACTTCTTCGCAGTTGCTCCTGATATGCTGCCAATGTAATGAGTCTCTTTTCTTTGGCAAGATCGAGCTACTCGGCCAAGGCATTGTCGTTGCCGCCAAATTCCACAAGAGTAGTGTGAATGGTCGGCAAGCCTACTTCTAGTGGAATCACTGCCTCTGTTCCATAAGCAAGGGAGTACGGCGTCTCTCCCGTAGATCGCCGTGGGGTGGTCTTGTATGCCCAGAGCACGGCTGGTAGCTCGTTTGGCCATTTTCCCTTCTTACTTTCCAACCTCTTCTCAAGACTCTTAAGGATGGTCTTGTTCAAAGCTTTTGCTTGCCCATTGCTCTATGGGTAAACTAGGATTGAATAGTAGTTTTTGATGCCGTGCTGTGCACAAAATGTTTTGAACTTTCTACCGAATTAGGACCCATCGTCTGAGATGATGGAGTAAGGTACCCCATATCGTTTAATGATCTTGTTCCATATGAACCTTTCTACCATAGCTTCTGTAATCTTGGCCAGAGCTTCGCCCTTTATCCATCTAGTGAAATAGTCCGTGCCAATAAGTAGGAATTTTCGTTTCCCCGTTGCTATGGGGAGAGGACCCACGATGTCCAATCCCCATTGTGCAAATGGCCACGGGCTTGTTAAAGGAGGAAGATCTTTTGTTGGAGCTCGGATGAGAGGAGAATATCTCAGACACTTTTCACACTTCTTGACAAAAGCTTTTGCATCCTCTTACATGTAAGGCAACCAATATCCCTGAGATATTGCTCGGTGGGCTATGGACCTTCCACTAGTGTGTCCTCCACATGTTTCAGCATGGGTCTCATGGAAGAATTTTTGAACTAGAGCTGGGTGTACACACAATAAATATGGTCCAAGAAAAGACTTTCTATAAAGCTTACCTTTTGGAGAGAGCCAGAAACGTACTAACTTGGTTTTGATCTTGTGAGCTTCCTTCTTGTTCTCAGGCAAAGTCCTATCTCGTAGGTATGCCACTATTTGGTCCATCTAGCTCGCCCCTAGCTTGGTCTCTATAACCATCTTTCTTGCTCGGGCAATGCTTGCTTCACTCAAGTAATCCACGATCACTGTGCAGCAGTATTCCGTTTTTACTGCTGAGCCCAAACAAGCTAGTGAGTCTGCATGCGCATTCTGGCTCGAGCTGATTTGTTAGATGTGGACTCTGCCAAACTTGTCAAGCAAATCCCTGGCGGCTTCTGAGTATGCGGCCATCTTTTCGCTTTTTGTTGCATATTCTCTTGAAAGCTAGTTAACAACTAATTGTGAATCACAAAATATCCTTAACTTACTTGCCTTGAGTTCCATGGCACTCCTAATTCAAGCAAGCAAGGCTTCATACTCTGCCACGTTATTGGTGGCACTGAAACCTAACTGTAGTGCTTGTTCTATCATCAAACCCTCTGGGGAAAAAAACACCACTCTTGCTCCTGACCCTTTGTTGCAAGCTGACTCATCAACATAAAGTCTCCACTCTTCTACATCTAGGTTAGCCATTCTCGTTGGATGCTTGGGATGATCGATTTTGTGCTCCTTCTCGTGGAAGACTAGTGGAGGTGGGGTAGCTATTGGAGCAAACTTAGCTATAAAGTCAACCAAGATTTGCCCTTTGATTGCTGTCCCTGGGCTAGTAGTCAAGGTCAAACTGGTTTAATTCAATGGACCATTTGGAAATTCTTCCAAAGAAATTTGCTTTTCTAAGCAAAGCCCTTAGTGGATATCCAGTGAACACAGTGATGGGATGCTGCAAAAAGTAGTGTGACAGTTTTCTTGTAGTAATGATAAGAGCATATACCAATTTCTCCAATGGTAAATACCATGTTTCTACATCTAGCAAGGTCTTGCTCATGAAATAGACTGGAGCCTGCTCCATCCCCTTTATTCGTAGGAGAACCGAGCTGGCTGCGTGTTCGGATACCGCTAGGTATAGTATCAACCGCTCCCCAACTTCTGGAGTAGAGAGCAAGGGTGGTGAGGGATGGCAATTTCCCCAAACCCGATGATACCCGCCCCACCTCCGGCTATTTGGAAGTGGATATTATTTGATTTTTCGTC
Source organism: Vaccinium macrocarpon (assembly GCA_022606695.1). Classification (NCBI taxonomy): domain Eukaryota; kingdom Viridiplantae; phylum Streptophyta; class Magnoliopsida; order Ericales; family Ericaceae; genus Vaccinium; species Vaccinium macrocarpon. Next base: position 4,914,414 of record CM040180.1, read on the forward strand.
CAATAGGAGCGGGTATGGTAGAACTTAAAGAATCCCCGGTTGAAAATGAAGCAGGTATGATTTTTTGATACCAATCTCCGAATACCCGTACCCGCCCCCATTTCAAATTGTATACATATTTTTATGAATGTATATGCGGGCATATAGCAATATATAAATGTATATGTATGTGTGTATATATATAAGTATGTATATTGGAATAATTTATGTATATTGTTCCGAATTAAAACTATATATGGTTTAAGTGTTAAAAAAAGTTTAATGATGGTAGTTTTTAAAATTATATATAATCTTGGTAGACTATTATTTCTTCACAACTTTCTATTCTAGTTTGTTTTAAATGGTTGTTTTTGTTAGTATAGGACACATAAATTAGATCTTATCATCTCTCTTTTCTTTTCTTTTTTTCCCAACTAGTTTAGATATGGATTTACCCGAATATACCCGATTCTCAATAGGAGGCGGGCATGGTGGATTGTCCACTATCCCTTTTGGGTATGGAGGTGGGGATAGGGAAGAACTTCACAATTGGGGATCGGGGGTAGAATAGGGTCCTCCGATCCATACCCTACCCGTTGCCATCCCTAGGTGGTGATGACAAATAAACTTTTAACTCCTGGAAAGCCTGCTCCTGCTCGGCTCCCCATTCATACCCTTTTCTTTTCTTTAGAAATTGAAAGAAAGGCCTGCAACGATCTGAGGACTTACTAATAAAACGGTTAAGAGCTGTTGTCATCCCTGTTAACCTTTGGACCTCCTTCACGGTTTAGGGCTTTGGAGATTTTGAAGCGCAGTAATTTGATTTGGGTTGGCCTCAATCCCCCTCTCAGTCACCAGATGTCCAAGAAACTTCCCCGAGCTGACCCCAAAGGCGCACTTCGAGGTGTTCAACTTTAACTTGTATTCTCTAAGAATGTTGAAAGTCACTTTCAAGTTGGCAAGATGATCATGCTTCATTTTTCTTTTCACCACCGTATCGTTGATATAAACCTCCATGGTCTTGCCGATCTGATCCTTGAACATCTTAGTAACCAATCTTTGATAGGTTGCTCCAGCATTCCTTAGCCGGAATGGCATAACCTTGTAACAATAGAGTTCTCTTGGTGAGATAAATGAAGTTTTCTCTTGGTCTGGCTCATACATAGCGATTTGATGATATCCTCGATATGCGTCAAGGAAGCTCATCCTCTCATAGCCTGACGTGGTGTCCACTAGTTGATCAATCCTGGGAAAGGAAAAGCTGTTCTTGGGGCATGCTTTGTTGAGGCTGGTAAAATCCACGCAGACTATCCATTTCCCGTTTTTCTTCTTGACAACAATAGTGTTAGCCAGCTAGTTCGGATAGCTCACTTCTCGTATGGCATCTGCTTCGAGCAGCCGATCTACTTCTTCAATCACAGTGTCTACGTGTTGTGGTGCTAACCTTCTCGTCTTTTGCACAACAGGTTTGTGCCGAGGATCTATGTTTAAATGGTGGCAGATTACGCCAGGGTCTATCCTAGGCATCTCTTGGGGAGTCCATGTGAAAACGTCGATGCGATCCTTTAAAAAGGCAATCAACTCACTTTTTTCTTATTCAGCAATGGTTTCGCCGATCTCTGCATCGTCCTCTTTAATTTGTATCTTCTTCAATCCTTCTACCATATTCTTGGTGGGATCACTTCCAACATCTTCCAAGGTCGGTTGATCTGGGACTTCAACTGTTTGGACCAGTTCAGCTTTTGGGGACTTCTTCAAGACCATGTTAAAACATTGGTCGACCACTTTTTGATTTCCCCTAATACATTCTATGCCATCTGCTCTAGGGTATTTAATTATCTGGTGGTGAGTTGGGGAAACTGTCTTCATCTTGTGCATCCAGGTTCTTCCTATAATCATGTTATAGGAGGAAGGGATGTCCACCACAAGGAAATCAGTCTTCAGTACCACTGATCTAGCTCGGACGGGTAGTGTGACCTTTCCCATAGGCCACACCGTTTGTGCACTGAAGTTGACTAGGGGGACAAGAAACTTTTGCAACGAGCTCAACGGGAGCTCCATCTTCCTTAAGGTGTCGTAGTACATGATTTTTGTGCTTGCCCCTTGATCAACTAGAATTTTTTTCACATGATATTCCCCTATTCGTAGGATAATAACTAGCGCATCATTATGGGGCATCACTATTCCATCTAAATCTTCATCTAAGAAGGTTATGGGTACCTCCATCACTCCTTTAGCCCTCGGCCTTTTCGTGCTGAGCTTCATGACATGCTTTGCTTGACCATTGAACCTTTGGACGTGTCTGATTTCATTGTTAGTATACGGGGCCACTAATCCATGTATCATATGTATTGTTCCTTTTCGACCTTTCTCGTAGTCCATCTCTTCTATTAGCTCGGCCATTTTCTTGTCATCAGCCAAAAACTCCTTAAGATGGTCCTTTTCCACCTTTTCTTCCAGGAACTTTTTGTACTCCACACGATTTTCTATCATATGTCCCCAATCTCTGTGGTAGCTGTAATGCTGGTTGGTGGCTCTTCTTTTTTCTGGATTCTCTGTCATATTTGGAGGCCTTCTGAACCATGGCTCATTCTTGATCTTATACAACATTTTGTAGATTGGGAGGTTAAAGGTTGCCATGACACTAAAGTAGGACTTAAGATCTAGGTCAATTTTGTCCTTCCTTTATTGCGTATAGTCCTTTCTCCCCGTTGTGTACTCCTTCTTGTACACCCTTGGCTCTCCCGTTTTCCTCTCCAGAAGTTGAGGTTGTCCAGCCACAATTTTTCCTCCAGCTTGCAGGATGTCATCCTCCACCCGTGCGTGCCCTTGAATTCTCTCCATAAGTTTGGCCACAGTCTTTACTGGATGCATGGTAAGCAACTCTCATAACTTACTGTGCATAGACAAGCTCGTCTTGAACATCGCTAAAGCGTATTCTTCATTACAGTTTTCAATTTCGTTGAAAGTTTTCAAATAGTGTTTGGAATACTGTCGTAGAGTCTCATCATCCGTCTCATAGAGGTTAATGTGTTAAAGGTCTTTGGAGCTACTCGGCTTGTTAGGAACTGAGCAGTGAACTCCTCAGCTAGTTAAGCCCAGCATGGGATAGACCCCTTTGGGAGTTTGTGGTACCAACTCAGGGCCACTTTCCCTAAGCTGGACGGGAGCATCTTATATAGCAAGGCATCGTCTTGCTCATGCATGAACATGGCATGTTGGTAGTGTTGAATGTGGGCCACGGGATCCGTACTGGTTTCATTAGGGATGAACGCTAAATGCTTCACCCTTCTGGGTGTCTTCTTTGCTCGGATCTACTGGGCCAGTGGTGACTTAGAGATATGGCCTAAGGCTTCCTTAACTGCCTCTCATGCAGTTTTAGGTCCTTCCTTTGCTCGGCCAGTCTCCCTCCTTCTCATATACTGTACATGGGTGTGCTCATTGGAACCAGATCTTTTGTATCTATCCCTAGCATGCTTTCTTCTTTTCATTTTTTCAACGGAAGAACTCCTCTCTCCCCTCTTTCGCGGAGAGACCATTTTGCTGGTGGAGATGTTATCATGATAATGGACCCTTCTTTCTTTCTCATATTGCACGGATCTCGTCTGTGAGCGTAATAAATCTTTATCCTTCTCTTGGAGTCATTTCTTTAGGTCCTGAATCTCTTGTTCTCGTCGAGTGACTTCACGGGCCAGTTCTTCTGCTTCTTGTTCTTTTTGGTCGAGGTTGTCCTCTTTCTTTTGATCCCTTGTGCGCCTATGATCCTCCTTCCTTGAGGGGCTTCTCCTTCGTTCACGTCGGATGGAGGCTTCGTCACCTCTTGGTGGTGTCTTTGAGCATCTCGCCACTCGCTTGACCTTGGGGAGTCATGGTTCATTAAGCGTGTATCCTTGAACTTTGGAATCTCAGGGATATGCCCTATATTGAATCTCCTAGTAGCGCGCTTCTTTTGTGGTGCTTTCAGAACTGCAAGAATTTTGTCCAACTTTGTACTCTTTCACGTAGTGCACACAAGAGTGGTTCCACCATCATCTTCCACCTCCTCTCTTCATGGAGTGCAAAAAACAGGTTCTAAAATCATTATTGTTTGTTGAACTTTTTGTAAGGTTTCCCACAGACGGCGCCAATTGTACAGGGAGTAAATCCACGTATGGTCTCGATCACGTGCCTCTTTGTTTCTATCCTGAACCTGCAAAACAGAAAAAGGTTAGAGCACCTTTGCCTCTCGTCGGCAAAGGCCCTCCGATGCTTAAGTTAGTACTGGGTTACTAATGAAACAAAGAACACAAGGTGTATAACTGGGTGTTACAGCATACCTTTTGTCATGATAATTGTCCGCTATTTATAGATGAGGGTAGCTTGTTGATTTAGGCATCTCGTGCCCCCTGTTTCCTACTAAGTTTACAAATCCTTTTCCTAATAGGACTTTCCTATTAAGCATATGCTTCCAAATGCTGCAAGATAAAGTCTTGCAGCAATACTTCTTTCTATATAGGTTTCTTTCCTATATGGGTTATACTCCTAATCACGTTAGGACTTCCCATATTAATCCCCTATTCCACGGGATTGCTCCTTTATCTCACAAGGAATCGCCACAGAGTGTTCTGGAATGTCTCACCGCCTTATTCGTGGCGGTGTCGTGCTTCCACATAGCTCGGCATGACATGTACATAACTCATCTCATCACGTTGAGCTGATATACTTACTATAATACTGTTTAAGCTATATACGTCATCCACCTAGCTCGGCCATAGCAAAAGCATCCACTTATATCTTCCGCCGAGCTAGTGCATTCTTATTTGTTAATTCATTCTTATTATTCTAGCCTTATTCATGGCCAAACCAGCTCAACAAAAGGATAGGACTACCCTCTGTGGTGCAGAGCTTATTTACCCTATCGTGGTGACTGATCAAGGCATGTGTTATGCCCTTTACTAGGGTAATCATGTTTTACCCATTCCATACTTCATTCCTTATAAATTGAAGCAAATTGCAGCAGCCATAATTCACGCATTTCCAACTTATAAATTGATGTTATTCTAATACAATACACAATTTGGGCACCGACTGATAAGCCCCAAAAAGTGTTAATAATGGGGCTTATCTCGCTCACTTTGATCACACACAAACACACACTATGTTGTTTTAAATTATTAATTTTGCGCAAAGTTGCTTTTTGTAGTTTCAGGTAAAAAATGGAAAACTGTGGCGTGTTTTGACGCCATTGTTAAACCAACGGATGCCCGAGCACCGGAGGCCACATGACACCCTGTCACCGAGTCTCGAGAGTCAAGGAATGAAGTTTTTAACAAGACTCGGGAAGCCTAGAGGTCATGATGACAAGCCGGAAGGTCAAGGGATCAAGACATAGAAAAATCTTAGTTTTTACATGTTCAACCGGTAGAGCACTTTCGCTCTACCGGTAGAAGGGGAACAAAAGATTTTTCAACCGGTAGAACATACCGGTTGAAGTTGCATTTTTCTGCAACTTTTGAGCTTGATTAGGAAATTTCTTGTGACATTTTTGTAAAAACTTCAGACAACTTTTAGGGCCTTTATAAGGTCTTCAACCTCAGAATTTTAGGGTAAGCTTGGATTTTCACCTTCTCTCTCTTCCTCCCTTAGTTTGTTCTTAGTTTAACTCTACCTTCTCTCTAGATTTTCAAGCACTTCCATTTAGTTTCAAGGTAAATGCTCTTTTTTAATGTTGTAGTACATGTTGAGACCTTTATATAAATCTAGTTTATTTCCATTTTTATCAGTTAATTCATTTTCTTATTTTTCTAGCTAATTCCTTCAAAATCTCTAGTTTTTAAGTGTTGTTTGTGATTTCTCAAGTATTAAAGTTGTAGGTAAACTTATAATCTTCAATAAAAACCAATTTTTAATGTTATTTGTCATGTCTTTTATTTCCTTTATAAAAATATTCATGTCTTCTCTAGCAATGATCGAGTAGTCGGTTTAGGCTCAGTAATGGGGTGATTAGCACCCCGTGAATTAGGTTTATTCGTTCTCCTCGCCATAATGCAAACATCGTTTGTTGAACAAAGAGATAGGATTTATTTTACGTACCAAAGCTCGGGTTTGTTAATCTCTTTGATTATACGTAGCCAAGAGTTTATCTACTTGGCACGTGTGATGCTTAGGGCGATGTCAATTCGGCTGTTTGCCAAATGAACCAAAAATCCTAATCTTTGATAAATACCATTTCTAGTTGAATGAGTTTAAATTCCAAACCTTCTGTTCGGGAATGTTTAACAATATCCCCAAGCCGGTTATTTTAGAGGAGAATGAATCGTCCTAAGGCATGGGTGTTGTGAACCCCTTGACTTAGCCTTGTTTTAATTAATCTTTTCAAATTCGCGTCATTCTCGAAGCTATGAGAATTTCACCAAACAAACTCCAAAAGCCAAGTTTGCCGCTTTAAGGCTAAACCATCTCGTGCTGCGCATTCTATCTCTATGGAATCGACTTGGACTTACTGATTATTATGCTACGTGATACTTAGCCTTACGCTTAGGGCGACACCATCTACGATACAATCTAAGGTCGCAAGCACTAACAATACAATTGTTAGTTAATAAAGGAAGTGTTTGCATGTGATGCTTCGACGCCTTTCATTGTTATGCGTTCTTGTGAAGTTCAGGACTATATAGACACTACACGAATTTACATTGGAGAAGATGTTGGAAAAAATTCGGCAAAAACATGAAATTCCAAAGAACAATTTCCATTATAATGATAAACAAAATTACAAGTTGCAGAGACTTAATAAACAGATTAGATAAGCCAAAAAATGAGTTGAAAACTGAGCGGAGTTCTGTGTGATACCACAGTCTCCTTAACAAAGATTCGCTGCATATCGTGGGTGTTGTAGGATTCACCGGCATCTTTGTCCCAGGATAAAATGGCTAAAATCACAAGCCGGCAGAACACCACCGTCGACTACCTTGGCAAACTTACTTGCGTCTACCTCTCTCTCTTTCTCTCTCTCTCTTAAAGAAATGTATTTTCGGAAGTGAGTTATAGAGTACGAAGGACTTGTCATAACAAGAAGGAGATGACCAATTTATAGGCAATCTAATAAGCTATTCAATGGCAAGTCTTGGCCAAGTCTTCCCAAGTCTACCCAAGGTACTTAGCTTGCAAGGCATGAGTGTGGAAATTGACTTCGCCGAGTTGAATGAAGACAATGAATCTCACCACAGTGGGGAATGTACTGCAGGACTTTCTGATACAGTGTACATCTAATGGAACACATCGATTGCCTCGAGAGACCCTCCGCGTGCCCATTTTAATTCATACTGAAACTATAAAATTTCCAAACAATCCCCCCCTGAATGAAATTGGCAGGCAAAATGACGTGGAGCACAAGAGCTAACTCGATAGAGAGGCAACGGATAATTCTTACATAGGATAGGTAGCTTTTGGCCTTGAACCTTCCCTTGTAATGGCCTATCGTGTTTACTGGCAGACTAGTGTGTGGTCTCGTTTTGAACTGTTCTCCCACCAGTGTAAACTAAGACAATAGACATCACACAGGACTTCTCCTGACGTAGTATAGTTTTCACTATTGGGTTCATTTTGGCCACGACACCCACTCCTAGGTTCTACAAGTATTTTCTCGAGAATTATGCCAAGATTCTCAAAGAAGCGGCTCCACTTCATACTCACATAGATGATCTTCTTATAAAGGGTATCCTGCTATACCCCGGTCGGCATTTTCGAAACATAATGTCACGCCCTCATTTTCTTAAAACTTAAATAAAAGAATTTCAACAACAAATAAGTCAAGTGATAAGATTTTCATAAAATAAAGTACATCATTAGCCTATTGGCTATCAAATGTTCTGGCACCCTTGCCCCAAAGGTAAAATCGATCAATATCCTGTAATTCAAATAATCGGGCACCCTTGCCCCAAAGGTGAAGTCAAAAGTAATGTTTGGGCACCCTTGACCCAAAGGTGAAAATCAAAGTAGTATTCCATAAGTTATTACAAATCCATAATAAAATAGATATTGAAAAACTAGTTCCCCCCCCAAAAAAAAAAAAAAAATTTAATGTATAGAAGATGAATAAGTCATAAAATTCCCACCAGACGAAAATCCTTCGCATGACTCAGTTATAAGAGAAACCAATCAAAACATACAAGGGAAAGAATCTAGACAGTATAGCCACATCTTGGACAATTAGAGGAAATACTCTACTGGACCACCGATATGACAACTTTAGGAGCTCAATTCTAAACAGAGAAAAGATACACTTAAGCCTCCATCATTGTAAGCCACGTTTTCTAATCTGCATATAAACTAATATGCAACCAAACTTTTAGAACAAATAGAAATTATTCTGTGGAATCCATTTGCTTATTGGTGATCAAAAGAAATCTTTGTTAAGCTTGTAGGAAAAAAATTCGGCAAAAACATGAAATTCCAAAGAACAATTTCCATTATAATGATAAACAAAATTACAAATTGTAGAGACTTAATAAATAGATTAGACAAGCCAAAAAACGAGTTGAAAATTGAGCTAAGTCCTGTGTGATATCACAATCTCCTTAACAAAGATTTGTCGCTTACTGTGGGTGTTGTAGGGTTCACCGTCGTATTTGTTCTAGGATAAAACGGTTAAACCCACAAGCCGGCGGAACACCACCGTCGACTACCTTGACGAACTTACTTATGTCTAACTCTCTGTCTCTCTCTCTCTCTCTCTCAAAGAAATGTATTTTCAGAAGTGAGTTATAGAGTACGAAGGACTTGACACAACAGGAAGGAGGTGACCAATTTATAGGCAAGTTGATAAGCTAGTCAATGGCAAGTCTATTTTCCCAAGGTACTTAGCTTGCAAGGCATGAATGTGGAAATTGACTTCGCCGAATTGAATGAAGACATTGAATCTCACCATAGGGGGAATGTATTGCAGGACTTCCTGATATAGTATAGACGTAATGGAACACATCAGTTGCCTCGAGAGACCCTCCACGTGCCCATTTTAATTCATACCGAAATTATAAAATTTCCAACAAAAGAGTCTCAGGGCACTACGTTAGGGTGCTCCAAGACCACCGAATAATTGCTTGCTTATTTAACTACAGATGTTTCCTAGTTCCTACACCTAAATGTTGCTTATTTCTTACAAGTCAATTATGTGCAATATTCCTTTCTCTTTTACTCTATTATCTATTTGCAAGTTAAGGAGAATACAAAATGCCCTGGAAAAACATTTTATTGAAATCTAATGAACAAAATGTTTCTCGAAATCTATGTGCAAAATGTTTTGTTCGGCGGCACAAGATCGATGCTATCATCAGAAAGGGCCCCCTCTTGGTTTCATAGCATCAGCCAACAGCAAGGCCACATTCTGACAAATGCACTTAATTCCACTTGGAGAATTTCGATCTCCAACTTAGTTAATCAATCTCCTCTCTCTCTCTCTTTTTTTTTTTTTTGACAGTGATTAGGGATGTCTGGGCCCGATTAGTCGAGCCGGATTATCCGCATTTCGATTAATCCATTCTCCAGTCTAGTTAAAGGAAGGTCATTTATGTCGGGACTAGAGAATTCACAAGAATTACGTTCTTACAATAGCCTAACTCCAAAAATCAAATCCCGGTCAATTGTGAGGAATAAACCCAAGTCATCACATGCATCATATATACGTAGATGTACATAAGCATCGAATTGATCAAGTATATTCTGAGGCTTTGTAAAAGGGAATAGGGGATGGATGTGGATCTATTCCAAAATTAACCCCTTATAATTCAAAAGATTATAAAGTAGTTTTGGACTCATTCCTTGGAATGGTATGCAATTAGCGGGTATTAAATTCGTTGAGTTACAAGATAATGATTCCTTGTTAATGACAACAGCAAATGGAGGCCCCAGGCTCACCCAAAAGATTAAAAAAGCCATTAGTGAAGGGTAATTTAGCCTCTTTGTTGTCAACATTTATTTGACTTTTGGGTCATGAAATATACTTGGCCATGTCTTATTAGTCCCTTAATGAAAAGGACACCCACTACTAAATATCCTTCAACGAAAAGTTTTCAACTTTGGAGACAAAACCAAGATATAATTTGGAGATTAAAATTAAACCAATCTCTCTTTCACACACACAAACAAAATCTTAACCAATAGCCACAGTTAACAAAGGTTTGTTAACTTTTAACAATTCAGTCGGTAGCATTAGACTAATAATATCCCATGTAGCCATGTGCAAGAAACTTCAGTACGTACCGGTGAACGTCGGTAGAGATTGAAGCTAGGTCTCACACCATGCTACGGGGACTAAAAAGTTAAACGTAAGTATTGAGCGAGAAGTTTTAAGTACTTAACCATTAACATTTCATCATCTGATGCGAACTACATCACTATATTTGTTCATCAGTAGGCAGCAAAGGAAATGAGCATGAAATTCTCATTTTGCTTGCTCACATATGCAAGATTCATCTTTCACAAGTAATCGATTTGTAGAACTTTGAATTCCTCACGTGAAAAACGTTTGCGTAATCTCTAATATTGCACGTAGTTAAAAAAAAAAAATGCACAAGAAAGATAAAGAATACTTGAAAAAAAGAAAAGAAAAAAAAGATGCTTACCTTTCTAGGATTTGTTCTCACTTTTCAGTTAAAAAGATGCTAGCTAGAATATGTCATCTAGCCAAAAACTAGAACTCAGGTTGCCAGTATTAGTTGCAGCTTAAATTATGATAAAAATTGCAACAAACATTAAAATAAAACTTACAGATCATAAGTAGCCGCATTTTAGTTATGTAAATTGTTTGTTTCTATACCTAAGAGATCAGCTGCATCAAAAAGAGCTCAAATCCTTTGTACCAGATTTTTCTTGTACCCGTGTACCAAGTGATTTTCAGCCAAAGGATGACGTTAATCTAATGCAATCTTGTGGCTGAAAAATCACTTGATACACAGGTACACCAAAAATCTGGTACATGTTATTTTCAGTGCATCAAAAATATTGCAGAGATTTCGGAGATTTGTTCTCTTGGTGATAAAGTATGATTAATGAAGGAGAAAGGTAAAAATATTAGAGACCATGGCTTTTAGCTCAATTGGCTATGTACCAGTAAATGGGGGGTTCGAGCTGATGGAACAGATAGATGCACCTTATAGTAATTGATCATAACTTACTAACATCATATTGTATTAAAAAAAAAAATTCGAACCAAACATCTACACAAGTAGAATACTCTTTGTTAAAATGATCAGAAATAAAATACTACATAATCTGCAAGGGTGTGAGTGTTTTATCCTATAGGAAAATACTATAATCTCTCTCTGCAATATTATTTTTCTACAACAATAAAATTCCTTATCCACTCTACATTATATTTCTGCATGAAACTGAATTACATATGGCTACACATAATACTAATTACATTTGTAGTTATTTAATCTGTGGCCTCAAACTAAAATTAATTGGCAGCTAATTAATAAGTGTTTTATCCAATATTCCACAAGCTACCAAACAAAATCTCAACCAATTCAACAAATAATTTCGGATAATTTTTTTTTTTGCATATACCCATCTTCTCAAAAGAAGAAGAAGAAGATCTACGAGTACCATGGTCGAAAGACGCCGTCGCAGAGGGACCCCATCATTGCCTGCTGGTGCAACACAGGATTTTGTGGAAGATGGTTAAGGTTACTCAACAGAGTGGCAATAGAAGTATTCTCATCGGTTTTTGCCATGCACCCTCCCTCGTCATCTCCGCGAAACCTCTTGGCCGTCGCCTCAGGACTAGCGTTGTCCCCGTTCCAGAAAAGGGAAGGGAGTGCCCGCAGTGGAATCTGTGGGTTGGAATTTGATGTGGTGCCCAGTTGAGAGATGTTGTACCCTGTGCTGTTGATGTTGATACCTGCATTGTTCCCGATGATCATTTCTTCAAAAAAGTTGTGGTCGTTTTCGAGCATCAGGGCCTGCAGTTTCTGATTCTGTTGGGATACTGGTATTGAAGAAGAAGGTGGTATTCTTGTCAGCATATCCCCCATGGAGATAATTGTATCCATATCCCTCTCGTTTTCTATCGATCTCGGCGGGTTGTTCTTCTTGTAGATTCGACATAAAACCCAGTCATCAAGCTAAAACCAACCAAAATCATCGTCAGTGAGCAACTGTAAGCAAACTGGTTCGGACAATTAGTTATTAAAATTCCGTATAGACTTAATTTCATACATAACTACGAGACTTTTATTACTATGATTTATATCATGAAACAAACACCGTTCAAATCGCGATTCACATATTCCCCATGACTATATACAAAAACAAAGAAGAAATAAATAAATATTTCCAAGATTGAAATTAACATGATGGTTACCCTTAAGGAAGCTTTCTTGTTATGGGTCGGGTCAAAACTCGGTGGCTTTGAAGTGGTTTTATTATTGTCAACTAAGCGATACTCGTGCATGATCCAATTTGTTTTCACCCCTTTTGGAGGCTTTCCTCCATAGAAAACAAGAGCCTTTTTCACACCAACTTTCTGATTCCCACCGGCGGCGATTATTGGCTTATCGGTTCCGGTTGCTTTCCAGTACCCAGTTGTCGCTGCTCTGTTTGGCCGAGCCCCGTTGGGGTACTTCCGTTCCCTTGGACTGAAAAAATACCACTCTTGTTCCCCAAACGTTGCCTTAGCTGCCAAAGATGACACCCCAAATGTTAAAATTCCACATACTGAGAGTTTTTGCATTGAAAATTTTCGTACAGAACGATATGACTGGTTACAGTTCTTTAAATTTTGATCTTTTTTATTTTAAAATTGTCACTGTCACGTCATTCCGATAATTTTATAATTTGAGTGTAAAGGCTATGATTGAATAGGGTTTTTTTGTAACATATGCGAAGAATATTTATTTATGATATGAGATTACCGGGGAGCTCCCATGGATCGAACTTGTAAAGGTCGATTTCAGCGATAATTGAGACCGGAAGAGGAAGGTTGTCTGCTTTTTTCTTGAGGTAGTGAACCACCAGCTCTTCGTCGGTGGGGTGGAAGCGAAAACCCGGTGGGAGGTTCGGCTGTGGTGAGCCGGCTGACCAATCCGTGCTCTCCATGTGGATTCAGACTAGCTACTATCGATTAAACAACACTGTTGGGTTTCCGAAAAGAGCTTGTTTTAGGGTTCATGAATATAGCTGATCAAGAAAGAATTTACAGAGAGATAAGGGAGAGAAGAGGAGAGGTGACAAAAAGGCATTTTCAATATGGTTATGTGGGGCTATAATTGTATGGGGATTATTATGGGACAAACAATTCACTACATCCGGTTTTTTCTGCGTATTTTGGGTTCTCCAATATCTTTAGTCCACGTGACAACAAGAAGAGGACCGAGGTGCTGTCTAGTTTCTTTACCATCAAGTCCAGTCTAGTTTGGAATTTTATGGGCTGATATTAAGCTCATAATAATGATTAGAATTATTCATTTTGTAGAGCTTGTCACATGTTGTACTCATGCAACTAACATCTTGATCGAACATCAATTATTTCATGATCAAAACAGATTGCTATAGAAAAGCAAAATAGAAATACAGTATTTAGAACTAAACTTTCATCATGAATCTATTTTGCTGACATAGCCGTCATGTTCCATTAAACTAACTTCTTACATGAATTTTATAATTAATGAGTTATACAAAATGAACATTTTCAATTATTTATGTGCCCAATACGAGCACATGACAAGAGAAAATGGACCCAACGGGATGGAAAAAAAAATGGGATAAGATATTGGTCCAAGGACTGAAGAGTCATTTAGCTTAATTTAACCTTCATGAATCATGAAAGGGCCGGGCTATAATATTAAAGGGAATTGATTTTGACAGTACTCCATTTTTTTTATAATGACACTTAAAGTACACCTTACTTAAACACTAAAAGACAAAAAATAGAGTGTGATTATCAAAATTTCCAAGAAAATTTCTAAAATCAGCCAACTAAGTTGTTGTTAAAGTTTAAAATGCATATTGAAATGTGTAAAAGTGTAAATCAAAGTGAAAAACTACATTGAGTTTTTTTTTTTTTTTTTTTTCCGGTTTTTTTCTTATCTTATTGTTAGCCCAATGGTCTATCAACAAAAAGACCCAATTTAGAATGCCAAAATCATTTTTCTGTATTCCTTTTGTCCTTATTTTTTGGTCTACAAAAATATTTTTTTTCTATTCCTTAAAGTTTGAAAGTGAATAAGTAAATTGTGTCAGCATTACTCTTTTACCTTTGTCTTCAAATATTTAATTAACAAATTAATAATGATTGAAGGGTAAAATTGAAAAGGAAAAGAATCATACAAAGCAACTATGTTCACTTCACAATTTCAAAAAAATTCTTTCCCCACCACTCGTTAATCACATTTATCTATCTCTCTTCACTCATTATTCTCATTTCTCTCTTTAATTATTACACTCCTCTCTAAATATTTTTTTTTTTCAAAAACTCATCCAAACACTATCTCAAAAATATTTCTCAAAATATTCTTCTTAAAACTCTCAACCAAACATGTTCTAAACAACCCCACAAATGGACTAACAAACACGGACTGAGGGAGTAGTAAATAGGGAAGTAGGGATGATGCGGTTGACTAAATACACTGCATTGTGTAGCGTATATCTAAACCGTCCAACAATGTTTTTAACAGTCTGAATTTTAACAAATTTTTTTAGTTTTAGACAGCTAAAAAGCTACACTACACGGTGACGCGTGCATTAGCTAAGGGTTCCCATGTCCATTAAATAGTGAAAATGATTTAGGTATAACACCAAGTGTACCGATAAGAGTACATTTTAAATCTGCAATATTGGGAAAAAAAACTTTTGAACAATCGGAAAGTAGTATATATATGATTGATCAAAACAAAAAAAAAAGTAGTATATATATGGTGTATCCATACATAGTGTACTCATAGAATTGTTAAATAGGTTTCAACACACTTACATACTCCATAGTATGTAAACTTATACACATTTGAGTGAAGTATGTGTAGACTCCATAGATTATGTCAGTGTGGTAAAGTGTAGTGAGAGACTTTTGTATGTACACGTATCATTATTGACCGTGGATAGATGAAGATGACGTGTGAGGGAGATTCCTCAGAACTGAGATTTCGTTCTTTCGTAGGTCGAAACGTGTTAATCCTTATCCCGTAGTAGGCTGACACGTGGGAAGATGTTGTGTGGGGACCACATTACGCACGAAAAAGACATCCCAAAGAGATCTGGAAGGCTGAGTGGAAAGTTGATGAAATATTCGGAGCTGAGATTTGGATTCAATTAATTACAGTAAATAAATTTGTACTAATCAATTGCAATTACAGCTAGCGATTTTTATTTTTTTAACTAAAACACTTTGCTCCCTGGATTTCGAGGGTAATCAGAAAAATAGTAGTACGAAGTTTTATCGAACTTGAATTTTTTTAAAAAGACAAAAAGAATTTAACATTTTTATTTTTTTAACTAGAACACTTTGTTCCTCGGATTTCGAGAGTAATCAGAAAAATGGTAGTAAATGTAATCGAACTTGAATTTTTTTAAAAAGACAAACAGAATTCAACTTTTTGTTGTTTTGAACTATTTCTCTTTAAAGAATTTTTATGTTTTGATCAGATTTTTCTAGACCAGAGTAATCATAAAATTTAATTTTTTTAAAGTATGTAAATTTCTACGGTTTTTTTTAACTATACAATCTTCTTAAGATCGAGCGAGTAAAAACACATGTATCGAAAGATTTTCAGCTCTAAAACTACTACTCCCTCTGTCCCAAAGTGGATGTCTATTTTTGAAATCCGTTCAATTTTTAATCACTTATATCTTTCAATATAATTTCAAAATTTATTTAATATAGATCTTATTTGATAGTTCTCGATGAGTTTTATAATACAAAATGTTCATAAATACGAAAAATATTTAAATTGAAAATATAACATCAAAAAATTGCACGAATTAAAAAAATGAACATCTAATTTAGGACAGAGGGAGTAATTCCAAAAGTCTTTCTGCTTAGAACTATTTTTTGAATGTTTGTTTCGGAAAATTCGAGTATTTTTTAGTACATTACTTTATCAAAAATATCGAAGAAATTAGTACTGTAGTACGTAAATTTTAGTGGTCCGTACAAACTTGATCTTACTGGGAGTAACTTTTTATTGTTTTCTTGTTTGAAGGGCCAAAAGGTAGAGCAGGTTGGGTGGGGCCGGTGGGTCTGTTGCCTAATCCATGAAAGACAGTGGGGCTTTGTTTCTGTCTATATCTTAGGAGTATCATTAAAAACACAATTAATTTTCCAAATTTATTACTCCTACTATAGTACATGATTCCCACTACATTTTTGTCCTAGTAATTAGCTAGTCAGGTTAGTTTACACATATTTTAATTAATTTCAAAATCTCATTTTCATTGTTGAATGACGGGGAGCCAAGTTAAATCTTGTGTAAAACTCTTAACAAATATTGGGAGGGAGTGACGTACTGTCTCGGTTTTCATAATAAGTCGATTTTTCACTTTTTTGAGTTAAACTAACTTTATTCCCCTACCTCAAAAAAGTCAAAAAACCTAACTTATTACAAAAATTGAGATAATCAGTCTCTCACACTATCTGTTTAGAGTTTTACACAAGTCCAAGGGAGAAGTGTAAATAGTACTCAAGTCCTGGGTGTTACTCTTACCACCAGCTCAACCCTTGTTATTGATTAATCCCACTACATTTGTGCTTTATATGAGCTTAATCACAACTTTAGCTAACCTGCTACCATTATCATGGTTGAGCTGATTATAAACCCATCTTAATTCTTAATTAATCGCAACCACCTCCATTAGACGGTGATATGCCGCCTAAGAGAGAAGTTCTTTGTGCTCTTAATTGGATAGACAAGACAATACCTAGTAGAGATTATTATTATTATTATTATTATTATTATTATTATTATTATTATTTAGGGAGTAAGAAAAAGGAGGACAAAAAGGGCTTCACGACTGTGACTAGTCCTTCTACTCCAATACTTAAGGGCTCTTTTAGCAAAAATATAAAAACGGATTATTGGTTTTTTTATTTTGTCCTTATTCAATTTATTTTTTGTGCATTTGTTAGTTTTGCATTTGTTACTTGTCAAATCTAACAAGTATAAATTTATGATCAAACCAAATATTTTTTTGAATAAAGCCGAAATACTTGGATTATTGGATTAATTTTGAGACAAAGAAATTAATATGGTCCTAGAGAATACAACAAGAGGATTTCAAAGAACAATTTAAAATTTAAAATTCATGATTTGAAATGAGACTGGATCAGATAGAGTCTAAGCCCGTAAATCATATCTTGTAAAATTTCTCATCTCGATGAAGTTTCCATTTATGTACGTAGTTGATAACATATATTCTACAAAGGTAATAATAGCATGATAGCACATCACACGATACGATAACTAAAATGTGATACCTACCTATGGAACCAATATGATAGTTGTGCACAAAGCGTACGCGAGTATTGATGTTTACTGCACATGAGCTTGCAATCAAATTGAGCCAAAAATTTCACATTCTTGCGATTCGCTTGATCAAACCGGATTTGAATATCAGATTGCACTACGTATCCAAAGAACCTATTCGCCCAATGTTTGGTAAAAAAAATTCAAATCCAACTTAAGGTTTCATCAGATATATAAAGAAATACCACAAGACGTGTGAAATTATTATTTTTTTGAGTAGACGTGCGGCAATTTCATTGATAATAAATATTACAACCTACTGAGAACAATATACAACTGAAAAATTAATACATACAAGGAAGATAAATTGCACAACCAACATTAAAATGATTCAACGGTTAAATGAATCCAATGTGATCTGATTATATCATTATTTATCTGATCACCAATGTGATCTTTTATTTTACGCGATCACGTATCCTTCATTATTAGGCCGGTCAAAAAAAACAAGCCCGGGCCAAATCCATGCTATGAAATCCTCTAATTGCTGGCCAATTAGTGGACCTTCAAGTTTTTAAACCTAATTAAACAGCAATGCGCCTACTATTAATACCATGAATCCATATTTGTTGCTTAGCTAGCTAAGATGTAAGTATAATTGATAAATGGTCCAACAAATTTGTTGTATGTTAAGACAATTTTTTTCAAAATGACACCCCATGTGTGTGTATCCATAAACACAAGTCCCATGAACACACCTCCAAACCCATCAATTCCTAACATAGGATCTCCATTGATATTTCTGATTCTGTTGGTCCCCCAACCCATCAATTCCAATATTAGCTGTTATATTAAAGTAGGCCCCATATAAAAAAAATAAATAATAATAATTGTTCTCAACAGGCTATAGGTAGGTAGCATGTATAATGTGTGTTCCAACTGCATCCATATGAACGATAAAAAAAAACTGCATCCATATGGGCTGATTAATTATATGAATTTTCGGCAATATAAATTTTCAGCAGTTAAATTATATGTGAGATACGCGTTTTAATTTCTTGCTTTTTATTGAAAGAGCCACTATTTAAATATGTGAGATACGTGACTTTTTTTACTGCCGAAAGTTATAGAAAGAGCCACTATATAACAGTCATCTTCAATTCATTCGAAAATTTATCTTAATTTTTATTTAAATATGTGAGATACGTGACTTTTTTTAGTGCCGAAAATTATAGAAAGAGCCACAATTTAATTTAAATTATATGTGAGATATGCGTTTTAATTTCTTGCTTTTTATTGAACTTACAATTATTATTCGTTTTTTTATTTAAAGCATCGATCCCTCATTAACCTATCGATGTTAAAAAATCTAACATCATGTTCATCGAAAGTTTTCAGACTTTCCTGTCATAATAAAATATTTCTTGTTTTTTGTTTTCTTATCTATGTCCAAGTCCAAAATCTTTAAACTAACAAGTCAAATTTCTGTGGACTAATTTTGTTGAGATACTTTTCGTGTTCCAAATTGGAACACAAGATTTTATGGTGATTTGATCTGAAACATGGATTCGGGGCTTGTAATGCTTTATAGGGTTATAGTCCCAAATTGTGGCCATCCAAAAGTGTTCTCAATGGTTTGGATTTGCAGTTGCTCTATTACCAATAGATATACAACTGCAAATTCAGACCATTGCATCGCTAAGTTGGACGGCCACGATAGAGACTACAATCCTGTAGCGTTTGGGGGCGCTACAGAGCCCCGAACCCTGAACCCTGATACATTCTTCAAATTACTTAACTCTTAGAAAATCTACATTTATTTATTTATTTTTGACATTTGGGCATCTACTAGAGATAGACTTAAAAGATGATACTTTGGAACGTGGGTGGATAAATTCACATTAATTGTACCACACATGTGGGTTGCATAAGCCATGAGTCAAAAAGGGCTCTAGTAGTTAAATAAAAATCATGATAAAAATACATATGGTAAATTAGTCTTTCATGGTAGACCTTACTTGTGCTTTATTCTCTCAAAAAATGAAAAGAGAAAATATGCATGTGCATGCAGTGTACTTGTTGAATGGTCGCCTCGTGACTTTCTATGCTCTAGAGATGCAAAGTACATTTATGTATCTCATTCATTGTGAGTTAAACGGTTATAATTTCTTGTTTCTTTGTGGAAAAGTTGTTAGACATATTACTTTGTTGTTATTTTTCACGTATAGCGGAATATTATGCGCTAATGAAACTTTCATTTTGTTTTCTAACCCAAAATGCATTGCATTGTGTAATGTGTCATCTGACCGTCCATTTTGACAATACATAGCTCGGATTAAATAAGATCAAATTAAATCCGATGAATGAACTTGGCATTAAAAAAATTAAACTCATTATCCTTCAAACTTAAAGAAAAAAGATAAAACGATAATTCTTATCGTTACCTAATATCGCTTCATATATATTAAGTAATTGCCATTGCCTATAGAGGTTGCCCCAAAGTCAAAATTTTGGAGTTAATTTAAAATTCCATCTCTCTCTCTCTCTCTCTCTCTGATATGGGATTGCTACTGTGTAGTTCATGGCACCGCCACGCCAGCATCATTCCGATGATTGTAAACGTTCACTGCGTAGAGTTCGTCGATTACTATAGGTACATAAAAAATCAACTTGATCGGATATCGTTAAATGTCTCATCAGAACACAAATACCTTGAAAAAAAATAGAACACAAATGAACACAAACACTGGATCAAAACCACTGAACCCATGCTTTTTCAAGTTATTTGTATTCTGACGAGACACTTAACGATATTCGATCGAGTTGATTTTTGGTACACTTATAGTACTCGACGAGCTCTACGCAGTGAATGTCTTCGATCATTGGAAAGATGCCGGCACAACAGCGTCATAAGCTGCACAGCAGCAAAGCTGCACAGCAGTGCAGGAGGCTGCACAGCAGCAACCCAAGTCCAGATGTCTCTCCCTCACTCTTTCTTTCCCCAAGTTCAAAAAGACAGGTCCTAGATTTGTGCAATAAACAAAGGGCATCGTTGCCTCTCTCTTCTAACAGATTTAGGCCGTATCACAATTGCATGACCCCTCCAACATGTGAAGGACTTTGATGGACCGTTTTACATTGATATCAACACGCCACACGCATCCATTTGTTCGGTATAATACAATCAAACCTAATTAATCGTTGAAATTACAGGCCAACACACACACACACACTACATCCAAAAAACCGAACCCGAATTCAAATTACTACCCGATTGCCAAACAATCACCGGCTTTCATGGTCCTCATTGTCACTGCGATGAGGTCTTGAAGATATAGCTTGCGCGTTTTTTTTTTTTATGATGATAACATCACAACGTGAGAGAGAAAAAAAAGTAATTTTATATAAGAATATAGCAATATCATTGTGCATTGTGGCTTAAATTAAACATAAAATTCCATAGATAATTTCATAACTGAAAATATAATTGGTCATTGCTAAATCAAAATATTGGATCCGGACCCTTTATGAGGATTTCTCTGTGAGGATCTTGTAAGGGTTTTGTTGTGGGCTTGACAACACACCAAAAAGGAGATCAATGGCTCACAATCTCCTTCCTTGTTTTTAAATCAAAACAACGTTGTTTCATTGGAAAAAAAACTGACGGAATAGAAATTTGAATAAATGAAAAAATTACGGCAATTGAAATTTGAGCTTACAAAGAAGAAAAAATCTGGGAAAAAATACATAAAGGAAAAAAGATTAAGCCACTTGAAATTTGAGTAACACTACCAGAGAAGAAGAAAAATTAACGGAAGAAGAAACTGTCGTTTGTGTGGCTTGCCATCCAGTCAATTTTTTTTTCCATGAAACGGTGTCGTTTTGATTTAGAAAAAAAAAGGAAAAAAAAAGACATCCAAGGGGTTTCTTTCTTTGCTATGATGAAATGGAGAAGAACCATTTGAAGAAGAAAATAATGAAGGTAGAAGAAGTAGAAGAAAACGCCGTTTGTAGTGGCTTACTATTCCGTCAGATTTTTTCCCAATGAAATGATGCCGTTTTGATTTAAAAACAAGGAAGAGGATTATGAGCCATTGAATCTCCTTTTCGGTTTGTTGTCAAGTCCACAAAAAAATTCTCACAAGATCCTCATAGAGCATCCGGATTCACGTACTAAATACATGACGCCCGGGATAATTGTATGTTTTTGCTACCGTGGAATGCATTGACCACGACACCTGGTCACTACACCGACCACATTATGTCTTAATTCTGAAATGACTTGACCCCAACCCATATTATAATTTCTCTATACTCATACTAATTGACTGGGTCTCGACCCACGTACATTTCTATGTACCTAACATTAATTTTTTGCTACCCTGCCATCATGTTGCCGAGTCACATTAGATTCTGTGGTTTGCTTGATTTTTTCCTTAATATGATATGGCTCAGCAGTACTGTAAGTCCAAGTTGAATCCGGAGAGGTGTTGTGTGGTAGGTATTGTACATCATGTTGTGTGATAAAACTATTTGGTTTTGCTCATTTTCTTAGTATATCTTAGGGCTCTGTTTGGATAGTTAAGTCTGAGGTTTAATTTTGGGGTTTAATTTTAGGAAATTTAGGCTATTTGGGATAGGGTATAATGGGTTTAGGCACTTTAGGTTTAGAGTTTAGGCACTTTGGGTTTAGGAACTTTGTAATGATTTTTTCTTCCTCTAAACAAGACCTTTGGAAGCTTTGGAAGTATGCACAACAATCAAGCAAAATGACATAGTATTACCGCATACCACAACGCACAACACCTACCGCATATCACCCACTCCGGATCGGTCAAGGTTCTACCATATATGACTCTGACAGTGCAGTAAAATCTAAGACGTCTTGTTAACGTTCATTTGGTTCAGATGGGTGTTAAAAAAGGCTTTCATAATAAATGGATGATGTAGATTTCTGTCCCCATCTATGGTTTGCTTGTGATACTGTTCAAGCTTAATGGATGGGTTTCAAATTGGAAGAAAAGCATCAGCAGTACTGCTTAAGTCACACTGAGCTCTTTTTTTTTATCACGCGTACGTTCAGTAACGGTGAGTGAAAATATTGCATGAATAATCACAGAGAACAAATGAATTCTTAAGATCGAAAAAGTGAAATAAGGGTCTGCTTCGTAGCCCAGGTTTATTTACACATTTTACTCATTTATTTATTTTACGGAAATGCAATAACTTCATATAATTATAGATATTTGGTTAAATTAGCTCGGACACCAGTTTATTAAAAAAAATTTGTTAGTGGGGTTCTTGGGAGTTCTTTGCTTATTGATTTGGGTGTCATGATTTTGTACAACATCATGCCAGCTAATTGTCACGGACTTAATTCCTTAGACAAGTCTAGAATATTCCCGAAGCTTCAAGATTTCTCTAGAGAATTCTGTAGTGCGTAACACTATGCTCACATAAGCTGGAACCCATTAACTCAATTAATTAAGTATAACACGTGGGTGATAATGGACCTCAAAAAAACCCCAAGCAAGGTGGTAGTCCTGCAAAACTTTTGCTTTACCATTTAGAGAAAATTGATGTTGCTTGCACTAAATAGATGCTCTTAATGTGATCACCCTTTGGCAGATACCATCTCTTTCCATTAAAAAGTATGAAGACAAATTAACCTTCCTCATTGTCTTGATGGATCCAAGTGGTTTAAAGGATCACCACAATATAAACTTATAATTAGGCCCTTTGTGATATCTAATCGCTAGTGATTTTTGCATTCCCGTAATTGGTTTATATCTATGCTTCCTTTTTCTGTTTTTGTTGATGTGAATTCGATATGTTATCGCTTTATTCGTTCAAATTTTCACTCATCAAAAAGTGATATTAGACTATTAGTCAGTACTTCAAATGAAGAAGAACCAAAAAGAGTTAACGAGGGCATGTGGATTATTTGAAGGAAAAATGAGATGGACAGCTGTGATTTATTATTTTTTGTGGGGTCAATTTCATGAAACCGAGATATGGGTGGTTTTCAGTCCAAATAGGGGTGGTTTAAGGGTGATTCGGTCCAAATCGGAATGATTTTAGGGTATTTCGGTTCGGTTCGATTTGGTCTAACAAAAATTTCTGGGAAACCGAAACCGAATTGAGATGTATTTCGGTTTTTTTAGTTTGGCTTTTTGTCCAGGCTGGACCGACCGAACACCAACTGAATTTTTGGTTTTTCGGTCGGTTCGATCCCATCGGTTTTTTTTTTTTTCCACCCCTAACAGTGGATATTGCTTCTTTCACGATCTTTTTGGAATATGAGGATTATTCTGGATTGTAAAAGGCATAATAGTAATCTAAACTAGCAACTAGAGTTGGAGGTAATTAAAATACGGACCTTTACTCGGAGGGAATTAGAATCAACAAAACTAGACCTAACAGTAATTATCTATACTCGTATTAACTAGGTCTCTAAAAGTCATCTTCGGCTTGGCCCAAAATTACAATTTATGGGCCCAATAAAAGTGATATTCGTCTAATCAATCAATAAATAGCTTTTGGGCCTGCATTAGGCTTCAATGTCGGGATTTCGGGCAACTAAAACCCAAATAACCCAATCACAAGTAAGTACCAGCCCAAAGTCAAGTTTTTTCCTTTTAAAATAACCCAAAGTCAGGTTTAAAATTTGATTGGGAAAATTTCAAAAAACCCCCCAAACTTTAACCCCAATATCAAAAATACTCTCAAACTTACAATTTGGGATATTAGACAAAAACTTGCTCATTGTCTTGATGGATCCAAGTGGTTTAAAGGATCACCACAATAAAACTTATAATTAGGCCCCTTGTGTTATCCAATCGTTAGTGATTTTTACATTCTCTTAATTGGATTAGGTCGATACTTCCTTCTCTTTTCTTTTTTTCCTGTTTTTATTGATGCCCAAAATTCATTCAAGTTTTCACACATCAAAAGGTGATATTAGACTATTAGTTAGTTTAGATGGATAAGAACCAAAAAGAGTAAACGGGGGCGTGTGAAAATCTATTTCCTATCTAAATAGGGAGATTATTTAAACGGCCATTATCAAACACTTACTATTAAAAAGAAAAGAAAAACTAGAAAGATCAGTTCGATTGGATAGGTATTTTGATGGTTAAGTCAATTAAGATGAGACGTAGGGCAAGGGGACGTGTGTAAGAGGGATGAGGCCTACTTTGCAATTCATGGTTCGTTGTTTCTGAGATAAGTTTTTGTGATAAAAAAATATTAAATGTCACTCAAAATCACAAAAGACGAAAATAGAGTGACGAAGCCGTCAAAATTTAGGAGGTAAGTTTTCTGAGAGGGGAAAAGAGTAAATCAACTTAATCTAGAGTCAAGACTTGTAGCAGAGTTTTGCATGGATTTTATAAAACTCAACAAGGATAGAGATTCTAACTTAGAGATAGGGAAAGCAACAAGTGTTCGGACTCTCTAGCAAAAGACCAATCAATTGTAGCCTATGATTTACGTATCTATCCTTCAACTCCATCTTGTATTTTATGTTTTCTAGATAGCGATAATGGGGCTATCAACTTGGTCTCTTAAAGTCATTTTCGGCTTCGGTAATAGTTCTGGGCCCAATAAAAATCATTTGGAGGATCTGACTTCTCGCATCAAAGTGATATTCATTCCTCTAATCAATCCATAAATAGCTTTTGGGCCTGTATTGTATTAGGCTTGAATATCAGGCTTTCAGGTAACTAAAACCCAAATAACCCAGTCACAAAGGAATTACCAGCCTAAATTCAAGTCTCTCTTTCTAAAAGTAACCAAAAGTCAAGTTTAAAAATTTTGATTTTCCACAACGACTTTGTTTTTAAGGATGGCAATTTCCCCACATCCAGTGGATATCCACCCCGCTCAGCCTATATGGAGGAAGAAGTAACCCATAAATTTTTCCCAATAGTGGTGAGTATGGTAGGATATGAAGAGAACCCGCTTGGGTATGGAGTGGATATCATTTTGTAATCCCCACTCCAAATACCCACACTTGCCCTGTACCGATTATACATACTACACATATACTATATTCTATATGTACATATAAATAAGAATGTACGTATAAATATTTAGTATAGTTATATATGTAAACAGGGCTGGCCAGGGAATAAGCCCCGCAAGCCCGCGGGCTCGGGCAACCCCCCGGCATATGGTAACCATCATATGCATAGGATTTCTATTACATGAAAACGTCATGGAATTAGTCAAGCACAAATAAGGAACTTACAATCTCCCCCTTTGGCAATTCTGGGACAAAACTATATCAACTAACAATTGAAAATCCTACAAAGTGAACCATGAAATCATATAGTCCCAAACCTACACACCAGATCACCAAAAACCAAAACTGTGGAACAAATTAAGAATTAGCAAAAAAATAAATTAAGCATTATATTTCTCCTCCTTTTTGTCACGAATTGACAAAGAATATAAAAATATAGTAATAGGAAGCCTAGGTATCAGCGAGGAATAAGAAGAACCCAAATCATGTTTTATAACATGGTTGATCGTGCTAAGCTGGATCAAGCAACATTTTTAAGGCCTCATAATCTCCTAATGGTAAAAACTTCTCAAATAAGAGCAAAATATAAGGTTTTAAAAAATATCATCTCCAACATCAAGAAAACAAAAGAAACATAACCCGAACCTCAAATTTCATGGATAGATAATATCATATCATGCAAATTAACAAATATGGCCATGCTTACAAAAATTCGGAACCGATCAATGTTAAGACTTCATTGTCAATATGTGGAAATGCTATAAGACATAGATAGAGATCAACAACCAAAAAGTGAGTGTGTGCAACATTCTTAGAACAAAATGGCTCAACTAAAAAATGACTCGAAAATCTCATGAAAATTAACAGATCAAGCAATTGTCCTGTTAAGAAGTCAAACCATCCTAGGTCCTTCGAGATTTTTTGTTGAATAAGTGCATGGCGGATTCTCCCCCTCAACTAGTAATTTTTTAAATAATGCATTCTCTTTTACCTCACTTGTCGTTTGACGCGATCGTCCAGACTAGATAGAGCCGAATGCAACCGGTTACTAAGCAAGTGGTCCAACACTAATACCACTTTATTTCATATTGCCCCCTTTTCCATAGACTCTCATTTTTTAAAATAACCTCACCGATGGGAATGACTTTTTTTTTTTTTATTGTATTTTGCACTATCATCGGCGTCTTTCACCCTAAAGGTAGCCCTTCCCTCAAGTCAATCACTCAACAATATGGAGGGAGAGATGGAAACAATAAATAGATGGTGGTGGATGGATTTCAACATCACAAGAGGAATTCTTGTCTTAGGTCAATCTCGCAAGGGTAAGAAACAAGATATTTTGATATTTTCATGAGATTCCCAACTCAGACTTAAGGAGTCATTTAACAGACTTTGATGTACGTGAGTGGCACGATGATTGACTATCATCACAAAATAGCATCCCTCTATAATTAATCATTAAATAGAAACAAAGATAGACCACCACATCTTGCAATAATGGACCTATTTATAATAAGGAAAAATCTAAAATACACAACCCTTTTAAGTGTGTACAATATGCACTCATTGTGTGGTCCATGTTGCGCCACCTCATAACAAATGACCTGAAGAACCGGTCATTTGTAACATTTTTGTTTGTTTCATAACTTTTATACTAAGAATTCGTAAATTTTAGATAATATGGTTCGTAACTTTTTGTGTGTTTCATAACTTTTCATGGATTTTGTAACTTTGAGATAAAAAATTATAACTTTTCTTAAATATGATTTGTAACATTTTTGTATGATTCATAACCTTTGAACTAAGTATTCGTAACTTTTAGACAACATGATTCGTAAGATTTTCTTTTGTTTTGTAACTTTTCGTGTGTTTCGTAACTAATCGTGGGTCTCGTAACTTTGAGAAAAAAATTATAACTTTTCTCAAATATGATTCGTAATATTTTTGTAACTTTTCGTAACTAATCGTGTGTTTTGTAACTTCTCGTGGGTTTCGTAACTTTAAGTTGTTAGGTCACCTATTGCTCAGGTTAACAAGTTACCGATTCGTAACTTTTTGTTATTGATTTGTAACTTTTAACGATCCAACGGTAGATAGCTTGGGTGTATATGATACACAAACAAAAAGGGGTGTGTATTGTAGCCTCTTCCTTATAATAAACATGAAACTCATTATGCCATCCATAAAAAAAAGTTCAAAGATTTCAACTAACCTGTTACCCAAAAAGGCAACCTAGAGGGGGGGTGAATAGAGTTGCTAACAATAATACACAAATAAAAAATTACTAGTCAAAGTAAATAAATAAATAATTTGTACAATCAAAATATAAAGGAGTTAAGGGAGAGAGATATCACACAGAGATATATAGTCATTCGGTCTGAGCTTTGTCCACTGTACAGCCTAGTCCACTAGCCTAACGAGTCTCTGTTTTACTAATCCAACAACCAGCTTCTGGTGTCGATTAAACCTTGCAACCGCAACGCTAACTTTCTCGAAGAGTTAGCCGAATCGCTAGAGTTTATCTCCCAAACTCTAAAATTACTCACAGAACAAAACTCAGTTCTGTAGTAGCTCACTGAGAATTTTTTTAACTCTCAATACAACACTGACAAGAATTTGTAGTGTGAAAAAATAAATCTCTCTCAAAGAGTAGATATACAAATTTGCTCACAAAGCTCTCGAAATAATAATATGAAAATGATTTGTGTGAGAGTCAGAAAATTTCTCTGTGTATTTGATGTTACTCTGGCACAGCTTGAAGTGTTTTTCTTGTGCTGAAGCTCCCTCTGTATAGTGTGAAAAATATGAACGTTGGGAATCTTTCCGTTGAGGTAAAAAAAAATCTTTTCTTTCCTAATTATGTTCTCTCTTAATTGATGCAAGACCCTTGAGGTGACTATGATTTGCAAAAATTGGGTGACAAAAATATAGAGCAGCACCGAAGTCAATAATTATGGAAAAGAGATTTTCATACCGTTTGGTATAGCAGGTGCTGGATTGGCCGTGACTGGCATGTGCCACTACTAAATACAAAGGGAATTAACTTTATGCATGAGACAACAAAGACAGATAGATATGCAGCTTAAATGCTTTGCCCAAAAAATCTTAATTGGTTGCTCAAAATGGAGACTTATCAAACATTCAAAATTCATTGAAAATTTGTTGTTGAAAATATGAGTAGCCACATGATTTTGATAGGCTACGTGGTCCACAGAGCTTGTATAGCAAACTTTAATCATTTGAAAAATGATTCTATACAAGCAAAACATATACTATGTATGTGCCAAGAGCTAGTATATAGAAAGAATAATTTAAGGGCCAATGAGAATCTAGCATGCATAAAATTGGTTCTTTTATGACGACTTTTGCATGTTACAAATTTTGAGACCAAGCTAATGTAGTGCATCAAAAGTATTATACATATTTTTTGTTAATGATAGTAAAAAATATATCAGGACACATCATCAAAATCACATTTACTGTAACATAACCCAAAAAACACACTATTTTTTAAATTTTTTTTAATGATTTATTTTTTATATAAAAAAACAAAACAAATAATGTGCAAATAAAAAAAAAATGAAAGCGCAAGAAAAAACTTAAGTTGTGCTACAAGAGAAAAATGGTACCAAGTCACCCAATGGAATTGACCCTAACAGAATTTCTAAAGTCACTTTTCTTAACCCACATAAATCTGATTTTTAACATAGCAAGTTCAATTTTCTTAGGCACCACGCTCTTGTGAAAGTCTTGTTTGGTGTTCCTAAAACTTGGCTTTCGATTTATACCTGACCAATTTAGCCTATGATTTCCATATTTGTTTTTCAAAGAAGCATAAGGATAACCATGAAGTTGAAAACAAGTAGGTCTAATGTGTCCATGGAATCCACAAAAATGACAAACTGGTGTAAAATTGCCCCCATTTGTGAACTTGCCTTTCTTAACATTACTGGAAGTACTACAAACATGTTTTTGTAATGAAAGAACATTAAACTCTACCTCATGAGCTTTACTGTTATGTTTGTTTTCATCACTTGCAGTAGAAGGATTTGTAAAGCCAAGACCAGCTCTGTCTCCGATCATTCTTTGAGCTTCAAGAACATCATCCAACGATTTTGAACCTGTATTCCAATGCTTAACAGTAATGTTAGCCTCTTTAAATTCAGTATTCAACTTGTTGATTTGAACTTCTAAAGATTTGTTTACTTTAACAAGATTGTTTTCTTTCTCTTGAACATCTAAAATTTTCTTTTTCAAAACATCACATTTATCATTACTAGATTTCAAAGAAACTTCAAACTCACTTACCTTGATTTGAACCTTCCCCAATTCTTGTGTGATATTAGCAACATTTTTCTCACTAGACTTAACTTTACTGACAAGCTTATCATTAGCGCGAGAGATTTTTAAACTCTCTAAATAAAGCTTTTTTTATAAATATCTTTCAAAGTCTCAATATCAAAGTTCTCATCCGTCTCCTCTTCCTCACTATCGTCTTTAGAGTTTTGAAAATTTAGACTCAAGAGAGGCAACAAAAGCAACTACATTCTCATCATTGTACTACTATCCTTTTTGGGATCATCCGAACTGTTTGAGTCACTATCATCATCCCAAGTCTTAACATTCAAGACCTTGTCGTTCTTTTTGTTTCCACAATCTAAAGCAATATGACCAGGGACGGAGCTAGGATTTTACCTTTGTGGTGGCGAAAATATGTACTTAAAAAATAAAAAGACAAACTGCATTACAAATATTCATCCACTCTAAGAAAAACTATAATAACATAAAATTTTAGTGGTGGCGAGTCTATATAATTTGGGGATAAAAATCTATTTTTTATGTAATAATTGCATTTTTTGAAAATCTTGTGGTGGCGGCTGCCACCACTTATCCCCTCTTGGCTCCATCCTTGAATATGACCATAGCCTTGGCATTCATAACATCGAGGACCCAAAAATTGATTTTTTCCTGTCTTTTTTTCTTTATCTTTAGAAGATTCAGATTTATATTTTTCACTATCTTTATCTCTTAACTCTTTACCAGAAAATCTTTTTTTAAAACTTCCATTTTTAAAAGCCTTTTGAAATTTTTTTGTAAAAAGAGCCATAGCTTCAGTATCATACTCAACAATCTTGTCATCAGAATCAGAATCATAAACGTGATTACTTTTGAAAGCAACTGGATTAACTAAAGTTTTAGTTTTTTGTTTCACTAAGTCATACTGCAATATGTCTGCTTCATAAGTTTGAAGTAGTCCAACAATTTCTTCAACAGACATGATATGAAGTTTTTTCTTACCCTGAAGCATGGTGACTTTAGTTCGAAAACGTTTAGGCAAGGATCTTAAAATCTTTTTAACAACTTTAAAAGCAGACATAGGCTCACCTAGGGTAAAACTCGTGTTAACAATTGTGTTAAGCCTAGCATAAAACTCATTAAAGCATTCATCTACCTCCATCCTAATTAACTCAAAATTTGTCACTACCCTTTAAAGTTTTGATTGATTAACTGTGTCAGTACCCTCATGAATAGTAACCAAAATATCCTAAGCCTCTTTAGCAATTTCACAATTACAAATACGGGAAAATTCATTAAGATCAACAACAGTAAATATAACATTAATTGCTCTATCATTAGCAGAACGAGCAGTTCTTTCGGCGACAATATATGAAGATAGAGATTTAGGGACTTGTTTCTCCTCAACCATTACCATGGGTACAGTGTAACCTATGAGACAAATATTCCAAACTTCACCATCAAAAGCTTTTAAGAAAGCTCTCATTCTAGCTTTCCAATAGTCAAAATTATCACCATTAAGCATGGGTGGACGAGGAGTGGAATTATTCATCTCCATAACAGTAAATCAAAAAGCAATAAGGACCCGATCGTGAAAAAAATTCACAAAATCAATATTAGCGACCCGCTCTGATACCACTTGTAAGACCTGAAATCGGATCGCCTTTTGATTTATTATTACGGTGAATAAATTAATTAAATCGATTAATTTAATTAAACCCTAATCTATGTGATTATGCAAGATAATAAACGCAAGAAATAAACAGCAAGCATAACATGCAGATATACGTGGAAAAACCCCAAGGTGGGGAAAAAA
Source organism: Vaccinium macrocarpon (assembly GCA_022606695.1). Taxonomy (NCBI): domain Eukaryota; kingdom Viridiplantae; phylum Streptophyta; class Magnoliopsida; order Ericales; family Ericaceae; genus Vaccinium; species Vaccinium macrocarpon. The sequence goes on from CM040180.1 coordinate 4,945,966, forward strand.
ACAACTTGAGAGAAGTGAGCACTATACGCAAAACGCGAAAATAAAGTTTCTTACAACCACACTATGAACTCCTTGATTATTGGCTAAGAACTTCTTTGCTGACTCCTCATGAATCACTCTAATAGATGCTCCTTCGGATTTAACTCCTCAAATCCTTGATCTACGCAGGACTCCTCCTTTAGACCAATCTCCAAACGCCTTTGAACTCCATCAAAGAACTCCAAGTGATGTAGATGATGACCAAACCAACTTGAGAGAGATTATGCGAGTGTATAGCTCCAATACTTCATCCAATCTCTTAAGAAAATAATCCACAAGTGTTTTTCCTTTCTCTCACGAACTTTTCTCTCTCTATTCACGTTGTGGCTACTAGGGGTTTTTTTCGAACTCTAATGAGGTTGTATTATAGACAAAGGAAATAAAACGCCGCTGTTGCTCGACTAACTTGCTCGAGCAGAACCAATCCAATTGTTGACGCTCAACTACTCGCTCAAGTGAACTTGTTGCTTCTTGATTGGGCGAATTACACATCTCCAAATATTTTGTTTCCTTATTCTTAATTTCCTTCCCCCCAAGATTCTTGTTTTTCCCAAACACAATAAGTCCATAATTCTTTATGAGTAAAATCTTCACAATCTTCCCATAATGCTTTCTGATATTTGACTTCACACTAATCAATCAACCAACTACCATATGCATAGGATTTCAATTACATGGAAACGTCACAGAATTAGTTAATCACAAATAAGGAACTGACACTATTATAGGGTTTTAGTGGTTTGGACACTTTCATAGGGTACCATAGAATTGAGACACTTTAATACGGTTTTGGCAGTTCAAGAGAGAGAGATTGTGGCCATGCGAGGTGGAGAGAGAGAGAGAGAGAGAGAGAAAGAGAGAGATGGAACATCGAAATGGGGCTGGTGTTTTCGGTGCATCCTGAAGCTGATTGGAGTTGGAGGTAATTTGCCTGAAAAAATTGTACCGTCCGGGAAATCCCTCCAAAAGTTAGGCACACGATGTTTTTCACCCCAAATCAGACAAGGAAAAAGCTTAACAGTATTAAAAGTCTATGAATACTTGGAAAAAGACTATTGAAAAAATATTACGTAAAGTTTACACTCAACTTTTATGGGTTCATAAAAGAGTCATTCCATTACCAGCAAATATGTGACGGAATTTTTAGAGTTTTACATGGTGGTGGAGCTACCATGTGCCCATTGGACCACTCGTCCCTACACATATTGAAATTCTGATTTCTTTTTATAAATGAAAATGGTACTTATAAGGGTAAATTTCACTTACCTCCCCTGAGGTTTCTGACAAATACAGAGACCTCTCCTATACTTTTTGAAATTTTACTGCCCTCCCCTACTTTACAAAGTAATTGGCAGATACCTCCCCCGCCATTAAAATATGCCTAACGGTGTTAATTTTGATGGTGAAATACCGTTAATGCCCATGAATTCAAACTTTACTTTATTTTTTCCCTTGTTTGAGTTTATATTGCATAAAATTTTTGAAAGACGTGAAAAGTAACTAAATTATTTACTTTTTCATCAGAACTTTCTTTTCTTTGACTCAAAGTTATTATTATTTTAATTTTTTAGTTCCCATTAGATATATTTTCATGTTTTGATAATAAAAACAAGAGTATTAATAATCACTTAAGCCCATTACTTGCATTGGTAGTTTTATTATTTTATTATTTTGAATTTTTTTAGGTTTCTTTTTCTTTCTCTAAATCTAAAGCTTTAACTAGACTCCTTTTTCTTCTCTATAATTTTAAATATTTTACCTACCCGTGCTCTTCTTTCTTTTTCTTTTCTTTTGGACATTAGAGGTAATATCTAAAAAAAACTATAAGCATGAAATTTTTTGGATAATTTTCGTAGACCAATTCAAGGATCCCATTGAGGAAAAAAAATAGTATAATTTTTTTACAAAAGAAAACTCATTAATACATTATTTTTTGCGTGCATAATACAAATGCAAGGTTCTCAAAATTAATGGATAGTTGTCCCATAATAATAATGACAATAACAATAATAATAATAATAATAATGCATTTTTGTTTTTTTTTTTTTTGTAAAAAATTAGACTATTTTTTTCTCAATCGGATCCATGAATTTGTGTAAAAAAATTATCCGAAAAATTTCATGCTAATAGTTTTTTTTTTTTTTTTGTGCGAAATGGTTGTTTGTTCTAGAATGATTTTCATATTATTTTTTAAGACCATTATTACCTCTAATGCAAGAGAGAGAGAGAGAGAGAGAGAGAGAGAGAGAGGAAATGGGAGTCTAGTTAGAGCTTTAGATTTAGAGAAAGAGAAAAAATCCCAAAAAGTAAAACAAATAAAACCATCCAATGCAAGCAGTGGGCTTAGTTGATTATGGATACTCTTGTTTTTATTATCAAAATGTGAAAATATATCTTATGAGAACTAAAAGATTTTAAAAAAAAAATTTGAGTCAAAGAAAAGAAAGTTCCAAGAAAAAAGTAAATAATTAAGTTACTTTTTCACATCATTGAAAAATTTTATGCAATATAAACTCAAATAATTAATTACGTAAGAAAAAAAAAAAAGTCAAGTTCAAGGGCATTAAGGTCATTTTGTGAGCAAAGTTAATGCCGTTAGACAATTTTTAACGGCAAGGGAGGTTTCTGACAATTATTTTGTAAATGGAGGGCAGTGAAATTTCAAAAAGTGTAGGGGAGGTCTGTGTATTTGTCAGAAACCTCAAGGGAGGTAAGTGAAATTTACCCTACTTATAATGATCTTTATTTCATGTAAATAAAAGAACACTATTTGTTGAACAACGCGGCTAAATTTGTTGAACAACGCGGCTACACAAGTTATGTAGGCTCCTAATACTGAGAGAACATTTTCTATCAAGAATATTACTATTGAAAAATCAGATGGATTATCAATGAATGAGCAATAACAAGATTAATTTAAATACTGCGAAGTGGATAATTATTGTTGTACTTATATACAATAATTATTGTTTTAAAACCTTTATTATACCTCTTGTTTCTGACGATTTTCATTTTCTTGAGCTTGTGTTTTATAGAGTTGGCAGACCCTATAGTGCACCAGTTGAATGTGTTGCACAGTGCAGTGTAGAATCTTCGACTGTCTAAAAAGTGTTTTCAATGATTCAAATTTAAAACAAATTCTTGACGCGAATAATTTTTCTCTTCTCATGAAGAGTTTTTCTTAAATCCAAACTGTTGAAAATACTTTTGGACATTCCAGGTGCATTGCAACATCCCTTTTCCGTGTTTCATAATCGTCTCCATTGACACAAAATTGCCACTTCTCATCTAAGATGCAAACTGTCTTTTGTGTATAGATGACATTGGGGCTGGCACAATCCTTTTCTTTTTTCTTTTTTTTTTTGTGACGAGTAATATATCTGAAACAACTTATATGAATCTCAATTAATTTCTTAGCCATTCCAACAAAGACCTGTAGGATGGGCACAACCTCTATGGCATGGGCAATAAAACGAAGCAATAAATAAATTTAAAAAATGTTAGGTAGGAATATCGTCTTTCCATCCAATCAAAACGAAATGCCGGCGCCGAAGATCACATGCCGCGCGTCCAAAGGAATGGCGGCTACAAGAAATCCTTTAGGTATTTCCCACGTGCAGAATTAAAAGTCCAAAGAACAATTGAAAACTGTTCAAGAATATGTTTTCGGCATCAGACTATGATTCCCATTCCCAGATTTGACTGCTAAACTATGGGGTTAAAGTGTAATTAACGTTTCTGATATAGTTTAACCCTATAGTCACGTAAATACGACAGCGTATAGTATTTTTCTAAGCTATAATAAGCTGCAGCAGCCATAAAATCGTTGAAATCAAGGAAGTATTTGGCTGTTTTAGGGTTAATCAAATTTGGCTCATTTCCTTAAACAAAGCCCCTAACAAAGATAGTCGTGTGGATAATAATGCTTTGCGACGTCTCTCAATTGGCTTCTCTGGATTCAATCGTAATGAGACTTGTTTCATTAAGTAGACAGATTGTCATTTGCTTCTATAACTCAAGTTTCAGTTGACTTGCTTATGGTTTTATTATAGTAGTGCAAAGCGGATTCGATCCGAGCTGATTGTGGTTAAATGCTTAAATGTTGTAATACTCCCGGATTATAGTGATTTCCATCCCCCTAGGTTTAGGGTATTCCCATTGCACTATGTATTCTATTTCAGTTGCTTTTTAGCTCTGCAACAAAATGAAATTTTCGTTCCTTAAAAAAAGAAAAGAAAAAAAGGGCTCATTTCAAATATTTTGAGATCGAGCTGGGCTTTAATCATGTTCCAAAAATTGAGCTCAATCTAGGTTAGTATTTAAGAATTCAATCTCGGTTCAAGTACCAAATTAGCATCTATAAACTAGTCGGGGCCATATATAGGAGCCAAGCTTATGTGCACTAATCACGTTACTGCCAGTGAAACCCGATTCACTGACTAAATGAGTCAAAAAATTTGTTCGAACTTGCCTCATTAACTAAATGTACTTAACTCAGCCGATTTTCTGAGTTGCTCGCAAATATTTGTTTGAGTCCGTGTTATTAACCAAATGTTGGGCTCCAAGTGCACCCGTAGATTTGGTTACACAATGTCACTTCCTGCCACTGCTCTAAAAATAGACTTGCAAGTGCGATGTCGAATGTTATAAAAGACTTAAACACCAACTAGTTTTAAGAGAGATGATATCCGACGCCAATTAAAGAACTATTCTGTGGTGGAAACTAACATACATAGCTGCGCAGATGTCATAATATATGGCTGGAAATATATGACAGTTTCAATCACTTTACTTTCCTTTTTCTATGGTGAAAATGTTGATTTAATGGATACGTACCAAAATTGCAAAACACCATTGAACAAAGAACAATTCTTCTATTGTGATAAGACACTCTCTTACATGAAAGAGTTAAAACTCTTACATTGAAGAGTTTTCAGTATTTGAACTCTTATATGTAAGAGTTCAAATTCGATGTACCTTACTGTCCGTCCATTAGCCTGATGGTAGATTTTTCCAACAAAGAATTGTTAAAGTTTAAAAGGTTAATTTTTATAGTTAATTGATCAAACTCACTCACGTTTAACAGTAAGGTTAACAGACTCTTTCCACCCATGCTTTTGGAATGAGGTCTTCGATTATTATTCATAAGAAGAAGAACATAAGTAAAAAAAATTGAAAAAAGTTCAGGCAACTTATACATGAAAACATGCTAGTGGAGTGGCAGCCTAACAGACATCGTATGTATACATAATGTCATGCGTTTGATTAAGATTCCAACTTCACTAATTATGACTAACACTATTGAATTCGCGGTTAATGACGTTTACGGGTCTTTTCGTTAGATTTTTAATTCTTTTACAACTTACCAAGAAATTACGCTAAGCGTAATCCCAGCCGCAGAGAATGGTCAAAACTTATCCTCACATCGTTCAAGCACAAAAAAAAAGAAGCAAACGTGTTAACTAATATTAGGAGAATTCAGACTTTTCTCCTTTTTCTCATTTAATTTCAATTTCAAAGCCGACATGTTGCATTCCACAGCCACGTTCGAACTCAGATTTGCAACATTTGTAGAACATATCACATGTTTCATATATTTATTTTTTAACAAACGTGCAACCGAAATTCGGCTGCCAACTCACCACGAAGAAAACCTTTCACCATTCTTCGCCAACTCACTGGACCCGGAGAGAGCCTACTGTTCTTTGGGGTCAGTAGACCCGGTCAACCTCATCAAAGTCATCTATTTGGCCCATCAATGACTTGGATCGCATCAAATAATAGACGTTTTGAATACACTTAGTGCGAAGTGAAATTTAAACCGTTAATGTGCAAAACAACCGACCCCTGCTGACACCAAGGGACGAGAGGTCCCGCAATTCCCAACTTGATCACCAACATTTTCAATGCTACGTGTTTTTTCTGTTTCACTCCTTGTTCCTCAAAAGGAACATTATCACCTTATTCGGTTTGGATCGCAATACTCAACTTACACGATCTCTAATAATTTTTTTTTTCTATTTCTCTCTACTCATTACTCCCAGAAACCCTTTATCAAAATCCAAATAAACAAAGCTCTGCTACCCCTATTTGGAATTAAATGATTGGCTCCAAGTAAGGACAAATGAGCCCTGCCATGTGTCCTGCATAGGGGTTGTCCTGAGCTCGAAAATACTCCATAATTTTATTGTTCCGTGATGCGTTTGTTTTCCTTATAGCCTCCGAGTTGTAGTCCAACGCTCTTCAAGAAATCATCATGTCAGTCGAATACCGAATAGAATTTTTTTTCAGTTTAAAACTATGCGGAAAAATAATTTGATTCAATCACAACAGATAAACTCGTGAAGTCGAGATCTTCTGAGAAATTAAACAATCTATATATGACTGATGTAGACGTTATGAGAATAATTTAGATTCTTGTTTCAATAAATTACAGACTTAATTCAGAAGGGCAGTAACACAAATCTATATGAACCTGAGCTGAAATACATTCTAAATTAACTATACTACTTCCTCCGTTCCTAAATAATAGCCTCAATTTCTCTCTCTTACCATTTTTCAAATAAAAAAATGAAATACTTTCATGTATCAATTTTCAAATTTTTTTTGCACTGACTTAAAGTATTCGTCAAATACTTTAATTTGGTGCTCAAAAATTTGAAAAATAATTTACGAAACTAGTTCATTTTTTTATGTGAAAAATGACACGACTTTTCGTAATGAAAAATTATTTTGAAATGGAGGAGAATCAAACTGCAATTTTTGTGTACCACGAATCGGTACACCCACTAGCCAGAACAAAATGGGTCAAATTTGCCCTTCTCTGGCGATCCGAACCCACCTACCCCACCTCACCCAAATTTTCAACTTTCTTTTTTGGCAAATCTAAAAGTCAAAATAGCACCCCCAAAGAATTCCAACTATTTACACAAGCTCCCCCCCAATATTTTTCCTTTTTGCACTTTCCTCACTGCCGAAACCCAAATCCTCCTGGCTGAGTCTGATACCGAATCCCAAACGGGTCCACCGAGTTACCGAAACCCTGAGCGAACCCGTTCGAGTTCTGCTGAAACAATCCCGGGTTCTCGACTCGCTGGTTCCTGGGTCCACTCTGAACCTCCTCATCTGTAGAACTACCGAACTTTTCACACGTGGAGTCCAGGTGTGAAATCGGTTGGGCGGCAAGGGTATACATGTCATTGTACCTCATCCCGTTGTTGTTGTTAGTCATAACTCCCTGAGAATGCCCGGCGGGAACTAGCTCCGGCAACGATGCGACTCCGGCGAGGCTTGCCCAATCGAAATTCCCGGAATTCAGCCTCTGGATGTTGATTTTTTCGTCGTTTTGAAACTGTTTTAGGGAGTTCATTTGAGGCAGAGCGAAGGACCGGTCGTTAATTTCAGGAAACGATTCTAACATGTCGTCGAATTGGGACGAAGACGAGGAGGAAGAGCCGTGGCTGAATTCTTTGGTTGGAATTCCGGCGATGGGTTTTTGGCCGCTAGAATTCTTTTTGTAGATTCGACACAGAACCCAATCGTCCAACTGTGAATTAAACACAAAACACCTCAGTATTAAAAGCATTAGACAGGAAATGAGCATAACATTTACTGTTTAATGATTTCCTGTTTAATGAAAAAAGTTTGTGTGCACGTCACGTAACATATTCAAACATATGTATTCAGAACTATTCGATATACTACATAAAAATCATCACTATCATTTAAATTTGTGAATGAATACACAAGTATACAAATTTCTAGTGAATCGAATAATTTTAAACATATCTGTATTTGAATTCATGCATGAACGCGGATTTTTTGTTGTTAAATAACAAGATTAGGAAGGGAAAATATTTTTTTTGTACGATTGAGTTTATCGAACGATTCTGGACGCACATGCACACGAATTCGGATCCCCGTATGATTTGAGTTAGAAATCAACATACCCTTGCGCTTCCGGATTTTCTTGTAGATTCGGAGAGTCTATATTCATGCATGATCCAATTGGTCTTTGTTCCTTTAGGGGCTTTACCCACGTAGAAAACCAGAGCTTTCTTGATTCCGACCCTCCGACCTTCTGTGGTTATGATTTTGTCCGTACCCGTAGCCTTCCAGTACCCAGACCCGGCAACCCGATTCGGCCGAGACCCGTTTGGGTATTTCCTATCTCTTGGACTGAAGAAATACCATTCTTTTTCTCCGAATGTGGCCTTACCTATAACCAAACAACAAAACCCAAATTCAGAACAACTCAAATACCATGACCAATATATCTTGGTGTAACGGAATCGGATGACCCAAAAACCGTTACGTAACGTAATGACAGATATTTAAAACTATGAATCAAAATACATAGGAGTAAAATTTTGTGAACATGGATTAGAAGATATAATCAAGAAAGACTTACTGGGTAAAACCCACGGGTCGAATTTGTAGAGATCAATATCTCCAATGATTTGCAAGGAGAAATGGTGCCCTGCTACTTTCCTGCAGAGGTACTGCACAAGGAGTTCTTCATCAGTAGGGTAAAACCGGAAACCCGGCGGCAAGCTGAGCTGGGAAAGCGGGTCGGACTCCTGAACTCCCATTCTTCACAATTCTTAATTTGATTTCTAGAGAGAGAGAGATTTGGAGAGAACTCGAGTTTTCTGAAACTATTAATTAATTCTTTTTTTTTTTTTTGGAAGAACAGAGGGATGGCGGTTATTTATATAGGCAAAGAGAAGTAACGAGAGATAAGTACGGCAGTTCTTGTCTTTACTGGTTTTTGGGGGATGGGACCCAAGGTGAGTTTATCACCGTTGAGGGACTGCCACGTACCAGAAATCGAAGTTTATCGAGCGGCCGACCTTATCGTTATCTGAAAGACACGGGTAGTAAGGCCAGCTAAGCACCCTGTCCATGTTCATGAACCCTCACAAAAAAATCAGAAAAAACAAAACCAACACGTGCCGTTTCCTTTGTTAAAGAACTGTTCTTTTTCCTTTTTTTTTTACAGTATCCGAATTGAATTCATTCGATTTGTCCATGACGGCTGGACACGTGATCCTATATGCGTGTGGTAAGTTCTCTCAGTCGTTCGATTCGAGATCAACGGTCTAGATCGTTTTATATTTTAAAAAACACTTTTACATTTACTTTGACTCTAATTTATCTGGATCGTTGATCTCGAATCGGACGACCAAGAGAGCTCACTACAGGGTTCCCGATTCCGATCAGCTTGTACTTATCTCAACTAATTTCAGTATCTTAAAGATAATAACCAGGCATAACTCCGAGTGGGAAACGGGGGCGTGCTGTGCAACATGCTGTGCAATCATGACCGTGCAAATGCGTTGTCAATGGCTTGGACTTTTTCATACTCTCTCCGTCCCATTTTAAATGTTCATTACGTATATCCGTTTCATTTTCAAATGTCTATACTTTTTATTGGTAAGTTTTTAAATTTTTTTAAAAATTGTCAAATAGAACTAATAAGGATCTATCAAATAAAATCAATATTGCATGTAAAATACATGATAGAATGAAAACTATAAGAGTTTTAAAAAAAACATGCATAATTGTAGGGAACATTTAAATTCAGACGGAGGTAGTACTAGTTTCAAAAAATTTAGACCATTGATTTCGAGACGAACGGTTAAGATTGCATAGCATGCTGCATAGCACACAACTGTACAACATCCCCCAAGATTCTTCCCTATTAGAACCAAGGTTTGGAATGATTAACCTTTGTTAAATCAAACATGCAAAGTTTAAAATTTATTTTTTTCTTATGTCCTTTTTGCCAATTATTTGGAGTTGTAATTGTTACATACTATTTGGTGACCTCATGGTAAAACTCCAGCGTTACTAGAGTCTAGAGCAATATATAAAGATCTAGAATCCTGTCGGTCTTCTAAATATCGTGCTTTATTGCATTGGACAAATCATTGAATCAAACATCGATCATGTAGAATTCTATGGACAAATTATGCATACAAGAAGGCATAATCATTTTATATTAAGCTTGCATTGAATTGTTTTGTTTTTAAAAATTTGGGTGAGTCGATACATGGAGACAAAAAAAATATAAAATTAAAGAATCCAACCATGCCCTACCAATCCTGTATATGCTACGTTAAATGGTGACTCAAATATGGGAAACTTGTGGCTGGTACGCATTACAAAGCTGAAAAATGCCGGCTTTAACACAACATGAGAGGTGGAGAGGTGGGATTGGTTCCACATGATTAACCACTAAACAAATCTGAACAACTATGTTACAGAATAAAAGATGTCTCTTGGTGTTTGGTCTGCTTGATTTTGATCTGGAGATGGGCTAGGCTGGAGGCTAAACAAATATGGGTTTATAGGGTTTGGCCGGACGGAAGTTTGCTTTACAGGGTTATTCGGGTTGACTCGGTGGTCATTTGGGGTGGAAGGAGTTACTCTGTTTTGTTTAGGTGCGAATAAGATTCGGGAGATCATCACAAATAAAAAGAGATTCTCTGCAGTAGGTCCTTCAAATAACTACAGTTGCGATTCCTTCCGACAGTTTCTCTACCGATTATAGAACTCTATAGTTGGCTTTGGTCATCTAGTTGCAAGACCTCTATCCGTGCTGCAGAGCTCTCGACCATAGGTGTGCAATACACGCCTGGTTTAGATCGATCAGATTCTGTTTGGTCTCATCATCAAGCATGCAGTTCACCGACAAGTTGATCGCCGGATGCATCCTTAAATCTTTTTAGGGGTTACCTGTATTACTGTGTGTTGGAAGCATCGTCACTCACGTGGAACTACAGTGACAACAGCGGCTCAACATCATACATTGATCACGGACATTTGACGGCCGTAACAATCTCATTGGACATGTATCTTTCATTTGTTTTGGTTTTGTCTATGTTGTTATCGTCTGTATGATTATTTTTATTCTGTTGTCTTTATACTCGGTAGTTTGTAATAGCATTTCTCATAAAATGAAATTCTCTCTATTGGCTAAAAAAAAAGCCAGCAAACCCTTTTGATATCATGACTACAAATATAGGAGGATGAGTCATCTAATTTCCTTCTTATTCTTTGCGAAAATAACTTTGAATAAAAAGAACATATAATCTCAATGGAGATTGGAGAATCAACAGACTGCACACTCTAATTTCCTTTTTAAATTTGAGTTGTGCATTGTCGAAATGGACGACCGAATTAAGACACTACAAGATTCCAAATTCAATTGGCCACACGGCTTCGATCGTGAATCGTGGAGAATCAACATACATACCTATATAGAACGTCTTTCTCGTGAAATGAAATTCCTTTTTATATTTTGTTGGAATCGTAGGGAATCAAATAGAACGTCTTTATTGTCCCAAGTGTCATTTGATCCATTTGTTTATATTCCCTCTTTCCTATTTTTGTTGTGTCTTTTGAGAAAATTCGAACCTAAAGTGTAATGATTGCTTTAAAAAAAAATACTATTTTACTTTTCAAATATGGCATATGATTTGAAATTTGACAAAAGAAAATAGTAGTTCTAAGAAAGTATGAGAGAGCCTTTTGGCAAACCAATCCTTGAAATGTGAGATGATTTTATTTCTTTCTGAACCAATTTCACTCTAAAAAATTTAGTCTATTATCTCTTATTATTTTCATCTTCTCTCCCATACTATTTCTTTCCTGTCAAAATTCATTTTGCCTGTGCATGCTTTCAACTGAAATATGATTCATGGTTCTGATTGTATTTGATTACCAGCAATTATCTCTTTAAGATTTATCTCATGTATGCACGCATAAATGTTTTTGTTGGTCACACAGTTCTAACAAAATTGACTATTACGCAGGAAGTTATGAAGCAGTGAGTGAAGAATAGAGAGAGGAAAAAGGTGATTGCAAGAACAAACGGAAAATTTCAAGAATTTGGCTATCAAGAAGGAAGCGTGGGTATATGCTTCTCTATTTTACCTTCTTTGGATTTATGTCAAGTATAGGAAATAACAAAATCTTCGTATACTTTTCAAAAGTGTGGATTTTTATTCTTTTGCCTAGAATTGGGATAAATGAGATGTGCCTTTTCGTTTGATATCGCAATTTTGAATGCTAGCTGTTAATAAAAATCCAATCTCGCCATCGGTTTGTATCCTTAATTAATCTCAATTTTTATGTTGCTCAAGCTAATTTTCAAGAGGGGCTGGTATAAATACTAAGAGGAATCATTTATACGAGCATCAACGATGGTTAAGTTAATGTGTAATTTTTTAGGTAATGTGTAATGCCAATGCACTGGTCTAAATTTCACCAAAAAGAAAGTCTTAACTTTGTCCCAATGCATCGATCGCACGGGTTAGGAATATAGTAAGAATTTTTGCTATTCTGAATTGGAAGAGAATTAGTGCAATTGTGAATTGGAAAAGAATTTGTGGGGAGGCTGTGGTAATTTTCTGTCAAAAACAAATACAATCTGGATTTCTTAAAATTCTTTATAAGGTATAATATAATAAAATTTCATGAAAAACTATTTTATTTTTTGTTTCTTCTTCTTCTTCTTCTTATTTTTTTTGAACTGGATTTTCTTCTTAGTATGGTACACTGCTCTTTGCTGCCATTTTGATATCATGTTTGGAATTGTTTAGGGGGCTGTACAGCTGTACTGATGGTTTTATTAAGGTGTTTATCATCCCATTGAAGTTGAGGTTTCTTTAAAAGCTTCATTTTGAAGCATCTTATTTTTGTGAGTGCAGATGCTGAAATTATAATCGTATAGTGCCTAAAATTTTTTGTAAGGCCATTGAAGTCTAGGAGTGGCAATATGCTCCGGATCAAATTTCACTTTTGCAATCTCCAAATTCACAAATATTTTATGCCTTCAAATAAAGATTTTAAATAACGGTAGCGGACTAAGTAGCGGTAGCGGGATTATCGAATAATATTTAGTAAACTTCTTGCTTACACTTGCATTTTCCGTAACAAGTGAAATTCACATTGTTATATGCTGACATTTGACATGTTCAAGTCATGGTTCCCTCCAAATGCAGAAAAGTGGATCTATTCATTGATTTACTAATATCATTTGTGTATTGTTAAAACAACTACGGAGTGTGTAAATTGTTAAAGACTACGACATGCCTTTTAATTGCACTTATTTATTCTTTGTTGTTCTTATCCATATGCATATAGCACGACCTCATCGCTAGGTATATGGTCATCACACCTAATGCATTAAGAATTTGTTGTTTTTTTTTTTTGAGAAAAGAAAGAAATATATTAAACTCAAAACCACCGGTCACCAAAACCGGGTACAAACAAAAACCACCGGCCACAAAACCACCAAAAAATACAACCGGTTGAAGACCACCGGAAAAAGAAAAAAACCAACCATTAAGAATTTGTTGTTTTTACTTCTTTTCTAAACTATTGAGATTGCATGTATTTGAGTAAAATTCTTACGGTAAGACTTTGATCTTTTTAATTTTGGTAGAGATAAATATTAATTTAGCTCTAGCTAGCACGGTTTTTTTTGTAGTTCTATGAATTGTGAGGAATGTTTCATCACCTGTGCATAGCACGGTTTTCTGCTAGTTCTATTTAAACCAAATGGCAGAAATGATACTTTATTAAGTTTCTATTGATATTTGTTGGAAGTGAAGATTCATTTTGAGACATCTCAAAATGAACTTTATTAAGCTACTGTTAACTTATGTTTTGAGTCATGTGGTTAGTTTAAAAGTTACTAGTAGGTCGTTAAAAGTAAATTGAAACAGAAGGAGAAAAAGACTAATTAAAATGAGACGGGAGGAGTAATACTAATTTAGAGAATGACTGGCAGAGGGAATAAAGGTCCCATGATACTAAAATGTAGGAGTGCCAGCTCACAAACAAATACTACAACAATACAAAATGTCGAGCTCGTGAGGTGTACCAGAAGAGAATGTACTACTCCCTCCTCTGTCCCATTTGATCGGTATTTTTCAAACTAAAAAATAATGTATTTCTCAAAATAATTTTTGATTTTTTTTATCGTATAAAAGTTCTCAATGAGATCTATAAAATAAGATTCATATTGACTAAAAAAATATTTTAGTAAACACGTTATTTTTTAGCTTAAAAATTACACGTAGTTTCGTAGTGATCAAACTTTATGAGACGGAAAAAATATTAAATTTCACGCGTTGCTTCAAAACAAAACAATAGCACTCATGTCGGACGGAATTAGGATTCCAACTAACAATTTCTTGTGCACCAAACATACACCACTTTGAGTGGAACCCATTTTGGGTTTCATAATAATTATCGGAGCTGTTAAATTTACAAAATAAATCTTAATTTACAGGACACTATGAGAAATCATCTCATTCGAATTCGGATATCGGTAAAGATTTGATTGATTTATGAGTTTGATACAGTCCGTCCATAGTTTTTTTTTTCTTTCTGGAGGTGGAAAAAGGATTTGAACTTTAAACTGGGGCCAAAGGGGAAGAGGGGTGTGGAGCGTAGGACACGTGCTAACACGTGGAGTGTTGGCAGTACCAGAGGCGTTTTTTTGGAGTTAGGCAGAATTTTTTTTTCCAAAAGACGGGATGGCGAAAGGGCATGCCATCAAAGCCAACAAAACAAACAAAAGAAAAGAAAACAAAACAAAACAAAAGGGAATGCCAACAAAAATGCTTTTCCGTAACGGCGCCACCGCAATGTCGACACTCTACTCTTAACGCCTTTCTTCAATATACTCCTGTGGTAGATCTTTTTCCAAAGTTACGCTGGAGACAAAGATATTTCCGAACACGCGCAAGCGCTTTGATCCGTCCGATGAAATTCATGTGCATCAAACGATCCTTTTTATGAGAACAAATCAATTTTAAATTCTGGGCTATGGATCGTAAGATCTAATTTTTTTTAATGAAAATTTATAAAATTGTGTGCACGTTATGTGAACGAGATGAGATATAAATTTTATTTGTGACTATAAGTATAAATAAAATCCAAAAACGACCTTCATAATTGTACAATCTATAATTCAATAGTCAAGCATCCAAGCAAGCCCTCATTACATTTTCCATTTTACCGTTTCATATTCTAGTTACTTAGGTGACAGATACAGAATTCTGATAGATACAGAATTAAAATTAAAAGTTGAAGACTCAATTCGAGGATTAGCCCCAGAGGAACTTAACAAAATACTCCACTAATTTGACGCATTATTATTTCATTAAAAGGTATTCATATGATTGTTGTTTCTTTCACTCTTCAATCTCTCTGGGAAGGTATATCCTAGTTTTGTTCTACGTGGTTAGGTCAAGCCTATGAAAGGTCCTCGTAAAGACTCCTGGATTGTTCTTTTGATTGGGGATACTTTTGGAGTTTTGTGAACGTGGAGTTTTTTTGGGTTAGAGAGAGAAAGTTTTGGATAAAATAATAGGAACAAAGTGGCACGTCAAATGTGGATTGGGTTTTCTTTTTCATTCTTTTTGAATTATTTGGTGGGTCAAAATGTCAAATGTGCACGTCGAATGCTTTTTTTGGTTACTAATTATGTAAGACTTTTTTTTTTTTTTTTGGGTATGATTGTGAGGATGAGTTTTTGACAAGTACCCAGGGGCGGATAGAGAAGTGCATGCAGGGCTCTGGTCCTTACATACCTCCCAATTATTATGCGGGACTCGGGTTCTGTGCACTTTCTATTTTTTATTATTGGTCTCCTCAAAATTGTAATATTAATATATGTAAATGATATTTTGTTGTTAATTTATGAATCTTTAAATTATAAATTATGTGTCTGCCACTGCCTGAAAGGACATTTTGTCAAATACTTAATAGATAAGCACAAGGTATGTGCCAAATAGTCAAAATTAAGTAAAGAAATTAAAAATAAAACTCGTAAAAGTTTACCGGTAATGAAAAAGATATTGAGTGAGAAAAATTGTTGTGGTCAAGCAAAAACCAGCTGGGGGTAGGTGCCTAAGGTATTGAATGTTGTGCCATATGCCATGTGCCATGTGCCACTAGCAGGGATGTTTAGACGGTCGTCACTTATTAATCCATAAGATTTGAGGGTAATGTATGCGTCATAGCTGACCACTTATATATATATATATATATATATATATATATATATATATATATATATATATATATCGCAGAATTGTTACTATGGAGTACTATTTAAACTCTATGAGTGACACACCTGCGAGCGAAGGCCGTGCTCATATCAACTGTTAGTGGTTTTAGTTTTACTCCTGTCTTTGAATGTAATCATTGGCAGATGGCGTTTATAATAAAATTTTAACTTTTGTAATGCCCTCAAGATTTGGGCACGTTAATAATGTTATTACAATCATCATTAAGTCAAATCTCTAACTTAAATTCAAATTACAATATCCAAAATAATAATATAAATAGTAACTGGTAGTGGTAGAGAGTACCTTTTATCCCTACGCTTGAGTTATTCCCCATGCCGTGAAGAAGTCCCGCCCTACGTGACCGATCTCCACGATAGTGTTTTCTATTCATCTAGATAATCATCATAATACGTCCCGAAGCCAATGCCCGGCATCACAGATTATACCAGGGGTCACACAAAAAATGGCACCGAGAAAGAAAACCTTAAGTTCACAACACTAAACTCCTAAGTAGCAATTTTAGAACAATATGTTACGAAAACAATGTATATAACTTGTGTACGGTAAACCATGCAATGCCTCATGCTATCAATGCGGATCAGAGTAAACGTGCGCAGAAAATAATATCTCGTCTCAATATCTCAAAGTTAGCCACGTGTCGTTTCTCGCAACAGTCTCAATCGTTTTTCTCGTTTGTCTCATTTATCGTTGATTTCTCAAAAATTTGTTTTCTCAAATCAGTGTCTCTTTCAGCATTCTTCTTCTAATTCCATATATCTCACATCACACGAAAGTTATTGGTCCGTTCTGTACTCCTCGTACCGGCACCATCCTTCCTTTACGCCGAGATCCCTACCGCCGTGTATCACCCGATCTTAATAAAATTTTGTTTTGCACTGGGCCCTCCCACCCGCGACTCACACGCACCGATCCTACCGTCTCATATCACTAAACTTAACCAGTCTGTTTATGAGGTCTGTTCATCATGTGTTGTGCACGCTTAGCCCAAACATCCAAGTTTTCTCCACGAACTGGAAGTGGTGCTCTCGCTGCATGACCAATCCTCCAAGTTCTCTCCGCGAACTTGAGGTGGTATCATTCATCTCATCACATATCATTTCATTTTATTTTATTTCCCGAAAATCTCAATTTCTCCTTTCAAAATTCATTTTCATTCTCATCTCTAATTTCCCGCAAAACATTATTCGATATTTACAAGTTCGGTGTCGTAATCGTATCGTGTACGCTCTCATCGCCACATGCAAAATCATGCTCATGCAATATTTCATAATTCCTTCCAAATTTCATATCTTTCACTTTAGACATTTTACCACATAAAATTATACAACTAATTCCACCCTTTCTCTAAAATGCAATATTTTCTCACATAAAATCACACTTTTATTTCACCAACTTCCTTCCAAAACAATATTTCAAATCTCTCAATTTCTTTTCTCATCAACCTCATTTTCCATCTTTCTTTTTATCCTTTCTAAGGAAATAAAGCTAGTCAATCTATTTTTCTAAAATCCATTAATCACATACTTCTTTTCTAAAAATCTCTTGTCAAAATTTAACTCCTTTAGTTATGAGCTTTCAAAATATTTCATTTCTTTCAAATTGTATTCCTAAATTTCTAGGAAAACTTTTCTTCCAATAATCTCATTTCAGGTAATCTCTTTCTTTATTAAGTAAAAATTTTATTTCTAGAAAATTTCACCAATTCTCTCTCTATTTATTCTTTGCTTTTATCAAGTCCATAATTTTGTTCACAATAAACTAGTAGAAACATTTCTAGTAACTTTCATAAAACTTTCTTTCTCCTCATTATTTCATTTAAAAATATCGTACTTTCTTACAAAAACTCTCATAATGTATTTACTCTTTCTTTCTAACAATTTTCTCACACACTATATTTTATGAAAAATCATTTTAACAATAACTACCTATTGATTAAGTAATGGACATTTAACTTTTCTTTGAAAGGTTAACATAATCATGCTAGAAACTTGTCTCGAAAATTATACAACTTCTAATCAACTTCTAATCACTTCTAATAATCTTCTAACCACTTCAATCTTACAAATTTCATTTTTAATTTTATGAAGAACCACTCTAATTAAAATCTCATTATCAATCTTGTTGTTTTTCAACATGAAATCCTCTTTCTTAGACATCAAGTAACATGCTTATTCACTTATTGTGTGTATAAATTACTCAATCAAACTTTAAAATCATGCTTGAAAAACTAATTAGAACATCATAATTATTCTAGAAATAACTCAATAGAAGGTTAGTTTAGTAAACTACCATAGTTTTCGGGTGTAAACCGGAAGCTGAGAAGCTAATCCTTGGTTGAGAGACTCCTAACTTGCTTGCTTAGTTAGCTTAGCAAGAAGCTAACTAGGACTCAAAGAGGTTGGCTAGAAGGTGGTAGTAGTAGGTGGTTTGTTGGGAGATAGAAAGACTACACAAAAGAAAAAAGTGAAAATGTGAAACAAGGCACAATAGGTGGGCTATTTATAGCAAGACTTGGACCTCTCTCTCCTTCTAAAATTTTCGGTACATACACACACACAATAGGGCCGAAATTTTTGAGGTGTGGGAAGAAAATTATGCTTGTCATGCACATGGCAAGTACCCTAGGAGATTCTCTAGGTTTAGGGCTAGTTTTAGGTAGTTTCTTGCAAGCAAAGGGAGAATCTTGGGTGAGTACATTGATGTGAGGGTGAGAAAGTATAGTGGGAGAATATATGCCCCTAGTTGTGTAGGTTTTGTGTGGTAACCTTGGTTATAGGATGTTTGTAGTGTTAGATATACACAAAATGCTTGTATGGTGAGATTATGTATGCGCTACTACCAAAACAACAAGGCTTATTTTAACTAGTTGAGTACAAAATGTAGGCTAGGTGGGAATCTTCCAAATTCCCTAACTTGCTTGTGCAAGTAGCCAACCAAAGAATCTTGCATACGCAAGTGTACTTATGCACACTTACACACTCCATCTCACTCTCCTCTCCAAGCTTTCTCTCTCTCTCTCTCTCTCTCTCTCTCTCTCTCTCTCTCTCTCTCTCTCTCTCTCTCTCTCTCTCTCTCTCTCTCTCTCTAACCCTAACTAACTCTAACTTAGTTGGTATAAAGATCCTAGGGTTGAGAGATAAAGAAACTAGATGGTACCAAAGTGTTCGGTTAGGGCAAGAACAACAGTTGGGTAGGTTTCGGGTATTAAACTCGGTTCTTGGGTGTGGCGGTAGTGTATCGAATGTTTTACTCAGCCTCGCACGCGCGTATACATTGCTAGGTTATTATTTATTCAAATCAAAGGAATTTAAATAATATTTAATAGAAAAAAATATTTCAATTAATCCCAATTTAGATTAATTAATTAATTGAATTTTTAAACGAAATTTTTATTTACGAAAATTAGGGTCATTACAACTTTATTTAAAAAAAAAAAAAACTCTATGGGTGCATATATGTGAAAATCTTTCTTGTACGTATTGGTGTGAGACCAATCACCAAATGCAAAGTTACACATAATGTGGGTTGATTAGATGAGGTAGGTTGGAGTCTGTTTTATTATTATTATTATTATTATTATTATTATTATTATTATTATTTATTTTTTATGAGGAAAACAATGAAGGAAGGACGACTGTTGTAGTTAGCTTAATTGGAAGAGACCAAAACTCTCTTAGTGCTGCTCCTCGCAAAATCTAGACCTGTCCTTTAGCGAGTTAGTCAATCTTGTTGTTCAATAGAAAGTTTTATTTCCTTAGCTACTATATATATCGCTAGTTAGCGTCTCCCCCCTTTTTCCTATTCAAGTTTCGTAGCCGGTTAGAAAGCAAGACTAAGAAGTTTGAGCAGTGAGGCTGTAGAACGTCTGATGCATGAAGAATAAGAGTGCTCATGGTCCGAATCGGTTCAGATTGGCATGAATTTAATCATAATTCACGAGACACGGTTTTTTGAAAATATAATCTGTGTCCGATCCAAAAGTCTCACGGTTCGGTTCTAATCCGAACCACGAGTCACAAATCGGTTCCGAATTAATCCGCGAATTTCCAACTTATTCAAAAAAAAAACAACAAAGAAAGGCATTAAGCCACTAGCAAGTAGCAAATGCAAATGCAAAAAATAGAAAGTTCAAAGTTTGAAACATTTCCATATTAAGACAATAGCAAGACTAACAACAGAGGCAAGACAATAGCAAATTAAGACAATAACAAGACATTTCCAGAAAGTTCAAAGTTCAAACTAGCAAACCGTAAGTTGAGTTAACAATATCGCACCATAACTGATAACTCCTACAAACTGTAAGTCTACTAAATTAACAATATCTATATAATTATAAAAGTGAAAAAATTATATGTACACATATATAATTATATATATATTTAAACAAATTATATATAATAAAAATCTCTCAGTCTGGATCGGTTAATCCACGGTTTCAAAATTTGTGTCCGATCAAAAAGTCACGGTTTTTTATTTTTTGAATCCGTGTCCAGTCCATTAATCCACGGTTAAAATCTAAAAGGTACGGATCGGTTCAGTCCGGACCAGATTCACAGTTCACCGTTTTTTTTAGTAGCCCTAATAAAAAATTGTGAAAGAGATCAGTAACTTATACGGTCTTTTTATTTGTTTAGCAACATTCAACCGACATTTAAGCCGGTTTAGAAAGCAAGAATAAAGAGTTTGAGTAGTGAAGGCTGCAGGATTTCTAATGCATGGAGAATTTTGAAAGAGATCAGTCACTTACATGGTCTTTTTTATTAATTTGTTTAACAACATTCAACACCGACATTTAATTAACGGCAATACATGTGATGGCAAGAGTGATCAAATCATGCAACCGTGTGATGGAAACCAGATAATTGAGTCTACTTTGTAACAATGGGCTGGGCTCCAGCTGACTTGTTAACTTTTAACCTAACCATGTGACTCAAAAAGTTAACTTCAAATTTTTTTTTGAATAATTAAGTCAACTTTTTTTTTTTAACAGGAATAATTAAGTTAACTTCAAGTTAACAGTAACTGATAAACATTTCCGCATTCCCTTTTCCCGTGAATTGCCGATCTGAAACTAATGCCCCGAAGGTGGGCTCTCACGTACTTCCCTTGTTTAACACCTATACCACAGGCGTACAGGCTAATTTAAGGGGTAATTATTTAGCTCCTAAGTATTTTGGGACGTTTCCATGCAATACACAAGGGGCAGAGTCAGGATTTTAGAGAAGTGTGGTGAAAATTTGAACTATCTGCTAGTTACTTATCCGATTTGCCAGAAAGAAACAATTAGATAACAGGTTAATAAAAAAGTAAACATATATTAATAACTAAATGTAGCTTCGATTTACAATCGACCCCGGCGATTTTTCATATTTTGGAAACGATCCATGACAGCCTCATTTGTAATGCTATAAAAAATATCTTTCTCGATGTAAACAACTAAACTATCATACATCCACTGATCACACATTCAATTTCGAAGCCTACTCTTCACAATCTTTATAGTAGGAAATGCTCTCTCTACTGTGGTAGTGGCAACCGGTAGAACAAGGGCCAAAGTAAGAAGTCTATAAACCAAAGAATATCCTATATGTCTTCGGGTCTCAACCATCTTCTTCGTAAGGCCACCGATTCCTTTCGACCAAATTTATCACATATGAAGGAGAAAGCGGAACCCTCGCGAAGGAGGAAGGCCCCCGACCCAGAATTTCTAGTTTCTTCTTCGTCTTTCATTTCTTTGTCTGTCTTTGTTTCTTCTTTTTTTCTTTCGTTTTCTCCAGAGAAGAGAGAAAGTAAAGGGTTTTTTTTGGTAAAGAAGAAAGTAAAGTTTGGTGGAGTGTAAAGTTGGGTTTGTTGCCAATTGCTCGAAAGTAACCAAATGACAAAAGTGTATATGGGCTGCCTATTTGCCACCCCTTTTTTCCTGTTGTACCAAAAGTGTATATGGGCTGGGGCAAAAGTTTTTTTAAAGAGTGATCAACTAGCAATTTTTGGATGTGTATTAATAATATCCATATACTAATTTGAGGTGGAGAGTGGTCATAATGGTCAAGTGACCACTGTGATCTCCACTTTCCCCGCCCCTGGCAATACACCTAAAAAATTAAGTACCATCAATGTTACAGTTGCTAGTGAGAGACCACTACACATTTTCCCCATATTATGTGTTGCAATACGCCACAGAAAATATCACTTTACTAATGTCACTATTTGAGCACCCAATAATTAGCCAGTAGCTCTTCGTATATGGGTTTCAACATTCAATGTTGCTTTTATATAATGGAGGGCTAACGGCCCCACAAATGGATACATCCTGCCTTCCTCGTCTATCTCTATTGTTAACTTTTTCCACAGTGATTTTGAGATATTGACATAAAATAAGTTACGGTTTAATTCTATGATCAATTAGACCGACAAAAGCCTCGGGAGCGTAAATAGTTTTTAATTGTACATTGTCAAATTCAACAATTTATTGACGAACTTAGAATCGGTCCAAACTTGGCGGGCTAAAGAAGAATTGAGGTGCAGTCATGACACACGACTATAAAGTCGTGACTGGTGGTGGATTTGGGCCAAATTCCTTTGTTTAGGACTTCAATTTACTATTTTTCCTATATTAAAAAAATAATTAGATTACAAATTACTCTTAGCGTATAATTCCGTTTAAGTTGATTCTAATTGGGAATATCTTTTTTTTTTTTCTTTCTAGCTATCAATTTTGGAAGTTTCCTAATTTTTAGGATTCTCTATTTTTTTTTTAGTGTTTGCAAGGATTTCTCTACAAAAGGTCATGTAATCTCTATTACTCAGCAACTCTTACTCAATCAATATAATTATGAGATTTTCCCTCTTTCTTCTTGTCAATTCAAAAAAATTTTGTGGATTCGAAAACCTATTTCGTTTTGAATAATACGCTAAGTGTTATCTTGTGAATTCCTTTGTGTCAGATATAATTATTTTTTCAAAAGTTTAATATTTTTATGTAACCAATTCCTCTACATCTCTGTTTAATTTGCTCTATTTTTGGTTGTTAGAGGAAATGAGAATCTGTTATCATTTTAAATTTTACGTGATTCAACAGTGAAAAAAAACCCGTCCAAATTTTGGTATTCTTTAGGCGTAAACCGCGTAACTAGTCTATGCCTTTGTGCTACAGAACACTTTTACACCACACTTCTAGATGACTCTCATATAATCAGTCGTCGTGGTTCATATAAACTTTTGTGTTGGAGAGCTCTGAGAAACCCACCACACGCCAGTAAATAATTTTTTATCTTTCAGCAATGTAATCAAGAAAGGACAGTGCTACCCGTACAGAACCAGAGGCACAGAAAATGTAACTATTGCATTCGGGAACCCATTTTTGGGTCCCACACGAGTGATCCGAACCATTCATTGTTCTTAAAACATTTTTCCGAGGGGCTCCACAAAATTTCAGCTCAATCAGACTGTTGGAAGTGCTCGAACCAAAGTCTCATCGTTTGAATCAGTTTTTTTTATTCAAACGGTGAGACTTTGGTTCGAGTACTTCTAATTGTCCGATTGAGCTAAAATTTTTTGAGGCCCCTTCGGAAAAATCTTTTAAGAACAATGAACGGTTTGGATCACTTGTGTGACATCCAAAAGTGGATTTCCGAACGCGATCGGTACATTTTCGGTTCTCTTTTTCTGTACCCGTATCATTATCCAATCAAGAAATCTGGTCTGGTGGGATATTTATGAGAATATCAGCCTAATCGGCTCCATCATGGATATTTTTGGGTTTGACAGTTCACCATGGGCCAAAATCCACTGGCCCAAGGTATTGCCAAAATAGCACTCTTCCCCTGTCGATTCAATGTTTGCACGATGATTTTTTAAGAACTCAAGTATCCGAATCAGTTTAGGAGCACCTAAAATAATTCTGGGGAAATTGAACATGATGATATTCTAATTCAACCTCGTAAATATATTATCTTTGTTATTTTTACCATGAAATATTCTTCTAATCGAACCATGAATTTGAGGAGGGATTTCTAGAACCCTGCTACTTGCACAACCCTTTTTGTATCGAAAATGCACCTCCCGGCTTCGGGGATCCACTTTTGGGTCCCACACGAGTGATCCGATCCGTTCATTGTTTTTAAAACACTATTCCGAGAGGGCCTACAAAAAATCAACTCAATCGGATGGTTAGAAGTGCTTAAACCAAATTATCACCGTTTCAGAGCCAAAGTTTTGGTTTGAAATGGTGAGAATTTGGTTCAAGCACTTCTAACCGTCCGATTGAGCTGATTTTTTGTGGACCCCCTCGGAATAGTATTTTAAGAACAATGAACGGTTCGGATCACTCGCGTGGGACCCAAAAGTTGGTCCCCGAAGCCGTGTGATGCATTTTCGGTACAAAAGGGGGTTGTGCGAGTAGGTTTTTCGGGATTTCTAATAGCATAAGTAAAGAGAATAGTACAAAAAAATAAAGCATTTTTTACAACATTATCGTACTTTCATCTTGTCTCTTATCTTATCTTATCTTTTCAACGAGTCTCTGCACAAATTTAGAATCCAATCCCCGTGCTTTAATCATACTTGTCTATTCACCCAACAATGTATTGGGCTGTCATAATAAACTTGTGAAGA
Source organism: Vaccinium macrocarpon (assembly GCA_022606695.1). Classification (NCBI taxonomy): domain Eukaryota; kingdom Viridiplantae; phylum Streptophyta; class Magnoliopsida; order Ericales; family Ericaceae; genus Vaccinium; species Vaccinium macrocarpon. Next base: position 4,970,730 of record CM040180.1, read on the forward strand.
CATTGACAATGCTACTTTGAAAACAGAGTTTCTAGCAAAGACCTTCAAGAATTACATGAGAAATTTCGGTGGTGACCTCATACGTATTGCACACTTGTAGATAATGTAAGCGTTATCGTACTATATACGTGTTTCGTATGTGTTGTGTACTAAAGGCTTGTGTTAAGTAGATAATGTGAGAAAACAAGTTAAACAGTCGAGGGACTCTCAACTCCACATATCCACCCAATTGAATGGCTCCGATCCAGTGAAAAAAAAACTCAGGTAAAGTCCAAACTCTCCTATAAAGTGTTAATTGGAGGAGTAAATCACCCATGTACAAAATTTCCTTAACAAATATTAATCATTGGGATCTCTACTCGCTGGATCAAACAAATTGTACGGCTCTAATCATGTAGAAAGGGGCCAGGATAAGCCCCACCACTCCTCACTCCACATCTTGCTGCTAAACCTAGCCACAGTGTACTTCTTTCACATGAAAACAACATAAACTTGACATAATGGTCCCAAATAGACAAAGTGCATGAATAATACATGAAACCGGATGGTGCAGGCAGAGCGGGCTAAATATAGCAAGCAAATAGGGCAACTTTACTTCCATTCAGGTAAGTACGCACCAAATCATAAAATGAATGCCGACCACCTTGCCTCAAAATGTCTGTTTTTTTTCCCAGAATCCGGTTTCCCTTAGCGTACGCTTGCCGCCACTGCGTCACCAACAGCGAAATTAGAGATCAAAGTGATGTGGTTCCTTTAATAGGGCTGAATTTGATTAGAGAATTTGGTAGGATATTTCTGGAACTGAAATGCTATAGGCACTAACTATATACAAACTAGTACACTAAACATGCTTATGAGACTCTTTCAGTGTTAAATAATACATTGATGTGGTAGTGCCATGTGTATATTTAGTGTTATAGTTTGTACACTAGTTAGTGCTTGTTGCGTTGCTCTGGTTGGAAACCGATTTTGTGATCACATGCGTGCACTCAGAATTGCTAATCGATTTTCAGAGAATGAAATGAACCAAACTTTTGGATCTCGCAATCCTTAGGGAACAGTGATTTCTAACCCAACACATAACGATAGGGGACTGATTCCAATTTTATCGGATGTCCCATGGTATTTGGGAAAAGCGGATGCGCGCTAGTAGCACGACCCAGTCTTTCAAATTTGTCCTCCCTTACACGGTTTGATCTCTCTTCGACAGCTAGGAAAGAAAAATGGATTCGTACGCCCGGGGAGATAAACCAAAGACATGTGCTCATCCAAATTCCAAGTGAAGCTAACAAAGACATGTGCTCTCCAAATGTGTAGAAACATCTACCCACAAACAAGTCCACTAATTTTAATTATTTGGACCAAGACAAATAATTTGGGCTAACATAAAATTTATTGGGCCACCACAAAAAATAGAATAAGGTGGGACCCAACAAATCTCCCCCTCCCGACTTATTCGGAAGGATCCACCAAACCCGCCAAATTAGATAAAAACAACCATCCATATCCTACTTAACGTAGCAGACTACTGTTTTGGCCAAATTACAATTGAGAATAAGCATTCATGACCAAAATTCTTTTCAGAAGAGGGAGTGTGTCATACTTCCATTTTGTTGAGTTTGCCAATAATTGGGGAAGGACCAGTTTGCCAATGATTGGGGAGTGTCATACTTTCATTTTGGGACTAGGTTGACAAAATAATGACAATACCATCCTCCTCCAATAATGCTACAATACACAACATCAAGACACAATACTAGACACAACATCTGCGTGGCACTGCATGATTGGTGGTTGTAAAATAATTTCAAATTGTTCGTTCTCTCATTACCAATCATGCGTGCCACACATTATATTGTGTCTTGATGTTGTGCATGTAGCATTGTTTTATTACCTCCAGTAACAAAATTGATTCAACTCAAATCCCACATAAAATGCAAAACTAGACAGAGTAAAAATAAAATGAGGCACACTCAAGAAAAATGTTCATCTATATGGCCCCTCAAGTACGTTCACAACTCATCAAAACCAAAACTTAGGAAAAGGGTACAATGGAGAACTATTCAAAAAGTACACATCTAGCTGGTAATCTAACTTCATTATCAAATTCCCCCTTTGGGTAGAAAACAATACATCATCCAACTAGTTTTTGGTGACGCCAATCCTCATTAGGGCAATATAAGCAACCAGTCTGTAACCGAAGAACATTATAGCCAGAGCAACCACTGAAATCGCCTGTCCGTTGAGTCCCACGAGCTTCACCGAAGGAAAATCGCCAACCAAACAAGTCCCATTGTTGCCAGCACACGGGTACGTCTCATTCGGACTGTATTGTGAAGTCAATAATAGCTTGTATGTGTAATTACTGATCGAAAGGTACTTGATCCACGAAATGAATGTTGGAACATGTTGGACATAGTACCCTCCGGCTAAGAGGAATGAGAGCATTATGACCGATCCAAGAATCGTGGCCGATTTTTGATCCATAACAGCGGCACCAAGTGCAAGTCCCAGGCCTTGAGAAACAAGCACACTGTATAGAAGAATGAATAAGGTCTGTATGAAATTTACAGCATTGGGTTTGAGCCCTGCCATCCAATATGTAATCGTCACGAAAATAGTGGGTAGGACAAGCTCCATTGGTAGGTCGCCGAAGGCACTTGCCATGAAATATGACGAGAGCCTGTACATACCCGAAGACCGTTCCTTCTCGAGCATCATCCGCTCTTGTGGGAAGGTGAAAATAGCATTGAACAGAGGGAAGAAGCCCCAAAATCCTGAGTAGAAGAAGAGAAGCCCTATCTGCATTGCAAGAAAAACAAAATTGTCGATTTAACAAGGCAGATAATCTCTCTATAATTTCAAAATCTTCTTGTCCATGTGATGCTGGCCTAACTTAAGAATGTAACGATGCATTCCATTTTTTCGTAAACCTGAAACACACGGGACTGTTCGAAATATTCTTTTGTTTCAGAAAACTATGAAGCAGAGTTGTCAGGAAAAGTGAGACTGGACAATGTCCATTGGCGCTAAATATCAAATGAATACAGCGTTCAAAAAAAAAAAAAAATCGAATGAATACTATTAATTCAGCAAAATATACAGACACATACGAAGCTAATTATATGGTACCTGATCTTGTAAGTTTGTTATATCGGATTGCCACCAAAGTAGGCCTGAAAGGAAAGCAACCACGAGGACCTGTATGATTTTGACGCTGGAGAACGCCTCGTGCCTCCTTTCTTTAACCCCTCTTCTAAGCAACACTGAAAATTGCTGCCCCCACGTAGTGGTCCAACGGGTGAACTGCTTGTCTTCTACTCCTTTGTGGAGGCAAGGGCCAGTTTCTTGGACTTGTGATTTCAAATTGTTCGCCAGATTTGCCTTGAAAGCAGAAACAAGCGTCTGCTTGACTGCAGTTGGATCCTCGTCCTCGTGTGAATCATCTGGTGGGACACCTACAAAAAGAATACGCAGTCATTAGCCAATGGCATTGCCAGTGTGACCGGTATTTTCGATATGAAACGTGAATTGCAGAATTCAGAATGTTTGTTTTCTTCATTGTTAGATGAGAGTCTAATGACCATCAGCTAGTTGTGTAACATTGGAAACAGTCAGTACTTGATTGTGATAATTCTAATATCAGCAGAATGGGGAGACACTATCCGCGGGGTAAGTCACGTGACAACAAGGGCCTCAATAAGTCACGTGATCAGTCCATATGAGACTTTGCTATAGATATAATTGGCTGTAGTTGACTTCGAGATTATTCCACGGTTAACTCGGTCACATGAACCCGACCGAATTATCAAAAGAGGAAAGAGGTAAACACTTTAGATTGCTTTAATTTCAATTACATTTTACCCACCTGAATGATCTGTTTTTCTGTTTGTCAGTAAAATAGGACCAAATCACTTAAACCAGAATTTGTGTACCTTTGTTCCTGTGGGATTTCAGCTGCATAATTGCGTTGTGCAATTTTGCAGCTGAAATTGCACGGGAACACAAGTGTGCCGGGAGGGATTTTGGGACATGTGATTTGAACCCAACTAAATTACACAAAAATTGGTTTCTCTCGCAAAGAAACAGAGGACTGAGCCCACCAAAAACAGTAACAATTAACAACTTCCTTAACGACTAGATTGTCACAGCCTCCACAATACCTACTAACAATGCAACAAATTATAACATACAAAAATTAACATCCTAACTTAAAAAAGTACTCCTACATTAGGATAATGTGCACGTACCATTGGCAAGATCCAGCAGAAAATCTGAAGGATTCATGGCAACCAATGGGGCAAATCCGATACTTGCAAAGTATTCCATTACCTTTTCTCCTTTCCCAAAATACAACGGATTCCCTTCTGATAGCAAAAGAACCTTGTGAAACATGTAAAATAGCCTGCTCGAAGGCTGGTGAATCGTCATCACGATCGTTCTTCCCCCATTTGCTAGCTCCCACAACTTTGACACGATTCGTTGGGCCGTGGTTGAGTCAAGTCCCGACGTTGGTTCATCCAAAAACAACAAACTCGGATTTATAAGCATTTCTTGACCAATGCTGACCCTTTTCCTCTCCCCCCCAGATACTCCTCTCAGGAATGGACCCCCAATGATACTGTTTTTGCACCTATTGAGTCCAAGTTGGGAAATAACTGCTTCAGCGTGAGCGGTTTTTTCGTCTTTCGTGAGACTGTTGGGTAAACGTAGAAGGGCAGTAAAAATTAGGGTTTCGGTCACGGTCAAGTGAGGGTAGAGAACATCGTCTTGCGTCACGAATCCTGTGTTTCGCTTCATTGCGTTGGAAAAGGGTGAGTCATTGTATGTGATGGTTCCACTGAGTTGTCCGCCGAGTCGGCCTCCCAATGCGGTTAGGAGAGTGGTTTTGCCACTGCCGGATGGGCCTAACATGGCCAGCATTTCACCTGGCTGGACTATGCCGGTGACTCCCTTCAATATTGTTTTCTCTTCGGATTTTGACTTCTTTATTGAAAATCCTCCTTTTTTGGGCTTAACCTTGTACACAACATCCTCAAACTGCACACAATTGATCCAAATAATTTAGAAGTTTGTTCCAAATAAAAAAAAAAATTTCAAAAATTTACAAGTAGCAGTGTAATTTTTGAAGAAAACCAAAATGGCTCAGAACACTGTACAGTCTATGAACCGACTGACGATGAGGCAACACGCTTCTATAGAAAAGTTAACTTTTGTGTCCCACTATATAAAAACTCGCCCACATGAAAACTCTTCCATAGAAGAGTTCCAACCTTTAAATCTTGGACTGATGATACAATTTTGCATATTCATATTCGCTGTCAGAATTATCATCATAACCATAAAAATTACTAGTAAGTATATTGCGTACACAAATCAAGAACCCATTTGCTGAATTTGACGAGAAAAAAAGAAAGAAAAAAGAGAACAATTTTCGGTACCATGCGGAGATTAGGAACAATATATAATAATACAAAACTGAACAAAAAAAAAAATTACGAAACAAAAATAAAGCATAAAAATTTGCTTAAGAAAATTATCATGTATTTTGAGGAACATGGATGGTCATAGAAGAAAAAACCCACACATGCACGGGAAATCGTCAAGTATATTTATCTCACAGATGAAAGATCATGGAGTATTAATTAATACTAGTAATAAAATTTGTAAAAATAATTAAATGTAAGTAATTGGAAATACGTACGTACCATCAAGGTAACAGCACGATTAGATTTCTTGAAGATAGAGAAGGATTCTTGTTTTTCAATCGTCGTCTGTGCCTCCACGTCCACCATCTCTTTTTCCATGTCTTTTCTTTTTGCTAAACCAAACCAAGAAAACGCATTAGTGGAAGAGAGATCAATTAAAGAGGCCGAGATTATTCGATCTCTCTTCCCCTCTCTCTTTCGATCTTGGTTCTTGTATATATGTATCGTAGTCACCGCAATCTCTATTTAGATTTGTTCAGAACCGCTCGATTCTCCTATATCTCCCACAATATGTGAATGAGATTCACGTACGTTGAAACAATTTCGAACACAATTGCATCTTACAAAGAATTTATTTACAAAGAATTTATTGGGGTTTGTGTCTGTATATATACATATATATATATATATATATAAATAAGTGTGTGTGCATGGGAGTCATGCAAGAGAGGAGAGAGAGGCACCTGGGCGGTGGTTTTACGAAGAGTGGCTAGCGGTGTAACGACTGTTGAGCTATTCCAGCCTCTTTTATTGCTGTGGTCAGTACCTAGACTTCTGTTCCTATTTGTTTTCAACCGTAGAATTACTGAGATTTCACGTGATTGTACGGCTGAAAAACACTTGAGAAGAATACCAAAAACTGGTAAATGGACTCTACTCTCTAGGGAAAAATTATGGGTGCGTGTAGGGCAGGGTACACGTGGTGCCTGTACACTGCATCTGAGCCGTCCAAAAATGCAACGGATGGCTTGGATTGAAACCCATTTTATTTATTTTTTTTGTTTTTTTTTAAATCCGTCCAACACTCTTAATCCGAGCCGTCTGTTACATTTTTGGACGGCTCAGATGCAGTGCACGGGCACCACGTGGTGCCCATTTGCACCCAAAATCTTCAGTGTATGCATAGGAAGCCAGACGTCAATAGAGTTCCTTCCGCAGTGGGGTTCCTTTGGATAATTCTAAAGGTACAGAAGGTGTACGTACAGAAAATGTACAAAGCGCTTCAGGGATCCACTTTTGAGTTTCAGACAAATGATCTGAGTCATTCATTCGTTTTAAAATGATTTTTAGAGAGGTCTCATGAGAAATTAGCTCAATCGGACCTGCGTAAGTGCTTGATCCAAAACTCCTCCATTTCATTTTGAAAAATTAGTATGAAACAGAGGAGTTTTGGATCAAGTACTTACACATGTCCGATTGAGCTAATTTCTTCCATGGCCGCTCGGAAAATTATTTTAAGATTAATGAACGATTTGGATCGTTTGTGTGGGATCCAAAAGTGAATCTCCAAGGCATTTTGTACATTTTCCATACGTACACCTTCTGTATGTGTAGCAATGTCCGGTTCCTTTCGCAATGCCACCTGAGAGGAGGAGTTTTGGATCCCAACCCAAGGGAACATTATTCAGGGCGGGCGCACTTGCACTGAACAGGGTTTTTTTTTTCTTCAAAAATGATAGATACACATCCTCTCAATCACTCCCCACCACACCTTCTCTCACATGTGTGAAGGGGTCCACATGTGAGAGAAGGTGTGGTGGGGAGTGATTGAGAGGGTGTGTACCTATCATTGTTCTTTTTTTTTTGAACGGAGAAAATGCAACTTATATTGATAAAAATCAAGTACAAGTTATATTGATAAATAAGTCTATTGATTACTCTACCATATTTTCCTTTGGGTCTTATTAATATGTGCCTAAAGGTGTATGGTAAGATTGGATTAACTCCTCTTCTACTCTCTTTTTAATACAAAGATTATGGTAGAGTAATCAATAGACTTATTTAACAAGATTAATTTTTTTGAACATGGGACACAAATGCCCCCATAAAATTCCAACAAATCCGAATCGGATTAATAAAACTTAACAAATACAATTGTCACATATTTCATTCTAACTCTCAGACGTTGTCAACATCTGTGCAATACTAGGATAAAAAAAACCCTCCAAAAAAAACATTTTTGAGAATAATTAAAAATAGTTAGTTTAATATCAAACGTAAAATGCTATATTAAGTAACGCCACCACCCTTTCTGCCCTTTTTTTTTTTTTGTTTCTCTTCTTCTTTAGTATGTAACCTGTTTTTTTTTTTTTTTTTAATTTTAAAATAAAGAAACGAGGGAGAGATGAAAGGGCTAGGAAAATGGAGAAAAAAGAATAACAATGGAGGGAATTGAAAAGTAAAAGGGTATTCTCATCTTACTTCTCTTTGTTCGAAATGGGTTTAAATGTTCTCATTTAATGATCTTTAACACATGCCCCAAAGGCACATATTAACATAACCCTTTTTTTTTTGGATGTTCCATAATAGTCCATTTCGAACAAAGAAAAAAAATTAAGCCATTTCCTTTTTTGCCTTTATCCCATATTCAATTTCAAACAAAAAAGTGAAGGGAAAAATGCGTGAGAGCACAAAAGGTAATCAGTGCATTTCAAACAAAAGGTAATTTTGGAAACTCAAAAGTTTTAAAGAGTAATTATTATGTTCCCTTAAAATGTTGGATCCCAAAAGGGGTCCAAAATTTTGGGACAAAAGGAGTAATTGCTATTTTCCTCACTTAAAATGAAAAAAATAGTAATCTTTAAAAAAATCAATTAAATCTTAGTCCTAAACCCAAGTACCACTTATGTTTAAGAATATGACATCATCATGAGTTGTAATCGCTTAAGATATCACTAAGCTACATATATAAAGAAGAAACTCATGGGAAGCTACATATATAAAGAAGAAACTCGTGGGAATTGAAATTGGGTGGCAAGAAATGAGTTAGTGGATTGATTTCAATTCACATGTGAGACCATTGACTCACTTACTTAAGCCCAATTCACTAGTACCAGTTCATACGATTTTTTTATATACCCATGCAAGATTATCTATGTAGATTTCTGATATGGGACAAGGTATACATATAGTTAGTTTATCAAGTATTTGAACCTAGATTTGTGGTTTGTGTTGATAGGAAGTCGGAACGGTGCTAATGTACGTGAATACTTTATATGGACATTGATGGACAACTACCAATGGATCGAGGGCTACAGCCTCACATTTGGGCTTTACTACATTGATTGTCAAACTTTCAAAAGGACTCCCACACAATCATGTGTAACGTGTGCGCGCATATTCACTTACACGTACAATAGAGAAAGAAAAGTGATTTTTATGTATCTACGTGCATGCCCGGGCATTTATATGCGCATCCGGATCGACAAATTCTGAGTTCTGAAGAGTAACTACTCAATAAACCTCTAGTGCACCAAAGTGTTTCTTATTGACGGTGGTAGTTGAACCGCAAGCTCGAGGAGTACTAGGGAGAAAAGAGAGTTAGCTTGATATTAATTGAATGTATAATAAAAAATAAGGTGAAAAAAGTTGGATTTTGTTATAAACAAATATTTGAAAAAAATTGAGATAAGATGACGATAAATAAGGGGTGTACCCCTCGTTAAGACGATTCCACTGGTGCAAATCTCGTCGCTGGCGGCGTACTATGGTTGCCACACGCACCGGACAAAGGAGGCGTGTGCCGGCGAGTGAGATCTACTTGCAATGCGTGTGATGAACGCGCTCGTGCGACACAAAGGAAAATGATGCGTATTTTTTTTTATTTTTTATAATCAAATAGCTAGGCTGCTGTGTGCTACACTTCCTTAGAGCTAGCCAAAACACCTTTTCTTGCCAAAATGGCTGGAAAAATGCTTAGGGCATTGAAGGTGCTCTTAGATGTATTAAAATAGAGAAATATGTATTCACGGATGTAGCACAAATGGGGAGTTTGGGCTGCACAGATCTCGGCTGTCCATCCTAAGATCCAACGGCTCTGAGCGGTGCTTTCTCTCTCTCTCTCTCTCTCTCTCTCTCTTCCTTAAATGCACTGCAAATGCAAAAAAAAAAACTATACACCGCTCGGGGCTATTGGATCTCGGGATGGATGGCTAAGATCCGCGCGATGCAAACTCCCCGTTTGTGCCTCATCCGTAAATATGTATTTCTCATTAAAATATACATATTTGTATCCATTTTAATTATATGTAATAATAGTCTTTTATCTCTATGATCTCTCCCTTTCTCTCTCCTCTGTATCACTTTTTAGGTGTTCCACTAACTTGGTTTTTTGGATGTTTAAGTTTTGCAAGAAAATTAACTTGTCATACTAACTAGTTTTTTGGTTTTTAGTTTTGCAAAAAAGCTAATTTGTTCTACTAACTTGTTCCATTAAACTCGTTTTTTATATGTTTAGTTTTGCAAAAAAACTAACTTGTTTCACTAATTAGTTTTTTTTGGCTTTTTTGGTTTTTAGTTATGAAAAAAAACTAAATAATTTTTTGTTAATAAAATAAAATAATTTTTGAGTTAAAACAAAACTGTTTTTTAGTGGAACGGGCCTATACCTAAACTTGACACATACATCTGAACTAACACACTCACCACATCCAACCAAAATTCACTGGCATCCTTTTACAATATATTTGTGGGTCCACTATCCAACCTCACAAATAGTGATAATAACATGTTGGCACATATCAAGTAATGCATGTTTAATAAAATACTAACTGAATATTCAAACTCCTTTTCAGAAAAGAGTTGAATTTTAAAGAAAGCCATTACCGTACAGGATTGAGTTTTTTTTTTTTAAATTTATTTTATTTTATGGAGGTTTGTTACGTTTGTATACCTTTGAAAGACCAAAAATGGATCCAAAAAAATAAATACTCTAATTCCATATTCTATTTCGCTGTGCCGGACAAAGACTTGGAGGGTGTTTTGGGGTTCTTTTTTTCATTTTCATTTTTAGCTTTTCCACTTTTGGATGCTTGAGAGAGTTGAGCAAAAACACATTCTATCAAAATGCTTTTTCAATTTTGATAAAAGGAGGGCAAAAACCAAAAAGAGCTCAAGAGGTCCTTTTCTCATTCTCTTTTTTACTTTCTCATTTTCCCATACATTCAGAAGACCCAAATGTTCTTGCTTTCAAAACAAACCAATCAGATAATGTTTTAAATTGTAAATTACTCCCTTTATCCCAATTTTTTGGTCCTTCTTTCTATTTTGGAATGCCTCAAAATATTTGTCCCACTTCTAAAAATATCAATCAAAATTGGGTCACTTTCCAATTTTATCCTTAAAAAGTGATTTTCCCATCTTAATTTGCTAGTCTATTATCTTTTATTTTATAACAGTTTTTATGATTTTGAAAATTTTGTATAATAAAACTAATTGATATCTATCAAATAAGATCCATATTGAATATGTTTTGACTTTTATATAATAAATTAGCCTCACAAATTTGGTCACAGTAATATTGACTGAATTTAGGGGCAAAATAGAAAAGTCAATACAAATTTTTCACACCTCTTAAAAATCTATTTCCCCAAAAGGGGCCAAGAAATTGGGACGGAGGGAGTATTCATTAATCACATAACAATATGAATGTAATTTTAGTCTAGTTTTAGGATGGTCTTACTTCATAGTCTTGTTTTCTTTTTCTTTTTCTTTTCTTTTTCTTTTTATATCACAAGGATTGAAAATGCCTTTATGGCCTTATGAGATTTGAGTTAAGTAATTGTTATTGTAACTTAATCGTTTTTTTTTTTTTTTTTTTTGCTTTCTCGGGCCTTTAGTTGGTTGCCGATTTTTATTCTTCCTAATTACCAAAAAAAATTGTATATACTAGAGACTTTTAAATAAGGGACACATCAATTTCACAATGTATGTTCTTACCAAAAAAAAAAACAAAAGAAGGGGAATTTTCAAAAAAAAAATTCAAAATTCGAGGGGGATACGTTAACAAAAATACTTTCCATTATAACTCGAAAAAACTTGTTAAAAACAATATTCATGCATATTTTTAATACCATGATAAAGAAACAAGAGCAAAATTGTAAACAACCAATTCATAACTCATCATTTTTCTCCCAAACACTACTCCTGTTGCAAAATACATTTTGCACATTTCTCCGAAATACTCTTTCCAGATTCAAAACATATTCTGATCATAATTCAAAAAGTAAAAAAGTCAAGAAGTTAAAAATGAAAAGCTGAAAATAAGCTCCCAAACACCTCATTAGCTAACACAACGAGGAATCCCAAAATGGATTGAAACGCTGCCGTGGCAGCCAGAGTCCCCGGTGCTAAGAGAGATGCTTACAGGGGCAAAAAATACTACTCCCTCCGTTCCTAAACTTTCGATCTTTTTGGGATTGCGTGTCATTTTAGATTGCTTATATCTTTTTATTTATAACGTTTTATGTGATTTTGAAAACTTTGTTTAATAGAACTAATTAAAATCTATCAATCAAAATTCATATTGCATATTTTTTGACATTAACATTGAAAGATATAGATATTTGAAAATGATATATTATCCAAAAAGTATCAAACTTTAAGGGAGAGAGGGACTAGTATATAAGTTCAATCAATCTAAAATTTACTTCTGGAAGATGCGAAAAAGCATCAAAAGCCACTTAAATAATCACTCATGTCCAGAGCTCAACCTGCCATCACTTCTAATGAGTATTGGGTTTTAAACCACTCAATGCGTATTGGCTTTTAGGAAATGCCGAACAACTTTAAGGAGTATTGGCTCATATCAAAAACTTGAAGCCAAAAAATGAAAACCAACAATTTTCATTCCTACTACCTCTGTTTCCTTCTCTTTCTCTGTTTCTTCTCTGCCCATTCTGTTGTCAGAAACTGCAGTGGAGAAGAAGAAGAAGTAGACATCAATAGATCTCAATTCCCAGATGGGTTCTTGTTTGGAACTGCAACTTCTTCATATCAAGTATGTATCTCGACTTCTAATTTCCTCCTGTGGTTTTGGAATTAACTTGGGTTTTCCCATATCAATTTTCTCAGATTGAGGGAGCATATCTCGAAGATGGGAAGATGCTCAACAATTGGGATGTCTTCAATCATAGGCAAGGTATGAAAACAAAAATTCTGATTTCCCAGAGGAGTTATGTTTAATCTATCTTGCTTTGGTACTTTTGTTTTTCACAAATTGTTTTTTAAATTCTTCCAGGGAGTGTTAATGGAGAAAACGGAGATGTTGCCGATGATCATTACCACCGGTACTTGGTATGTGAATCATGTATCCTGCTCCTTTATTTTTTCCTTCGAAAAAACCAGAAGCCAAACACATAAAGAAAGCTTCTACCTGATTCTGATTACTGCAGGAAGATATTGACATACTGAATTCCCTTGGGGTGAATTCCTACAGATTTTCAATCTCTTGGGCTAGAATTCTCCCTAGTAAGTGTTGCATACATTCTTTCAGTGACTGATAATCTGTGTTGTTCCGATAATTCGATTAATGAACCAACGATTTTCTTGATAATCATCACCAGGAGGAAGATTTGGTAGAGTTAATCCCTCTGGGATCTCTTTCTATAACAAAATACTAGATAATCTTCTACTTAAAGGTACTGTTCATACCTTTTCCTCAATCTGACTCTTACCCTTCTTGTGAAATCAAGAAATAAATTGATGGAGCAGAGAAACAATGCAGGAATCGAGCCATTTGTGACGATAAATCATCATGATTTTCCCCAAGAACTTGAGGAAAGATATGGGTCTTGGCTCAGCCCCCTGATGCAGTATGCCAAATTCTCCCTCCCTTTTGTGAATTGTTACAAGATTTTTTCCCACACTTTTGGAAGGCCCAAATCTCTGAGTATTGAATCTAATTCTATTTGCATTTTATGTTGTTTGTGTTTTTATTAGGGAGGATTTTCTGTTTTTTGCGAAGACCTGTTTTAAGAGCTTTGGTGATCGGGTGAAGTACTGGATCACAATCAATGAGCCCAACCTGTTTGCAGATATGGCCTACATAAGGGGAACATACCCTCCGGCTCATTGTTCAGCACCTTTCGGGGATTGTCCCGGAGGAAACTCCGATGTGGAGCCACTCGTAGCAATGCACAACATGATACTGGCAACTGCCAAGGCTGTCAAGCTCTACCGCGATAATTTTCAGGTTAAAATTAAAGATTCAAGTACACGCTAATTAACCATGTAGTAGAACTATGCTTTCTGAAATTCCAAATACTGTTTGGTCTTTGAATAATGGAAACTACGTTTTTTTGTTGCAGAAAAACCAATGTGGAGTTATTGGAATTGTTGTATCTGCGTTTATGTATGAACCGCTAACGGAAGATGAGCATGATGTTGAAGCTGCAAAAAGGGCCTTGGCTTTTAATGTCGCCTGGTAATTAATGTCTAATTTTATCCGGTGAAAAGTCAATGTCGTGCTTCTGCAAAATTGATGTCCTAGAAGATTCATCCCAATAATTTTTGCATAATTAGTCAATATGCATCCGAACAGATACATATATCCCATATAGTAAAGTCATTGTAATGTTCTGTAGGATACACGTGTTTGACAATTTTCACATCAATACACCCTTTTGAAATAAGGATTCAGATACTCTACAGAGACTGACTGTCCTGTTGGGTAATTTGTTTGGAATCTTTCTTTGGGTTCATTTTGATAATTGCAATCATTCATGTATTAGAACTTGTTCAGACATCTGTCGCGCTAAAAATCTAATTAATTGGATATGGATTGATATGTTTTCAGAACCTTTTTTTTTTTGGTAAAAATAAAGAAAAGAATGCTGAATCAGAACCCATTTTCTAAATGAAAATGAATTTTAGAAAATATTGATCATTTTGGTCAACATGATTTCATGAATGTTTAATCTTGCTGACGAGTTCTTAAAAGGTTAAAAAGTTCGATCATTGAGGTGGGTCTGGAAAGTGCCCGTAGACGTTGGAAGTGGATCTAGAGAGTATCCTTTTATGATGACCTATTATCAGTGGCGACTGGACAGGAGTACAAAATTTTGCTCAGTTTATTTTCCCAAATGATGGTAAATGGACAATGCTAGGCATACAGACGCCTATGTACAGAAAATGTACAGAGCCATTGGGGAACTCACGTTTGGGTCCCACACAAAATATCCGAACTGTTCATTCATCTTAGAATAATTTTTTAAGGGGTTCCGCGAGAAATCATCTTGATCTGACATTTGTAAGTTGTTGATCCAAAATCCCTCTCATTTCCTTCACAAATTTTGAATGAAACGTGAAGATTTCGGATCAACCACTTGCAAATGTCAGATCAAGATTATTTTCTTGCGAGGCCCCTTGAAAAATTATTCTAAGATGAATGAACGGTTCGGATCTTTTGTGTGGGATCCAAAAGTGGGTCCTCAAAGGCTCTGTACAAAATGCTTCTGTACCCTTACGTTTTTTGATGGTAAATACTGAACATACTACACAATAAATAGACAGGAGTAGAAAATTTTGCTCAGTTTATTTTCAAAAATGGTAGTAATTACTGAACAATTCTGCTACACACTATCATCATACAGAAGATGACAGCCATTTGCATGCCTCTTGTTGAACAGGACTTTTGATCCTCTTGTATTTGGAGATTACCCTCCAGAAATGCGACATTGCCTCGGGAACGAATTACCAAGCTTCTCATCGGAGGAAAAAGAGTACTTAAAAGGCAGTATTGACTTCCTTGGCCTTAACCATTACTCAACATTCTATGTCAAGGATTGCATTTATTCTAGTTGCCCCTTAGACAAAGACCGGCCAATTCGGGGTTTTGCTAGCACTACTGGAGACCGGGATGATGTTCCAATTGGAGACCGGGTATGAAAATTTGATGCGAACATATAATCTAGTATAACAGCATCAGTGTTTCTATACAACAATAACAGAACAAGCATTAGTGTTTCTATATGTATGTTTATTCTAGATTTGTTTGTTCGTTTTGCTCGTACAGACGGGGATGAAAAATTTCTATGTAGTTCCAAGAGGCATGGAGAAGATTGTCAACTATGTTAAGGACAGATATAATAACAAGCCTATGTATATACTTGAAAATGGTGAGTAATTAACTCTACTATGTGACTCGATCTTCTTCAAAAATTGTCCCAGAAAGCAAATGAAGGTTCAA
The DNA here is from genome assembly GCA_022606695.1 of Vaccinium macrocarpon. Taxonomy (NCBI): domain Eukaryota; kingdom Viridiplantae; phylum Streptophyta; class Magnoliopsida; order Ericales; family Ericaceae; genus Vaccinium; species Vaccinium macrocarpon. Next base: position 4,986,405 of record CM040180.1, read on the forward strand.
TTTTCTTCACTTTCTAGGTTTCAGGTTATTTCTGTTTTTCTCTTTGGATTGTGGAAAACATTCACAAGGAATTTTTTTTCTTGATCACCCCTTTGGTTGCAGGGTATTCACCACCAAGAAACCAAGATGTACAAGTGCAGGAGGTACTGAATGATGTAAAGCGAATTGAATTTCACAAAGCATACTTAGCTTCCTTGGCCAGATCAATCAGGTGACAAGTGGATTTTATTAACATTTTCGTTAAATTATTAGGTTTCACCCTCGCCTGTAACGCCCACATCGACCACTGGTCTAGTACTTGTTGAAACTGGTAAAATGTTACCAATTGAGGTTGCTAGTACTACTCCACATGGTTTATATTGTGATCATGCAAGTACCCAAGATAACTCATTTAGACCTGTACGGCTGTACCCATTTTCAATCTCTGCCATTTATAGTAAAACTGCGATACTTCTGGAATCTTTTCTCTAGTGACCCGAGTCACCATGGTAGCTTTTGCAGGTTTTCGATCGCCATGTTATCCTCCATGGCTCGATTGTACCACCCTTAATGCCCCATGTTGATTATGGACCCAATAAGTTATGAGAACGTATGTCCATGGACAACATACTTAAAGCCCAATTCACTAGTACTAGTCCATCTGATCGTTAAATACCCAAGATTCATCCATGCAGATTTTCGATATGGGACAAAGTCTAGTTATGAAGTATTTGAATCTAAATTTATGTTTCGTACTGATAGGAACGGTGCTGATGTACGTGGATACTTCATATGGACATTGATGGACAACTACGAATGGCTCGAGGGCTACAGCCTTACATTCGGGCTTTACTACATTGATCGTCAAACTCTCAAAAGGACTCCCAAGCAGTCTGCTCTATGGTTTAGGAGTTTTCTGACCAATAATAGCAGCTACCAAAGTAAGGAAGTGACGAGAAGTTCATTTGGAAACAAAAATGTCATAGCCTCGGGGTTACAGGCAAAACAAGCAGCAATGTGAATATGTGATTCTGTTACCCTTTGTGTCGTATAAGTTGTTCCCCTTTTATGCCCGTTTCCTGTTTTTGAGATATATTGGTGTAAGTGTACAGTAATTTGTGGTCTTGATGTTAAATCATGTGCAATGCGCACGTATGTACTCACTTGCATGTACAATAGACAAAAGAAAGTGTTTTCCATATAACCAGATGCCTGGGCATTTATATGCGGACACTGAGTGATTTCGGGTTCTGAAAAATAACTATTCAATAAACCTCACCTCTAGTTCAAGAAAGCGTTGAAAGGGTTCCTTATTGGCAATGGAAGTCGAAACGTGAGCTAGGGAGAAAAGAGAGCCTGATTAATTGAGTTGATTTTTCGTGAAACATGTCACCAGGGTGTTATATATTCCCTCCGTCCCTTTTTAATTGCGTACTTTGAGAATACGTGCAATTTCAAACTCCTAAGAAACATATTTCCCTATATAATTTTTTAATTTTCTTTATACCAAATTAAAGTGCTCATTGAGTACTTTAATTTGGTGCAAAAAAAATTTAAAAATATTATACGAAAGTACATTTTTTAATGTTCACAAAAATACACGTTTTTCAAAGTATTCACTTAAAAAGGGACGGAGGGAGTATTATTTATGGGTACTGTTTTGGCTAAATATTCAACCAAATTATATTTTTAGTCTTTATTCAAACTATTTTTTTTTTTGGATTATAAATTTGTTGATGAGATGAATCTAGAAAGTATTTTTTTTTATTAAAATCTTAAAAAAGTTCACTAAAGATAAAAATAATTCGATACAGACAACTTTTGTGAATTATTTTTGTTTGTATTCATTAAAAAAATTAGTGTGGTTAATTATGTTTTACATTTTAGATTACTCACGTGAAGACAAATCAATATTCCATAAAATTTTTAAAAAAATGATGCAAAATTAACAAATGTCGAAAAAATAAGGCAAAAAAATTTATTTCGCTCAATTAGTTAGCCAAAACACGCCGTAATATGATAATCCAAAGTCCAAACATTTGCCAAAGAGTAGTTTTACCACCAGACTTCCCACCTATGTCGGGGCCGATCTTAAGATGTCATGGCCTGCTACAGATATAAAGACTAAAGAGTACGTTTAGTCCCACAAGGAAGCTATATAATGATGTACATGTCACAACCTTTTTTTGCTCCGCTTAATGAGAGAATTTGAAGAAAGCATTTATAACTTACATTTTTTTTTTAATTTCAACTTTTTAACCAGTGGAAAAAAATTACCGAGCTTCAAAAAAACATTCAAAACACACCAGAGTTCCTCAAGACGATCAATCAAAACACAATCCCTCTTTCCCTTCTAAAAATCTTCAGCATTTAATCCTCTCAATCGATAGCGTCACCAATTATTCATACAAAATAGAATATTGAACAAACCAAATAATAAGGAAACGAGTGGAGACCAAATAATAAGGTTACCATTTGGGATGAGGATCTCTCCAGCTTTTAAATCCTAAAGAATTACTCTAAGGTCCATTATAGATCTTTGTAACATATCTAGTTCACCTCTTATTTCCATAACTCCTCTAATTCACCTTTTTGTAATTTTTAAGGTATAAGGTTCACTCTTCATTTTTAATAGACAAATATACCCTCAAATTAAATCTAATACATAACATACTCTTGCCAAAAAGTCACTGGCGCTGGAAAAGTTCACCAGAAATTTCGCCTTCAAAAAATTGAACTTCGCCGGAGAATTTGTCGGAGTAGATAACCATATCTGGAATCACCAGAGGTAGTTATCTAAACTCATAAGATGTGGTTATCTTTATTATGTCTTTGTTTTTAAAACCTATTTTGGATTAGATGTAATTATCTGGAATCGAAGATGCGGTTATCTAGACAATATTTACAAAGAAAAAAAAAAACAAGATATATCAAAAGCACATTTTAACACTATTTTTATTCTAAGTACTCCTAGTAGTGACCCATAATACTTCCACTCAGTTTTGCTTTTAATCATTTGCAATGTACCAGCATTTATTTTCCAAACTGAAAATTGAAAGAACGTGTACGTTGGGTGTCTCCTTTTGCAAAAGGCAATACCAGCCAATTGTTTTCCATAACCACAAACCAAACACATTCCTAAATAGTTACAATAATTACAACTTCATTGCCACACATCTCCGAGAAGTTGCGACCTCTCATTCATATCTCGATGAGTTGCGAAAACTCGAACATTGCGTGGGAAGATAATGGTGATTACAGCAGCGTGTTAAATATCCCATTCCCGCTTTGATCCCACACTGCCGTCCAACTCGACAACATCAACAGACTAATAATCCCACGCATCTCGAATGTGCAGCCCTGTCGTAAGCCTTGGCCGCTGCACGCCTTTGTATTGCTTCTCCTCAATGGCAGTGGTGCTGATGGGGTGGTGGAGGATCAATCGTGGCTCGGCTCGGCGGTGGCAGCAGCGTCAGTAGAGGCGGAGGTAGTTTTATGATTTGAAAAAGATCTAATGGCGATTAGAAGAAGGCCGGGAGCAGCGGGAGGACCAAGGCCTTCAACATTCAACGAAGAATTTAAGGCTTGGCGGTGGCAGTGGGGTTATTTTTGGAAGTTGTGTCTATTTATTGACCGCAGTGGACTGTAAGTGTTTGGAAACTATTGTGTGGATTAGAGGGGTTAGTAAACACCTATAGTGGACTTGTGAGTAACTCACCCTTTAAATCCTGTGTTCCTTTTCTTTTCTTTGTGCTTGCTTGTCTAATTTTGTGGTGTACTTTCCGTTTGGGTAGGGAAAAATCCCTACATGAAATGATCCTGTAGTCTAGCCAAAAATTTATTGGCAAAGTCATTTTCGCATTAACGGTGGCTCTATTTCATGAGTGAAAACATATACAATCACTAAAAAGCCTGAAAACAATTTTGTTCATCCTCACCCGTTGAGGTTAACATAAACCACATTTGGTGAGCTATATTGCGGTATTACTTTGATGATATAAATCATCATGACCTCCGAAGATTCACTCGATCATTAAATATTATACATACGTACAAGCTACAATGGCAAGAATATTAAACCATGATACTAATATCTTAATCTCAATTTCTTAAGACGTTTAAAAGTGTGTTAAGGTTAAAATATCCTTCGTCCAGGTAGGATTGACAAGGATCTTTGACCAATTATTCTTTGGGATTGAGACACAGGCCGCCATGTGGCGTCTCAATACTCTTATCCATCACACATATACGCAGTGCCTGAAAACTAGAGATGTCAAACGGGCCGGCTGGCACGGACACAACACGTTTAAATGTACACATGATTTTGCAATCCACTAATTTTGTGTTCTTTGACAGGCTTGGGAATGTACGTAGTTCCAAGGGGCATGGAAAAAATTATCGATTATGTTAACAAGAGATAACATAACATGCCTATATTTGTTCTTGAAAATGGTGAGCTCTTTAATCTATATATCTATTCTATCCAATCTATGAAGTGAAAGCAAATTAAAAGCTGGGGTAGACTCTTGTTTGAGGATGACTCAAATATTCAATTTTGACAATCCCAAATACCAAACTTTTGTTCATTTCAATAATTGTTGCTTTTTAAAATAAAATAAAAAAAACTTATGAGACATCATAAGCCTCTACAACCATTGTTTTGACTGGTGTTAATTAGAAGTGTAAGGGGGTGGCACCGTTTTTCGGGAGATTTCTATTGTGTGTTACATGTTGGTAAAATAGGAAGAGAGAGATAAAATGTGAAGTTAGAAGGCGATATTGAATTATATTGGGTTTTAAAAGAAAGTTATTGAGATATTATTTGTTACTAATACATACCGTTTATTTTTAAAATTATATATTTTTCAACATTTGTGTAAAAAATCAAGTTATTTGAATACGGAGAAGTACTTATTCGACTTCTCTTAATGTAAAACAATTTTTGCTTTTGATTTGTAATTTTCACTATCTTTATCAATGTTGTTGTCAGTAATTTAACCTTAACTTTGACTTGTAATTTCCAATATCATTATGTGTCAGCTATTCTTATTTTCCATAGTTTGTTGAGTGTTAGGAATCAGAAACTTTCGGAATATGATTCCAGGGTATGCTAAAATAAGACAAGATATACAAGTGCAAGATTCACTGGTTGATGAAAAGTGGGTCGAATTTCACAAGGCATACCTTTAGCCAGAGCAATCAGGTGATTTTTGTTGATTACTTTCTTTTTACTCAACCGGCCAGCAATACATTTTCAACAAAAAAAAAAAAAAGTGCTAAGTGCATAAATTTATGTTAAATGATTCAAACCCATGTATGTTTGGAGCAGTCTGATAAAAGTGAATTCCGTAAAAGTGCATCGTGTATGTTCTGTTATAAAATGCATGTTATGAATGCGACTAAGTTAGGAGAAAACAAACAAAACAAGCAATCACACGAGACAAAAGATTTACGTGGTTCCCCCAAGATTGAGGTATTTATAAGAAGCACAATCAATAGGAAATCCTAAACACAATTGGAAATCGTAAATACAATATGAAATCCTAAAAACCATAGAAAAACCTAAACACAATTGAAATTCTCCCGAAAGAGGAAAAATTCAAAGGCACAATTCCAACATGTTCAAACATATATGCTGATATGCACACATAAGTTTGGTTCATCTATTTCCATGTCAAGAAAACAAGTCATTTAAAAAATACAGCTGCCATACAAGAATTAAATTTGAGCTTTTTAACCCATTAAATTAGCAAGTCAAAAAATATTGCTTATATTGCCCAAGTTTGCATGTTATTTACCCGTGAAATGGATTTTTATTGGAAATATTAAAGAAAAATACTAAAAGAGAAATAATTCCCACTAAAAGTAGGACCATGTATGCCACGGAGAAATCTTAAAGCACTTCTTGCCATTTTTTTTTTCAAAAAATAATTAAATGAACTAATTTTAATTTGATTAATCATTTGTTAATTTGGGGGTGGGCGCTGCTGTCCCTGGTGATTCCGAGGAGTTCCGGTCTCGTGTCGATAATCAGAAACATTCACGTCGAAGAGCTTGTCGAGTAGAATAAGTATACCTAAAATTAGTCCAATCGGATACTATTTAGTACTTGATCGGTACAGATATAACTCGGAAATAATGGGTTTGAGTGGCTATGATCTAATGTTTTGGATGCATTCTTTTCAAGATAAAAATGTTTCGATTAAGTACTAAATGATATCTGATTTAGCTAATTTTTCGTACAGTTGTTTTACTCGGCGAGCTCTTCGACGTGAACATTTCCGATCATCGACAGGAGACTGGAACTCCCTAGAATCGACGGGGACAGCAGGTGCTATCTCTGACAAGGGACAACAACGCCTCTCTATCCCTCAACTTTATGCATATAGGACCCACATCACGAGAGGTTATTAAGTGCTCTTAGGGCAATGCTCTACTCTTTTAATTCACAATACACCGAATGTAGCTTTGTCCTTCAATTTACCAACAAAAAAAAGTTATGAATCTCGCAGTATTTACCATTCATAACATGTGTAGCACCACGTAGATTTGCTCCTATAGCAAACAATAACTTCTCATATTAACCGTCCTTACCTTTAACTCTAGTGTTGACAAAGACATACACAAGGGGCCCAACTTCTTTTTCCAACCCCTTTATCAATATCCAATTAAAATGCACCAATTATTGTCATTGTCTTTTACCAAAGAAAACTAAATTATTTCCATGCGATAATATATGTGCCAAAGGGTCATGTTTATTAATATTAAAATCGATGCTCTAAAAGACACACTACAAGAAATCTCGACTTTAGCGGCATTTTTCAAATGCTGAAAAAACCACTAAAAATGTTTGAAAAAGTATTACTGGCATTTATTATAAATGATGTCTACATAGGTGTTGGTGATGTCACAAATGCCGGGAAAAGTCTTAAGAAATGCTGGCAATACTCGACAGTATTTGTGGCATTTGTGAAAATGCCGGGAAAGCCTATTATTTTTTTTTATAAACAAAATGCCACGTGGCGCCCGCATGGCATCCACGTGGCGCTCGCGTGTCGCCCATGTGGAAGCTCCATGGCGCCTGCGTGTCATGAAAATTTGGGGAAAAATGCTTCCCCCAAGATTCGAACCTGTGACCTTTGCTCCGCGCGCACGCATACCAACTAAGCTAGCCAACATATTGTTCAAAAATGCACAATGAAAAAAAATATATTATACGTTAGGTTTTTTTTTAAAAATTATACTTTTACCGGCATTTACACAAATGCCGGTAAAAGCACTTTTTTTGGCATTAACAAAAATGCCGGTAATATTTGGGTGGGAAATTTGGCTTTTGCTGACATTATTTTGAACAAATGCCGGTAAATGTTACTTTTTTCAAGAAATGCCGGTAATAGTGGCTTTTTGCGGCATTTATTATAATGCCAGGAATAAAAATGCCAGAAATGCTTATATTTGGCGTAGTGACGTTAGTTGGTCAAAAGTCACTAGTCAGTTAGCTGCCAACTAGTGACTTTTGACTGACTAATCGCCCACTTTTGGTCAACTAATTGGGTTTCGATCAAGTCGGAGGTCCTCCGACTAGTGACTTTGAGCCGACTAGTCGGCTGACTTCACCAATTTTTAGAACACTGATTAAAATACCCTAAAACACCAACAGATTCCACCACACACCATTTGATATTTATATGGTAATACCTTTTGGTGGCTTGTAGAACATCAAAGTGAATTGGCACTTCTCAACTAAAGTGAAACCAAAATGAAACTCATTTATTCCCATCTCTGCTTTCTTCTCATTTTCTGTTCTTCTGTTCCTTCTTTTGTTGAGAGCTTCAATGAAGAACTGCAGGGAGAAGACATTCAAAGATCGAAATTCCCAGATGGTTTCTTCTTTGGAACAGCCACTTCTTCTTATCAAGTCTGTCTTTTTTCTTCTCTTCTTACTTCATTAATTTCTCTCTGAAATTGTTTCTGTCTTTTTGTTTGTACTTGCCTTGGATTTTTTATTTCAGAAAATCTAGGTAGCCATAATTTGAATTCAACGGATCAAATTTACTTCAAGTGCATTTGGACCATCGAATTCAAATTCTGGGTACTTTTTGGGTACCCAGTCTAGGTGGTAGCAGTGCTCCTTTTATTTTCCTTATATTTTTGTCACAGATTGAAGGAGCTTATCTTCAAGACGGCAAGAGTATCAGCAACTGGGATGTTTTTACTCACACTCAAGGTAATGAGGAAATTAATCATCTTTACCAAACAGGCACATGCTGTGCCTAACTGTTTATTGAAATCTTCTAGCGATCAAAACTAATGGAGCAAATGGAGATGTCGCCAACAATCACTACAATTACTACTTGGTACGTGTTTCTCGTACATTTACTTATCCCCATTTTTTACTTTAAATCACTTCCATTTATATTGGAAAGCGATCGAGTTTTCTACCATGTTTGATTATCTCAGGAAGACATTGAGACAATGAATTCTTTGGGGGTCAATGCTTATCGATTTTCAATCTCATGGGCCAGAGTTCTTCCTAGTATGTTGCTAAAACAATCCGTTAGCTAGCTAGTCATAATCTTCTTAATTTGAACGTATATAAGAATTTATTGATGATCTTGTTTGAGATGTATTAGAAGGAAGATTTGGTGAAGTGAATCCAAGAGGTGTCATCTTCTATAACAAGATCCTAGACAATCTTTTGCTCAAAGGTACTCTTCTCCCAATTTCTAACTATTCAAAATAAAAATAAAAATTAAAATTAAAATTAAAATTAATGCAGGAAAGTGTTTCTTATTTGAAGAAAAGTAAAGATTTTTTTTAGCAATCAATTAAAATTATAAGGTATGCTTAACAGAATGAAGTGAATTGCAGGAATTGAGCCATTTGTGACAATAAACCACTTTGAATTCCCACAAGAACTCGAGGAACGATATGGTTCTTGGCTCAGTCCTCTAATGCAGTATGCTGAATATTTTTTTTTTCTTTTTCTTCTACGGATTAATTGTGGGTGATTGTAGTATTTCTTCATATATTTTACTCGCAGAATTCTTTCGCTAAATTATCTCTGTCGATATTCTTGTGATTTTGCAGGGAAGATTTTATCCATTTTGCTGAAACTTGTTTCGAAAAATTTGGGGATCGAGTGAAGTACTGGATCACAATCAACGAGCCAAACTTATATATAGCAAACGCCTACAAAGAGGGAACGTTTCCACCATCTCGTTGTTCAGAGCCTTATGGAAACTGTTCCACCGGCGATTCCAACAAAGAGCCACTTGTTTCTATGCACAACATGTTATTAGCACATGCCAAGGCTGCCAAGCTCTATCGTGAACATTTTCAGGTGTGGTTAAATACTCGAACAAATATTCTCAACAGAAAAGGTAGATCGTACTAAGTTTGATGTTTTGATGAACGGAATTGATATTGGTGCGCAGTCAAAACAGGGCGGATACATTGGAATTGTGGGAAGTGCATTCATGTATGAACCATTGACAGATAATGATGATCTTGATAGGGAAGCTGCAAGTAGGGCTTTGGCTTTCGATCTGGCATGGTAAGTGCTAAGGTTTTCAAATATAAAGCTAAAAGGCCTACAAGGTTAACTTGTCATTAGAAATTGGAAATGTCGATGTTGTTGGTGGAGTATAAAAATTGGCTTAGGAAATAGCCTTAATTAGAAGCTGAGAGGCTTAGTGACTAGTGAGTTTCCTGGAAACGGGATCTGCTTTTAGCAAGCAAAACACTTAACCTAAACAGATAGTGATGATTTTTTTTTGGGGGGGAAGAGATAGTGATTGATGGTTGCTTGCATGGGCGACCTGACATTTTTGTTTTTTGTTACTATATCGTTTCTTAGTAAAAAATTAACCAAAAAATGATATGGGACAAGAAATTAAAAGATTGGATATTGAAACTTCTATGAAACATATTACATTTGGATATACTAACCATTTTTTAAATTGTTGTTGGAAAATTTCATATTAGTTCCACAGAAAATCAAATCAAGATAAGCCAATTCCTATAAAACTCTCACATTGTTATGATCCAAACTCATAGAGTGCTATTAAAAGGTATGTGTTATTGAACCACTATTGATGACAAGATTGGAAAGTGTTTTTTATTTGTATTTGTATTGCTTTAGGATAAGATTTTGATATAAATAAAAAATAAAGAAACTTCTCAATCTTGTCCTACATCAACTATTTACTAGTATCAACAAGCATTTGGACGCAGGCAACATTCAACAATAAGTTACTGGGTCAATTTAATGCAATCACTGTCTACATTAACATTTATGTGAGCCACACTTTAAATCACATGGGTCAGAAATATTGTGTAAAATTAGGGGTGTTCCACTAACAAAAAATAATATTTTCCAAAAATCAAGACAAGTTATTTTCTCATAATACAATACATAAAAAATCGTGAAAAATCAGTTTATTCAAAAAATACATTGTGACCACTGAGAATGTTGTTGGGCCATGTGAATCATGTGATGAAACGAGAATGCATTATTCACACTCAAGAGTAGAGATGTTGTAAAGAACCATTACTGCTAATTAAATAAACTATTGGGCCATTGCATGGTGGGTCGCTACACAAACTAACCCACTTGAGGGATTTCACACTTAAAAAATACACAGTACTAGTAAAAAAAATGTGGGCTTTCTCACTAATAATAGACCTCATATACCCCACCTATTCATCTTGTATCGAACCACTCGACATCAACCCAACCTAATCTACCTAAAAAATTGATGCACTACTGATTTTTTTATAATGTGTGACAAGCCCTTTTTTGTCACGAAATTAAGGATAGTTCGATCAAGTTATAGAATCAAATTAAATCACATGGTTGTTCCCCGATTTTTCTAAGTTGATACTATTTTTTTTCCCGATGTCATTCAGGGTTTTTGATCCTCTAGTATTTGGAGAATACCCTCCCGAAATGAGGCACTATTACGAAAATGAATTGCCCAGATTTTCTGCAGAGGAAAGCAATTACGTAAAAGGCAGCATCGACTTCATTGGTATTAACCATTACACAACTTATTATGCGAAAGACTGCATCCATTCCGGTTGCAATTTTCAAGGGGCTGGCCATATGGTTGGGTTTTCCTATATTACTGGAGAACGCAATGGTGTTCCAATCGGAGACCTGGTATAGAGATTTTCGGAATACAAGTTCTCTTAGTGCGTGTTTGGGAAATAAAAATAAAAATTTAAGAGTAGGTTTTGAAATTGGAGCTTTTAAAAAGTAGTGATTTGTGGAGTATTTGTTAACAAAAGATTTTGGGTTTTATGAATTTTTCAGAGCTGACAAACTGTTAAAATTATGATTTTCCACATCTGTTGCTTATGTGCCTTTAATGCTATAAATTATCTCATTTGCAAATTATGATGTAAACTTATCAATTTATAGAGTTAATTAAATAATCATCCGTTTGACAGGAAGGAATGGAGGGAATGTACGTAGTACCAAGGGGGATGGAGAAGATTATCGACTATCTTAAGAAAAGATACCATAACAAACCAATATTTGTGCTTGAAAATGGTAAGTCGATCATTGGAATACTATGGAAAAAATAAAAAAATATTTGGAATTTGTCTAGACCTTATTTTTTCTGGATTTGTTTAATGTTTGTAACCTAATAATTTTTTTGCAATTTGATCCAGGGTATGCTCATCAAATAACACAAGATACACAAGTGCAAGACTCACTAGTTGACATCAAGAGAGTCGAATATCATAAGGCATACCTTGCTTTCTTGGCCAGAGCAATCAGGTGATCTTACAGTAAAAGATATCGAATACGTATTGTTTCTCCATATAGTCACTCAAAAATAATTGCAAAACAGTAAAACTAGATGAACGGATTGATCGAAGATCTAGCCCTTACGTGTTTGGCCAAATATTATTTTTCTGTTTCGATATGGTAAAATAAATTTTCTTGGGGATTGGTACTTTTGGTGATAGGAATGGGGCTGACGTGCGTGGCTACTTCATATGGACATTGATGGATAATTTCGAATGGCTACAAGGTTACAATGTTGGATTTGGACTTTACTACGTTGATCGGAAAACGCTAAAACGGATACCAAAACTTTCAGCAAAGTGGTACACGAATTTTCTTACCAACAGCAGCCTCTGCGATGAGCATGTGATGAGCAGGGGGAGTTCGTTTAGAAGCAGAAAGGTCAGACTTTCAGGACTAAATCCCAAACAAGAAGACATGTAGTTAGGTTTCAAGAATCTCTATCATTGCTTAATTTGTGAAATATGCTCATGTCTATTGACAACAGTTGCTTTCAACGTTAATACTAGTAAATTTTATCTGTGTATTCGCTTAGGTGAATAGTATATGTATGTATGTACGTATGTACGTATAGAAGGAGTAGTTTGTGTATTTACGTCTATTTTCTTGGTTGGAAAATATTGTGAAAAGCTAAACTTATGCTTGCTGATTATTTTGAGCGCTTGCATTAACCAGACAAATTTATTTGAAGAATGCACACTTGGAATTGCATACAAAGTTCGTTATTCCAATCAAGAATTCATAATATCTTTACAGTGAAATTCATATTATTTGCACATGAATAAATAACATCTCTGCTAGTTCTTACGCAAATATTATTGGTTTCTATGCGAATGAAATTAAGGCAAATTCAAAGACTACATACTGAAAGTGTGTATTTATTGTAATACTTTCTGAAGTTTGATGGATGTAAATTAATTTCTTTTATTCTATGTTCCATTTCCCTTATGTGTTTACCACTTGTTTCACTAAAAGAGGATTTAATAAAAAAATGTATGTACATTCATGATTTATGCATTTGAAAAAAACTCTAAAAGCCGGTCAAACAAAATAGTAGAGGCGAAATATTTGGGTGGGTGGAAATAAGTGCCTAACACTTTTCCTCTCCAAACCTTAGCTCCCAAATTTAGAGAATCTCTACCTTTTTATATATGATTTCTTGGTTTTCTAAAATCAAGTAGCGACTCTGAAACTAGCAAAGTGCGCGGCAATGATCACCATCAATAAAAGACATGCCGCAATGGGTGTCTAGAAGCTCTGATAAACAAATCGTTTGGCTACCTATGTGCGCGCCCACGAGAGAATCCTCCTCCGTGGGCGGATATCCTCATTTTCTAATTTCTCATGATTTAATATTTGTAATTTGGAGGTTTAGCCAATATGAACCAGAGTTCATTTTGTTAGAATCAACCAAAAGGGGGAAAAAAGAGAGGGTGAACTAGAAAACTATTGATTCACAGTGTACACAGGGCCAAAATAGGCGTCCGTCAACAAAATTTCATGGTAATTAAGCCACACCCAATCAACAAGTTTTTGAATTGACATCAAATTCAAAGAGGACTTATTTAACTCCATCTCTGCTGAAATATCATTGAATAGTGTGGAATTTTTATTACAAACCAGAAGTAAAATAAAGGGAAAAAAAATGAAATTAACAAACGAACTTTCAAATAATTATATCTAAAAGGAAAATAAAGACAAGAAAATATTACAATTTTATTAGCTCTGCAAATAAATATGGATTAGTTATAGTAGTTAATTGAGTCTTCATAATTTCCGGGGCCTACTAATTAATATTCTGGGAAACTGATTCCAGAATAAATTTGGCGCCGGAGTTGCTTTTCCTCCAACTCCTTCAAGCTATCTACCACAATTTCAGCTGCATTTGTTACCACATCAGACCAATTCCTGCGAAACATAAAGTAGAAAATAATAAGAGGCTTAATATATATACTAAATAGAATTGTAGGAGTGTTTTTCGTGAAAAAGCCCCTTAATTACTGCGAGAAGTGGCCTAATCTAAAACTTCTAAATACCTTACATTTTAACTACTCTACCCAATTTTTTTTCACCAAATATAACCAGATTTTCAACGACTACATTTTGATGGTTTCATGCTAGGCAGTGGTGGTTGATGCTGGTTGTGGGGTTTCGGCATGAAATCTGTTTTTTGGGTGTGGTGGTGGTCTGACCATGGTCTTAGGTTTTCAGCATGAAATTTGTGCTTTTAGCGTCACGGTGGTGGTTGATGGCGTAGTGGCGGATAGGTCTCCTGTGTGAAGGGGAGAGAGGATTTGGGGGTACAATGAAAGGAGGGAAGAAAGGAATACAAATGTTTTTTAAATTCATTTTAAGTTTAAAAAAATGGGTTTTGTAATTGGAGCGGTTGATACCAAATTAAACTTTACTATAATTTGATAAGGACTAGAGATACTTTGAATAAAAACACTTGCGGTTTAACTATTTTAAAATTAATTTGTCCATAAAATAAGATAACTTAGAATTTGAACAAAATCCTAGTATTTGCTAGAATGTTTTTACCTATCTATCCCTAATATAATCGGTAAGAACATACGCTCGTAATTTTATTTTTTTTTTTTGTCTGTTTCTTTCAATGGTCATGCATAGCAGGGGTTAATAATAGTCATGTACTTCCTCCGTCCCTTTTTATATGTGTGGTTTCGTAATTTCAACTTATTACAAAGACAACATAACTACTTTTTGAAAAGCAAAAAGAGGATTTCATTAATCTTAAGAGAAATTACATAGATTAAAAAGAACCAAGGAGAAGGCATCACAATGAAACTTTTCACATCAACTAATTTTCCCCAACTTTTACCTCAACTTTTCAAAAATTATCTGTAACTTTTATTCGCTAACTTTTCAAAGAGCAAAATAATAATTATAAAAACTTTTACCAAAAAGTTAATTTCAATTAAATACTCCCTCTGTTCCATATTGTTTGCCCCCTACAGGAGTACATGCATTTTGTACACAAAAATAACGTGTTTATGAGAACTTTTTTTGAAAAAAATTACACCAATTTTTTTCTTCTCAACGAGATCTTTAAATTGGTGTAAAGTTTGTTGAAAAAAAATTAATGCTTGTACATTATTTTTTGCGTGCAAAATGCACACATTTCCAAAGGGGGCAAATAATATGAAACAGAGGGAGTATTTATTAGAGACAATCCAAAATAGAGTTAGATTCTTATTTGGGAACGGATGGAGTAGTATCTTTAAGAAGGCTGAACCAGACCATCCGAACATTGCATGTTTTGGTATCACAACATAATTGCACCATATAAAATCATCATTTCATTGTTTTTTTTCTAACATCATCAATTAGTATAGCAATTAAAAAGGTAAAAAGGTCTCATCTCACCCTTTGAGGGAGTCGAACGCGAGACCTACGGTGTACTTAGCCTCCTCAAGAGCCAAGCTGAACCTTTGAATTTCCTTTTCTGGAATGCTACCGTTGTCCACAACTTGAAGTTCAGATGGCTTCACATCACAAAATATCGGTATAATCTTTTTTTTCGTCTCCATGAAGAGAGCCAATTCATGAAGGCAAAAGTAGGACTCGCAATAATGTGGCGAAAAAACCGCCACTCCAATCTTACTCTCCTTAACCGCAGCATGAATGTGATCGAACAACTTGTCACCTGGCTTCATGTTCTTGATGTCCAAAAAAGAACGGACGTTGAGCCGAGCCAAGTGGTAGTGGAGCAACGAAGCCACCGTTCGCTTCGTGTCAATGCTTCTATGGTTTATAAACACATCACATGGTCGAGAAACTCTATTAGCTAGTGTTGGCATTCGATGCCATTGGCTTTGAAATTGGCGACCTAGTTGGCTCAATGATGGCGATTTATGCATGTCTTGTTTTCGTAAATGGGAGAGAAATGCTATATTGTTTGATCAAAAATGTCAAATTTATGTACTAAAGGGCAACAAATACAACGAGAGAAATTGAACAGAGGGATCTTTCTGTAGTGAAGGTATAGTGAGTTTGTCATAGGTATGGTGGTTAAATATATAGGGGATTGAGTTTGTTGTGTGAATTGAGAATCCTCGTGTTGTTTGACAAAAGACAGGAAAAAAACAAAGATGTTTGACGTCTTAACCGTCCTCCTATTATTCTATACCACCACCACCTTTCAGGAAATTCTCTTGACCCCTTACAAACGGTATTGGATTCGTTCAATTTTTCAACATTTGCTCTTCAACTTTTTTAAAACGTTACTTTATTTTAGAGAAACAAGGGTAAAAAGGGTATTTCATTCGTCCAAATAATTTGGAACATGCAAAAGTCTAAAAAAGGACAAACAAATTAGGACGGAGTAGTAAAAAATATTACAGGCTACTCTACCTATTTCTCATTTGTTTTTAGTTGTCATAGCTAGGTCTTGGATGGCTTGATCGCTTCCTTGGCTGAGTCTCGTCCTAGGTCAATTCATTATCTCATCAATTCACATCACCATGATCTACTAGGCCCCACGGCAAGGGAGTGTTCAATTTTATCCCACACCGCTCACCTATATTTGCCTTGTAAAGCTTGATTCAATTCGGATCCAGAGAGTGGTGCCCTTGAAATTAACTTGGATATGGGTATTACAGTAATCGGTGATATAAACTTTAGTTTATAAATACTTAGCATATGTGCAACATTCAATGTAACTTGGAGTCTCTTATTGTTAAATACATGAATGTAGCTCACAATATAACCTCACTTTTCGTACAGATGGGGTACAGATGGGCTCAAGAACCCACTTGTGTGTCCTCTATAAATGATTTGAGCCGTTCATTCATCTTAAAATAATTTTTCGAGTGGGTACACGAGAAATCAGCTCAATCCAACATGCGGAAATGGTCGATCTGAAAATCCCCTGTTTCATTCAAAATCATTTTTCAAACAATTTTTCATAAAACAGTATATATCCATGTTATATGAAAAACTATTCGGATCAAACCCATTCCGATTTTTGGTAATTCCTTGTTGGAACCCTTAAAAACACTCTTTAAACATATTGAAAGGTTTGAATCATCGAAATTCAATCGGGATCTATGAGGGCCACACCAATGCAAGGTGAGGGATCCCTCAATGGATCGTTACTCTGTGTGTGTGTGTGTGTGTGACACTCTCCATCCATCCCAAAATTTTAGTCCCTTTTTTAGAATCCAACATTTTAAGGAGACACAATCAATCATTACTCTTCAAAATATATAAATTTCTAAATTTACCCTCCCTTTTGAATTGCAATGATTACTTTTTTAGACTCATTATATTTTCTCTCCATTATGTTTGAATTTGAATGTGGAGATGAAGGGCAAAAAATGAAATGACTCAATTTGAGACATCCAAAAAGGAAAGTGAACAAAGATTTAGGGACATCCAAAAAAGGAAAAAAGAAAAGGCCCAAATACTTCCTCTATCCTAAATTGTTTGTCTTATTCGGTTTCCAAAACAAATTTTAAAATGCCATATCTTTCAATCTATAATATTTTTAGAGATGAAAATTTTAGTATAATAGAACTAACTCATAAAATAGTTATGGATTGGAAGAAATGAAGAATTTAAAAAGTGCATTGGAATCCATTAGGACCAACAAAACTGTATTGATATATTTTTGCGAAAACTGCTCGGATCAACCTTCCCGGCATTTTTTTTGAAGATTTTTCGCGAAGACCTTGAAAACACCTTCTGAACACATTGGACGGACTGGATCGTCAACAATTTTTTTGGATAAAAAGTCCGGAAATGAAAAGTCCGGATGTGAAGCTTAACCTATATATATAGGTGGATTTTCTAGTCCACACCTCCAGGAAATAAGAAAAACATGGTTTTTTGTGTTGCCAATTATTTTTAGAAAATCTGATCGGTCCAATGTGTTCAGAAGGTGTTTTCAAAGGTCCACGCGAGAAATCTTCAAAAAAAAAAATCGGGAAGGGCTTGATCCAAACAATTTTCGCAAAAAATGTAAATACCTTCTTAACACATTGGATGGATTGGATCGTCAAAAAAATGTTTGGATCATGAGGCCCGGATATTAAAAGTCTGGATTAGAAGCAAACCCCACATATATATATATACCCCACGGTTCCAGTCAGGGATCCCTGACTGGAACAAAATGGGTATTTTTTTGTTGCAAATGGTTTTGGGAAAATTGAAGGCCATCAATGTGTTCAAAAGGTGTTTTCCAAGGTCCTCGTATGAAATCTTCAAAAAAAAATACTGGGAAGGGCTTGATCTAAGCAGTTTTTCGCAAAAACTGTATATTTACAGTGTTGCTAAAAACTACTTGGATCAAGCCCTTCCCGGTATTTTTTTTTTGAAGATTTCTCGCGTAGACCCTTGAAAACACCTTCTGAACACATTGGACAGCTCGGATCGTCAAAAAAATGTTCGGATCATGGAGCTCCGGAAGTTCGGATCCCGGACTAGAATCGGCTTCTATATATATACTAGGTACAAGGCTACGTGCGTTGCACGAATTTTATGTCCGTGTATTTTATTTCGGATTTTTTTTAGAGGTAGGTTAAAAGAACTTTTATTGAAGTTTGACTAATGAAGATGATATCTTAAAATACAAGATGGAATGCGGAAGTTGAATGCCGATATTAACAACAAGAAGTGTGGGCATAGGAGAGTTATTGGTTTTAGCATAGTTTGCTAAACCTTGGAATACATTATTAAAATTGGATTCAAGATTAAAGAGGAAGCAAATTGGAGAGATCAAAAGATTTGCTTATGTGTGTTTATGCTGGAAGCAAAGAGGCACACCAAAAGTATTGCTGCCACTATGTTTTCATACAAAACTGTAGTGCCAATCCGAGTTTAGGGTCGTTGTGGTGTTGTTTCCCATTGGATTTAATCTAGCACCGATTGAGTTGTAAGGCCACGCTGCACCTGTCTGAGAGAAAAGACTATATAAGAAACTAAGTTCTAGAAATGCTCTTCCTATATGAGATACAGTGATAGAGCTTCTCAGCAGTTGTTAATTTGTGAAGTAGGTCCGTTACTCATGTGTCTCCCAAAAGCAATTAAATCTTATGAAATCTGTAATTGGGTCAATACTTCTACATATGTTTATATCAACACCAAAATGCTAACGTTCACCCGTCTGCATGTGCACACATACGATAAAAACAGCTTACCATTTCAACATTGAATTTCAATTTCATGCATGAGGGAACCAATGGTCAAATAATATTTTCCTTTCCTTTTCCTCAAATTTTTACTCTTTGTCAAACAGAGGAAATATCACAATAGCTACTCAAGCTCAATAGTTGAAACACGCTCAGTAAATTTTAGTGTACTAATTGTTTCTCCTACAGCATCAAGCTCTGGACTTATGTGAACAAACATTAGAGTCTTGGCTTGCCCTTCTGATAAATAGTAAGGCCCAAAAACCTACATAGACAGGAAAGACAACTTGCAATTATTTACTTCTTATACATCTGGCGTATGTGTAATCTTACCAAGTGAATCCCGGACCAACTGCGTTAGTTTACTGTTCCTATGAGGAATGTGTGAGTTCTTCTGAGAAAGGGATGAAATCACATCTCCTAAAGCAGAAAGAGATTTATTGATCTGTGGTGCCTCCTTTAATCTATGTCCTACAACCACAAATTTGTCGACTCTTTGACTTCCAGCAAGGTCCACCAAATGCATACAACCCCGAAGAATCGTTCCAGATGCCAACGTTCATCCTTGAACATGAACTGTGAGGCACGCAACTGCATATTTATATTAGTATTGATGAACATAAAGAATACATAACAATTTTTCTTATAGCAAGTTTTAAGGAGACTTAAACTTGAGTCTCCATTTTAGGTGAATGCGACGTTAACTGTAATCTCCATATTACGAGTTTTTTCTCGTCAAATATACAAAATTTGAACCAGTTAGTTCATTATATTTGGTTGGTCAATTCCACAGATACTATGAATCATGTAGGTTTTCTAAATAAGAGTTATAAATGAAGATAAAAACTGTGCATTGTTGTTTAGAAAGGTAATAGAAGAGAAACGAAGAACAAAGATTATAAGTCAAATCAAATTTAAAAAAAAAAGTTTAATGCACCTGCAAAATTTGAAAGACGTTCACATCGTACTAATTTGAAATATAGTTGCAAATTTATCTTTCTTTGCAAACCGAGAAACGGGAAATTTGAATCTATCCTTGATTAAACCCACATCATAATAAGAAAGATAGATAATTCATAAGCGCAGTGCCTCAAAAAGGAGAAACTTTGGAAAAAACTAATAATAACTTGCAATCAAGCACACGTTCCCCAATTTAATTTGTTATTATGATAATATCTTGTGAAAAATAATTCAAAGTAGGGACAAAACAAAGTTCAAAAGAACTCACGGTCTGAGTCGAATTCGACTCTTAGTAATTTTCAAAACCCTAACCATCCATCTAGCTTTGTTCTGTCTTTCTCCCTATTGTCCGCTAAGATCTAGCAGAAAGAAATATCCAAAATCTAATATCTATATGGTGTAAGAATGAAAAATCATTTGACAAAGTTGTGTGAGGTATGCATACCGATATCTGGAAAGGTGGTTACTTCTTGTGTGCTTTAGTTTTAGCATGAACGGCTAATTGATTCTGCAGAAAGTCACAAATCACAAAATTAAAGAGGAAAACCTAGAGTACGGAGAAAATTGATCAAAAGTGAAATTATACTTGGTCTAATTTTATTTTCCATTCTCATTGACGTTTAATAAGCAAAAAAATATAATTTTGTTTCAAACAGTATCCATGAATTCATTAGATGTCCAAAATCAGTGCAAATTGATCAATATTATCGCACTAATTTCAAAGAAAGGAAAGTATATGAGGAATTTCAGCAGTAAAGAGATGGAGGGAAATGTAAGGAAAACCCATTAGTGTTAGATAAAATAGCTAGTGTGTTTTTGTTATGTCAGTTAAACACTGTTTATATTTGTTAAGTGTAGTTTGTTATGTGGGTTAATGCTCCGAGGTCAGTGAAGGCTCCTATAAATATCTAAAGGGGTATTGGTTTGTAAGCATTGAAAAACAGTTGTTAGAGAGAAATGAAAGGAATTTCATTCTGTTCTTGATTTACATTTCCAGTAGATTCTTGTTCTTGTTTTTCTATATGGTATCAGAGCATCTGACGTGAGTCTTGCGATCCTGTGCTTGATCGTCATCATCAAATCCTGAAGCAATTTCTTCATCAGAAATATTCGTATTTCATCTGATTTCAATCTTCTCATCAACGATTTCTCAGATTTCTTCTCAATTGCTGATTACAAGAATGGCAACACTTACAGTAACAATTCCTCCAACCCTAGCCTTTCTGGTATCAAAATTTACTTCTCTAGTTAATATCAAACTTGATAGATCGAATTATCTGTTGTGGAAAACACAAGTAGAAAATGTTATATCTGCAAATGGATTTCTTGGCTATCTTGATGGTACGGTAGTATGTCCGTCGGCTCAAATTCGAACTGCTAATGGTGAAATGTGTGCAAATCCAGAATATGCCTCATGGAAATTGGTTGATTCTCAGCTTTTATCATGTTTCATAGCCTCTTTGTCATCAACAACTTTGCCCTATGCTTTAGGGCTTCATTCCAGTAGTCAAGTTTGGTTTTCTTTGAGTAACAGATATAACTCAATTTCTCGCACACACGTTCATGAAATTAGGAATAGCTTATATAATCATAAGAAAACCACAACTATGGATGCATATCTAGACGAGATTAAGGAATTTGCACAGAAATTAGAGGTTGCGGGTAGTCCTATTGGAGAAGATGAGTTAATATTTCATACTCTCAGAGGTTTGAAGACAGGATTTAAAGGATTTCAGTCTGCGATGAGAACTCGAGGTGATAACATTACATTTGAAGAGTTGGTCACTATGTTGAAAGGAGAAGATATTGAAATGATGAATGAAGAAGATGAAGCTACAAGAGTTCCAAATCATACATTTGTTCTTGTGGCTACTAACTCCTCTTCTTTAGCCCAATCTCAGTCTCAAACTCCAGCTCCTGTGTTGTCTCATTCCACAAATCAACCTTTGGAGTTTAACGTACCTGTGCAATCTCAATACTATGCACCACAGTAGTTTGCTCAACCTGTTAACAGAGGGTTTAATAGAGGCAAAGGACAGGGCAATAGATTTCCAAGGAAACCATGTGATATATGTGGCAAGAGTAATCATGTCAATTCATTCTGCTATTATAGGGCTCAATATCCTGGTTATGAGACTGGAGCTCAGTGGAAAGGATCACAATTTGTGCCTAACATGCCACCAATGAATATCTAAAGGGGTATTGGTTTGTAAGCATCGAAAAACAGTTGTTAGAGAGAAATGAAAGGAATTTCATTCTGTTCTTGATTTACATTTCAAGTAGATTCTTGTTCTTACTTTTTCTATAGGAAACCCCAATAATGGAACCAATTTCTTTGAACCTTAAATGTACATACCTTAATCCTTGTTGAATATCAACTTGTAAATGAAAACAATAGTAATCCAGTGTACCCTAACCTTAGTAATAAAATAGCCTAATTAGTTGTATCTTGTGTGATGTGTCCATGGTAAGCATCCTATTTTAAACCCAAATGGATCCTGGAGACTTTCATGAATCTATAAAGCCTAACAAACTATCAAAGGTCATATCATCTGGAACACGCAACCCTCATTGTGTACAAGCTATATAAGAAATTAACAAAATGAATGTTTCCTAGATTTTCTCCTTCAAGTCTCTTGCAATTTTAAGCCTCTCAAATGACCAAATATCCCAAAAATGTTTTTCCCTTTCTCAAACCCTAATTTTCTTCTTCAATTCTCTGGCCCAACGATCCACCACAAGGAAAAATACTTAACAAGATACAGGGAAGAAACATACAAAATTCATTCAAAACAATGCTACAACAGTATAAAGCAAGTACCAAATTGATAATTACCCCCCCCCAAAAAAAAAAAAAGTACCAAATTGATCAGTTTATTTCCCTGGTAATTAAGTGATATACAAACCCAGCAACCATACTGACGGATTTGCCTAAACAATCCTATGTTCAAAAGTGGAAAATTTGAAGGCTTGACTATCTATTTTTCTTCATTAATGGAGTACCATTTCTAGGGTTTCTGCCCCTCTGTGTGCACGCAAGAACCAGGAGCAGAGATAAAGGAAAACAAAGAATACCTTGTTCATCTTTAGTCTTGTTGCCTTCTTGTCCACTCTCTCAATCTCGATTGTGAATTTTCATAGCCCACTAAAAAACAAACATTTGATACCGGCAATTAGTAAATTAACTTGGACAACAATTATCTTGTTGATTTTATGATCTAATCACTTGCATGCAAGACAAGTTCAATGCATATAAAACGCAAATACCTTGAATCGGAAACACTTGCTTTTATCAGCCCTCTACTCTTCAGTAACAAAAGAAAATAGAGATTGGGAAAGACAAAAAACAGAGGTAGAAATTACTTACCAGAGATTTAAGGATCTTTAAAAGGAAAGGAAATCAAAAGCTACTGTGATACTCAAACTCGAAATAAAGATGTAAATCATTCCGTATTATCCTCTCGAGAAAAGCATAAGAAAAGAATATAAAATTTCCATGGCCAAGGATTTTTGTTTTGCTGTTCAATGAATTATAAGAGACCACGTTGTTCTGACTCTTGCGCTTAGTCGTGCAAAGGTCCTTAAGTACCTTCGCACACTGTGGGAATGACTCTATAGCCTCCATTAAAGTAATAGGGAATTGCACCCTCTTAAAAAGTTCGAGCATCTTATGGTTCATGCTCTGCTTAGGCTTTACCGCCAGTCTTTGGGGAAATGGAGCTAATGGTTTTGCTGGCGGCGTTTGAGTCGTGGGGGCCGCGTCAGCAGGCTCCACCACCTCAGGTGATTTCTCAATATTCTCAGGATTTGCCCTCGGCGCGTCCACCAATTCCGGGAGTGGAACTGATGTTCGCTTTGGCGGAATGGACTTGTCGATCTCCTTCCCACTTCTGAGAATGGTGACCGACTTAGCTTCTTCGTGATTCTGACCCTGGACATTCTGACCCGAAGAATTTCCCAAATAATGGGCTCCCGCTGTACTACCCTAGGATGGAAACTTGCCCTTTTCCTGCTGCATTTGACTAATAATTACAGTGAGTTGGGACATCTGTGTGGTAAGGGCTCCTATCTGCTGCCTTGTCTCAGTCTGAAATGTCATCTGAGACTGCATCATGGAGTTGACATTCTCCTCTAACTTGTGGTCTCGAACAACCGTTTGGGAATAACCTAGGGGAGGACCACGAGTGGATGGACCCGCCCCCTTACCAGGCTGTTGCTGGTAGTGGTATGGAATGACTTGGCCCTGCGGAGGCCTGAAAGACTGGGACTGAGGAAATTGCTGTGGCGGAGGCAGTGCAGGAGGTTGAGCTTGGCCTCCTCCTATAGGTCTGGTATCGGACCACCCAAAGTTAGGGTGATCCCTCCATCCTGGATTATATGTATTTGAATAGGGATCCCAAGTCCTAACTACGTTTACCTCCTCCTGATTAAACTGAGTTGCCCATTTGGCTCCTAGGAACCCAGGGCAAGCGGTTGCGATGTACCCTTTGCACTCACACCAAACACATACCTCCTCTACACTCACCTCATGAACTGGTCGAGCCTGTCTCACTTCTAATTCTTCTAACCTCTGAGCCATTTTCTCAACTTGAGCCTGAAGTCGCTGATCACGAATGGTGACAAGAACAATAGTGGACCCGGAAGGTCCGGCTCGGTCAAAATCAGATGGTTCTAAGGCCCTCTGCTTATCAGCTAGGTCATCTAGGAAGTTAGGAAGAGAATTACTTTAACTTGTGAATAGTAGCTCAAAAGATTTACTGAGTTATTGCAGCAAAATTATAACTTCTGATTTTGGGGGGATGCTTGACCGACCAGGTGACTAACAAAAAGACTAATGAAGACGCGTCCCAAGCGTAGGACTCTTGACCAGTGCAGCACAATAATTCCGGAAGTACCGGAGTCGAACCACAGAGACAATGGAGTGCTTAACTTAAAAGTGCGGAACGTAGTTTGAACTGGCTCTTAGGTAGCCACCCTTTTGATTTGTGGGATTAATTTATTAACTACTAGACTAATTTAACTGATTAAATGCGTAATGATAAAGAGAGCGCAGCTGTGGGAACCCAGCGTCCACACCTAGCCTAGCCAATAATTACTCGGGCCACAATTAATCCTTTTACTGATTTAGAATCTGAGAATAATTTCCTAACGAATGCGCACCACCTGTCACCAGATTCCGTGCGCATTCGAATTCCAGTAATGCCTGGGTTTGTTCGTTAAAAAGTTTCCAGTTCCCAAAATTGCTTGAAAAATGATTTAATTCGGCTCTGAGGTGAGATATCGACTAGCCTAGATGCGGGCGCCTTCGCCCCGCAGCCGCACTCGATGCGACTACTCACTCATGCTTATTAAGCTTGTAAGAATCGAATTAAACCTAGATCTATGCATGCTTGATGAATAGAATATAAGAACGATAAGAAATAAAACCACAAATTGCAAAAGAAGAACTAAATTTAATTACCAATCTGCAGAACAATCTGAATACTGGGATGCCGGGAATTAAAACTGGAAGCATAAAACCGTAAGAAGAACTGAGATCCGTAGCCGGAAAATTGAAAAGCTAAAAACCTAGAGAAAAATCGTCCAACCCTAATTAACCCCAAAAACAGGGTATTTATAATCCCTACTAAAGTCAAAATCTGAAACAAAGTCAAACGGTGACTATGTGGCCTTCGGTATCTATACAGGAGAAGTCCTGTATCGATACTCGTGCTTTCTGTTCCCGTATGATGCAATCTGTATCGATACAGGACAATCCCTATATCGATACCGGCTCCTCTAAAATGCCTTCCAGGCTTGCTTGGCCGTCCCCACTTGGGCCCCGCTGGTTCCCCACTTGCCTGACCGCCATATGTCCACTTCCCGCGCTCGTTTCCGACCTGTTTCCTACAAAATAACCAAAGACACGAAAAACCTAAAACACACCGCATCAAGTGGAAAATGGAATAAAATCGCGCCTCTAACGCGCTAATTCGCCCTACTTAGGCGCTTATATCTACGACATCACGCGCCTATCAGGGGATTTTTTCCCGTTTCATTTAATAACTTAGTCATTAAGGGGATTTAATCCATCCAAAATATTTTTTCCGTCCCTAAACTTTTGACTTTTTTGGGGTTGCGTATCATTTTAAATTGCTTATATATTTTTATTTATAAAGTTTTATGTCATCTTGAAAACTTTGTTTTATAGAACTAATTAAGATCTATCAAATAAGATTCATATTACTCCCTCCGTTCCTTTTTATTTGTCTCACACTCTCTCTCTCTTACCTTTTTTCAAATCAAAAAATTAAGTACTTCCATCTATCATTTTTCAAATTTTTTGGCACTGAATTAAAGTACACGATGAGTACTTTAATTTGGTGTAAAAAATTTTCAAAAATGATACACGAAAACGCTTTATTTTTTCATTTGAAAAGTGGCACGACTTTTCGTAGAGGACAAATAAAAAGGAACAGAGGGAGTATATATTTTTTGACATTTACATTGAAAGATATAGGTATTTGAAAATGGCACATTGTCCAAAAAATGTCAAAAGTTTAGGGACGAAGGGAGTGCTTTATATATCCAAATATATGAAACATAAAATAGAGCATAGACAAAATGACATACACAATAGACAAACAAATATATAAAACATAAAATAGAGCAACGACAAAAGCATATACACAATAGACAATTACATAGCAAAGACAAAAGCACATACACAATACACTGTTTGCAATTGGAGGGTAAAATGGGCAGGAAATGACAAATGACCAAACACCTTAAATTGAAACCTTCTCTTTTATTAGTCCTCCGGATCTGGATATATGGAGAACTTCCTATTAGGACTCTGGACTTTCGGACCTCCGTGATTAGAGAAATTTTTTGGCAATCTGAGCCGTCTAATGTGTTCAGAAGGTGTTTTTAAGGGTCTGGAAAGGAAATCTTCAAAAAACAAATACTGGGAAGGGCTTGATCCAAGCAGTTTTTTGCAAAACTATAAATATTTCTCAAAAACTATTTTTTAAGTGAAAAAAAACACATTTTTTTCTTATTTACGTGAGGTCTTTACTAGAAAATTTGCTCCAGACAGGGCTCCCGCATTTTTTAAAAGTCCTGACCTCCACTTTCCGGATTGAATTTCGATGATCCAAACCGTTCAATGTGTTTAAAATGTGTTTTCAAAGGTCTTCGCGAGAAATCAACAGAAAAAAAGTACCGCGAAGGGTTTGATCCGAGCAGTTTTTCATAAAAACGAACATAAAAAAAAGAATTTACTTTAAAGCCTTTTTGTATTTTATAAACATTTGAAAGTTTACCCAAGACAATTGTTGTGTGAAAAATTTATGGGAATATAATCTTGGTGCTTGCGACCTTGGATTGTCTATCAAATGTTGTTTCCCCAAGGGTAGGGTTTAAGTGTCGCGTAGCATTAAAACCGGTAAGACTAGGTTGAATCCACAAAGACCGAATGCGCTGAGCATGAGTGTTGATTCGCGAAAGTTGGTTTTAGCCTTAAAGCGGCAAACTTGGCATTTGGAGTTTGGGGGTGGTATTCACTTAACATCGTGAATGACTCAGAAGATTAAAAAGCTAACTAAAAGCAAGGCTAAGTCTAGGGGATTTTAACAAACCATAAACCAAAGTTAATCCGTTCCTCTCTCGATAACCAGCTCGGGTCATCGTTAAATGGTCCCGAACGGAAGATTTAGGATTTAAAACCATTAACTAGAAAATTTGTTTCACAAAGATTAGGATTCTTGTGCCATTTAGACAAACCTTTTGAGTTGCCATAGCCATAAGCATCACACGTGTTAAGTGGTCAGACCCTTGACGACGTGTGATCAAGGGGGTTAACAAACCTGAATTTTTATACATAAATTCAATCCTAATTCTTTGATAAACAAATGGTATATGCCTTTTTGTCGAGAGAAACATATTAACTCGAGTCATGTGTGTTAATCACCCCATGACCAAGCCTAAGTAGACTACTCACAAAACATACTAGGAAATTTGACTAGAAATTTGTAGAAAATAAAGAACATGACATGCATTCTTAAAAATTAATTTTATATGATGATTTTAACCTTACCTACAACTTTAAACCTTAAGAGATTAACAAACAACACATAAAAACTTGAGTTTTCAAAGGAAAATGCTAGGAGATGAGAGATAAGATTTAACCAAAGACAATACAAATAAACTAGATTTATATGGAGAACCAAAGATTACAAGAACTATTAATAAATGAGAAATTAATAGAAATTTAGTACTTACTTGAGTTCCTAAGGAAATTAGAGCTAAAACTTGAACAACAATGGAGGAGAGAGGTGGAAGCAAAATAAGACTAAAAATAAAGCTAAGGATAAAGTGTAGGAGATATTTGAGAGAAAGAGGAAGGGAGAGATATATACAAATACACTTTCTCTCTCATAAAATATCCTAAAAGGTGTAAGTTTCCATAAGTGGAAAGTCCAACAAGTGGGCTAAATGAATTTTCGGCTTGCTAGGTATTGATACCTATCAATACTGATATCAATACCTGAGGTTCTGTTAAGCTTTTTCTTCAGAGGTATTGATACATATCAATACTGGCATCAATACCTGTATCAATACTAAGGCATTTGAGCTTGCCTCTTCTTTCTTCACCATCCATTGGCCTTGTGTGCTATTGGGCATCTTCCAAAACATTTCCGAACATCGTGTGAGCCTAGGGAAAGGGAGCACTTGGTTTCGTGAGTCCTCGTTCCATCCCGGATTCGACCGAGAGTGATTGTAAGTCTTAGACACGCCTTTAGCCTTTCTGCTTGATCTTGTGCCTTCTAAACTCCCTGAGCCTTAGCCAAACCTTCATTTCTTGGCTCTCGAGGCTCGATGGTGGAGTGTCATGGGGCGCTTGGCCCCTGAATTCTTGGGATGCTTCCCAAAACGCTTCAAAACACGCTTTATTCACTTGTTTACCCTGAAACTACCAAAAATAACACTATGCGCACATCAATCATATAAATGTAAGATAAAGCGTGTGGTTGTGAACAAAAAGAGCTAGATAAGCCCGGATATATACAACATTGAGGGCTTATCACCTAGTGTAATTTAACAAAAGACAGAAAACAAACAAAGATCTTTGACGGTTTGACAGTTTCTATACCCCTTTGGGAAATCCTCTTGACCCCTTCAAAGACAAACCCCCCCTCTCTCTATTACTCTCTCTTGGATAAGGTTGGCAATGGGGACGGGGCGGGGCCAAAGACTACTATCTCCGTCCCCAATCCCCAAACCTCTCCCCCATCCCCGTCCCCGCCCCAATCCCCAATGAGGATTATTTTTTCCCCTCCATCCCCGCCCCAAACGGGGAATGGGGATCCAAAACGGGGATATGGGGAATTCCAAATTTACAGTCACTCGACAAAGAAAGCAAAGCCCATCTGCAAGGATTCAAAGTGGGATAAACATGAATAAAGAATAATAATACATACACACCTTTTTAGCTACACTCTACAACATCTTCACTCACATGTGAATGGTCCTTAAATGTGGTCCCCACATCCATATGTGAGCGGGGGTGTGGTAAAGTGTGGTTGAAAGGTTGTGGCTGTATCATTTTTGATGGATAAACTAGTAATGATACCAAACATGATTGAAGCACATAAATAGAATATAGAACTCCGACCGAAACCCCCAAATCTTAATCGAGCCCAACTCAAAATACTGAAAACATAACTCAATAACAAAACTTAAACCCAAAAGATAAAACACTGGAACAAATCAACATGCAAATAATCACCAACAAAAAATCAACATATAAATACCTCAAAATCGCATCAAATTGGTCCGCGATTATGGGTTTGGGTCTCGAATCAGGTGATTTTGGAAAGAGAACGCGTGATTTGGAGAGAGAAGGAAAATACAGCTTTCGAGGGGTTGGTGAGTTGAGGACAGAGGACTAACCAAATGCGGAGAGAGAGGGAGAGAGAGAGAGAGAGAGAACTTGGTGAGTTGGTCGGTGTGTTGTGGTGGCTTGTGCTGTGCGGCGGCTATGAGCCTGTGAGAAGTGAGAACACTGAGAAGAGAGTAGGAGAGACAGACAAGGGGCTATGTTTTGTTTGTGTGTAATGCATATAGAAAGTTTAGGTGCACTACAAACCCTAAATAAATATACTCCCTCCATCCCAATTTCTCGGCCCCTTTTAGGGAAATGAGTTTTTAAGGGGTGTGAAAACTTTGTATTGACTTTTCTATTTTACCCCTAAATCTAGTCAATATTACTGTGCCCAAATTTGTGAGGCTAATTTATTATATGAAAGTCAAAACATATTCAATATGGATCTTGTTTGATAGATATCAATTAGTTTTATTATACAAAATTTTGAAAATCATAAAAAACGTTATAAAATAAAAAGATAATAGACTAGCCAATTAAGATGGGAAAAATATTTTTTAAAGGTAAAATTGGAAAGTGACCCAATTTTGATGGATGTTTTTAGAAGTGGGACAAATATTTTGGGACATCAAAAAATGGAAAGAAAGACCAAGAAATTCAGACGGAGGGAGTAATAATATATAAAACGGGGATTCGAGGACAAATCAGATCGGATTCGGGGTGGGGATACATTACTATCCATCCCCAATCTGATCCCCGATTTTTTTATTAAAAATCCCAAAATCCAAACCAGTCTCCAAACGGATCTCCAAAATGTCGATCCATTCAGATCGGGGAACAGATCAAATTCGATCGGATGGATAGAAATTGCCATCCCTGCTCTCGGACATGTTGAGGGCCGCCATTTTTATTGCATAATAATGGCGAGAATGGATAAATTTCACTGTCTATTACAACGGGGAAATTCATGATGAGCTCAGCTATACTGATCTGTATGCGGTATACTTCTCCAAATCTCCCACGTCTGAATTTTCTTTTCTTTTTCAACATCATAATCATAATAAATACTCCTTCCTTTCGGATTTGTTGATCCGTTTTAGGGATTTCTACTCATTTTTTAATTACCTTTTGAGTTTGTTAATTTTTTATTTTATCCTGAATCTCCTTATTTAATACTCTCTCTATTCCAATTTGATAGTTCACTACGAAATTACGTGGTTACGTGTAATTTTCAAACTAAAAAATAATGTAGTAATAAAAATTTAATTTTTTTATCAATATAGATTTTATTTGATAGATTTCAATGAGAACTTTAATGCAATGCAAAAAAAATTCAAAAATGTAAACGTATTATTATTAAAAATTAGTTTTTGAGTTGCTATTTTAAGTTTTAGAAAATGGGAAAAAAATAAATTTTTCATACTTTATCCTATGATTTTTGAAATGAACAAACATTTTAGATCTGTATGCGGTATACTTCTCTAAGTCTCCCACGTCTGAATTTTCTTTTCTTTTTCAATATCATGATAAATAGTTAAATACTGCTGTGAAAGCTTCAAATAATGCTACTGCTCAGTAGTTTCTTTTCGTTTAATGAATTCAGAAACGCGGTGCTCCCCTCTTTGCATTGCACCTCCAGTACTCTAAAGTTGATTGATCTTTGGCTAAAGTGTAAATAGGTTACAGACTCCGCCATGAAAGAAACCAGATCAGTAGTTCAGTACATGCTCCAGGTAGTCTTTAGTGTGCATGTACGGTGGGGGTGCATGCAGAGGCCGGCCTCGTTCACTTATTGTACACCTTCTAATTATCTCATTAATTAATTATATTTTAGGTTTTGTACGTAAAAAATATAAAAAAATTTAAGATTCCTCAAAACATTGTTCCATGGGTGTTCGCTTGAACACCTCCCAAAAAAAATTTGTTTAGAATACATGTAACTTTTTGTAGTTTTATTCAAGTTTTGTCTTTTCCAAACACCCAAGAAAAAAATATTTGAACACATCATGCGTTATTACTTTATTAACGTGTTCTAATATTTTATGAGGTACATGGCGAGGTACTGTGTTCTAATATTTTATTATTCCTAGTTTGACTGCTCCTTGTGCGGGCGGAAAGAAATAGTTTATGAGGAATTACAAGAAGGCAATTAATTAATTAAGATTTACAAGGTTGATTTTCAGAAGGCAATTAAGATGATCACACAATGCTTTTAAGTCATTCATTCCCGGCTCCACCGGCCAAGTGGTCTTTAACTTGTGGGTTTGCTTTGGAAAACCCGTCAGAACTAGGGTAGGGGCAAGGGAACGATCACCCCATTCCACCCTCGCCTTGATACATTTATATATGATTATGAAATTACATTTTCTCTCTTCAATGCATAAAATTTTATTCTTTTTTTTTATATTTTTATCCTTATAACTATAATACCACATCATATTGTAATTATTTTTCATTTTCCTTCTAAATTGTAGATTTTGGCTAGGTTGTAGTAATAGTTAGGAGTATTTTGTAAACTTTTTAATATTTGTGCTTACTAATATTTTTGGAGTCTAAAACATATTTTCTTAATACATAAAAAAATAAGGGCAAGGCTGGTAAACTTGTTACCTGAGAGGGGCGGGTGCGAGGATACCCAAACATTACCTGGTCGGTTTTTAGGGGAGGTTTGGGGTCATCCATGAATTTTAGGGTCGGGGCCGGGGTCATCAAAACCTGCCTCAACCTGTCCCATTGCCATCTCTAGCTGTAAGGATTAGTCCAATGTATGCGCAAGCAGGCCCAAGAAACTCTGCACTACTAAAAAAAAAAGTCATTAATTTTCATTTGATGGTCCTAATAGATGTGGGCCTTAGAGCATCTACATTGGACTAACCAAAAGTGAAAGGTTGTTAAGGTTTAATGTTTGTTAAAAAAAAGTACTCACATTGGAATAACCTAACTTAACAACCTTTTAGCAACTAACCAAATTTTGGCACTTGAATAAATAAAACTAGCAACATTTTGCCAATAATCAAAATTTAATGGACTCCACATCTACCCAATCAAGTATACCCACCATTAAACAAAATGACAAAAAAACCTTCGCTCTCTCAATAATGTTTTCAAAAGTTCAATTAAAAAAACTGTTTTTTCTTCAAAAGTTTAATTTAAAAAACCTTTTTTTTCTTTCAAAAGTTTAATTTCATTTAAAAAAACTGTTTTTTAAAAAGTTCATTTTAAAAAAAAAAAATTTCAAAAGTTTATTTTTAAAAACTGTTTTTTTTTCAAAATTTATTTTTGAAAAACTGTTTTTGTACTATAAAAAAAATTTAAAAAAAATTCAAAAAAATTTTAAAAAAAAATTCCATAAACTTTTTTTTGTAGTTTGAAAAAGTAATGTGGCAAATTTTGTTTATCATTTGAATAAGTGATGAGGGTACATTGTTTTTGGTTATGGACAAAAAACATCAATGTAGTACTTGACATTGTTAACTTTAGCAATCTCTAAATGAATAACCAAAAACTTATGTAACAATTTTTGGTTATCCAATTTTAGTTAGACCATTGTGAATGCTCTTACCCTCTAGTTGTATCTATTGGCTTCTAGTGGAGAAATCAGGGGCTAGAGTCTAAGAAAAAACGTCAGACTCTCTTTAATTAATTGTTAAATCATCAATTCCTCTCTAACTTCTATGTATACAATTTTGGCTTTTTTTTTTTTTTTGAATTGACAAGCTAATACTGCAAATTTCATAGCAGTGTGAACTGGTTCTAAGACCCTTTCCCCCTTCTATCTTCACCATTACTGCAAAAAATTTCAAGAAACTTCAACTTGGTGAAAACATCAGGAGAGTCCATGGCTGATTTTGGGGTGCCCTGCAGCCTCAGTGATCTGGGAAAGAAAATTTCGGGAAGAAAGATAGAGGAGATCAGAGAGAGAGCTAGGGTTAAAGAATGGAAGATTGT
The DNA here is from genome assembly GCA_022606695.1 of Vaccinium macrocarpon. Lineage (NCBI taxonomy): Eukaryota > Viridiplantae > Streptophyta > Magnoliopsida > Ericales > Ericaceae > Vaccinium > Vaccinium macrocarpon. The sequence continues at coordinate 5,020,123 of CM040180.1, forward strand.
AGGGTAACCCAACTCAACTGAAATCCGAATCTATTTTTTAGGGTTTTTCGATCACTTTATTTGGGATCCAGTTGTACATCTGAAGGTTTCTCAGTTACCATTATTCTTTGTACCGCTAGAGAGAGAGAAAGAGACAAGCGCAAATCAATATCTTGACGTGTTTATTTTCTATTGTCTACAGCTGTTAATGAAACTTTTTAAATATTTATTATTGACGCAAAATGATTTTAACCCCTGTGTGAAGATTAATTTGGAGGTGTCAAAATCAATTTTTATTTATTTATTTAGTTAATGGACTTCTACTGTGCTGTAATTGTCAATCAATATCTTGACGTGTCTCGTGTTTCCATGCTTTGTTGGTGTACCCGATTAGACGATAAAAGAAAACCTACGATCATTTTATGCTAAAATTAATTCTCTTTGGAAGAAAATTGATTAGTAGTATTTAAAATAAATCATTAAGTATGAAGGGAAAAAAGTGTATTACCGAGTTTTATGTGTGTTAATTATTTTTAAAAATTCATGATTGCTACGTCTGATTCCCGTTATGTATCGTTCGATACCTCCAATACCGTTACACTATAACCGTTATCACTATGTGTTCCGTTATCGCTATTTAAAACTATGATTCCTTGCCAAACTTTTGTAAATTGTTAATTTTTCTCAAGGAACTATATAAAAGTGACATTATGATCCAAACTTAAATTTATAAAAATAAAAACAAATATTTAGTATTGACGCCACTATGGGAAGCATTATTCAATTTGTTTGGAGCATGGCCATATGCAACCCCAAGTATACGTGATTGATAGCTACATATATACCCCAGGACTCGATCGGGATTCTGTGTTGTTATTCTAGGGTACAAATACGTGATGTATTAGAGCAGATCCATAAGTTAATAGAAATGTCCTGTAAGTATGTGGTGAGATTGAGTTTCAAAATTTATCGAGATGCATGTAAGATGGGTCGGGTTATCAGATAACAAATACTATTATGTACACTATACTTTACATTAGCCGATGTGTCACTAAAGCAACAGAGAAATTAAGGGGTGTTTTTGATAAATAATTTAGGTAGATTATTCTTTTATCCTCATTTGAATTTTTTTCACATTTGTTAGTTTGCATCAATTTTTTATGAATTATTACATCGTCTGGGTGAGAGAAATCTAAAAAGAAAAAAATTAATTTTTTTAAGATTTTGATTTTTTTTTTTTACTTCTTACATTCCTCTTATTGGAGACCAATAATCTACAAAAATCGACACAAAAATAACAAATGAAAAAAAAAATGAATAAAGACAAAAAAAAAAAATCCTGGGTCAATTATTTAATCAATACACCCTTAATTCAACAATGTTTTACGTTATCTACAAATGTTTATTGCCAATGCATTAATCGCAAAACACGTGGGTACATTTGTAATTTAAAATGTCCATTAAGATATAGGTGTTGAAGATATAACTTATATTCAAGACGTTCAAAGAAAGGTACAAAATTTGGCGTGAAAAGATATTCGCAGCATCCTTGTTCCAGACCAGGGCCGGCCCTGTGGGCAAGCTGGGTAGGCCCAGGACTGGGGTCCACCAAAAATAGCCCATTTTTTGGGCCCCAATTAGGTATTTATATGTTCATAACAAGTAATAAATATATAATGTTGCACTACAAGAAATAGAGAAGCATTTGACATAGTGGAAAAGTTTGTGGTTATTCTTAGTAAATGCCAGGTTCAATTCCCAGGGGCCTTTATTTTCCTTTTCTACATTCTCTTCCCTTTTCTTTTTTCTTACCATAGTCAGTTTCTACCTTCTCTTCCTTTTTTTTCCCTTTCCACTACATCCTTATCGTTTGTTGACTTCTTTTAAAAAAAATGCCCGGTGTAGTAATTAGGGAAAAAATAAATAAAACACTTCGTGCGTATTCATAAAATGTTCACATTGCCCATTTCAATTGATTTTCTAATTCTTGCAATAAGAATAGACAATTATGACTGAAAACTATTTTTTATTAACATGAAGACATGAATAACAAAAAAGACAAAATATGGAACACGGTATTTGTCATTTTAAAAAAATCTTGGTTCTTTAATTTTTTCTCTAGAAAACATAGGGCCCTGGTTTACATTATCATCTGGGGCCACAAAAATCTCAGGGCCGGGCCTGGTCCAGACTATGGTGTCCATGGTCCGAACCACGGGTAATTAAGGTTCTAGAAGGTTGCAACTTCTGTGGTCCGAACCACGAGTACCATGGTCCAGACCACAGGCACTGAATGTCCATGACTACGAATTTATAGAGGGTTTTTTACCTAATTTTTTTTGTTACTTTCTTATAAATATTAGCCTTGTGGCCTCCTAGGTTTTGTCTTGAGTTGGGATTTGAGATATCTAGGGTTTATAGTTGTCTCTTTTGTGTGTGTAAGAAGTTCAATGCTCTGTCTCTTTCAAAAGATTTATTCCTAGATATCGTGTCAATGCTTCAAGTGAAAGTTGCAGGTATAGATGGCTCTGTGTATTTCTCTCTGTTTTTAATGATTCCTCTTACTTTTTCCCCGTAGACGTACCTCTAGAGTTTTGTACTTGAGGGCAACCACGTAAATCTTTGTATCTTGTTTTCTTGTTAATGTGTTCTGATGTTTGAGTTTCAGCACAACAATATGTCATACTGATTTTTGTATTCAAGCGGAAGGAGCTTCGCCTATTCAATTGTTCTATTGCTCTACGGAGCCAGGATTTGGTTATGGGTGTTAGACTTTCGATGGAAATTCACTAATAATTGTTGTATTTTATTCGTGAAAATTTAAAGTAAAAGTTTACCATAAAATCTAGTTTTAGCATGAGCTTTATTTTTTTGTTACAAATATCAAAAAGACTTGATTCAACTATCTAGTGATTGTTAAATGAAAATCATAGAGAATTTATTTATGTGATCGAAACCATTTATTTTATATATAAATGATCTACTAAGGACTCCCTTAGGATAAGAGTTTGTGGACCTCACCCTTCCAAATCGAATTTTGACGATCCGAACCGCTCAATGTTTTTAAAATGCATTTTTAAGGGTCCACGCGAAAAATCTTCAAAAAAAATACTCGGAAGGGCTTGATCGGATCAGTTTTTGTATATAGCGTTTTTAACAAAAACTGATCCGATCAAGCCCTTCCGAGTATTTTTTTTGAAGATTTTCAGCGTGGACCTTGGAAAATGCATTTTAAAAACATTGAGCGGTTCGGATCGTAAAAATTTGATCCGGAAAGTCGAAAAATGGCCAAGTCCGCACGAAATTTTTGTTTGAGAGAGTCCTCAATAGATGGGATCCATATATAAAAAATGATCTACTGAGGATTCCCTTAATATATCAACTTCCGTCAGTATTAACAAAATTATTTTTTCAAAACCGTAGGTGGCGGGTGCCACCCCCATATAAGCTTCCATCCCTGCTTTTCCTTTAAAAAAAATACTTCGTTGCCAACGCATTAGTCACAAAACATGTGGGTACATTGGTAATTTAAAATGTCAATTTGAATTCTATAGCTGTACCATTTCATCAAAAAAAAAAAAAAAAATACCCCGTAGCATGGAAATTGGAAAGTGGCTTGTCTCAAGGTTTATTTTATTTCCACAAATGCTTGACTGTTGGAATTTTTGATACCCCAGAATTTCTATTTCTTATGACCCATGGCTGTTGGTCTCGGGGCCGGAAACGAAACGACATTTGACGTCTGGACTGGACTGGAAATTAGACCCATAAATTTAAGGCTCAGCCTTTTCTGTTCATCTCTTGACAACCGAAAATCAAAGGTTGCTTTTAGAACTCAAATCCTAGAAAAAGAATCAGGTAAAATTTCATAGATACATTATCTTAGGAATGCATGCTATAAGCTAGGTTTAGGAATTCTCTATAAGCTAGGTAAAATTTCATAGATACATTATCTAAAATAGGAACGGAGAGAGTACTACACAAATAACAATGTAAGCCTCCTCCAGCTGACTATTCGAGTTAATGTTGACTTCTTTTGTATGTATACAAGCAGTTGCTGCTCGATCAAGTGCGAAATCCGAGTTTTATTTAAGAGAAGAGAGGTTTTCAATTTGCTTCTGTTGATGCTTTGGCCCGCACCAGGTTGCACCGCTCGCTTTCTTGTAATGCCTTTTCCCTATCGTTCACACTCTATCTGAAGGCTCCACTTCGATCTCTTCTTATATCTTGTAGTCTTAGCTAGGATTTAGCCGACTATATATTAGTTGTTGGAATTGTGCCTTGAATTTTCCTTTTCTGGAGAATTTCAATTGTGTTTAGGATTTCCTATTGCATTTAGGATTTCCAATTATGCTTAGGATTTCCTATTGTGTTTAGGATTTCCTATTGATTGTGCTTCTTATAAATAGAGCCTTTTAGGGATCCTTTTATGATCTCTCATATTGTGGCCTCTCCAGAGTTACGGATTATAGCTGGCTCTTTGTATCTCTTCTTCACCATTGTTACTGAACTCTCTCTCTCCTTGCCCGTGGACATACCTCAATCTTGGGGAACCACGTATATCTTTTGTGTCGTGTGATTGGTTGTTGTTTTGTTTGCTTTTTCCCAACTTAGTCACATATATAGCGTTTGTTCCAACAAACTGGTATCAGAGCTCTTGGTTGAAAAACTAGGGTTTCGTTTCTGCTTCTGGCTATGGTGGCGAAGTTTGAGATTGCGAAGTTTGATGGGCAGAGCAGCAGCTTCAATCTTTGGAGGGTTAAGATGAAGGTTTTGCTAGTTCAACAGGGATTACACAAGACTTTGTTGGGGCAGGAAAAATTGGCATCAGCTCGGAAAATTGGGAAGACATGGATGCTAAAGCTCTGAGTTCGATTTAGTTGAGTCTAGCAGACAATGTTCTTCGCGAGGTGGAAGAAGTCTCAAACCTTGTGTATTTGGCTTGAAATTGGAGAGCATCTATATGACGAAGTCGCTAACGAACAGGTTATATCTGAAACAACGTTTGTATACTTTTCGTATGCGTGAAGGTACAGCTGTTAAGGATCATTTAGACAAGTTCAATCGTATTTTGATGGACATGAAAAATATTGATTGTAAAATCGAGGAGGAGGACCAAGCCCTAATTTTGTTATGTTCTTTACCGCCCTCGTATGAACATTTTGTTACAACCTTATTGTATGGGCAAGACGCCATATCCATGGAGGATGTTAAGGCCAGTCTTCATTCGAAAGAGTTGAGGAAAAAGGTGTCAAGAGAGGTTGATGATCATGCGGAAGGATTGTTTATTAGGGGAAGAACGACAGAAAAGGGTGGTACGAGTAATAGGGAAAGATCCAAATCATCAATTAAAAATAAGAAAAAGGGAAAGTGCAATTATTGCAAGAAACCTGGGCACTGGGTTAGAGACTGTTTGAAACTTAAGGAGAATGAAAAGGAGGACCAGCAAGGGGGTAAAAATATTGTCGGGGTTGTCGAAAGTTCTGATGAGTTCGATACTGTATTAGTAGTTACTGTGGGAGATTCTCGCGGTGATACCGAGTGGATTTTGGATTCTGGGTGTTCCTATCACATGTGTCCGCACAAGGAATGGTTCACCACTTATGAGGCGGTCAATAGTGGCACAGTTTTGATGGGTAACAACATAGCCTGTGAAACTGTTGGTTTGGGAACGATCCAACTCAAGATGCACGATGGTATTGTGAGGACTTTGACGGATGTGCGGCATGTTCCGGAATTGAAGAGAAACCTTATCTCTTTGGGTGCTCTAGATTCCATTGGTTGCGCTTTCACTGGTGAATCTGGAGTTTTGAAGGTCTCGAGGGGTGCATTGGTGCTGATGAAGGGTCAAAAGCGCAATAATCTCTATTCACTCATGGGCAGTACAGTTACGGGTTCTGCAGCAGCGGTCGCTTCTTCAAAGGTTTCGGGTTCGGATTTGACTCGATTGTGGCATATGCGCCTTGGGCATATGAGCGAGAGGGGGATGACAGTTTTGAGTAATCAAGGTCTACTTTGTGGGCAGAAAACTGAGAAGCTGGATTTTTGCGAGCATTGTGTCTACGGCAAACAGTGCAGGGTGAAATTCAGTACAACTGTTCATCGCACCAAAGGCACCGTGGATTATTTTCACTCGGATCTTTGGGGTCCCGCTGAGGTAACTTCTTTAGGTGGTTTTCGATATTTTATGAGTATTATCGATGATTTCTCTCGTAAGGTTTGGGTATATATGCTAAAACATAAAAGTGATTCTCTAAGTACATTCAAACAGTTTAAAATTTTAATAGAGAATCAAACGGGTAAGAAAATAAAAAGGTTGAGAACTGACAATGATATAGAGTTTTGTCTTGGCGAATTTGATAAGTTTTGCAGTGATGAGGGCATTGTGTAGCATCACATAGTGAGAAAAACCCCTCAGCAGAACCGTATGGCTGAACGAATGAACATGACTCTTTTGGAGAAAGCAAGATGTCTGTTGTCCAATGCCGATTTGGGCAAGAAATTTTGTGCTAAAGTCGTTTCCACAGTTTTTTATTTGGTGAACTGGTCTCCGTCAACTGCTATTAAGTGTAAGACTCCGTTTGAGGTATGGTCGGGTCATAAAGCTGATTATTCCATGTTGCGTGTGTTTGGGTGTCCAGCTTATGCTCATGTCAATGAGGGTAAGTTGGAGCCACGTGCCAAAAAGTGTATTTTCTTGGGTTATCAGGCAGGTGTGAAAGGGTATCGTTTATGGTGTCCGGAATCCTCTAAGTTTTTGATCAGTAGAGATGTTACTTTTGATGAAAACTTTATGGTTAAGGGGTCTAAGCAGGTTGAAGGTGCAGTTGAGGAACCGAGGGTTCCAAAGCAAATGGAGTTTGTGACTGAATCTTTTGGCTCAGGGAAGAATGTTCGGTATCAGCCAATTGAAGAGGAGTTCAATAGTTCAGACACAGAGGATGATATACCAGTAGATCAACCACGCACTATTGCTAAAGATAAGCCAAGGAGGGAGATTCGGCCTCCTGAACGGTATTCGGCTTATTCTGAGATGGTGGCTTATGCTTTATCGATTGTTGAAATAGTGGAGTATGATGAGCCTTCTACCTATGTGGAAGCTGTTTCAAGCAATGAGAATGCACAGTGGTGTGTTGCTATGAATGAAAAGATTGAGTCTCTTCAGAAAAACCAGACTTGGGAGTTGGTGGAACCATTGAAAAATAGGAGGATTGTTGGGTGCAAGTGGGTCTTCAAGCGCAAACCAGGTATTCCAGGGGTTGAAGAGGCACGGTTCAAAGCTCGGCTAGTGGCGAAAGGATTCAATCAAAAGGAAGGTGTTGACTATAAAGAGGTATTTTCACTAGTCGTAAAGCACAGTTCCATTCGCACTTTACTTGCTATTGTTGCATGTTATGACTTTGAGTTAGAACAACTTGATGTCAAAACGGCGTTTTTGCATGGGGAGCTTGAGGAATAGATTTATATCGTCAACCCAGAGGGATTTGTTGTTTCTAGTAAGGAAGATCATGTATGCCTGCTTCGTAAGTCTTTATATGGCTTAAAACAGTCTCCTAGGCAGTGGTATAAGCGGTTTGATACATTCATGATAAGCCAATCATATTCTCGAAGTGAGTATGATAGTTGTGTGTATCTTCGAAAGCTCCAAGATGGTTCTTTTATTTATTTACTGTTGTATGTTGATGATATGCTAATTGCCGCCAAGAGTGTATCAGAAATCAACAGGTTGAAGCAACAGTTGAGTGGTGAATTCGAGATGAAGGATTTGGGTGCAGCAAAACGGATTTTGGTTATGGAGATTAGCAGAAATCGAGTAGATGGCAAGTTGTTCTTGAATCAGAAGTCATATGTTCTCAAAGTGCTTGAGCGATTTGCCATGCAGAACTCAAAGCCAGTTAGTACCCCTTTTACAGCACACTTTCGACTTTCAGCAGAATTGTCACCACAGTCAGAGGATGAGGAGAAGTATATGTCTCAGGTTCCATATTCGAGTGCAGTTGGGAGCCTTATGTACGCCATGGTATGTACTCGTCCTGATATTTCACATGCAGTTAGTGTCGTAAGTCGTTATATGGGGCGACCGGGAAAGGCACATTGGGAGGCTGTGAAGTGGATACTTTGGTATTTGAGAGGGACTGCAGATGTGGGTCTTTTGTATGAGGTTTCTAATCCGGGTAATCAAGTTGTGGGTTATGTTGATTCGAATTTTGCCGGTGACCATGATAAGAGGAGGTCTCTGACAGGTGTGGACGGTCAACCTCCACGCGCCGGTTGATTTGATTTGAAAATAGAGTCGCCACCCAGGTTTTTGGAAAATGGTTTGGGACCCGAGAAACCAATTTGAAGGTGATTGAGAAAATGATTTGGAAAACAACTTGAAAACCAGAGATTCATTTTGGATCCGGGAGCCAGGTTACGAATGGGGAAGGGTTTTAATGCACCCCGCTCGCCCGATTAAAAATCGGTCTTTACTAAACATTTGTGGGATTTTTTGGAAAACAATTTTGTTGCTGAACGTCGACAAATAAACATTTAAATTAAGCAAAGTAGACGATAATAATGAGAAAAACAAATAATTACTATGTGATTGACGAGAATCAAACGAAAATTCAAAGTTCTCAACTGCTCATACAGGGGACTGTTTAAAAATCACATTTTATCGGCAAAGTGTGTCATGCGGCACACTGGATGTACCATACGGTATAAAGAATGAGCCGTGTGGCACTGTTCATCAATTTAACGGTCAAATTTTCAAATGAGTACCGTACGGCGCTCAAAATGTACTATGCAGCACAATAAGAGTGTCGTGTGGCACAACTGGCTGCAAAACAGTTAGAAACTTTGGCTTTTCAAAATGATTGATCAAAGGCACATACAAGGTATGAAATGTGATTAAAATGAACTACTTTGAAAGGGAAAACAGTGTATGTAAGTATAGGGATGTCCCTCCTCGTAGAATCACTCCGTACGAGGCGATGTTTTCACCGTACGACGCGACCGGGAGGTATGAAATTGAACTGATTTTACTATAACAGGGGTGTACCGAGCATGGAAATGATACAAAGAATCATCCCACACTTGGCATCCCTCCCCTCAGGGTGCCAAACTCAAGGAATTCGGCGAAACAGGTTTATACCTTCGGTTTCGAACTCTCGGATCGAACTTGTTTTCTGAACCTTTGAACATTGCTCGAACCTTCTCTAGACTTCAACTTCACTCTGGTACAGTGGTAAGGAGATTTGAGGGTTTGATTTGGGCAATCTAAAAAAGGCTACCCCTCGGTTTGGAAACCTGAAAACAGGGGGTTGGTTTTTTGAATGAGGTTTGATTTGGAGAAGACAATTGGATTGCTCTCTGGAGATTAGAGGTAGTGATGAAGGTGATTGACAGTAGAAAGAGTGTTTAAGAAGGAGGTTTCATGGCTTCTTTTACACAAAAAAATTTCGGCCCTTTTCTCGTTTGATTTGATCGATTTATATAGGGAGTGGATGAACGTAATCCCCAAGTCTTGTTGGTCTTTACTCATAGTGATGATGGCTAAGAGGTAGCTTCCTCTGTTCGCACGCAAACATCAGAGCAGAGGGAGCCAATTTCGTCAACATTTTCTGCTGCTGGGAACTTGCAAAAGCTGTGACAAGTGACAGTGTCGTACGGCACACAAACCATGCCGTGCGGCACAACTGGCCACCAAAATTCAAAAAGCTGTTGTACGAGACTCTGGTTGTGCCGTGCGTTGAGAGATGAGTACCGTGCGCTACTGTTGGTTGAGTTGACTTGGAGAATTTCAATCCGAGAGTTTCTCCGGGCGTTTCCTTTCATCATTGGGGATTAAAATGTACGCGAACGTTTCATTTTGGGGTGTCTACAACAGGTTATGTGTTCACTCTATCCGGAAGTGTCATTAGTTAGAAAACAACTTTGCAGGCTACGGTCCCGCTGTCTACAACAAAAGCGGAGTATATGGCCATTGCCGAAGCTGTAAAGGAGGCATTGTGGATGAGGGGAATTCTTTGCGAGCTTGGTATTGCACAAGGGGTTACTTCAGTGTTTTGTGACTCTCAGAGTGCTATACATCTGACTAAAAATCTGATGTATCATGAGCGAACCAAGCATATTGATGTCAGATATCACTTCGTTCGAGAGATCATCTCATAGAAGCAAGTTGAGGTGAAGAAAGTAGGAATGACGGATAACCCAGCGGACATGTTGACTAAACCGGTTTCGGTTGCCAAGTTCAAGTATTGCTTGGGCTTGGTTGGCATTTGCAGTTGATCGCCCCTTGGGGGCATTGTGGCGAGGTAGAGGCAAAAGAGGGTTGCTATAATTAGTGATTTGGGTTAAGTGAAATTCAAGTCAAGGTGGAGAATTGTTGAAATTGTGCCTTGAATTTTCCTTTTCTGGAGAATTTCAATTGTGTTTAGGATTTCCTATTGCATTTAGGATTTCCAATTATGCTTAGGATTTCCTATTGTGTTTAGGATTTCCTATTGATTGTGCTTCTTATAAATAGAGCCTTTTAGGGATCCTTTTATGATCTCTCATATTGTGGCCTCTCCAGAGTTACGGATTATAGCCGGATCTTTGTATCTCTTCTTCACCATTGTTAGTGAACTCTCTTTCTCCTTGCCCGTGGACGTACCTCAATCTTGGGGAAACCACGTATATCTTTGTGTCGTGTGATTGCTTGTTGTTTTGTTTGTTTTCTCCCAACTTAGTCGCATTCATAGCGTTTGTTTCAACATATTTGTAGTCTTTGAATATAAAGCCATTTGGTTTATATATAAAACTATTCGGTTTTCGTTTATTTTCATCTACAAGTTCAAGAGCCAAACGTTGTGATTAGAATCAACAAAAAGAATAGAATTAAAACCTAATGAATCGAAAAACTTAGGGGGCAATTGATAACATTTTTGTTTCCTGTTTTTTGGAGTCAATTTGTTAGTTTGGTATCAATTTTTTTTATGAGTTATTGCTTTGTATGATGAGAGAAATCTAAAATTATTAGTAAATTTTTTAAAGATTTTGGTAATAATTTTAACTTTTTAGATTCATCTCGTTGAGGCGACCAATAATCGACAAAAAAATCAAAGAAAAACAAACAAATGCAGAAAAAAAGAAACTTGAAAAAGTTCACAAAACAAAGAAGTAATTTGACTCGATTATTTAGCCAACACACCCCTAATTTAGCAATGTTTTACTTCCATAAAAAAATGGTTATTGCCTACGCATTACTCGCAAAAACATGTGGGTATATTGTAATTTAAAATGCTAATTAACACATCATTACTAATTTTGGTATTACTTCAATAAAAAATTGTTTATTGCCAATGCATTACTCACCAAACATGGTAAATTGTAATTTAAAATGTTAATTGACATGTGGGTATTTTTGTTCAAGCGAGAAGGAGCTTTGCGTGTTGTGAAATACTATATGCTGTATCGTTTCATTAAAAAAATAGTATGAAAAGTGCATCTCACAAAGTTTTCTTCTCCGCGGTGAATGTGGAGTATTTATTTGCACAAATACTTGACTGTTGGAACTTTTGCGACCCCGGAATTTTTTCATGGCCCATGACTCTTGGGGAAACCAGCAAGCCACATTCGACATTTTGACTGCACTGGACATTAACGACTCGATTAGATATGAGAAGACATTTAAATTGATTAAATAATAAGGAGAAATAAAATAGGATGTGGTATTATTTTCCGAAGGTAGACACACATTGATCTGAGATTTATGAGGGATAAGTAAAATAGTGACAATAATTGTAAAACTGGGCAACTAGATGAACTGATTGCACTTTGCAGATCTTGACCTTGCATGTTTGGTCAATTATTATGGTCGTTTTTTATGAGCTCGTAATTAAAATTAATTAGGTGCGGGATGGGTGCTTTTGGTAAATATGAATGGAGCCGTGCGGGGCAACATCATATGGGCATTGATGGATGACTTCGAATGGATAGACGATTGCAATGGCTTTTTTTTTTTTTGCCCCACAAAGAAAATTTATTAAAAATCAGCATCTGTGCTCGTTTTTAACGAACAAAATATCAAATAATTTAGATAAAGAAAAAAAAATACACCAAGATTTTTCGATTCCATTAGTGGCAAAAATAAACATGGATTAGTTCTTGTTCAGATTCCACCCCGTGTGGGCTATTGGGCTTAGGCCCGGATGGGAGGGGGATGGGGGTTTTTTGATTACTCTATTTATACTCGTTGTAGCCTTATTCCATGTGTGCGTCAAAAATTGAAAGAGTCAGAGAGTAAGAGAGAGAGACACGAGAGAGCTTGGTGAGATTTCATCTATTGTGAGTTTGAGTGTGAGTGTGTAAACACAAAAGACACGGATTTTTCTCCGGATCATAGTGAAACCCTCTTCCCCGTGGATGTAGGTCCAATTTGGCTGAACCACATATGTCTGTGTGTTGCTTTCTCTTGATTTTACTGCTTCTGTGCGTGTGGTGAGTTGTTTGAATCCTAACAACTCATATCAGAGCTTTGGTTGAAGCACCGGAGAGCACAAAGCAGTCGGATAATCACTCAAAGGCCATTGGAGTATTGTTTAAAGCTTTGGTCGAACAAAACAAGTGACGAAACTTGTTTTTGATCAAAGGGAAATGTGCTACTCTTGGAGACAATCACAATGGTGTGTGGGTGGTCGGTATTTGTCACCGGAGGACGGAGCACGAAGAATTTGAACAAGGGTGAACATAGGCGAGTAGTTTGGTCGATTAAGTTTGGATCAAATGTAATCTGATCTAGGTTTTGAGCATATAGATCTCATAGTCTCATCAAGACGAGTGCATTGGCGGTCGGAACGTCACCAGAAAGTTTGGCACGTGAGATCTACTCTCACGGTGTTATTCACGCCCAGTGCGAGCAGCAGTGGGCCAAAAGGGGAGTAGGGGGCTAACGTCAACAAGAACTAGGGTTGACGCCATCGAGGTTCAGAAGGTTCGAGCAAAGGTCCAAAAAGGTCAGATATGTCAGGGTTCAGGGTCAAAGAGGTTCGGGTCCAAGTTAAAAGGATCAAAGGTCATGTCAAATGGGTCAGATCGGAGGTCAAAGGGTTCAAACTGGTCCAAATCAGCGATTCAGAGAAAATGTAAATCGGGTTCAAAGCGGGCCAGACCGAATAATGGTACGGAGACAGACCCGATTGTGTTTTTTGACCGGTTCAAGGGCATTTTAACCCGTTCACAACTAGTTTGCGACTCTGTTCAACATCCTGGATCCAATCCCAAGCTCGATCCACGGAGATTTGGTACGAATATTGACGATACGTTTTATTTTACTGCTTTAAATCGTTTCAGGAGTATCAGATTAGTTGTGGGAGTTTCTGGGGGTGTTGAGACTATCTTGTTTACTGAGATGTTGGAGTTTAACATTAACATGAATGCCATGATCCTATTGACGGCGACCAATTATGCTATTTGGAAGCCTAGGATGGAGAATATGCTCATTCTGATAGAGTTGTATGTTCCTATAGAACACATAGGAGTCAAACCAACGGAGGTGAAAATCGAAGATTGGAACAGTGTGAACAGGAAAACAGTTGCTTTGATCCACCAGTGTGTTGGACGTGAGGTTTATTCATCATGTAGCACAGTTCAGACGAAGTCAGGGCATGCCCGCGAAATCGGTTCAAAAATCTGCCTGGACAGACCAATTTGGATTGATCCACTCTTAAAAGTGGATCGATCCACCTCATCCTAAAAGCTCAGCAGACATTTCTGGATTGATCCACCTCAAGTTTGGATCGATCCAGACTTATTATTAGCAATTTTTGATAGATTTTTGGATGCTTTAATATCTTTCATTTATGAAAACTTTCCACTTATAGTATGTTTTTGGGATAATTAGCCAATGTAAAAGGCTTTTAGTATAAATACCTTCCTCCCTCCTCTCTCCTACCTCTCTCTCCTTAGTTTTCTAATAAAAACTTAATAGCTTGATAAGTTTTATCTCTCTAGATTAATCAAGTAATTCTTCATTTTCCTTTAATTTCTTGTTGTTTAATGTTGTAGTTACTCTTTAGATCTCTATATAAATCAAGTTTATTTATGTTTTTATCAGTTAAATTGTATGCTCTCTTTTCTAGTCATTTTGCTTCTTAAACTCAAGTTAATAATTGTTGTTTGTGATTTTTTCAAGAGTTAATGTGGTAGGCAAACCTAGGATTAACCATAAAAATCGGTTTTTAAGTTTACTAAGCATGTTTTTAGTTTTCATCCATTTTCTAGACTTGTTAACTACCATAATGTGTGAGTAGTTTTATAGGCCTAGTCATGGGGTGATTAGCAATCCATGATTTGGGTTTAATCCGTCCATTTCGACAAATAGCATACACCTATTGTTTATCAAAGATTTGTGGTTGCACTTTTATTTAATAAAGGGTGGGTTTGTTAATCTTTTTGATCATACATAGCCAAGAGCTTGACTACTTGGCACGTGTGATTCTTTGGGCAATGTCAACCCATCCATTTGACAAATAAACCGAAAATCCTAATCTTTGTTAAATATATTGTTCTAGTAAAGGGTTTAAAATCTAAATCTTCCGTTTGGGGGCATTTAACGATGCCTCAAGCCGGCCATCAAGAAGGAATAGATTAACCCGAGTCATGGTAATTAAATACCCTTAGACTTTGCCTTAGTTTAATTAGTTGATTTTTAATTTTGAGTCATTCTCCAAATTGAGAGAATTTCACCAAACAAATCAAAAGCCAAGTTTGCTGCTTCAAGGCTGAAAACCTACACTTGGAAGACAACTCTCACGCCAAGTGTGTTCAGTCTCTGTGGATTCGACCCGGTCTTACCTGTTATTATGCTACCGCCGACCTAGCCTTACGCTTGGGGCGACACCATCTACCATACAATCTAAGGTCGCAACCAGACATCGAACTCTCTTTATTAGTTGTTAACTCACCAATTTCCCTCTTTTTATAAAATGTTATAAAAAAGATTAGAATTCATCATTTAATACTGCAATTTCCACGAATCTATGTTGATGTTATACTAAATAATGTCCCCAATGGCAGAATATGACAACAACAACAACAATAACATAACTCATTTAGTCCCAATAATTAGGAGTATGGGCGGGAGATGGATAGGAGATAGACCTAACCTTTGATAATAAATATACAAAGTGACTGCTCCCAGAATTCCATTGAAACAGATGGATTGGAGACAAACCTAAACCTTTAATAATAAATGAATAAAATGGTTGCTCAAAGAATATCACTGCAACAGTGGTCCCCCTATACCGTCGTGTTTACCATACTTCTTTCATTCAACATCCAAAGCATTGACGTTGTACAAAACAATGACAGAATATGAAAGAGAATTATGTATATTTATATAAAATAATGTATGTAATTAATTATACATATAGAAAAAAATGTATGTATTTAATTATGTATGTATACACACACACACACACACACACACACACACACACACACACACAAGAAGTTTCCTGTGAGGCCTCCCTCACAAAAAAAGTGCGAGAAAACAGTTGTGGGTCGTTGCATCCTATGTCTTTCACGTGATCCAATGGCTCACAACTATTTTTCCGCACTATTATGGTAAAAAAAATGAATTTTCTTATATATATATATATAGGAAAATCTTCTAGTTCAAACTCTCCCGAGAATAAGAAAAAATGATTTTTTCTGTTTTTCAAATTATTTTTGAAAAATCTGAACCATCCAATGTGTTCAGAAGGTGTTTTCTAGGGTTCACGCAGGAAATTTTCAAAAACAAATACTGGGAAGGGCTTGATCAAAGCAGTTTTTTTTTATCAAAAGCTGTAGTTTTACAGTTTTGCGAAAATTACTTGGATCAAGCCCTTCCCGGTATTTTTTTTTTAAAAGATTTTTCGCGTTGACCCTTAAAAACACCTTCTTAATACATTGGACGGATCAGATCGTTAAAAAAATGCTTGGATCACGGAGGTCTGGAGTGCGGTCTAGAAGTGGAACTATATATATATATATATAGATTATGGTAAAAAAAAAAAAAAGAATTTTCTTGAACGACGCACTATAATTGTAAAGATGAGTCATGTTTTTCAAAAAATAAAAAATTTAGTCTACACGAAAATACAAATTTCTCGGAATCATTTAAATCATAAATTTAACTTGATCATTTGATGGTCCTTAACAACACCAATTGCAATTAGCGCGGGTGTCTACAAAACTCTAATATTTTCTTGGACAGGACAGGACAATTAAAATTGTTTGCCAACGCAAAACTCACAAAACATATGGTACATTGCTACCTTAAAAATGTTAATTAACATACCATGCATTACTGATTTTGTATTCAAACGAGAAGAAAAGGAGGGGACATCGAACCTGGGGCTCTGCCAAGTTGTTAAATACCGGTTTTGTGACATGTAACGGTAACAATTTTGGTGTAACGTTTCAGTAGTATCAAACGTTACTTAATAGGAATCGGGTACAACAGTTTTGAATTTTTGAAAACCTTTTTTTGATTAAAAAAATTTTTAATTGCTTAAATAACCCATAATAGATGAGTATCAGTTATAACAGTCATGAACCAGTCCGTGAATCAGATACGGATTGATACATAACAGGAACCGGCCGATACACATGCGATTTTTCACTCTCACCGGTTTACTAGGGTGTAACAGTATTGGATGTAACGGTATTGTAGAGGCCAAACACCATTACCTAATGGCCGGTATTTAAAACCATGGGCTCTGTTGTCTCTTGGAAACGGCAGACACTATCAATTTTTTTATCTCAATCGTCCTTCTACACAATCAACTGTTTAGATTCACATAAATGAAAATTATTTTGGTAATAGGAATGGAGCCGATGTGCGTGGCTACATTATACATGAACATTGATGGCTGATTTCGAATGGCTAGACGGTTACAATGTTGAATTCGGACTTTACTACTTTGATCGGAAAACGCTAATTGAAAAGGATAACCATAACTTTCTGCAAAGTGGTTTACGAATTTTCTGACCAACGGTAGCCTCAGAAGCAGAAAGGTCATATATTTTCAGGATTAAATCCCAAACAAGCAGACCTGTGTTTTAGGTTTCGATAATCTCTATTGCTTTTTCATTCGTGATGGGAAATTCTATTGTCGTCCCACGTTGTGAATATAGAGCCATTTGGTTTTCGATTATTTTTGTTCACAAGTCCAAGATCAAAACGTAGTGATTAGAATCATCAAAAAGATTAGTAATTAAATCTTGGTGATTATCATTAGATTCAAAGACGATACATGCTAAACCACTGAATCACTGAATTATATCATTAGATTCGAAGACGATAAAAGAATTTTTATTACAATCACGTAGTAGGCAAAAAAAAGAACCTATGCACTTTCTTATTGAATAACGTACCAGTACTTGTTAGTCCTGGCTAGCATCTGTGCTTGTTTTTAACAAACAAAATAATCAAATAATTTAGCTAAAAGAAAAAGAAATACAAAAAGATGGATTGGTTCTTCATTCAGCTTTGAAAACAAATTACAAAGACTGAATAAAGAACTAATTCCATGTTTTGCATTTCGAAAAAATTCTCTATTTTGCCACTCAAAAAAAAAAAAAAAGAAAAAAAGTTCTTCATTCAATCTTCATTGTTTCCGGTTCCGGTTAAATAATGTTTGCGGAAATAGATTCCAGAATAAAGTTGACGGAGATGCTTTTCCTCCAACTCCATTAAGCTATCCATCACAATTTCACCTGCATTTGTCACCACATCCGACCAGTTCCTGCAAAATATTAACAAATTAAAAAAATGAGGTTTAATTAATTATTTAAGAATGTTAAACAAGACCAAATTAACTAGCTTGGCTGCACTGCTCCCAACACCAAATTCGTGGCAGAAAAAAATAATGACATACATATCTAAACATTACATTGTTGATTTGCTTTCCAGATGCAAATTTTGGTATCACGAAGTACAGGGACGGAGCCAGGATTTCATATCCGGGGGGGCGCAACATAAACAACAATACTGGAGTTGAAAATGGTGATTAAAATTCTTTTTTTAGAGACCACTCATGTGATGTTTTCGTAGGGTAATTGGTATTTTCAGCATTCTTGGACTACATACATCAACTAATTTGACAACTTGTAATTTAAAAATACCAAAAATACTGAAAATACCTCAATGGAAACTCAGTCTAAAAGACAAAATTTGTTGGCCCATGGAGTTCTATATTAAAGCAGGGGTGGCCCATCCATAAAATATTTGAATAAGTAGTAAAAAAAAAAAAAAAAAAAAAAAAAACTCAATGAAAATTTGCTATTGAGGGGTGGCCTTGGCCCCCAATAGCCAACAAGTGGCTCCGTCTCTGACAAGGATGGAGCCAAGGGGGGATAAGTGGTGGCGGCCGCCACCACAAGGTTTTCAAAAAATGCAATTATTACATAGAAAATAGATTTTTATCCCCAAATTATATAGACTCGCCACCACTAGATTTTTATGTTATTATAGTTTTTCATATTTTTATGTTATTATAGTTTTTCATAGAGTGGATGAATATTTGTAATAGAGTTTGTCTTTTTATTTTTTGAGTACATATTTTCGCCACCACAAAGGTAAAATCCTGGCTCCATCCCTAGTCTCTGACGAAGTAGGTTGAGTTTCCATTATGATATTTTCGGTATTTTTAGACTATAAGTTATTATACTTTTAGAATAACTAAAATACCAATGCAGAAACTCACCATTATAATTGCTAAGTGGTAAGCAATGAAACCCTAAAAATATGAAACAATCTATGTGCTTCGAAGAACTAAATAATTATAAGGCGCAGACGGCAGAACCAAATCATCATATAATTTAGAAGTCAAAATGGTAAGGAGGTCTTATCTCACCCTTTGAGGGAGTCGAACGTGAGACCTACGGTATATTTTGCTTCCTCAAGAGCCAAGTTAAACCTCTGAATTTCCTTTTTTGAAAATCTACTGTTGTCCACAACTCGAAGTTCAGACGGCTTCACATCGCAAAAGATTGGTATAACCTTCTTTTTCATCTCCATGAACAGAGCCAGTTCATGAAGGCAAAAGTAGGACTCACAATAATGCGGCGAAAAAACAGCTACTCCAATCTTGGTCTCCTTAATTGCAGCATGAATGTGATCGAACAGCTTGTCACCTGGCTTCATGTGTTTGCTGTCCAAAAAAGGACGGAGGTTGAGCCGAGCCAGGTGGTCGTGGAGCAATGAAGCCACGGTTCGCTTCGTGTCAATGCTTTTGTGGTTTATAAAAACATCAAATGGTCGAGAAACTCTGTTAGCAAATGTTGGCATTTGGCGCCGTTGGCAATGAATTTGGCGATGTAACTGGTTCAATACTGGAGATCTACACATGTCTTCTTCTTTCTTTCTTTTTTCGTCCTTTCGCAAATTGGAAAGAAATGCTACTCCTATATTTTTTTTGATAAGAAATGTAATCAGATCAACAAATATAACGAGAGAAATTGAGAGTTTGTGATATGGTGATGATTGAGTGTGCGGATCAACAAATGCAACGAGAGGAATTGAGAGTTTGTGATATGGTGATGATTGAGTGTGCGGATCAACAAATGCAACGAGAGGAATTGAACGAGGGATCTTTTTGTAGCAAAGTCTGTGGGTGATCGTGGTGATGATTCAAGTGTTTTGGGTGGTGATTATATATATAGGTACGTGGTTATGGTTTATAGTGTGAATTGAAGTTGTTTTCATGTTTTCTTGTAATGCAATATTTTATGTTGATTTTGGAGGTACGATAGTACAATTAGACAAACTTCACTTTTACCCGTGGTTTGAGTCATATGTGATTCCACTCCATCTAATTTGCTTTGTTGCATCTGCACCCATTTCCGTCCATCTCAACGAGGATTACCACACAAAAGGTTGGACCCAAGGACGGATGAGTCCGGGCGAACGCTCTACCCAAGATTCCATATTTTCTTATAATTATAGTACTGTAATATTTTTCCACAATTTTACAACTACATAGGTTAGCAAGTGGAACTTTTAATCTTTACCCTTACCTAGCTAGCACGTTGATAAGAAATCAAAATTTTAAGTTCCGCTGCATTTGTTTATGTTCTCTCGGAGTTCCCGAATTTGTTCACAATTTCTCAGTTGGGCCAAGTATTGGCGAAAACAAGAATGTCTATCACATATGCCCTTGTTGATAGATTGATTTGTTTCTTGTTATCTTTATGGCTTTACTAGTCTCTACTATACAGGTATAATATATAGAGCAAGCATTTTCAACCAAAAATAAGTGAAGACTAGAATAGGAATCAATTTCTTTGCGATTTATACATACAGAGGCGGCTCCACCCTTACCAAAAGGTGGTCACTTGAATGCCTTCAGGGATTTTTGTTTTTTAAGAAATACATGTAAAAATTTTAATTTTAGTTTTAGTTTAGTATAGTCATTGTTAAAAGCTATACTCACAAATATTTGAATAGCTGGCTCAACAAATCAGCTCATAAATCAATTTTATATAAACAACCAACTAAAGTAAAAAATCTTCCCGTAGATGGTTAATGTATTTTCTAAAGCCTTTTATATTTTATATTACACACATGTGATAAATTTATATCGGGTTTTGTTGGAACATTTATTGTATGAACACTCACCAATCTTGGTAATTCACAATAGAATCTTTAACACACTAGTTGAAAACAAAGTGCACACTCTGTACAGCAAAGTTAGGAAAATCAAGAAAGAAAAAAAAAAAAGTATCTATGGTCAACAATCAACTCTCTATATAAATAAATAAATATCCGTGAAAATCTATTTGGCACACAAATTTCCACCATAAATACTACAGTATTTATCCCCCGATTTAATTTAACTTGACCCTATAACATAGAATTCGCCAAGAAAATTTGTGACATCTTTATGTATTTTCATACTCCCTCTGTTCCTTTTTAAGTGTATAGCTTCGTAATTTCAATTTATTAACAAAGCATCATCATTAAACCTTTCACATCAAATTTTTATGTTCGCTTTATACTATTACCCTTGATGGAGAAATAATCATTAAATTTTACCCACTAACTTTTGAAAAAGGAATCTACCTTTAAGTGCAAAATCGGAAATGTACCAACTTTTATGTACTAACTTTTCAGCATCACACTTATTTAGAAACAGTAAAAAAATAGAATACACTGCTCTTTTTAAGGAACGAAAGAGCATTATTTGGCCTCATTATTCACCATAATATATGAAAAAATTGTAAGCATATACTTAGTTAGTAGAGCTAGTAGAGTTAAACGTAAATGTTGAACACCCTATACAAAATTTCAGGAACCGCCACTTGTTATACTCACTTACATTCAGAAAGACATTGCTTGGCGCTTTAATACTAATACAATTATTAATGCATTTTACTTCATGAAAGAGTAATGAGTGCAATTTAAGTATAGCGGCTGTTGATTGAATAATTTTGTGAATAATATTTTGCAATTTGTATTCGCTTAGTTTATCTTGCGTTTCATATATTTCTAATTTTGTTGTAATGTTCACTCAATCCACACTTGAATTCTATGCCGTCCCTGCTCACACTCTTATCTATTAACTGCACATGCCTCAAATCCCATTTGGAAGTTTACCCAAGGCAATTGTTGTGTGAAAAATTGATGGGAATATAATCCTCGTGTAATTTGACAAAAGAAAGAAAACAAACAAAGATCTTTGACGTTTTGACCGTTTCTGTACCCCTTTGTGAAATCCTCTTGACCCCTTCAAAGACGACACCTCTCTCTCTCTCGACATGTAGTGGGCCGCCATTTTTATTGCAAAATAATGGCGATAATGGATAAATTCCCCTGTCCATGGGACGTACGTGGCTCTAACAGCTGGGAAATTCATGAGTGGGCCGCCATTTTTATTGCAAAATAATGGCGATAATGGAAAATTTTCCCTGTCCATGGGACGTACGTGGCTGTATAACAGCTGGCAAAATTCATGATGAGCTCAGCTATACTGATCTTTATGCGGTATACCTCTCCAAATCTCACACGTCTGAATTTTCTTTTCTTTTTCAACATCATAATAAATAGTTAAATACTGCTTTGAAAGCTTCAAATACTGCTACTACTCAGTAGTTTCTTTTCGTTTAATCCATTGAGAAACGCGGTGCATGGCGGTGCTCCCCTTCTTTGCATTGCAGCTACAGTACTACTCTAAAGTTTAATTGATCTTTGGCTAAATTGTAAATAGGTTACATACTCTACCATTGTTGAAACTTGTGGCTCACACGGAGAGATACCGAGAAGTTCTAATAAATGGAAGGCCAAATGCCGAGCGAAACGGGCGGAGCAAGGGGAGCAAAGCCGCAAGCCCAACTGTGGTCGTTGGTGGGCCGCAAGGCCAAATAATTGGATGGGTGCGGTATGGTACGGAATAATTAGTGTTAGAATAAAGTAGGACTATATATACTCTATTTTGTAAAAACTCTAGCTGATTTTGATCATAATAATAAATAGACTCGTTCTCATTCCCATGGAGGTACCCGATTTTAGGAAATCACGTAAATTCTCATGTTTGATTCTTCACAGTTTTCCTATTCCATTATTGTATGTGGGGTGGTTTTTCTAATAGACATGAAAGAAACCAGATTAGTACACGTTTCATGTAGTCTTTAGCCTGCATGAATGGTGGTGGTAGTATCTTGGTATATTGTCTCAGGATCCTCTGCAGCTGGGCGGACCAAGGGGTGCATGCAGAGACTGGTCTAGGGGCCTCGGTTCCTACACACCTTATAGTATTATATCAATTATTGTACTATATTTTAGATTTTATTGGTAAAATTATAAACCAAGATTCCTCAAAACATAGGCGGGCCGTACATTGTTCCATGGGTGTTCACTTGAATAATAATAATAATAATAATAATAATAATAATAATAATAATAATAAATTTGTTTAGAATATATGTCATTTTTTGTAGTTTTATTTAAGTTGTCCTAATTGAACACCCAAGCAAAAAATATTTGAACACACAACGCATACATACTTGAACACCTAACCCCCAAAAAATTGAAGAACTAGCCCCAAAAAAATCACCCCACTTACCAATCCAATGTAAAGAACTTAAATTAAAGCCATAAGAGGCTCCATAACTTCTCATAGATGGTCAATTGAATAACCTAAACTCTTTTACTTTTGATAGTATAGGGTAATAATTTCATCTCGAGTTTGTTTGAACATTTGTTGCTATATTGCGAATATCTATCAATCTAGGAAATTCATAATCGAATATCTAACATGTTAGCTCAAAACGAAGTATATATTCTTAATGACAAAAATTTATAAATAGAGAGAGCAAAAAGTATCTATTGGTATCAACATTGTGCTCTGGATTTTCTCTAAATAACAATCAATCTTGTATCTCAAAAAAAATAAGAGTATACGTCAAAAGAAAATCCGTGTAATCTTTGCCTGAAAATTTCCTACAATAAAAACTAATGTGTTTATTTGTTGGTTTAATTTTGCTTGGCCAAAAAAATATAATTCGCCGAGAATATGTAACTGTGACATATATCTTACATATTTTCATATTATTTGGTCTCATTATTCAAACTAACATGTAAAAAATTGGGTATATATCACTAGTTAATAGAGATAGAGTTAAGATAATTTTTGAATACTTTTGTTCGAAATTCCTAGAGCCGCCACTATCTCAAAATGTTGTGATATTCGTATACGAAGATGATCTTTAATTTGTTGTCAATTTATAAATACATGTGATTCGGTACCCGCATTATGAATTATGCATCTATCACTAGTCCTCTGTGTTCTAATATTTTATTATTCCTAGTTGGACTGCTCCTTGTGCGGGCGGAAAGAAACGTATGAGGAATAACAAGAGGGCAATTAATTAATTATGATTTGCAAGGTTGATTTTTAGAAGGCAATTAAGATAATCATACAATGCTTAATTGTAAGTCATTCATTTCAGGCTCCACCTGCCAAGTGGTCTTGAACTTAAGGGTTTGCTCCCACATCTCAAATTTAATTCTTCTTGAGTGTAACTCTTGGGTCCACCTCACCCTGATGTGTGGTGCTGTAAGTAGGCTGGGCAATTAATCAAGCCTGCCCCGCCCCGCCTCACCTTTATACACATATATGATTATGAAATTATATTTTCTCTCTTCGATGCATAGAATTTTATTTCTTTTTCTTATATTTTTATCCTTACAACTAAATACCACATCATATTGTAATTATTTTTTATTTTCCTTCTAAATTGTAGATTTTGGGTAGGTTGCAGTAATAGTTATTTTGTAAACCTTTTAATATTTGTGCTTAGTAATATTTTCGGAGTCTAAAACATATTTTCTTAATACACAAAAAAAATAAGGGCGGGGCTCTATTACCTGAGAGGGTTGGGTGTGGGAATACCCATACATTACATGGTCGGTTTTTAGGGTAGGGTTGGGGGTCGTCCATGAATCTTAGGGTCGGGACTAGGGTCATCAAAACCCATCTCAACCAGCTCCGTTGCTATCCCTAGCTGTAACGATTAGTTTGAAGTGCACGCAAGCTAACCCGAGACACTTTGTATTACTAAAAAAAAAGCCATTAGTTTCCATTTGATGGTCCTGATAGATGTGGCCCATAACCTCTAGTTGTATCTATTGGCTTCTCATGGAGAAGTCTAGGGGACTCGAGTGTATGAGAGATGTCAAAACTCTTCTTTAATTGTTAAATCATCAATTCCTCTCTAATTTCTATGCATACAATGTTGGTAAAAAAAAAAAGAAAAGAATTGACTAGATAATATTGCAAATTTCATACTCCCTCCGTTCCTTAATGATAGTCCACTATATTTTTACGTGCCATTTTTTAACCAAAACATAAGGTTTTAAAAATTATGCATTAAGTGCCTAATACTTGGTTCGAAAATTACACGTAAAAATATGGTGAATTATCATTTAAGAACGGAGGGAGTAACTTCTATGTTAATGTTTTTCAAGAGGCAATACCAAATAATTTCCCCAATGGCAGAATATGAAAGCTATACTAACATAAATTATGGTAAAAAAAAAAAAGCTTAATGTTCCAGAACGACATGCTATAATCGGAAAGATGAGTCATGGTTCTCAAAAAATAAGAAATATTAATCTACACAAAAAACACTACTCCCTCCGTTCCATAATATTGCTCCCCTACGAAACTACTTGCAATTTTCAAACTAAAAAATAATGTACTTATGAACATAATTTGTTCAACATTATGAATCTTGTTTGATAGATCTCATTGTGAACTTTTAAACGGTTCAAAAAAATTCAAAAATTATTTTATAGATGCGTTATTTTTTAGTTTGAAAATTACACGTAGTTTCGTAGGGGACCAATATTATGGAATAGAGAGAGTAATTTTTTGGAATCTTTTATATAACATAAATCTAACTTGATTATTGCCAACGCATTACTCACAAAACATACGGTACATTGTGTTAAGAAAAGGAAATGGGTAATCACTCAATATAATGTTGGGTCTCTCAATTTATTACTAATTGGTTTTGAGATAAGATATAAAGTTTTTACATGGTATTAAAGCGGGACTTATTCCACCCCACTTTATAAAAATTCACAATCGACACTCCACGATGACAAACCAGAAAAATAGGTGATAGACCCAAAAAGAGACTAGACGTGATAGATCACAAATCTATATGTGAGGGTGGGATGTTTATGTGACAGCCCATGATCCACCTGGATGCAGCGGAGGTCTATGATATAAGAGAATAGATCATGCCTTAACTTGAACAAGGTCTTTTAAAGTCGTGTGGTCGTTAAAACTCGTTGGTATTTCATAATTAAAGCGTGCTGACCCTGGAGCAATCCAGATATGAGTTATCTTCTAGGAAGTTCAAGGATCTTGGGCGACCAAAGCAGACAATATTGTGCAAGGCAGGGGCGAGTCGTTAGCTTGGGAGAGAAAAACGAACAATATTGTGCAAGGTCACCCATCTCTGGATTACGCCAAGTTGAGCATGCTTAACTGTGAAGTACCAACAAGCTTTGATGATCGCACAACTTTAAAAGGCCTTGTGCAAGTTAGAGCATGATCTATTCTCTTATATCATAGACCTCCACTGCATCCAAGTGAGTCATGGGTTGTCACATTCTCCCCACCTTAAGATACAACATTCTCGTTGCATATTGGCCCAGTGACCTTCCCCCAAAAGATATAACACTTAGGTCTGCATAGCACCTTGCTCCTACTCCAATTCGATTCAAGAGGTGGCTCCTATAGATTCTAGAGGTAGCTCCTGCCACGTAGTCCGAGTTGTGCTCAGATACCAACTGTAACAACTTACCCCTTCGTTGCACAATATTGTGCAAGATAGGGGTAAGTCATTACAGATTAGAAATATAATGCCACAATGCTCAGGGAAGGAATGGATGATCACTCAATAATGTTGAGCATCTTCACTCATTATCAATTAATTTTGAAATAGATATAAAGTTTTCACACGTTAGTACCTTAAAATGTTAATTAACATACCAACACTGATTTTATTTTCAAACGAAAAGGAAAGGGTGGGGGGACATCGTCTTTGCAAATATGAATAGATTATTTTTTATTCCCTTCATCCATTTTTAAGTGATTCACTTGGAAAACTTGTATTTTTGTGGATCTTTAAAAATGTATTTTCGCATATTGTTTTTAAATTTTTTTTTACACCAAATTAAAATACTCAATAAGCACTTTAATTTGGTATAAAACAAATTTAAAAGTTATATAGAGAAATATGTTTTTTAGGAGTTTGAAATTGCACGTATTCTTGTTTGGATCACTTAAAAGAGAGACAAGGAGTAACAGCTTAAACAACTTCAAATCCTCGAAGGGATTAAGAATCTTTCTTTAATGAAAAATTTATTTCTAGTTTTGCGTGTTGAATATCTTTCAGTTTCATTTCATTAAAAAACAGGATAGATGAAGACTGAACAAGGTGAGAGTACTGCTTTCTCACAAGGTTTTCTCCTCGTCGGTGAATTTGGATAAAGTGATTATTTTATTATTTGGATAAATGCTTGACTGTTGGTCTTTTTGACAACCCAGAATTTCATCCACATTGCTGTTGGTCTAGCGTCCGGAGAACATGACTGTTGGTCTAGCGTCCGGAAACCATGGACTGGACTGGAGATTAGGCCCATAGAAATCCAGGCTCATCCTTTACTGTTTCTATCTCTTGACAACCGAACATTAAACGGGGGTTTTAATATAATCAAATGGGAAAATTTCAAAAAGACCCCTGAACTTTCTCTGACAATTAGCCATTTAACACCCGGACTTTAACCACTAACAAAATCACACCCGAACTTTATATTCCGTCAACAAAAAAGCCATTGCCGTCCAATTCTGTCACGTTTTTAACTGAGGAAGCTTAACGGATGGACTTAACATCGGTTTTGTCCGTTAAGTGCCCAAAACGACGTCGTTTTGGGCATAACTCAAAAAAAAGAAAAAGTTCAGGGTTTTTTTGTTGACGAGCACTTACAAGATTGAGATCCTATAATCTTAATGAAACCTTAAACGATTGGATCGGTCACCTACATATATCCTATTGAGTTGAATTTTTCAAGGCTAACTTAAAAAAGTATTTTCAAAATAATCAACGGTTTGGATCGTTCATGTGGGATCCCGGAATGGGACCCACACACACACACACACACACACACACACATATATATATATATATATATATATATATATATATATATATATATCCTAATGAATTAAGTTTTTTTTTTGTTGTCTATAATCCAACTTTTCCAAATACTTTATTAATTTTTCTGGATACATCTACTGTAAACACACTTGAAAAGTAAAACTTGGCAAATTGTAGAATTTTTTTTTAAATATTCAAAAAGTTTCCAAATTTGACTTGATACTTAGACTATTTAATTTTATTGAGGTATTCTTCTGTTTTTACTAAATTCTTTTTACTTTTTAATACGTGTGATCATGGTAAAGTTTTAGTAAAATTGGACTATAGACACGTAAAAATAAAAATAAAAAACTTATATAATTTCGCATCCAATACTAATATGGTCATAGCATGTGTGGGTCCCATTCCGAAATTCTACACAAACGATCCAAACCGTAACGATGCAAAACCGTTGATTATTTTAAAAATACTTTTTAAAGTTATCCCTGAACAATTCAACTCAATAGGATGTATGTAAGTGCTTGATCCAATCGTTTAAGGTTTCATTAAGATTATAGGATCTTAATCTTGTAAGTGCCCGTCAACAAAAAAGCCCCTGAACTTTTTCTTTTTGCATTATGCCCAAAACGACGTCATTTTGGGCACTTAACGGACAAAACCGTTGTTAAGTCCATCCGTTAAGCCTCCTCAGTTAAAAACGTGACGGAATTGGACCGGCAAGGGCTTTTTATTGACGGAACATAAAGTTTGGGTGTGATTTTGTTAATGGTTAAAGTCAGGGCGTTAAATCGCTAATTGTCAGAAAGTTCAAGGGTCTTTTTGAAATTTTCCCTAATCAAATTGCGGTAAAAATCAATATTCAAAATTGAAGAATGGGGTAAACTGAAAAAAGACCTACCTAAAGAAATGTAAATATGTGCTTTGGATATCCAGATTGACAGCCAAGCTATCCTTGACAAAGCAGAATGAGAAAACAGGAGTCATACAGGCGGTCTCAAATGAATAGATGTATCTTTCAACTTGTACCGGTTTGATATGCATGAAAATACTGACGAAGCTATGCTTCACCTATTTTAATTAATTTTTTTCACATCGACCGAAGTGTTTAATTGAATTCTTTTTCTTGTAGCTTCGCACCATCTGAACCCAAATCTAAGCTCTGCCTATAAGTTAAGTTTTAGGAGTTAGTGGCGGAGCCAGAAATCAAAGTCGGAGGGAGTTGGATTATGAAAGAAATTTTGGTACGATGATTTTTTCCGGACTAGATACAGTCAATCACATTTTAATGGGATGGTTTTGATAAATTAAAAAAAATTAATCACAAGTTTTTTTTCATCCTATCACTCGAGGAAATTACTTTTGATTATCTTTGAAATTGTATAAATTTTTTTCACAAATATCTACAAAAAAGAAAATATAAAATATACTCCAAATTATTAGGAAATCGGAAAGGGCCCCGGCCCCTATGTAGCTCTAGCCAAGTCGAGCCGAGCTTTGGCCTACTCGGGCTCAGCTTTATATTTATTTACTAGGCTCAAGCTTGGTTCAAACTCGTGACAAGCTAACTTTTCTAGCTCGAGCTCGGCTCGCCACATTTCAAACAAGCTCGAGCTTAGCTCAACCAGCTCGATATTTATTTATAAGATGTAAAATGCCTTGATCAGTAATCTGAATGGGCAATGTGGGTCAAATGCCTTGAGTATTCCTGAATGCCTTCAGTCTTTAGGCGTGAAACTTGTCCCACATCAGTAAAGTAGGAGCAAAAAAATCCTCTCCACTCTATAAAAGCATGTCCGTGCGTTGGGTGTTGCCGTATCATGTGCTACCACTGCCAAAAGCTTCCACATGGCATCTGAAGGCAACAAATGTCGACATACATATATATGTCAATATGTCAACAAGTAAAATCACGCATGTATGATATAATAGCAGTTCTAGTGCCAACTTCAGCCGAGCTTTATGAAGCTCAGGCTTTGCTCAACAACAAAACGATTTTGGCTCGAGCTTGATCATGAAAGGAGACTAGTCGAGTTTAAACGAGCTCATAACAAAGCGAGTGCGACCCGCTCGCGAATGACTTGGCAAACTACAACCCTATCTGTTACTATTTATACTATATTCCTTTTCCTTAATCTTTTTTTATTTATTTATTGAAAATGTCTAATTCTCATTCAAAGTCTGAAGGCAGAAAGATCATAATACAGTAATGAACCAATACAATTAGCATATGGCATGAGCACAACTACAAAGCACTATAGGCTGACTGTCTCTAGACACACTTGCTAAGGCATATCGACGCTCTGTGTAAGCATAGAGTCCTGTCAAGATCTAGTCGTAGAGAATTTCAACGGAAAATCCAACTCAATTCTAAGCATAAAAGCACAGTTGCAATCTAAAAAACACCCCACGCAAGGAGGTAAAATAGCACCCAAGCGGGGCAAAATGTAAAACCAACAGAACAAAAATTGAAAAATAAAACAGAATCCCAGTCAAAAGGTGTCGCCAGATGCCACCGCACTGGATCTAGCGACTTATTCACCAGAGAGTCTCAACCAGCCCTTTCTAGCTTCAAATCCTCGCTAAATTGAAACTTGATGGAGGCGGATGGATCTATAGAGGGGGTGGGGCAAAGAGAGGAGGAAGAGGGGATGGGGCAAAAAGAGGATGATAAGCCCTCAATATTGTAAGTAGTGGGGCTTATCTCACTCATTTTGATCATACACACGTGCATTTTGTAACTTTATACGATTGATTTTGCACGAGATTGTGTTTTTGTTATTTGTAGGAAGAACGAGAGAAAAAGACTTGTTTTAAAGTCATGGTTAAACCAAGGGATGTCCGAGTACCGGAGGCCACATCGCACCCCGCCACCGAGTTCCGGGTGTCAAGGAATGACGTGTTGAACTGGACTCGGGAAGGCTAGAGGTCATGATGACAAGCCGGAAGGTCAAGGGATCAAGGCATAGAAAATTCTTAGTTTTTACATGTTCAACCAGTAGAGCACTTTTGCTCAACCAGTAGAAGAGAACCAGTGAGTTCTTCAACCGGTAGAGCACTTTTATTCTATCGGTTGAAGCTGCACTTTTCTGCAACTTTTGAGCCCAATCAAGAAATATCTAGTGACAAATTTATAATAACTTTGGACGACTTTTGGGGCCTTTATAAAGTCTTCAACCTCAGAATTTTAGGGTAAGCTCATATTTTCACCTTCTCTCTCTACTTCCCTTAGTTGTAGCTTAGGATTTGCTCTTCTTTCTCTCTAGGATTTGATGTACTCCCACTTAGTTTCAAGGTAATTGCTCTTTATTAATGTTGTAGTACTCATCTTTATCTATCTTAATCTTGTGTTTATTTCCATTTTCGTCATGTTTTCCTTAATCACGTTTTTCTCCTTGTTATGTACTTTAAGCATATTTGAGTAGTAGTTTAGGCTTGGTCATGGGATGAATATCACCCTATGACTTCGGTGTTTCAATGGCTTATCACGTTTTTATGCTTATTGTGGATTTGTGAATGGATTAATCACTCTATTTTCGGTCTAAACTTAGAATTGTTAACCTCTTTGATTGGGTGTAGACAAATCACTTGGCACATACAATGCTTTGAGCTATGTCACTCCAAGTGTTTGACAAAATGTCTAATAGATTGGTTTTCATTGGGTAAGTTATGTTTTATGTACCAAAACTAGGAGTTGTTAACCTTTTTGATCTTGTGTAGGCAAGGGCTTGACTACTTGTCACACATGATGCTTAGAGCTATGTCACTCTAAGTGTTCGTATAAATGCCTCAAAGAACTTATCTCATTGTTGAACCCATTTTCTAGAGTCAAAATGATCTTCATTGTTAAATCTTCCGAGTGAGAATAAGTGATTTTGTCTCTTACTTGAGTTATAGTTGAGAGCCATTGAATATCATTAGTCATGGGTGGTATGAACCTCTAGACCTTGCCGCCTTTAATTTATAGTTTAAAACTTCATTTTCAATCGCATTAGAGGTAGAGAGAGAATCTCACAAACGAAACCAAACCAAAAGGTTGGCCGTCCAAATGCCAAAACCCCTATCGTAAAGTAAACCTTTTTTTAGCTCTGACCCTTCCCTGTGGATTCGACCTCGGACTTCCGAGTTATTATGCTACAACCGACCTAGCCCTACGCTTGAGACGATGCTATCTACAATAAAGTTAGATCACAAGCAAAGGATGATGGAGAGGTGGATAAGCAAGATTATGACCTGTTCGGTCGCACCTAAACGGTAGTCAAGCCTCAAGGGGCCCTCGGGGTCCTGCCTTCAAACCGCAACTGGTATAATTACCGAGCCTATATTAGAGAAGCTTCTCGTGTTCTCGACCATGTATCTGGGCCGCGCTATGGTGTTAGCCGTTTGGGCCATGGGCTTTTCTCCTGGTTCCAATGGCCCATGGTCGTCCAAACATTGCCTTTGTTGGGCCTATCGTTAGTGCCACTGAGGCACTTAGCAATGGGTAGTACCGCACTAGTGGCCTTGCGCAGAGACTTGTGCGGGGTGCAACCACGTGTCACGCAAGTTCTAGTGCCACCCAGGGATGGCAACGGAGCAAGTAGGGGCGGGTTTTGATATACCCCTACCCCGACCCGAAAAATGGTACCCCGACCAGGTAATGGAAATCTTGCCCCATTCCCGCCCCAGTTAGGGAAAAGGTTTACCTGCCCCTAATTTTCTTATGGACCAAGAGAAACACATATAGCATAATAAACTAATAACTACCGAATAAAGTCATGTGCACAAATTCATCCCAGATTCCCAATTCCAAAGTGATCCAAGTAGTAAGCATAATAACATAGAAATCGATCCACCCAGATGGTTAGTGGTTACATAAAAGTTATACAACTGAAACTGACTTCAAAATATGAGAATCCCAACTTTTCAACATATCATAATCCTAAGTTGAAACAGATAAACTGCAAAAATATTGTAATCCAAAATTTTCAACTTCAGCGTGAGCAAGGAATGGCCGGTACAAGCAATCGCGCAAGCCTGAAACAAAAAGATGAGCTATTTTAGTCCCCGAAAGTGTTACATCTATTTTAATAGATAATGGGAACAAAAATTTGATAATTAAAGTTACCAGATCAATCTTCAACTACCGCAACACATGACTGCGAGCCATCGACATCCATGTCATCAACAACCGATGCAAACTCATTTGAATTACCACCTTAAACAAGAAAAAAATAAACCAAGTAATGTTTAACTATAATCTATTTGAACCTAATTACAAACAAAAAAAAAGTATGAAAGTAATCAGAATTTTGAATTACCTTCAGATTCACTAGCCAATAACCAACTACGAGCACACATCAATGCCTCGACTATCTTGGGATAGAGCCTGCTATGGTGTGGAGTCACGACCCTACCACTAGTGCTGAAAGCTGATTCGGACGCAACCGTAGAAATAGGTATAGATAACACATCCCTAGCTATCTTTCTCAAAGTTGGGAACTTTAAGTCATTTCCCCACCAAGTTAAAACATCAAACTCCTGATTAACTCTTGGCAACACATCTTCTTCCAAATAAAGATCCAATTCTAACTTTGTAGATGAAACTTTGCATCTCTTATTGCTTGAAACAAATAAGTCAAAGTTAGATAGATCATCGTCTTTGGCATTAGTGCTAGAATCAACTTGGCATGGAGAAGTACGAGAACCATTGCTCAATTTCACTTCATACTCATTGAGCAACTCCCTACAATAATCGAGAACCTTCTCAACCTCAAATAAAGCAGCCACACCATAAATCCTATTGAAATAATATTCTACCAATTTCATATTGAACCTAGGATCTAACACTGCCGCAACACCCCAAATCCCATGAATTGTTGTCCAATACTTATCGTATTTCTCAATCATTTTCGATGCCATATCTCTCATCATCTCCCTCTTCTTCATTGTGTACATATCTTCTACCTCATTACTTTCATATATCTTAGCCCAATCAGTTAATGCTATTTTGATCTTACAAACCTTTGCAAAAAACAAGTTTGAAGTTGGATACTTTGTTCCACTGAACACCTGTGAACACCTCGTTGGCCTTATAAAAAACTTCCAACCTCTCACATACTTCTTTGGCTATATCCCAATCGGTGTCTTTTGGGCAAGATTTGTATTGATTTTCACGGATTTTCAAATGAGAGAAGACATCCCTATACTCTTTGGCAGTTGCAAGCATCAAATACGTAGAGTTCCACCTCGTAACACAATCAAGAGACAACTTTTTAGCACATGAAATGCGTAGTTGTTTTACATTTTCTTCAAACTTCTCCTCTCTTTTTGGTGTCGCTGTCCAATATGCTACACTTTCTCTAATTTTGTCTATTCCTCCCTTAATCACCTCTAAACCATCCTTCACAATCAAATTTAAAATGTGGATAGCGCACCTCAGAATCAACTTTCCTTGGGACATTAAAGATTCAGGTTCTAACTTTCCAATGAGAATATTAATCATGGCATCATTACTAGAACAATTATCCACTGGAAGAGTCGATAGGTTTCTATCGACATTCCAATCCAATAGAGTTTCCATCAATGATTCACACAACATTTTTGTCGTGTGTGGACATGGCACATAAATAAACCTAAACGTAAAAGACATAGCGTTTAGGAGTTACAATAACTTTGAAATTAAAACAACTTGCAAAATGTACCTCAAAATGACGCTTTGCAACTTCCAAGACTCATCAACATAGTGGCCCGAACAACCATAAATCCTCTTTTTTGATTGCTTGAAGAAGCAAGTATACCATGGAATTCTAATGTTTTGCTCAGTTTTTGAAAACAAATAGTATTATCGATACATCCGGACAATGTCCCTGGAATTTGGGGGACGTTAAAGATACCAGTGGGAACGGTGTTATAAGGGCGGAATGGAAAGGGGCACGACCAAGTGTCTAACTGAACTGATCAATTCACTTTATGTGCATCGGGGGTCGTTCCCTCATATCTGGCACAGAAATCGTCGAATGGTATATTGTATATGATTATGGCATGCTATGTTATAAACATGTTTGTGAATTTTGGTTACCGTTGAAGCCATGAAAAATGGATCTTGCCATGATTTTGGTTACAGTTGAAGCCATGAAAATTTGATACTATGAATTATGATTTACTGATGAAAAGTTCTCTTAAAAATTCCATGGTAGATCATGCAACTCTGATAATTCATAATCTCACACAAGCAGTGGGTTATGTCGTTGAAACCTTTCCTTATTTAGGTAATCAGTATTACAAGGACGAGCTGAGTACCTAGAGCTTATTATTAAGCTTTTGGTCGTGTAATGATTAAGTGAAAAATATAACCCATGTTGCCGTTAATATAATGAATGAATGATTGTAATAATTTATATTTGCTTCCGCGTATGTTAAGTTATTTTCTTTAGAAAAAAAAAATTGTGACAATAGAGGCTTTTGGTGAGACAGACTCATTGGCCAGTCATGATGTTCAAATCCGCTGGATTTGGGTCGTGACTGTGTGTGTGTGTGCGCGCGCGCGCGCACGCGCAAACGAGTGTGTGTGCTGAGGTACATGTGTCACATTTTAAGTGGAACTGGATGCCACATAAACGTAGTCTAATGCCAACTCTGCAAATTCCATTAGTAATTTGACGAATTTAGACAATAGGACTTTATTTGATTAGCAGAAGCAAAGTTTGGAAGTACGATTGAGTTTTTTGAAAGTTTAAGAATATATTTGATATTGAGGTCAAATTTGAAGAATGGGTAAAGTGACAAAAAGACCTACCTAATTTTGGTAGAAATGTAACAATGTGCGTTTGATATCCAGATTGACAGCCAAGCTAGCCTTGATAAAATGGAGATCATATAGGCTGCCTCAAATGAATCTATGGATCTTCTAACTTGGACCGGTTTGGATCTTCAAAGGAGCTATGTAATAGCTATTGAATTTTTTTTTCACATCAACCGAAGTGTTTAATTGAATTATTTTTATTATAACTTGGCAGTTGGCACCATCCAAATTCAAATCTTAGCTCCTCTTGTACCCATTCGACTTTACTCGAAAATTCAGTTTGGTCTTTCAAGTTCTAATTTGGGCATATTAAACCTTCCACTTTCCAATTGATTGCAATGTCACCCCTCCGTTGGCTTCCGTTAATTTTTTGGACAGAAATTTGTCATGTGACCAATGGTACAGGGGTATTTTTTGCCATTCCCCTATCCTCCCTAAAATTCCCTGTCTCTCTCACCCGCCGCCATCTCCCATTGTTGCCGACGAGCGGTGGTCCGATCTACTCCGCCGTCGTCAAGATCCACTTCTCTCTCTTGATTCTATTCTCTCGCTATGATCTGGTGAGATCGGCCGCTCTTCCTGTCCACTGTTCTCCCCTTTTTTCGCTGCTACTCCCATTTCTTTGGGTACCCGACAGCGGCAAAGTCCCAGTGATCACACAAAGTGTCATCGCCACTAAATTCAACGGATTCAAGACTCGAAGATTCATTGGATACGTAATAAACATCAATAAAGTTTAGTTTCGGGGACTTAACATTTGGAGCTGCTACCTCGATTTTTTTTCGGTGAACAGTACTTTTTGTTACCTCAATTTTGGCAAGTCCTTTGCAGAAATTGGGGGGGTTTTGAATTGAGGGCTATGGCTCTGAAATTCCAAAATTTATTGGTTTGGACGAACTGATAATACGGTATGCTATGCTCCTCCTCCTCGTCATAATTCAGCATTGCTTTCAACCTCAAACAAAGTGAAAGAGTAGAATAGAGGAAGAGAAATTTCGGTGGACCTTGAGTCGGTTGGACGAAGTATACGGTAGGGATGTCGTGGACGGGCTTGCGATTCCAATCGATGAAGAGAAATTTCCTTCCTCTCAAGTTCTTGTTGCTATGGTTACTGAATTTGGGGGGAAAATTGGTTTTCTTAGGGAAGAAATCAAGTTTTGACTTCTTGCTCTGCATGTTTCTACAAGAATCAAACTCAAAATTTGTATGTTCCTGGTTCAATGCTACAGAAATCTACCCAAGGTTGACATTGCATCTGATTGGAAAGTGGAAGATAAAATGTGTCCAAATTGGAACATGAAAGACCAAACTGAATTTTCGAGTAAAGTCGAAGGGATATAAGAGAAATTTTCCCATTTTATAGTTTTTATTTTATTTTACCTTTCTTTTTTTGAAAGCTTAAGCCCATTCTTTGTTTTAGTATTTTTTCCCAAAAAGGCTTATCTTTTCAGTAGGAATTCAATTATGCCTTCCTACCTAAAGAGCTATTTGATAAATTTGAAAGCTGAAAACTGAAAAATTGAAATTTTAGGTAATAAAAATTGAATGCTTAATTTGTTAATCTAATAAGTTGTTGGATATATACTAAATCATAAGCACTGAAATAAATAAGTTATTTAATCTGTACAAAGAGCAGGAGTATTAAATTTACTAATTTTTTTACTTTGTCTTTCATATATTCATATTAGAATGCATAAATAAATAAAAAATACATTTACTAAAGAATAAAAATATACAAAATATTGGCAAGATGGTGGTATAGCAATAGTGATGGTTGTGATGGTGAGATAGAGGTGGTGGTGGTGGCCTTGCGGGCGGGGTGGTGGGACTAAGCGGAGGGGTGGGGGCCGGTGGTGGGGGGGGGGGCGCTTGTGGTGGTGGGAATGGGAATGGTAGTTGCGGTGGGAGTGGCAGAGTGGTGGTGATAGTGGCGTGAGTGGTAGTGGTATAGTGGCGAGAATGGTGGTCATGATGGTTTGAGTGGTGGTGGTAATGTCAAAAGTGATGGTGGTGGTGGTGGAGTGACAATAGGAGTGGTTGTGGTGGCGTAGTAGATACAACGGAAGAGTGATTTTGGTAGTACTAAGGTGGTCATGGTAGTGGCAATGTAGCGGTGGTAGACTGGTAGTGGTAATGTTGGTGGTGGTGGAGATGGTGATAGTGGTAGAGTAGTGAAGATGGTGGTGTTGATAGAGTGGGGGTGGTGATGACGGCAATGATAATTGTGATTGTATAAAGGATAGTGGTGAGGGGGAAATGGTTGAATGAAAATACTCGTAAATTTAGGCCTTGTTTGATAACACAGATTCAGCACTTAAAACTAAATCAATTAAGTAATAAGTCATTAAGTAGGTTTGATAACCAAATTTTATGTTGCTTAACAGATTAAGCGCCACTTAAAATGTAGGCAAAAAAATTGATAAAAATTAAGTAGCTTTTAGCTACTTAATTCTAACTGAATTCCTATGTGCTTACAATCAACCATCACACTGCTTATGACCTTGGATTGTACATCAAATGTTGTTTCCTCAAGCGTAAGGTGTAGGTATCGCGTAGCATAATAACCGGAAGTCCAGGTCAAATGTTGTTTCCCCAAGCGTAGGGTGTAGGTATCGCGAATGATGGTTTAGCCTTAAAGCGGCAAACTTGGCTTGTGGTTTGTGGGTGGAATTCTCTTAACTTCAAGAACGACTTGGAATTTGAAAAGACTAATTAAAAGAAGGCAAAGTTTAGGGGTTAACAACACCCATGACTTAGGCCGATTCATTCTCCTCTAAGATAATTGGCTCGGGGACATAATTAAACAACCCCAAACGGAAGATTTGGTATTTAAACTCGTTTGATTAGAAATGGTGTTTCTCAACAAGTAGGATTTTTTAACTATTTATACAAACATTTTGATTGACATCGCCCTAGCATCACATATGCCAAGTGGTCAAGCCTTTGGCTACGTGTGATCAACGGGATTAACAAATCCAAATTTTGATACATAAAATCAATCCGTACTCTTTAATTAACAAGTACTGTTTGCATTTTGGTGAGGGCGAATAAACCTAAGTCACTGGGTGCTAATCACCCCATGACCGAGTCTATAACGACTACTCGATCATTATTAAGTAAAACATGACTATTTTTATAAAGAAAATAAAGAACATGACAAATGTCACTAAAAAATCATTTTTATAGAAGATCCTAAGTTAGCCTACAACTTTAAACCTTAAAAAAATCACAAACAAAACTTGTTAACTTAAGTTTAGGAAGGAAATGACTAGAACAACACAAACACTTAAAACTTGATGAAAATGCAAATTAACTAAATTAGTAGGAAGGTCTAAGCAAGAGCTATAAGATTAATAAACGTGAAATTAATGTAAGACAATCACTTACATGAGAAAAACTAGAGAGAGAGCTTCAAACTTCTTCCATGGAGGAGAGAGGGGAGAACAAATAAACTAGCCTAAAATGAAAGAGGAAGAAGTGTGAGAGAAAGAGAGAGGAGAGTGTATTTTATCCTCCCATTCTCTCTCTAATAAAGTTACATAAAGTCCTCACAACTACCAAAAGTTTCCATAAATAGAAAGTGCAAAAAGAGCTTGACAAATGTTCTACAGGTGGGTTTGGATTGATCCATGCTTCCTTTGGATTGATCCAAAGATTGCTGATAAAGAATCTCCTAAGTCTAGATCGATCCAACCCAAGTTTGGATCAATCCAAAGAGGTTTGATGTGAACTTGATAAACTTGGATTGATCCAAAGAGGTTTGATGTAGAATTTTTGAACTTGGATTGATCAAGCCCTTCTTTGGAACGATCCAAAGGGCTCTGCTGATGAAATGATGAACATTTGGATCAATCTAACTCAAACTCGGATCAATCCAACTTTTCCTTGGCTTGAATTTCACTCATTTGTTCACTCCGCTCGAATTACGTGCTTCCAGATATCTTCCAAGACACTCAAATGCATCATGTGACACTCGGGGGTGATGAACCTCAGTCTTGTGAGTGCTTGTTCAATCTCAAACCCCACCAAGAGTTTTGATGTGCGTGAGACAAGCCTTGTGACTTTTCGCATTCTCGGGCCTCAACCGAATCGTCATTTCGTGGCTCGTGAGACCCGATGTTGGCATGCCATGGTGCACGTGACCCTCGATAACGCGGCATGGTTTTCAATGCGCACAAAACGCGCTCAATTTCCACAGTTAACCTATAACTTAACAAAAACACTACTCCACGCATATCAACCAAATAAAGCGCGAAATCACATGCGTGTGTGGAATAAATGAGCGAGATAAGCGTCGGTTATCTACAATATTGGGGGCTTATCACACGCTGCTGCAGCCACCACCACCTCCACCGCCGCTACCACTACAACTGCCACCACTGCCACTACCACCATTATCACCGTTACCAATATACTACCACCACTATTGTCATGCCACCGCCATCACTTCACCACCAAAATTAAGTAACTCAAAACTACTTATTTTTATCAACATTTTAAGAGTCACTTAATCTCTTAAGTAATGTAAAATGTGGTTATCAAACCTACTTAATTACATATTACTTAATTCATTCAAATTTAAGTGTTGAATCTAGGTTATCAAGCAAGGCCACAAGTTAAATATAATCATCAAAAAAACACTTTTGCTAAGAAAACTACTCACAATATAAGGAAAACAAATAATTGAAAATATATACTCGTTCTGTCCCCTTTTAAGTGTCCACAATAAGAGAACTGGTATTTTCAAACTCCAAAAAATATATTTCTCTATATAAATTTTCAATCTTTTACACCAACTTTAATCTAGCGCAAAAAAAAATTAATTAAAAGTTCTAAGAAAATATATTTTTTACGTCCAAGAAAATACACATTGTTTAAAAGGAACATTAATTTAAAAAGGGATGGAGAGAGTACTATATAGCTTTGTCGTAGTTTCCAAGAAGTAATGGAACGCAAAAATGGAAAGGATGGCAAATATTACCAAATGCCGATTTTGTGTATCAAAATAGAATCACAACTATTAGATAAGAATTAATTGGAATTCATTCAATCCCAAGGGACTGAGGTCATTGATTAAGGCTTAGAGATTTAGTTTCACTTGGGTTTCCTGTAAGTGGGAGGTGGGATTTAGCTCACGTTCAGTGATATAGGGCCTCTAAAATTTTTGTGTGTGACCTGCCTTGGACTCCTGAGTTATCAAAATGCCCCATGGATAATCATTCCCACATGGACAACTTTGTTAACATTTAAAACAATGAACTGAACTCCATTATGAATGTTTGTCAATGCTAATCCATGGGGCTGTTTGATAAAATTGAAAGTTGAAAGCTGAAAATTAAATACTGAAAACTGAATGCTGAATTTTTTAAGCTGAAAAGTTGTTTGATAAAACATATTAAGCACTGAATTATTATTTTTTTGTTCTAATTGTCTCTTAATTTTACTAATGGTCATCATGTATTTGTGGTAGTGGAGTGGTGATTGGGAGATGGTGAGAGTGGTGGCAAGGGGGCGGTGGCAATGGAGTAATGGTGGTGAAATGATGGTGAGTTGTGGTTTGCAAAAGAGTAATAGTGGTGATGGTGCTGGTGGTGTAGTGCTAGTGTGATGGTTATGGCGTGGTAGTGGTGGTGATAGGTTGGGTGGAATGCTAGTGGTGGTGGTGGTGGTGGAAGAGTGGTTGTGTTGAAGTGATGACGGTGGGATGACAATAGTGGTGGTGGTGGTATATGGATAGTGGTGGTAGTGGCAGTGTAGTGGTGGTGGTGGTGATGGTGGTAGTGGCATGGCGGCGGCGGCGGTGGCGGTGCAATGGTGGTGGTTGTGGTGGTAGCGGCATAGCAGTGGTGGTGGTGCAATGGTGGTGGTTGTGGTGGTGACGGCAACAAGGCAGTGGTGGTGGTGGTTATGGTAGTGGTGGTGGTGACAACAGCGACAGCGGTTTAATGGTTGAATGTAAGTACATACGAATTCAGTCAGAATTAAGTAGCTCAAAGCTACTTAATTTGTATCAATTTTTTAGCCTATATTTTAAATGACACTTAATCTGTTAAGTAACATAAAATGTGACTATCAAACCTATTTAATGACTTATTACTTAATTGATTCAGTTTTAAGTGATGAATCTGTGTTATCAAACAAGACCCATGACATATTCTTAATTTGGTCTTACTCCTGTTTGGCGTATTACTTAATTAGGGTGCATATGGGGACCGTTGTCTCAACAGTGATAGGACTTGTCATCTCATAGAAAATAGTCAACCTTCCCTTACTTATCGCCCACAAATCCTGAATATTTACTTTTTTAATCCTCCATCCTCTGTTAATCCTTCATTTTTCTTGTAGAATTATACAATGGCCCATTTATGGGTAGGATAAATTGAGAAATAAGTACATTAATTCTGACATGAATACGACATTAATCTTTGTTACCCTTGTGTCCCTTTGTGGAAGTGGTTGCAGTTTCAAATTAGTAGTAATGATAAAAAATCATTTGAGAAATAATTAGCAAAATTAATGGTATGTGGACCCATTAGATGATTATATCCCTTCTCATGTGGGTGATTAGTCATTTTCATAATAGAATATGAATCATACCAAATCCAGCTAAGATAAGGTAGATGGTTTTCCCATAGGCTTCATATCCCCTATATGACTTTACACATTGCCATACAATTGACTGGCCTTTTATTTTTATTTTTATATGACTCAACTATCAAGCCAACTTACAACCACGACAACTAATTCTCGAGATCCAATTCCGCTGCTCACTTACAGAGAGCTCAATCAAAGCTAGGATAAAGCTCCATTTATAAACTGGCTCAAAAATAGTTAATAGTACCTAAGAGATTTCAAACATGAGACATTACGAGAGAACAAACTCCAAAGTTCAGGTCTCGAACACCACCAACCCCTTGGGGTTCAATTGACTTGCCTTTTGGCAAAATTGACTTGCCTCATGGTTGATTCAAGATATCTTCCCTATACCTTTTTGTAGCTAGTGTACTAATAAATATCATGATTTATTTCAACTAAGAAATATTTTTCTGGTCTCCGTAATAATGTGCTAGTACTTCCTTTTATTGTTTTTATTTTCTTGTATCTTTTTAATGTGGTAATTTTACTTGATAACGAACCTCTGTGAACTCTTTAAAACTAGATTCTTTGACTCCAAGGTAAATCTTCACACAAGATAATTTGAAATGTTCTGCATGCTACCAAAATCTGTATCTTAAACCCAAGGAGTTGTCACAGTGGGTAATCGACTTGTCTAGATGGGTCTTATCACTCTAAGGTCACAGAGTCGATTTGCATCGGTAGCGATTTGTCCTTGGGGATAACTCACCTCATGCAAACGCGTGGGAGGGGATCAAGAGATTAGTCTAATTCATCGGACACTCTTCATCAGAGTGATGTCTAAAAGGTCACCCAGGGTGGGTGCCAACTCCGAAGGAAAAGCATGGGTGCCGGCCAATCACGATCATTCGTGGTTGGCCAGGATAGCTTAGATTACATATTGTCCAAAGAATTCTGAACAGCCCGCTGCCAAATAGATCTAACCTGTCTATTGCCGACCACGGATGGCCGTGATCGGCCCAGCAACCATGTTGTCCATGAAGGGATAGCACAATCCCCAGTTCTTCATATACTCCACTTGTCTAAACAACAATTAAAACACTTGATTCCTTCATAATGTTAAGTCTGCTTAACATATGGGTTTTCAGACTTAAAATAAAGTGGGTTGATATCCATTGACAGCATAGGTGGGATTCTTCAATGATAATAGGCAATTAGTTTTACATATTTAATACAGCAAAGCAGAGGTGGGTAAGGGTGCTTTAATTTTCCCTCTCGAATTGTGAAAGCTACCAGCAATCCAAACTTTCCTGTTGTTGCAACTTCTCAACCAACTAGTAGTATACACAAGAAGAATGTCAAAACCATATTTTCTTTCTTCTCTTGAATCATTCCGTTGGACCTCTGATGGACCATGGGAGTAGAGTGCACGGCACTGCACACAATCAGCCTACTTCTTTAATTCAGGGTGCAAAGGCCATGGGGATGTTACAATGAGATGGGCATATATATATATATGCTTAGAGTACAAGAGTCTAAAAGACTTTTTGGACTTTTTTTATATTTTTCGGTTAGTCCGGGATTGTCTAGACAAGGCAGACGGTAGACACCTTTCAGTTATTCCTTTTCTCAGTCTAATCAAAAGCAGGCGATACCATGTCAGGGCTAGAAATTCACAAGAATTTTCTCTTATAGCATGATCCCAAGAGATTGCCAAATTTTGAACTATTGTCAATTGAGCTACTTGAGGTTGACTCTAGGACTCTTTATTTGCCTTGTGGAAGTTTTAGTTCATGCTTAAATTCAGTACTTTGATGTTTATGATGCGATGCTTTTAGTCTCAGATATTTGTGATTGCAATAACAATCGTTTTTTAAACAAATCATTTTTAAAAATCTGAACCATTAAGTTACCGATGTGAAAAAGTGAGATGCGACAACTTTGAGTATCGGCCGGCAAGAAAACGGACCCATTGTTATACAGTCATCAGCAGTGACGGCCAAGCAAATACAGTATCATGAGCTGAAAATTTGTAAGCACAAAATGTGATCGAGAGCAGGAATGGATGGTACTACTAAAAAAATTACGTCACTGTAGTCACGAGCGAGCGAGAGAGAGAGAGAGAGAGAGAGAGAGAGAGAGAGAGGGCTCTCTGTTCACTTCAATTACAAGATTGAAACATGAAAAACGACCGCTCAACTAACCATTTCAACTCTTTGTTTCTCTCTCTCTCAGAAAGAAGATAGAGAGAGGTGTGGAATTTCCTTAGGGACCCACATTCGAATCCTGAAATTCTCCCCGCTGCCTACCACAAGCATATGCCTCTGTTTCATCAAAACCTTCCAAATGTGAAGAACTGGAAGAAAAACTGAACCTTTGAAGAGTCTCAGAATGGATCCAAGAACCCGTCTCGATCGCGCTCTGTTTCAACTAACACCAACCAGAACCAGGTAAATGCACTAATAATCCTCGATATCTCTTCAAAATACAGTTAAATTAGATACAGTTACAAGGCTTCAGATTGTTGGTCTCTGTTTTTGACTTTTTTTCATCTTGTTCTTGCAATTGCACATGAAAAAGATGCGATCTGGTTATCTTTGCCGGCGGTTCGAGTGAGAAACTTGCCTCTGGACTGCTTCAGCCGTTCCTGTCGCATCTGAATTGCGCTAGAGATCAGATTCAGAAAGGCGGCTACTCCATTACTCTTCAACCGCCGTTCATCAATTCTTTTTGGTTCACTAAAGCCACTTTACAAAGGTAAAACTTACCCTTTTTTTTTTTGGTAAGGTGTTGCGAAATCAGCCTAACCAACAAACCCACAATGCGAGAAAAAAAAAAAAAAAAAAAGAATGCGGGATTTTTGCGGAGTTCTCCAACTGGTTGAAAACAG
Organism: Vaccinium macrocarpon; assembly: GCA_022606695.1. Taxonomy (NCBI): domain Eukaryota; kingdom Viridiplantae; phylum Streptophyta; class Magnoliopsida; order Ericales; family Ericaceae; genus Vaccinium; species Vaccinium macrocarpon. The sequence continues at coordinate 5,065,032 of CM040180.1, forward strand.
CCACGGCACATTTTCCGCTAATGATTAAATGTTACATCGGCTGCTAAGAGTTTACATACAAGACCAGACAGTCAAACCCTGAATAATCAGCGAAGCGCAAATCAGACAAGATATGGCTTCACAAACCCAACAATTCATTGGTTATATTGCATGTGTGCATAAAATTGTGTTGCTAATTCACTTTAAAGACCTTCAGCTGTGTGGTTCTTTGTTCATTTGGCATTGTTGGATTAGAACTTGGAAAATTGTCGTATTTTTCACATTGAGGTGCAGTTCTATGCTCTTGTTATCCAGAAAAACTTGCATGCCAAACGGTAATGGTACCTATTAGCGCATCCGAGCAGTCCAAACATATTTGGACTGCTGCAAGTTTTTGCATGCCGAACGGTAACGGTACCCGTTGGCCCAGATTGAAGGGTGGCATTTTTGTAAATTTTAGGTGCACATTTACCCCAACAAATCTAGGCCATGCAAAAAATGTTTGAATGGCTCGGATGCGTGAATGGGTACCACGTGGCGGCACCCATTCAGCATGCAAGTTTTTCTCTTTGTTCTCATTTTGGAGCAGTTACTATTGCTAAGTTGGCTGCTAATTTGTTATCATTTTAATATGCCTCTCCTCTCAGATTTGTGAGGTTTGTCAATACCCCTGAGGTTCTTGAGAGATTTGTCACAATAGAGAGGGAGATTTCGCAGATTGAGAGTTCAATAAAATCAAATGAACAAACAGCCGTCACAACCGAGACAGAAGGTAATAGAAGAAGAAGAATTTTCACAACGATATCATTATGCAAATATTATGATTCTTTAGAGTTGTAAAATTTTCGATCATTTGGAATTGGATTTTTGAGATTCTAACCTTAATCACAACTTTGGATTAGCAGGAAATGTCTTGGCTGTAGATGAGTACACCAAAAGATCAACTACTTCGTCTAAGGTATAACTTCACTGTGCGAAAATCAAATGGATTATTGCTTTTTATGGTTTCTTTACCAACTTTAACCATCTCCTTGATGCTGGATTGTACGTAGTCGAAAGGTGAAACCAATGGAACCAGTGATTCTGCACAAGAAGAAACTTCCAAGTATGTTTTTTATCTTATGTTTGGTAAAGTTTATAGATTCACGGTTGAAATAACGATTGCCTCTATTTTCTCTTGAAGTAATTGTGAGTGTGGCTGGTGATGAACAGGGTACGTCTTCAACGTGTTCTGGAAAATCGGAGGGTGGTTCTCCGAAAAGAGCAAGCTATGGCCTATGCCCGTGCTTTAGCTGCAGGGTTTGAGATTGACTCCATACACGATCTCATATCATTTTCTGATGCCTTTGGAGCTTCACGTTTAAGGTATGGTATGACGATAAACATGTTATTAGTGCCTGAGCAAGTAGAAGCCTTAATTCAATCCACCCACTTTTGAAACTTGACGAAAAATCTTGTATATTCATCCTCTCATCATGTTCCTTAGCATATTCTTGGTTTAATATTTCACCTTCTTTTTCTGAATTTCCTTAACGTCTGAGTTGCTGTTTATTTAGGGAAGGCTGCGTAAAATTCATGGAGTTATGCAAGAAAAAGAACAATGATGGGCTCTGGATGGATGAACTGGCAGCAATCGAGGCATACTCTCACTCAGAATTCCCGTACTTGGGAAACTCTGGAATCATACTTTCTGGTGAAGATAATGACCATAGTCCAGGAATCATGATGAATGTCGATAACAATGGGCTTTCTAGCATTAAAACGGATGGCTCTATCGATGCATCAGCATTAGAATTTGACCAGGGTACGTTGAATCCTTTTCCTTTCTGGCCTATCAAATTTCTTGGCAATGTGTGCATTAGAAGACAGCCAGTATGCGTCGAATCATTTTCCTTTCTGCTTATCAAATGTCTTGACGTTGTGATTTCTGTTGCATGGACCCCTGTAATGGTAAACCAAGTCAATTAGCTTTGTAGGTGACATTTAGGATTTTTGTTGACAGTGGATTTTTCTCTCAACCCCTTCAAGAATCACTTTTATTGCCGTGCATTTCCTGAGTGAGAACTGCTGGATTTCATTTCATGCATAAAAGAAAGAGCTCTATTCACAGAAATACACTTGAGATTTGGTGGATGACAGTGCCAGTACTTGATTCCACAAAGAGAGGCTTACTGTTTTCGTCAATATCTTGTAACATGGCACCTGTAATGAAGGTTTAAAATCATGCACTAAGGCACAAATGAGAAGAGTGAATGAGTTTTGGAATGAAACGATAGTAAAACTTCTGTAAATTAAGTTATGTGTTCATTAATTGTTTGATGTCTTATGTTTATAAGTATTGTGCGCAGATAGGAGCTTCCCAAAATCAGCTCCGGCACAATCAACTGATTGGAAGCCACAAGTACCAATGTCATGGCCAAACCATGTTCCACCATACTTGCACAAATTTCCGGGTCATCTATATCAACAGATGACCCCATATCAAGGTTACCCATTTCCTGGTATGCAAGTAGGCCCTCCATATTATCCAGTAAGTATGCAATGGCCACCAAATATGGAAGGTTCGGGTCTGGATCTTGATCAGGAATCACAAGATCACCGGAATGTCAAATCACATTCGAGGAAGAAAGAAAAATCTACACGTGCTAAACGGTCACAAAACGCGAAACAAGATGATAATACTGAGACCAGTGAATCCAATTCTCAGAGTGATTCGTCCGTTGAACAGATGGATAGAAAAAGAACGGGGAAAAGATCATCAAGGAAAGTTGTTATTCGAAACATTAATTACATCACTTCAAAGGGAGATGGAGGGAAGGACAGTGGCTCCCAAGGGACTTCATCTGATGAAAATGAACTCATTGAATCAGATTCCTTAAAGCATCAGGTAGAGGAAGCTATTGGTTCATTGGAGAGACGCCCTAAATCGAACTCCCATAGAAATAAGAAGCAAAATGGGGCCAGGCACCATAGCCTTGTGAATGGGTCAACTGCCGATCAAGATATTGACAATTTCCGTGCCAATGTTTCTGAAGGAGAGAAGAGAAATGAGAATTGGGATATTTTCCAGAATCTGCTTATGAGGGAAACAGATTCAAGATCTGACGTAACATTGGAGAGCTCCAAGAAAGAAATAGCATTTGGGCTCAACATGGACTCTGAGGAATTGAAAAAACCTCTTGCTTCAACTGATTCCTTTATTGTTACCGACATGGATAGAAGTAACGAACATAAGGTCCAGGTTGAGACCTTTGAAGCCAGGGATACCCTTCGGCCAATTAGCAAGACAAGAGACAGGACGTATGAGGTGGAGTTGTTATGTTCACAGAAAATTGAAAAATCAGAAAGCCACTCTCGGGCTACTTTATCTGATTTCGAGACTGAATCTTCCGTCATTAGGAACCAAAAAGGAGGAGATTGGTTTCCTGGTAACCAACCAGATAACTCAGCAACTTCTGATCAAAGTGCACGTCATGTTATCTTTGATGGAGACTACAGTTCGCCATTCAAGGGTGATCAGTCCCAGATTGAGAATAAGAAAGATGTTCTTATTGATGACTCTTTCATGGTTCAAGCTCATCCAACCGACAATGACCCATCTGATTCTCAAATGATGACGGACATATACTCAGTCTCAGACATCGTTGGAGTTACCCAACAAGGAATAAGCCTGCCCAATAATTCAAAAGTGAAGATTGAAACTGCTGGTATCTTTGAACCAGATGACCTGTACATGGTACTTGGACGAAATTCTGAGGTGGAGCAAGTTACGGCATCTTGGAATCCCAAAATGGATTATGGAAACAACAATTCAATTACAGAATCTGTTGAAAGGCTCCCCAAGGTGGAACCAGCTGATTGTGTTGACGACATTAAGGTGTCCTCTACTAGTAAAGGAACCAAAGGTAAACCTCTAGGAGCACCTGGAGGAAAAGCTTTGAGTAAAGAAGCAACGTCCAAAACCTCAGATCGGTCTCCCGGGATCATACCAAGGAGTACAAAACCATCCACCCTAAGCAGAACTTCGAGTCAGAAGAACAAATCTGAGAAGGTACCGAACAAACATATAGTGAGTGACACATCATCCAATATTATTAACTTCATTCCACTGCGTTTCTGTAATGTTTCAAATTCAGGGTAGTCATAATTTTTATTTTTCATTCGCTCATTTGCCTTAGATAACCGTCTTTATGATACCTTGATTTTCTTTCTTATGTGTAGGAAGAGGAAAAAAGGAGGAGAATGGAGGAATTAATGATTGAACGTCAAAAGAGAATTGCTGAAAGAAGTGCTGCATGTGCTTATAATCCAGCAACAACTAAGAGGGCCTCGAAAGAGAATAAGACATCAATAATTTCCCTGAAGAATGAGAAGCCAAAACTTCAGTCCCCGGAGGAGGTGGCAGAGAAATTACGAAAGCCCATTCTGAAGACGTCCACCATAGACCGTCTTGCATCTGCAAAGGTGACTCACAAGTTTCCATCCAATAAACTCAAATCCAGCCAACCTAAGACAGCAATCTCTAAGGCTTCTGGAACTGAGAACAAGAAACCCGGCACTGAGAGAGTCAAACCTTTGGATAAGAAAGAAAGCCTCAGTAACTCAAATGGGTTACTATCTGCAGCCCCTGGTGCCAAAAGAAAGACGGATAGTGCTGATCCCATAGTAGCATTACCGGCCACTGAACAAGCAACTCAACCTTCTGATGCCATTGACGACTCTGAAAATATTGCATTACCAACCACTGGACAAGCAACTCAACCGTCTGATGCCATTGATGTCTCTGAAAACATTGCACTACCGGCCACTGAACAAGCAACTCAACCTTATGATGCCATTGATGACTCTGGAAATATTGAAGAGTTACATAGAATATCCACAATTGAGAAAAATGGAGACAAAGATCGGCTGCAAGAGCGTTTGGAGGACAAGAAGAGCTGTGGTAGGAATTCACCTAAAGGAAACTTCTCCATGCCTATTCAAGACCATTCTAGTCAGTTGGAATATGTGAAAGGTGATAATGACTCAAAAACAGCTTCTAATGGCCGTGCTTATTTTTCCCCTGAAGTGACTGTACATTTCTTTCCGTCATCACCTAAGAAAGCTTTGAATGCTACTGCGGTGCACATTGGTGAGAATAATGTGGTAAATAAACAATTTTCTGTCTCGCCTGGAATATCTGTTGTACAACTGGCAACACCACAGGATGAAACGACTACTCCTAACCCCTCCCGGAAAAAATGGAACAGTGGTGAACACTCTCCAAAAGCTGTAAAAGGGTTCAGAAAACTTCTCTTTTTTGGTCGGAAAACCAGGAACTAGCCAACAAATTGAAGTTACGGATCAATTTTGTTGCTTGCTCATTGCTTATGTTTACACGCGGGTATGTTATTCCCCAGCATCAAATTATGAAGGAAGAGGAAAACCCACCCACTGAAATTGTTTGATTGTCAAGCCATGCATATCTTATGGCTGCCACACATAATAAGGCATTGAGTTTTACCGCCACAGAGCTTTTACAATTCCTTCCTGAGTTTGAAAGTTAGTGAATTGTGAGCATTTTTCGTTGAGAATGTTGGATTCCGAATGGATATCCCATGAGAATCTGTTTGTATCATATGTAAAATCCTTATTCTTAGCTTTGTTTTTGTCAAACAACTGTATTGTCCTGGCAAGTCTTTGTGAAAGAACTCCGATGAGAAGAAAAAGAACGCGGGGATACAACTCACAACGCAGGTTTCTTTCTTCCTCTGCGTATTATCTTGTTCTGTTTAGGAACCATACTACTTTTTGAGTTTTTTCGTTCTCATTTGTGTACCGAATCTTGATAAACTTGCAACTTGGAAATGCCTTTACTCTCCTATAGATACCTTATGTTTCCTGGGTTTATGCTGCTTTATTGAACAGTCTAGTTATGTGCTGTATCACGAGGAATGGCAATTGTTTGATGTGTGGAGATTGTTCAATAGAATCAAGTTTAAAATCTGCCGCAAGAATCTACCAAATAGAATCCATGTTTACAATCTACTGAGAAACAGACTACAGATAATGTTATCAAACACTCTTGAAAGAAAAATTACACCATCCAATTTGCACAATCTCGGTACAGAAAAAACAAATCAAAACCACGGCATCCACTTACGACGAGTTCTTTCATTGGGGTTGCTCTTCTTATGCTCTTCCTTCTTTTCGGTGAACGTGGCCACTAATTCATCATAGTCTGGAAGCTTTGGGTGTACATTGCTTGACGATGAGTTGTTTTGTAGAAGTCTTCTTCCACTGTAAGTCCTGCCGCGCCTTGAAAAGCCTAGTTTCCTCAACATGGTTTGACCTTTCACTTGTTTCTTGTGACGTGATCCATCAAGCTTTCCATACGCCCCCTCTGTTTTGGTCGAAGAATCGCGTCTCTCTGATAAACTATTCTTCCCATAACACGAATAAATCCAACTTCCAGGACCGAACGTAGAAAACTTCGACCCAATTTTCCACCACATAGTTTTGAGTTTTGAATCTTGACTTTGATCATTCCCGTTGGAGTTCAAAGATTCACGCGGTGTCACAGGTTTTTCCGCGCTAATTTCATCAGGCTTCAGGGAGATATTGCACTCCTTGGCTATTTCAGAAATTATTTCAACCTTCTCATCATCTGACAGGTTTTTGTTTCCAAGGTTGTACTTGATTTGGGAGTTCACAAAATGCCCAGGTAGTAATTTCGCATTAGTTCTCTCAAACTCCGAACCAAAACGCTTCTTGATTAGCAATCTTATCTGGTGTAGCACCGGCAATTCGCCACATCTTGAGGCAGCAAATACCAAACTTGAAACTGCTTCAACAACTTGATAAGGCAACCTACTCCAACCATCAATTTGAACATATAAGAAAAAACAGTCCTTAAACATTTGTGATGAATCAGGATTGCATACCTCTTGCGGCTACTAATTTCACGGATATTGGTATGGACAATGTAACAGAATTGGCCAATTTGAGTGTAGGCAGACAATACGCACTCGTTATGATACAGCTGCTCAACCTATATTCAGTGACAAAATATTTGGGGATGTCAACCGATCGCATGAAACGGAAGTATAACTCATGATGAGTGTAGCTCAAGTGAGAACTCATACCCTGGCTATAGCAGTATCGTAGTGGCCGGACATGAGTAGTTGAGAGATATCGGCTCGTGATTGCCTTATAATTGCCCCTCTCCTATTCTTCTGAGTATACAGTTGACTTCGAGTTTCATCGAATCAAGGTTTGGCTGAACAATACAATCGATACAAACTGATGAATATTTCTTAGGAAACATCACCGTAGTTGAAATCAAAATAGAGTGGTAAGCCTTTAGTTAACAAGTCAAATCACTCAAATGGACTGGACTTAGAGCAATAACAGTTTTTTGTGTCAAAAACAAGAGCAATAACAGTTTTTTGTATCAAAAACAATCAAGGGCCTCTAAAAGTCTCAAAACAGATCAAGGTATTTGGCTCAACAATCTGATTTTGTGATTTTTCTTGGAATTGATATATCTACATATGTACATATAATATCGAGACACAATGAATTTCATTGCTTTAAAAGTCATTAGGCCTAGCACCCAGCACCCTACTAGTCAGCAGCCTTGGCTGATTTTAGTCTAGGTGTTGGACTCCGGCTAGGCCGACTTTTAAAATGCAGATGCATTTGCAGACATGTTAGTTGAAATATTGAAATAAGAAGCTCTTAGTCTAGCACCAGATGGAAGAAAGAAAGGTGAAAGTTGGTATTATGGGTGTTTTTTCTGTACCACTTTTTCCTCCATCTTAAATCTTTGATCTTTCCAAACACATCTATTACCAGTGTTTCCCTCTTTATCAACACCATAGCTCCCATTGGGAATCCAGAGGAGGAGGAGATTTTGAAAGCAGATAATACAGACCCCGAATGGCTATGGAGGCTCAGACTGGAGGAGATAATGAGGTCTCATAAGTCTACTCTCACACATGTAATATGTATATATATATTGAGCCTTAATACTTCATCTTGTCTTACAATACTAGCAAAAATACGATTTTTCATTATTTTAAGACTGAAAAGACTATATTGCACTAATATTTATATGATGATAGCATAGTGAGAATAAAAACTAATTATTAAGTGCTCCTCCCTCCTATAGTGGTACTCAATGACCTCTCTCTGTATATGTGAACTCCACCAAAAAGTGTGGGGCTCCCACACCGACATGTTGTGGGAAAGATCCTTGAAACACCACGTGGCAGTGGAGAGCTATGAGAATTCTGACGTTATATCTAAACCGATGTTATATATGTTTTCTACTTCCTAAGTAAAACTAAGACCAAGTGATTACCAAAAACAAAAGACCAAGTAAAAGAAGAAAAAAAATCAACAGAATAACTCTGGGGATCTCGGGACTCGATCAGCTACAAGGGCGGCACTAGCTACAAGGGCGGGCTGAAGGGGGTTTTTTACCCCTGCATTCCCCCAAATTTTTTTATTCATTTTCTTCATATTTGTAGTACAATTTTGAATTTTTTTGTAAAATTACTAAAAAGTAATTTGCCAAACCAAGCCAAATAGGTAATCCTGCATCTGCCACTACTGACTCCCTCTAGCTTGGGGATTTCATTTTCATCCAAAGACCCAGAAAATTTTAACTGCAGATATATTAATACAGAAAGATATGAATCTAAACGCGACAAGTGTCCCTTAATCGTTTGCACTATTTAATTCTACTCCAATTTTATAAACTCTATAAATGATATTTTTATTTTGATGCGACAAGTGTCCCTTAATTATTTGCACTATCTAAGTTTTCGAGTGATTTTATTTGAATGCTAACACAGTGTAGAATAGATCACTTTTGATTTTCCCCCCTATTCTTACCCATTCCTATCTAATGTTGTTGGGAAAAGCAGTACATAAGTTTACAAGTCAACACTGACAAAGTCTACCCAAAAATAGAAATGAATATTTTTTTTTTGCATCTTGCTAACGTGTTTTTTTTTGTCACGTCTTGCTAGTGTGTGTCTAATACGCATATATTAAGCACAAAAATAAACAAAAACAACACATTCCAATACAACTACTATGTATTACATTTTTCAATACACTTTCACATATTTCTATACACTTTTCATATATTTCAATATTTTTTTTTAACTTTAATGTGTGCCCAATATTTTTTTTAATTATTATTATAAAGCAACACGTCTATACTATCTACTCAATATAAAAACGCAAAATTTATGAGAAGTGCTCGGGATGTGACAATTGCCGTTTAATTCTTTATACTTTTTATATAATTAAAGGTACATAGCACGAGTTGACCACTATTCATTGGACTTGGAGGCCGGCTGGGAAGTGATATAGAACAAGTAGTGGTCAAATTGTATAATTAGTTGGATTGGTCGAAATCTTGGAGATCAAAATAACTTTTAATCGAAAATGGTCAAATTCGGCAATTTATCGACGAGCCTGGAATTGGTCCGAACTTGGTGGACTGAAGCAGAATCGCTTTGGGATCAATATTCACCACCCTAAATCGTGATGCATGGTGGATTTCGGTCAAATTCCATTATTTAGACTTGTAATTTAGTCTTTTTGAAAAAGACTTGTAATTTAGGTATTTTGCTATTTTAGGCAATTTTAGATTATGAATTACTCTTAGTGTGTAATTCTGTTTTTATTGATTCCAGTTAGGAAAGTCTTACAATTGTTTCTATTTTTCAATTTTAAGGTTTCTCTATAAAAGAACTTGTAATCTCTGTTATTTGGCAGTTTTTATTCAATAACAATTTCAGAGTTAATCTCTTTGTTCTTGTGGATTCAAGAACTCTTGAGAATTCAAGACCTTTCTTTATTTGAACTAGTACGCTAACTATTTCTCATGAATTCCGATGCGTGAGGAAAACCAGTCGTTCCTCGAAACGACATACTCCTAGTTTCAATGCCAAAAATCAGAGCCTCATCTTCGAGTACTCTGAATGTATGACAACCCGCTAGACGACGCTTGACACACTACCTTCTCTTTCTTCTGTTTTTGTTTTTGGAGCCTCTTTGGTACTACAAAAATTAGATGACTAAAGACTTTCTATATAACAAAAAAAATAATGATAAAAATTTATTGGTGGCAGGCCTAAATGAATTTTTTATTTTAGTTTTTTTTTTTTAAAAAAAAAAAACCATTTTGAAAATCGGTCGATGCCACTTGTCCCCCTGAAGATGGGGAAGAATCATCTAAGGGAATGAAACTTTGGAAGTGGAAAACAGAGGGGAAACAGTTAAAATTTAAGTCCCTAAGTGTGGTTTCCTCTTGTCCAGTGAAACCATTGTTTTTGGCTTAAGTAATAACTTCCCAAACATGGTCTTAGAGGTGCATGGAAGACCAGCTGAACCTGCTACGAGAGCCACCAGCAAGCCCCTAAAATCCGTCGTTACTAGTATTGCGGGACGACTTTTAATGATAAAACGCTTGAAATGTGCCAGGTTGCATTAATTAGCATTCTGATTTTTATTTTTATTTTATTTTTTTTGACATTCCAATGGCAAGGAACTCACCCTAATCTCATTTCAAGAGCTTTCATCACATCCGCTTAAGCATTCAGTCACATGAAAGTGTGCACATGTTGCATAAACGAGTCAATTACCATTCTCCCGCTTTGAAAAATGATGAATATAAAGTTCCCCGCAACATAGAGCTTAGGAAGCTCGAACCTAGTGAAGACATAACAACAAGTTCTCATCCTGCAGCAAATAGGGCACGATGATAATGCCTTTGAATATCCTTAAATCATAGTCGTTATCTTGGACTAAAATGTAATGGTTTCAAATCCACAACCATATCGATCGATTATTATTTTCCTCAATTTCCAAATATTATTCTTGGTAAATATTGTTAATTTGGGAGAAAAACGCGCAAACAGGCTTCTTCCCCTCACATTCTTCTATAATTAATTGGTATGTACATCTCATCTCATCTCATCCCTTTTTTTTTTGCCGGCAACCCCTATCCGGCCTCTAGGGGTGAAAATCGGTCGGTTCGGTTCGGTTTTCGGGGTGTCCCGGACCGAACCGATCGGTTCGGGGTGGTTTGGCCCGGAACCGATCCCGACCGAAAAAAACAATGGACCGATCGGTTCGGGGTGGTTCGGTTTTTTTCGGTTTTTTCGGTTTTTTCGGTCCGGAGTTAAAATTGAGATGGACGGCTAGGATTTGTTATTTTTTGGGGGTTAAGATCATTTTTTTCGGTTTTCGGTGCAAATAGGGGTGGTTTCGGGGTATTTCGGTCCAAATTGGCATGGTTTCGGTTCGGTTCGGTCCAATTTCCAGGAAACCGAGACCGAACCGATAATTTTTCGGTTTGGTTTCGGTTCGGTTCGGTTCGGTCCGGTCCAATTTCCAGGAAACCGACACCGAACCGATCGGTCGGTTTTTTTCTGTTTTTTCGGTTTTTCGGTTTTTCTTTCACCCCTACCGGCCTCTTCCCTTGCTTTGTCCGCTTCCCTCCCTTCCTTCTCCCTCCTTTTGCACTTTCTTGGGGGGTGGGGCTGCCGCCTCCGCACCCCACCCCCGCTAATTTCCTCCTTTCACCAGCCACCAATTTTTCAACCCCTTGCCGATATCATCCTTTAATCCCTGCTTCCATCTCATTCTTTCCGCCGCCATCGACCATCATCCTCTGTCATCGCCTCCATTTTCAGCCTCTACCCGCCGCCGTCTCTGATCCCCGCCCACCATCTACTACCTTCTCCACCGCCTGGTATGGGTTTTGTGAGGAAATCTGACTTTGGGTTGAACACTGGTGGTTTTGGCCCCCTCCATTACAATAATGTTCTCAGATCTGTAGGCAGCTAGATTCGGATCTTGGTTCTCAACACAGAGAAGCGGCTTTTTTGTTAACTCGTTCTGACTCGGTGCTTTCTGATACAACTCAATGGGGTGACTCAGCGAAAGTATTCGGTTGCACTTGTTTTTGAGTCCATATTTGTTGTGTTTTTTTATTCTTTTGCTTTCGATTGTTGGTTAGAGTTCTGTTTAGTCGTTTTTTTTATTTCCGTGTTCTTTTGGTTTGGTCCTGTCCAGTCTGGTTTCCAGATCCTGGCTACCAGTTACTGGTGCTTGCTCAAAGGTCTGGCTTGTTGCAGGTTGTTTGGTTCGCCTGGAGATTCGAAGGGTCAGCAGGAACTCGCACTAGAGCATCCCTTTACGGCTATGGGGTGTCCCTGCGGCCACATGTACCTCAAGAACCTCTGTAGTGAAAGTTGCTCGAAACTATTTTAAAAAAGAATTAATGATTCATTTTCACTCGTTAAAATAGTACTATTACGGACATTGGTTTTCGGACACTACCACGTGGTGCTCCAAGACAGTGCCCCAAGACCGCCAAGTAATATTTTACCCCAAAGATAAAGTCTTGATACTCTAGCTTACGTGGGCAATTTTGCATTTTAAAATGTGCAACCTCCCGTTAATTTAGCTAGAGTAGAAACGTTTTGTACAACAAGAAGTGAATTTTAAAGGATGTTGGTTACTTTTCCGAAGTTAAAATAAATGAAAATCCAATTAAATTTGAACAAAAATGTTATAGCTCAAGAAAACAAAATAAGCTTAACCCAATAAATTATGAGAGCCCAATATACTATTAGTCATTCCCTATCAAATATTCTGCTGGGAAAATTGCAGCATCCAGTTGTGGGTAAATTTCAATTTGGTCCTTGTACTTTTATATGTCTCAAATTCATCCTTATAATTTAGTCTAGTTTTCAATATTTTTCATGAATTTTAAATGTTTCAATTTTGTCCTCAAGTTTTTTGGTTTGTTCCATTTCGTTTTGTTCTTCCAATTACTAAACTCTCCTTTCCGCTTGGTGTTGTTCTTAGGTCATGTGTTAAGCATATAGCTATCGTTCCATAGTGTGCAGTCATTAGATTCCATTTCGTTTTATGGGGCTAGTGTCGGTGATAAGCCCCATATGTTGTATTTATTTGGGCTTATCTCGCTCATTATGATCACACACACGTGCATTTTGTGCCTTTATATGATTGATTTTGCGCGAGTTGTGTTTTTGATAAGTTTCAGAAAATCGGAGCTAAAAAGGCGTGTCCAAAGCTCCAAATAATTCCCGGTTGTATCCGGAAGTACCTAAGGTCCCGCAATGCCGTGGAGGACAATCGCCGAAGCTTAGAATTCGATTCAAGAAGCTTTGGAAGGTTCAAGGAAGGCCCGGAACAAAAGAACAAGAAATTTGGAGTTATGAGCCTCGGGAAAATCTGACTAACTAAGAGGAAAAGGCTCATTTCTCTCAATATACAAAGGCTATAAAGATGAGGTCAATTGGGTTGGAAAGTAGACTCATAGAGCTTTCCAACGGTTCAAGAATCACCTCATTCTGAGTTCAGACGAAGCCGGGGCATGCCCGCGAAATTGGGTCAAAAATCTGGCTGAAGAATTTCACATTTTGAAGTGAGATACCGGTAGCTTGATTTTGGGGATACCGGTATCTCTGAAACAGAAGGTCATTTTGAGCGAGATACCGGTAGCTTGATTTTCGAGATACCGGTATCCCTGCAAATTTTCTGCACTTTTTGAGCCCGATCTAAAATATCTTGTAGCACTTTTATAATTGTTTGGCACGACTTTTTAGGGCTTTATAAGCCAAAAACTCAGACTTTTTAGAAAAGTTTTTGTTTTCCTCTCTCTCTCTCTCTCTACCTCCCTTAGTTGTTCTTAGTTATAGCTCCACCATCTCTCTAGTTTTTCATGTCTTTCCACCTAGATTCAAGGTAATCCTCCTTCTTTAATGTTGTAGTACATGTTAAGACCTCTATATAAATCTAGTTTATTTCCGTTTTTGTCGGTTAATTCGTTTTCTTGTTTTTCTAGCTATTTCCTTTGAAAACTCTTGTTTTTATTAGTTGTTTGATTAATTCTCAAGTGTTAATGTTGTAGGCAAACTTAGGATTAATCATAAAAATCAGTTTTTAGAGTTATTGAATATGGTTTTAGTTTTCTTCCAATTCATAGGCTTAATTTCTAGCATAATGTGTGAGTAGTTTTAATAGGCTTAGTCATGGGGTGATTAATACTCTATGACTTGAGTTTAATCCGTCCATCTCGTGTATATGGCATACATCGCTTGTTTACCGAAAATTTAGGGTTTCACTTTTATATACCAAAGAGTAGGTTTGTTAATCCTTTTGATCACCCGTAGCCAGGAGCTTGACTACTTGGCACGGGTGATGCTTTGGGCGATGTCAACTCATTCGTTTGTAAAATGTCCCGAAAACCCATAATCTTTGGTAAACACATTTTTCTAGTAAAGGTTTTAAACTCTAAATCTTCCGTTCGGGGGCATTTAACGATGCCCCGAGCCGGTAATCAAGGGGGGATGGATTAACCTGAGTCATGGTAGTTAACTACCCCTAAACTTCGCCTTAGTTTATATTAGTCTTTTTTAATTCCGAGTCGTTCTCGAAGTCGAGAGAATTCCACCAAACAAACTACAAAAGCCAAGTTTGCCGCTTTAAGGCTAAAACCTACACTTGCAAGACAACTCTCACGCCGGGTGCGCTCGGTCCCTGTGGATTCGACCCGGTCTTACCGGTTATCATGCTACCGCCGACTTAGCCTTACGCTTGGGGCGACACCATCTACGATACAATTCAAGGTCGCAAGCAGTCGGCGTAGCGAAGAACCCCCTTAGGATCATCGATATATGCTCAAGTCTCAAGTCCTACCTAAAGTAAGCCCTTCACAGGGATCGGTTTGGCCTATTCACTTCCTCTTTCTCGCTACTACTGGAAGCCCCTATATCCTTATTTAATTGCTTTTTTTTATCCAATTCAAGAATTCCTTGTTGTCTACATCTGGGATGGAACCAAGTCTTATTAGATGATGCGACTAAACAATCGTATAACTATCAAAAGTGAGTTACTCTTCATCGGAACCAAATAGTTACCTTAATTCTTAACTCAATATCCTTTCACCTCCTTCTAAACGGCCTTATAGCCCCAACATCATCATGCTAAAGACTATTTTATTTCCCGAATGTAGATTTTTAAACACTTCAAAGTTTTCTTTTAACGAGTTGGATTTTGGAGTAAGTTTCTCCAAATATGGGAATTTTTTCTTAAATTCTACGTAATCAATCTATTTTTTGTTGATATATTTGTAATAATAATTCAACATAGCTCTTTCAAGTACCACGTGTTCACGTAGTTCATAAGAGATAAACAAGTGGTGGTGGTGGCATGTTGTTGGTTGGGTGATGGTAGTTGATCTAGGGTTTGGGGGGGCGGCAGATGGTTGCTACGGTTTCCATTTTTGGGCTTTTGGTTCGGGCTTTGATGTTTGCATTGGGTTTGCCTTTTGATGTACTGAACTTCGCTTGTTTTTACTATTTGTATTGGGCTAGGCCATTACTTATGTAACCTCGGTTGGAGTTCCCTCCCCTTTCGCCCAACTTGATGTACCCTTCTCAAGTTTCACAAAGTAAATTTTTTGCTGATAAAAAAAATCTTTTTTGAGGCTTTTAGTGGTTGGGATTGATTCTAGATTTTGGTTCAAGGGTTTAGATTGATTTGCACAGTTGAAGAAGACCGCTCAAAAGTGTCAAATCCTAACTCCTGCAATGGATTTGTTTGGAATATGTGTGGAAAGGAAAGAAAAAAAAGAGAAAATAAAATGAGATAAAAGTGAGGAAGAAAATTTTACTATTCACAATTAGGCCATGTTCCACTAAAAAACTAGTTTTGTTTTAACTCAAAAATCATTCTATTCCACTAACAAAAACTTCTACAAAAAACGAATTTTGTATTTAACTCTAAAACCACCCTATTCCAATACCCTTTACAATAAACCAAAAAATCAACTACCCTTTATAATAAACCAAAAAGCAAAAACACTTTAGTGGAATAAGTTATAGATTTAGGTGTTGTTTGATAAAACTGAAAACTAGAAGCTGAAAGCTAAAAATTAAGTACTGAATGCTGAATTTGTTGAGCTGAAAAGCTGTTTGATAAAACAAATTAAGCACTAAATTAAAAAAAAGGGCTTTAATTGTGTCTTAATTTTATTAATGGTCATCATGTATTTGTGGTAGTGGTGGAGTGGTGATTGGGAGGTGGTGAGGGTGGTGGCGAGGTGGTGGTGTTAGTGGAGTAATGGTGGTGGTGGAATGATGGTGAATTGTGGTGGCAGTAAAGTAATAATGGTGCAATGTTGGTGGTGCAGTGGTGGTAGTTTGATGGTTATGGCGTGGTAATGGTGGTGGTGGGCTAGGTGGAATGCCAGAGGTGGTGGTGATGAAGTGATGGCGGTGGCATGACAATAGTAGTGGTGGTATATTAGTAACAGTGATAGTAGTGGTGACGGTGTGACAGTGGTGGTAGCTTTGGTGGTAGCGGCATAGCGGTGGTGAATGGTGGTGGTTGTGGTGGTAGCGGCATGGCGATGGCGGTGTTGCAATGGTAGTGGTTGTGGTGGTGGTGGTATAGGGTAATGGTTATAGTGGTGGTGGCGCTGTGGCAGTAGTGGTGGTAGTTGTGGTGGTAACGGCATGACGGTGACGGTAATGCAATGGTGGTGGTTGTGGTGGCGGCGGTGGCGTGGCAATGGTGGTGGTGGTGGAGGTTGTAGTAGTGGTGGTGGTGGTGGTGACAGCGGTGGCGGAGGTGTGATGGTTAATTGTAAGCATATAAGAATTCAGCCAAAATGTGGTATATTTTTATCAATTTTTTAGCCTATATTTTAAGTGATATTTAATCTGTTAAATAACATAAAATGTGGTTATCAAACTTACTGAATGACTTATTACTTAATTGATTTAGTTTTAAGTGATGAATCTGTTATCGAACAAAAGCCTTTAAAATACAACTAAAGGTCTAAAAAAATAAAAAACCAAAAAACAATTTAGTAGAACATGGCCTTCATTTTTTATTTTTTTATTAACTAATTTTTTCTATTTTCTCACTTCTTTCTCACCTAATCAGGGAATTTTTTTTAACTTTCCTTTGTTTTCCCACGCTTTCCTCAGTTTCCACATCTGGCTTTCTACGGTGCATCTTTTGCTTTCAATCCCTGTACCTGTAACAGTTATCCCGTCGAGTGTTTCTTCAGTCTCACCAAGGCAGCTCCATCCATTTTCTATTCCTGATAAGGAATTCCACCCTTTGTTATGCTAATCCATCTCGCCAATAGAATCCTTGTATCGCCCCATTGGAGCTCTTCCACAATTCTGCGACTTTCGATTTCGGCAATTGGGTTCGACTTCGAGTAAGTTTCTCATCTATATATACTCTCAGGTTCCAACTGCGATTGGGTATTTTCGATAATGGGTCTTGATATTTGATGGGTCTGTTTCACAAATTGGTCTATTTTATCAGGTTTCTCCAGGCGAATACAAACCCGCACGCACGCAGTGTAAAAGTTCACTATTGCAGGACGCAGGTTGGTATAATCTGTTAAAACTAGGTTTGAGCCATTTGACAAGTGTAATTTGTTTATTTTTCCCTTTTTAAATTGAAGTTCATGAGGGTGTTCTGGTCATCTAGCATACAGCAACAATAACTTAACCCATTTAATCCCCTATAAGTCCCCATTAATTGGGGGTATAGGCGGGGATGGACATGAGACAGGCCTACTCTTTGGCAATAAATGCACAACTCCCAGAGTACCACTACTGATAGATGGATTGGAGACAAACCTAATCTTTGGCAATAAATGCACAAAGTGGCTGCTCACAGAATACTACGGAAACAGTGGTCCCCCTATACCGTCGAGTTTGTTGCAGAATCATCCCATCAAATCAAAGCCAAAAGACATCAGGGAGGGTAGACCCAAGAATCTAGCATAAAGGGAAAAAATGAAACTCCCATAAAAAGTGCTATAATGGAGGTTTATTACTTCATGGGATGCATACATATTGAATTTGGAGGATCAACCTCATGTTCTTTTCCTACATTCATGGTTTACGTGATCTTATATTTGTTCTCTAACGGAATTTGGATGGATTTTAGGACAACAAAAGTTCAGATTTAGAGACGATGACGATCAATCTAACAAAAAAAGTCCACTAATCAAGTCATTCTCTTGAAGGCCATGAGCAACGATATGATTGTTTCAAACAATCCATTCATTAGTTTTTTGCCTTGCTGTGTCACTGTTAGTTATTCTAGCTTTACTTGCCCATTGTTTGCCTCATCTATCTTTTAAGTCTGAACTTCACAAATGTGCATATATCGATGGCTGTTTGACAACTGATGGTTTCAATTGGTCTTTTAGAAGGTTTTATAGATATTATCACTCCTCACCTGCCTTAGTGTTGAAAAGTATGTTAAGCCTATCCATCCTCTTTTTTGCCCTTTTCTTTGTAGCTTTTCAAATCACCATGCAGGCCAACTAATCTTGATGCACTAGAAGGCGCCATATCTTCCACCTACATGTTAAATAAAAAAAGAATATAGGCCCTGATGTGTCTGCCTAATTGGGTTTTGGAAGATACAGATCAATGGGAAGAGACATTACGCATAACATCTCTTGGCCATGGTACTCTTCCGGTCCTTAAGTTATGCACGCCTATCAAGTGTTATGGGGCCTATGAGGATGTATGTGCTTGCAAAAGATAAATTTGAGCACCTTATAGGGCACATGATAGTAGCTTTTCTTGTTGCTTATGGTTGAAATCGTGCAGGGGAAGTGGAAAGGGGAACCCGCGAGGGTCTCCGAGTATTTTTATGGGGTTTGATTTTGTGCGGCTGTGTTTTGGTGACGGTTAGGGAATTGATGAAAAATTCCACTTCTTGAATTTAGGTCTAATTTTGAACTTCAATTTGATTTTTTTTTTTTTATAGATGTTTTCTTACAACATCAGCTACCTAATTCTTGAGTTTTCTTATAAGTTGGTTTGGTTAATTCTAAAATCTAGCCCATTCGCAGGATGGTGGTGAGATGTGGACATGTGGTGCGCAGCTTGGAAATTATGCTACGACTCATGCCAAAGGCAATGATTAGAAAAGTGTTCTACCCGAACATTATTCTCTCAATATGGTGAAAAGGCATTTCTTACATCAGGTTTCTTACATGGTTTGAGGCAACGTAAGTTATGTCCGGATTGCCTTTTACTTTTCTAAGTACAATCATCTATCTTTAAGAAATGTTTATTTTGATGAATTTTTTTAATAGGTGGATGTGTTCTTTTGGCCACCAACTATAAAATTGCATTAATTTCAGGTTGCCCGATTAATAGTCATAGAAGGATCAAAATTTGGGCCTGAAAAGTCCCCTTTTTAATGCAGGACTGTTTTTTTCGGATTATGTAGACACAAACTGACTTTTTAGGGTTTTAAGGGTTGAGGTTTGGTTTGGGTTTGTCCAAGGGTCATGATTTGATCTCATTAACTCCGCCCAAAAGTGTCAAATCCCTATGAACAATAGGAATACATCTCAGCCAATATTAGATTTGTGCAATATCAGCCGTCTGATTTCAAGATCAGCGTGTTAGACACGGTGAAACAACTTTGGATGTTGTATTTGTTTAGTTTTCAAGGAATTAAGAGCTCTCATTGAAGGCTTTGTTACTACATTAGAGTGTTAATAAGGTTATGAACTTATGATCTATCTTTTACTTGAAATTTTGAACTTCTTCCGTCTAAAATACTTTCGTACATGTAACCCCATCTCAGTCAAGTTCACTGGTTGGAATTGTTTTAGACAAAATTTTCAAACACTTGCTGTGTCTGTAAGGCAAGAGCCTATCTAATAGGACTTCAGATTTCTACTAAAGTAGTTGAACCAATGGTGGTAGTCTCTAGATTCTTTTCTTTAATTTTATATTTTTTGGATATTTTTTCTTTTAGTTAGGTGGTATCCAAACCATAATGCGCATGAAGTGGAGTGAACAAAATTGCCACCTAAATTTCTTTTCTTTTCCTGCTAAGAGCATTGAAGAGGAGGGTTTGTGGTCGTTTATCATGGAGGTGCATTTGTTTAATAACAGCTTGGCGGAAAAAAGAAGACTCCCAGTGTCATTTTTTCAAATATGGTGCATCCTTTCTCCATTTGTTTGGGATTGAAAACTGAAAAAGGTTATGGATTCTGCAACTTGATTATAGTATAATCTCGATATTGAGACTGTACTAAGCAAACCATTCCAAAAAGGAGTGTTATCAGTTTCTTTATTATTTTCTTAAGATTGCTGCACTTACAAAAGATTTTGAGAATTTGATATATTTAAGACTTTGCAAAATTCATATGATAGGGTTAGTTAGTGGAGGACTTTTGTTAGGTTTTTTTCATAGTCATTTTACTGAACTGTCCATAAGTGTCGAGATTGTTGTTCCAGATTATGCTACTCTATTCGTGTCTTTCATAAGTGTTTACTTTGCCATAATTTCTTTCCTTTCCAATATGTGCGGTACTTGACACCAGGGGTAGAGAGCCATGGTGGTGGTGATCGGCAACCAATAGAATAAAAATGATCAAACTTAACATTTTTCCATCCATGGTTGGGGTGAGGTTTAAGATATAATATATGGGAGCATATTTTGACAGAAGGCTTTTATCCATTTGTGCTATTTTGGTATCCTCATAATGGCTGGTTTCAACTGAAATTCACACTAGCATGATACAAACAAACTTCCGGAATGGACATGTTAACTGTATGACATATTGCTTGAATGAAATATTTTGGGAGTAAATTGATTATGACATGGTGTTGGTGACCCTTCAATAGATGGTTCAATTGATTTTTTATTTAGATCTATCCATTCACCGTTCAGGGCTTTCGATATACAGGACTCTCTCTCTCTCCGTTGAAACAACTGAAGAGGTTTTTCCTTGGTCCCACTTTTAGTTACAAGTAGTAACTCAAAATACTAATTATTTCCATGTTGTAGAATACTATATCAACGGACTCTGATATGTGAGATACTGTGATTCTTTTGTGGAATTTAAAATTAGAAGAAGAAATGAAAGTAGGAATTAAAAGTGGGAGCAAGAAAAGGAGGATGGATATGGGATAAGGTACTTCTTATCAGTTATAAGCTCTTGATGTTCAGTTTTTCTTCCTATGCCCTTGCTGTCTCTTTTGTGTGTGTGATCCCAAAATCAAATAGCTATTTCACTTTATTTCCATTGATATTTTCAGGAATTCTTCCAGCACTGATGGAGATAGCAGAGTGAGGCACTCAAACTCAAAGTCAAGGAACTCATCAGGTGATGCAGATTCTATGCTGTTTAGTGAGACTGTGATTGTTGCCTTGTTGGTGATGAAAGTGATCGTTTCCTACGCAGAAAAAGCAAAAAGCACAGGTGCAATTCTCTTGGTGTTGCCTTGTGTTTGTGCGAGATGGGATCAAGCCTTATGGTATTGGTTTACATGTCTTATTCGATACCTACTCGTTGCTCTCAATAAACAACATGCACACGCTGTTTTGTTGTATTTTAAGCGAAATGTAATATGGTGATATAACATACTTGAGTTAGTCCTTAAAATTCTTTTGTGGGGAATGGATGAGGTTTCCATCTATCGGAAGAAGCCTAAATTATGGGAGCATGTCTAAACAAGTCCTATTGGAGAACTTCCATCTTTAGAAGTGCTAATTTTCTTCTACTACTGCTGCTGCTGCTGCTATGGATTGTCCCAGCAGTTTTTTCTAATGCAGATGTGCTTCTTATTTTGTTCAATGCAGTGTCATCTTTGAGGCTTCCCAAAAATGGAGGGTAGTTTGAAGACCAAACCAGGGACCATGTGAATGAATATGGTGATGCGAGTTTGAAAACCTTGATACTTGCTTATCGTGAACTCAAGGAGGAAAACTCAAATCTAAGGTGCATATATTATCTAAATTCAAACCTGAAAGATGCGATAGTATGAGATTGCTTCAATTATGTCTTGTTTAGCAACCTATTGCCTATTTGACCTAGGTGTAAACTTAGATTGCAGGCCACATAAAGGAATATCCATATGGTCATGCATTTTGTGGAAACCAAGTGTTTTGTCACTCAGGTAATCTTCTATTTTACTTATGTTTGAACTGCTATGTCCATTTTCCTATATCAATTTTTCAAACTACTAAAGGGTTTTGTGGAAACGCAGTAGAAATCTTAGTTGTGGGCTAAGGCCTAAGAACAATTGATGTCTCCCATCAATTGTTGCTTTCTGTTGTTAGTGTTCCGCACTTCCTTTCCTTTACATTAAAAGAGAGAAGAGGGGGTAGATTTACGGGCAGTTTCATCTAATAATAGAACAACCTAGAGGGGGAAAAAAACTACTAAACTGAACTGAATCAGAAATCTTAAAGATGAATTTGTAACTTTTAACATACAATGATCAAATTGGAACCTATATAAAGCTAATAAGCTATAAAGACAAAATGACCTTTCAAACTACGAGGACCAAATGGAAACCTACACAGCGACCACATTACATTTCATTCACGAAACCACGCCATCAACTTTGTGAGAGTGCCGTCATTGGGTTTCCTCTTCAAATACTCTCTCTTGTATTCTGTCAATGTGGCCACTACTTCGTCACAGTCTGGAAGCTTTGGGTGTACATAGCTTAACCGAGACTCCGAGTTTTGATCTCTCAAATATTTTCTCTTGTATTCTGTAAATGTGGCCAGTACTTCATCATAGTCTGGAAGCTTTGGGTGTAAATAGCCTAACCGAGGCTTCGAGTTTGGATCACTCATTTGGTTCTCTGCTTTGATTGAAGCACCGTGTCTCTGTGTGAAATTCTTCTCCACATTATTACTGTTAGACCTCACGTTAGTCTCCTCTGAATCCAAACCCTTATCCTTATTCCGCTCATTGTCATCTTCTTTTGTTGGTGATTCGTCCTCGATTTTTGAAGCTTGTGTTTGATGGTTCCCATTGCTATCCCTACTACCCCAGTTTCTCGAATCAAACTTTCTTCTAGTAACCTTCAATAAAACACCAATAATTGTTTGCCAAATCCAAGAAAGATATAAATTCAGTGACCTTAGTTGTTTTACTTCAGTGATTTGATCAGGCTGCAGGCAAAGAATGCACTCTTTGGCGATTTCGCTAGTCATTTGAAGCTTCATATCATCAGAGACTGAATTGTTTCCCAAATTATACTTTATTTGGGAGTTCACAAAATTCCCAGGTTGTAATTCGACACTATTTCTCTCAAATTCATTACCAAAATGTTTTCTAAACAGAGTTCTTATCCTCTGTAACTCTGGCAATTCCCCACACCTCGAGGCAGCAAATACCAAACTTGAAACTGCTTCAACAACTTCATAAGGCAACTTACTGCAGTCATGAATGCAAACACAAGAACAGCCATTATGACCGGAAAATATAAAATGTGATGAATCAAATTTGCATACCTTCGGCTGCCAATTTCACGGAGATTGGTATGGACAGTATCACAGTAGATCTCGATTTGATTGTACGCGGATAAAACGTGCTGGTCATGATGGAGTTGATCAACCTAGATTTTGTCCAAGATTTTGCAATGTCAAGAGATTGCATGAAATTAAAGTACTATTTACATTTGTAGCTCAAGTAAGAACTTTTACCCTGGCTAAAGCATCATCATCTTGACCATTCATGAGGAGTTGGGCGATATCGGCTCGGGACTGCCTTATAATTGCCTCCCTCTTGTTTTTCTGAATCAGCAGTCCAGAACGAACCCCTTTGATCACAGTTTTGCTGAACATTACAATGCATATTACCGGTTAGTGTAAGTGCGTAGTAACAGTTTCTACTACTTAAGGGTCTCTAAAAGTCAGAAATCAGAACATATTATTTGGCCCTGCAGTCTTATTTTGGTGCATTTCTGGCGAAATCCATATATAGACACGTGAAAAAGGTTTTCAGACATAGTGCACTCACAGAAATAAAAAGTGAAATAGAAAAATAGAGAAACTGAAGAGTTGGTAAAGCGACCAAAAGAATGAAGGAAGGTTTTGTATTGTTAAAGTAGTTAGTTACATAAGTTTGTGACAACTCTGTTAATTAGCTTTGTCAATTAGTTGTTAAGTCTGTTTTTGAGTTGTTTAGTTGGTTAGAAATGCTCCTCTCTGATTGTTAGAGCAAGTCGGCGGTGTAGGGATATAAAAAGGTTCTGATCTTCTTTATAAAGGCAGATAGAAAAATTCTAGATAATAGAAAAGAAAGAGGCGTTTCTGTTTTCCTTTTCTCTTCCAATTCTCTTAGATTCTAAAGATTGTGATGCGTTAACAATCAGATTCATGAAATTCTTGATGGTATCAGAGCGGAATGACGAAAGTCGATGTGTGATGATTCTTGTTTGCTTCCCTGTCTCTGAAATCAAATAGTTGAAGGTGTTTGTTTCCCGAGAAAATTGAGAAGAAAGAGTTTGTTTTCCAGTTCTTGTTCAGAAAATGGTGAATACGGTAACAATTCCTTCTGCTCTTTGCATTTCTTGTTTCTAATTTTCATGCTCTTGTTACAATCAAGTTAGATTCTACAAACTCTCCTTTGGAAAACACAAGTGCACAATGCACTGAGACCAAATGGATTTCTCGGATATCTAGATGGATCTTTAGGCTGTCCTACTCTGAAAATCGTAGACTCAAATGGACAATCGATTGATAATCCTGCATTTCTGTCTTGGTCGTGGATGGACATTGTCATGTATAACTGCTACGTTGTCTGTTTCTACATTTGCCTCTAGTTCTAGGGCTTGAATCTGTTACACAAGTATGGCAAACGCTGAAACATCGATTTAATTCTGCAACTAGGTTTCATATACATGATCTCAGACGCAAGCTTTACAATATTAAGAAAACAGAAACGCCTCTTTCTGTTCTATTATCTGGAACTGTTGTCTGCCTTTACAAAGAAGATCAGGACCTTTTAATATCCCTACACCACCGACTTGCTCTACCAATCAGAGAGGAGCATTTCTAACCAGCTAAACAACTCAAAAACAGACTTAACAAATAATTAACAAAGCTAATTAACAGAGTTGTAACAAACTTATGTATATGCCTTATTTACCACTTCTTTCTCCATCGTGAATCTTTGATCCGTCCAAACACCTTGCGAAACACGTAGATTCCCGGTGTGTCCTTCCTTTCCTTGTATTCTACCAACGTCAAATTCGCCATTGCGAAGTTTGTCGCTCAAAACCTTGGGCAAAAGGGTAAGGGCCCCCTCGAATTCCACCACGGCAGAGCCCAGCAGATACTGCTCTAAAGCTTGCTGACTACTTCCGCGTTGGAGGAGTTTTTCGCGTAGGGAGTATCTCCGATAACCCTACTGGCGGAGGAATTTACAAAGAACTGTTCTTAACTCAGACAGATCTGATTGTATAACGAAAATCTAGTTCTCCTATAATTACTCCGTCTTGGCCCTTCACTGGGAGTTCTAATGATTTTCCAACATGCCCATGAAATTAGGAGAGAAAATAACAAAACCGGGTGCAATGAACCGGAAAATCCACGTAGGAAAATGGGTTGGAAGCAGGAAATTACTGGGTGTGAACATGAGAGATGAATATGAGTGAGGAAAATCGACACTCCCATCCTTGATGATCCCAGAAAGTCCATCTCTTTGGAGCGATTGGCTTGTGGGAGAAATGGGTGTGTCCGGTAATCTGTAACACCACTTCGTTTTAAATGAAATTCCATCTCTTTTACCCAAAAAAAAAGGGAGTTCATAACTCATAAGTAGGGCTACAAACGAGCTGAGTTGAGCTTTATTGTGTTTCAAGCTTGTTTATTAAATTTTTAACTAGCTCGAGCTCAGTAAAATCTTAACCTGTTGAGCTTGAGCCGAGCTGGCCTAGGCTTGACTCTAGCTCTAGTTTGTTCACGAGCCTTAACGAACTAACGGAAATTGTATATGTATACTCAAATAGGCTTAAGACAACAAAGAAAGTTTTACTTTTACATGTATATATGTTTTATATCTATATACTCTATAAGAATTAATAAGTTTTTTTAAAAAATACTTCCTCCGTCCCAATTTGTTTGCTCAATACAAAACTACGTGCAATTTTTAAACTAAAAAATAATGTACTTACAAAAATAATTTTCTAATCAATATGGATTTTGTTTAATGGATCTCATTGAGACCTTTAATACGGTGTAAAAAAATTTAAAAATTATTTTGATAAATACATTATTTTTTAGTTTGAAAATTGCACATAGTTTCATGGTGTGCAAACAAATTGGGACAGGGGGAGTAGTGCATTATGTAACTTCTCTAAAAAGTAAACGAGTCTTATCGAGCCGAGCCGAGTCTTGCCGTGTTCAGGCTTATTTGTTAAGGTTTTTAACAAGCTCGAGTCGAGACTCAATAAAAGCTTAACGAACCAAGGTCAAACGAGCTCTTTTCAAGCTAAACCAAGCCGAGTTCATGAACGGTGTGGTTCATTTGCACCTCTATTCATTAGCCATGTGATGCTTTCCTATTTTTGCCGCAACTGCTGCAATTTTTCAGAACCCTTTTTAGCACGATGCTCGCAATTAAAGGTCCTGTTCTGCGAAACAAAAAATCATCACCCCACAAAGAAAACAGAAAAGGAAACATATTGATTCATATTGATCGAAGCAGGTTTTGCCTTTCTTTTACACCCCGATTTTGGTTTTAACTTTTAGTAATTATTTTGCAAAGCTAATTTTGAGAAGTGTGCGGAGAAGGAACATCTATGCGTTCCAAAATTTACCTGGCTCTTGCACGGTAGCCCTGTTCGTTTTGGATGGTGGTCCCTGAGCTCTCTAGCGGTGGTGGTGAAGGTACAGATGTGCAGATCTGGTGGTAATCCTGCGGCTGGCGGTGAAGGCGCAGTAGTGTGGGTGTTAGATTCTGGGGAGAGGTGATCCTTCCGCCACCCACCTCTACGAGAGGAGGTTGGGTCCGACATGAGCGGCTTTTCTTTTTCGGTTTTGTTTTCTTTTGTTTTGCTTCTTTTTTCTTTTTTTTTTTTTGTATTTTGGACAGGTAGTGTCCCTTGTTTTGTACTCTTTATTTTCCTATATATAATATGTTTCCGTTTCCTAAAAAAAAATTTTGCCTGTTAAGAGAAATATACTACTACTAGCTTTTACAAGTGGTTGCATCATCTTGACAAGGCCATGCCACAAATTCCAAACTTGATGCTGGAAAGTGTGTAACTTGTTCAAATTTTCTTTGTCTTTCAAGCAGCGGATAAGAACTTTCTAAATAAAAGAGACCAAGATTACACACCCTCATCCCCAGCGGTGACGCCACATATGAAGTTGTGGGGTCGATGGACTACATGGAAATTAAAACATTTATTATTACAAAATTAAAACATTTTCCTGATGCCATCGATATTCAATCGATGTTGACACCACAAAATAATTTTTAAAGCTTTGAAACCCACTAAAATTTTCAAGAAAATGCCAAATGAGAGGACTTAAATCTATTTGATGTTGTCACTAAACAAGATAATTTTCAAGAAATTCAGTAATACTTTTGAGAGAATTCAAAAATAAAGGGCTAAAACCTATTTAATGTTGTTACTACATAAGATAATTTTCTGCTCTTGAAACTCATTAGTTGTTAAACCGACAAAATACAAAACCAAAGGGCTAACACATTGCTCCTCTTTAGTCTTCACAATAAAAAGGGCAAATCTCACTCACCTCCCCTGAGGTTTCTGACAAAATTAGAAACCTCCCTCAAGGTTTCTGAAATACCATTGACCTCCCCTACTATTATTGACATTATGCAGATTCCCCAATCTGTTAGATTTCTCTCTAACGGCGTTAAATTTGACGATCAAAAGATGAAAATACCCTCAATACAAGAACGGAAAGGGGTTATTCACTCTCTATGCATCTCATTTTCTTAAATATTTTCCTTTTTATTTTGCACTCACATTGATTCCAAGAGTTCTTCTTCTTCTCTAATGTTATACCCCTGAGACGAGTATTTTGGTCAGCCAAAATTCTCCATCTTTCATCTTTGGAAATGAAACCGATTTTTTTTTTTTTTATCTTGATCCTTTACTGCTCTATTTGGGGTATTTCCTTAATAAAAGGCAATGGAACGAAAATAACTCCTAGGGCATGGGTCGGCACAATGCTCCTGGGGTTGCATTTGCTGGTCACGATCATAATTGGTTTCACTGTTTCTTTTTAATCTTTTGTATCTAAGTGTTTTAGCTGAATTAATTTGTCTTTTTCTTTTATAACCGGATGTTCAGAGTAGCTTGCACGCACATTGACTAATTCCAGGGCCATGGAAGTAATGACCGAGCATAAACCCGGTGGCCCCAAGAGTTTACTAGCTTGGGGAATCGAATCTAAGACCCTTAAGTGGTGGGAGCAAACCCCTAAGTTTCAAAAGAAGCCCACTTTGCCAACCTCTTGGGGTTGCTAAATTAATTCGTCTTACATTTGGTTAGTATAGTAATTTGGGATCATCGTTAGGAAATTAGTGGGAAAAAAAATGAAGTTAAAGTCAGATGACATCGAAGACAATAAAAACTGTGGTTTCAAACTTTTCTATTTTGTTCGTAATTTTATATTTCAAACTCTCCTTATCGTACAAATGATTAATAAAGACATTGAAAGTAAATCTACCAGAAATTTTTTTTTAAAAAAAAACGAACGGAATTTCCCAAAAAGAAATGTCGGTAAATGGCCCCTTGATATGCATACAGATTTTTAAATTTGAACGTACATGAAAATACAAGCTAGTATTGCAGAATAGGAAAAGAGAGGAACCTGGTAAAGGTAGAGAAAAAGTGGAAACACTGAGAAAGAAGTGGAAAGGAGGGTAGTTTGGACATCTTAATACCTAAATTTTCTGATATTAACTGATTCTGTCAAGTATTGGACGATGACATAACAGAAGGGGGTTTTCATATATTGTCAGGTAAAGTAAGGGAGGTTACTAGCATTTCAGAAATCTCTGGGGAGGTCAGTGAAATTTATCCCCAATAAAAATTCTGATACAAAGGTTATTTGTAAGTAATGCCCCTCTCACATTGGTGGAATCTATACATACAAGGTATGAGTCTTTGCCCCTTCCATTCTCTCTTTGTCTGTTATTG
The DNA here is from genome assembly GCA_022606695.1 of Vaccinium macrocarpon. Lineage (NCBI taxonomy): Eukaryota > Viridiplantae > Streptophyta > Magnoliopsida > Ericales > Ericaceae > Vaccinium > Vaccinium macrocarpon. The sequence goes on from CM040180.1 coordinate 5,094,032, forward strand.
GATAGTTGGTCAGAGTCCTTGTTTCTCTCTAGGGGCACATCCCTTTGGCCGGGCTTAACCTAGATACTAACGAGACCCTTGCATGCCCAAGCCCGGTCTATTAAGAATCGGCTTCATTTTATATTCTCAAACTCAATCCAATTAAAGTTTTATTTTTCATATCCGCCCAATAAGCCCTTTTTTTTTTTTTTTTCTAAAGCGTGATATCAAAACATAAATAAATCAACTACAATGATCACAAATTAGAATTTACGACCGGGAATACTTAAAGTTTTATGTTCTCACAGTACTATTAAAAACAAAACCATAAAACATTATAGTTCTAATAATTAAAAATTGTCTCTTAAAAGGCAATAAATGTGTTCAAAAAGTAGAATTCTCCAACATTCATAAAGCTTGACATGCAAAAAAAATTCTCCGGTCTATCTTGTTACTTCTTTACAGCATTTCCCATAGAGGAAAAAAAAGTAATAAACCATGAGTTATGTTTAAGAGGAAAATAATAATATTATATATTCTATTAAAAAAATTATTATTATTTTGGGGCCAGGCCATGCTCGGGTTGGGCCTTGAGGATTTTTCCAAACCCATCTCATTAATTAATCAAACTTAAAATATCAACTCAGCCCAATTCTATAGGCCTAAATTTATATCTCAAACCCTAAAAAAATCGGGCTAGGATGGACAGGCTGGGCGGGCCACCGGCCGGTGTGCACCCCTATTTCTCTCGCCTCTCTCTTGTAGATTTAACATCAAACACCAAGCCACAGCCCACATGTACAGATTTTAGAGTTTGCTCGTCCAATTTACTTTGATGTTTATGAACGAGCCCATGCTCATGAACCCGTGAAGTACGCTACTACTCATTCCCAAGATAAGTGAGAGAACGGAAAGGAGATGACCATGAAATTGGAGAGATTAATTTCCTCCAGGGAAAATACATAAAAGGGAAAAAAACACTTTGGACCATTTCAGGAACACTTCCAAGCCAACAGAATATTTCAATTAAGACAACTGTTTGCTAATTGATCGGCACAGAATCGATAAGCAATGAGGTTACAAAGTTCTTGAGCATTGTTCCAGAATGAATGTACCCATCTTCCCCCCTGGTATAAAACATTGATCACTCGTGCAAGATTGAGAACTCGAGTGAGGAGAGGCATCGGGACGGCAGTCGGGCGGAGGCACTCTGCATTCATATCTTTCCATGCATTTGTAACTCTTTTTCGAAATTCTATATATAAGTACCTCTTCTTCTGTTGCAGCATGTTGTTTCATGTAGCATTCAACTGCTGAAGCTACGTGCCCTCGCTCTTGCTCAAACTACAATTGCAACATTAAGAAATGTTAACGCTGAGATAATCTCGATTACAACTGCTGAATCATTTTGTCATTCGTTTGGCTATTAATTAGTGATCGACCCAACAGGGCATCACGGGTGACCGCGCTCTCATAAGAACTTAAAATCTTGCTATTGTATTGACAATGTGCAAGATAATCTCACTTATAAAGTCAGCGCAATATAATTATATGATTTTGCACCACATTATTGGATAATGGATTCGTATGTGTTTTAATTTAGACCATATTTTATAATCAATCATCTATCTTACCTTGTGGCCAACTATATCATCCATGAGTCTGGAAATCACAGATGCAGCTTGAACAATTAAAGGATTGCTTGATACCCATTCGAAGCCCTCTTTGGTCACCAAATCCCCCATGCCAAGAAAGGATGTGGTTGCAAGCATTTTGCAAGCACCGGTTACAAGTGCAACTCTCATATACTCTTCCATACTTGGAATATAACCTTCATTGAACCATTTAGCTTCCTCAAAGTATGCTCTAACTATATCCTTCATCTGGAATTTTTGAACAAATTAAACAAGTATTAACCAAGATTTATTTTCTGTTTTCCAATAACAAAATGTAGCTGGGGTTGAGGCTTACAGCAGATTTTGCGTAGTTGACGCGATATGATCTTCCTCTCTTGGCCATTTCTTCATCTATCATGTTGTAAACATCCAATAGTGCATGATAACATAGTTTCATGTACTCTGGGAGTTGATCCAAGGCACTGATTTCCCACCTGAAAATCAAGTAGCTTTTGTTAAACAACTAATCTCGCGTTAACCTTGGGCTGTATTGGGATCTTTGAACAATTTAACTGATTTCGATACTTGTTAAGTACTCAAACCAAAATTATCATGAAGAGGGGCTTGAATTTAACCTTTGAATTGCATTAGTGAAGAGCACAAGTTCTTCCAAAGTACCATAGACGTCATAAATGTCATCAATAACTGAAGTCAAGGAAAGAACTTTGGTTAGAAAACTCCCAGAAAGGAAATATTGGGGCTCAAAGTATACTCCCATGATCCAAAAGTAGCACTCCACTATTCTGTCTCTTGCAAACGGCAGTTTTCTTGCAAAGTCTAAATCCTTCCACCACCTAAAAAATTCAATGTACCATCAAGTAAGAGTTATGGACTTAACTATAAACCACTACCAATTGCCTAAAATCCCTGCAAATTTTTTTTAAGGACTTAGACTTCTCTGCAATACAGGTTTGGACCGCATGACGCAATTGTATCTCATTAGTCCAGCTCGACAATTAATAGTTCAAGATTGTGACATAAATATCCAACCAACAAGAATTTGCCAGCAATTGAATCATCAAAATTACTTTTGGGCAGCTCCCCCACAGACTGCCCTTTGCAGTCCACAATCATACTGCAGAGAAGCCGGATTCTAGTTTGGAAGTTCCCGAATTTTATGATTTTGGTTGTTTTTAAAATCTTTTTATAACTTTTGCGGTTCCTCTTAATGAACTGAATTAGAAAAGTATAACAGAAAAAAGGTCCATCATCAAAGTACAAATTAATCCAATTTTGTCCAAATTCTACTCATTCTATGATATGGTCCACTTCTTTTTAAAGTTCTTCAATTTTCTTTTTTCGTGGCATACTGTAAGTGTAAAGAAAGAGACAAATAATTCGAAAATAACTTCACCTTGTGATTTCGCTTACCTCCCTCTGGTGCAATAAGTTGAAATCCAATTTCGCAAAATCCAATAGAACTTTGTAATGGGAGTCATCTTTTTCATACAAGGAAATGTAATGCCTCGACTCGAGCCTTGTCAAGCCCTTGTGGATGGGCTGATTCAAAGCATGAACTAGTTGTGCTGCAATTGAATTCTTGCTTAAGTTTGGTAGTGCAGAGTTTAGGTGAGTGGTCGTAAAATCCAGTGCTTCGTCTAATATATCTTCTCCGCGTACCCTTAGATGTGTAGCTTCGAACAACCTTAGCATTCCTTGGGGCCAAAATCCTTCTCCATGTCGTTAAAATTTCATTGGATGTCTCCCTCAAAATGTTTAAGTCCAAGGTACTCATATAAACTTCCGATGTGGGACGAGATGTTACATTTGGTGAACGTTACACCTCCTTAAAATGAAATGTACAGCTTATTTTGGTGAATCTCCGGCCTTTTTATGATTAAGAGTTCATATCATATGCACCTTTATATGTGTTACGCCTACCACGGTAAAATTTTACGTCTCTTTGTGGTGAATGTTACGCCTCTTTGCAGTGGATCCCAAGTATTATCGTATGCATAATGAGATCGAACATTTCCTTGTCTAAATCTTTTTTTCTTTTAAATAGAAAGAATTACAGCTTACAATAAAGAGATGAAACCCAATTGGTTGCCCTCTACTCAATCTTTTGTTTACTTGGTTGATATTGAAGGGTTATAATTTTGTATGTAACTCCTTTTTTTGGTTTACTTTGTTCAATCAACTTAATTTTGTTTACTTGGTTGTATTGTTGTAATTTAAACTGTTCATCTTCAATAGCAAGAACAATAGTAATTAATCACTTTTCAATATACCTATCAATGTTCAATCAACTTAATTGAAAAGTAAATTTTGACATCAGCTTCCTGTGAAAAACACAAATATGCAAAATATTACATGTGAATGAGTTTCGATCTTAGGATTCCATGAGAGAAAGGAAAATACACTAACGAAAATGATGTGCGCGTTTCGGTGCAATATATCTAATAATACCAAACCGATGCATCAGAATTGTAGGAGAGAAAATTATATCCCCATATGCTGGAAGGAAAATTTGCAAAAAATAAAAAATTAATTTGATCATCGGGCAGTGTATCACACAAATTTCGAGTCTGCGAAAAAGACGGAAAAATGCTGACCAAAATCGATGATTTTATTGATTTGAGAAATTAAGGTTACAATCTCTGTAGTAGTTTCTGATGAAAAAAATAATCCTCTGATTCTTCTCTTCGAATGCTGAAACGAGGGCTTGAAAGCTTGATCCCGAATCAAATGGCGAAATCTTCTCCGAGATTTTTGGAAAAGATTGATGACGTAGCTTGAATGTTCTTCAGAGCTTTTAAGCTTTGACTTGAAGAACCTCCTTGCTTGATGTAGACTTGAAGAGTTTTGAAGGGCTTTTGGATGGTTGAATCTTCAGAGCTCTGCTTGCTGATGAAAGCTTCAGTGCCTCAATGAGAGAGAGAGCACCTCTATTTATAGGGATGGGGAGATGAAGAGTTATGGCAAGATTACAATTCTTTCCATATCTTTCTCTTTAATTATTTCCTTGTTTGATTTAGAGGAAAATAATAATAAATATCTTTCGTTTATTTATTTTGGAAAAGATAATTATGTATAATGAGATAAATAATTTATTTCACCAAGTGGCACAATTTGATTGGCCGGGCTTGATAAATTAATAACTGCATCATTTTGACATGTGGCTCCATTTGATTGGACCCTCTGCATATCGTTGACCTTTGACTTGTAGACACGTGGCGACATTTGATTGGCCACTTATTGTGCTTGGACTTTTGACCTACGGACACTTGGCAGCATTTAATTGGCTTGTCCGTAAAACTTTGACTTTGACTTGTGGACACTTGGCAACATTTAATTAGCCAATTTATGTGCCCTAGCAACACGTGGCGATTCGTGATAGGCTAGAAATTTTACATGCCTACAGGCAGTACTACACAATTTTTTGTAATTGGAAATTCGGAATTGCTGGAACAGGGACAGTGGATTGAATCCATATTTATCTCCATTTGTTTTTCTTTTCTCGGTTGGGGAATTGCTTTGCGAAACGCTTAATAGGAGAGGGAGAGAGCTGAACAACACTTATAGTGGTTTGCTATTTATAGAAAAAATATCGGCTGCATGAAGTTTTGCGTTTTATTAGAAAATATCGTATATTTTCTTTGTTGATAATTTTTTTATATTTATATTACACATCCTTGTTAATTGTCATTACCGGCGAAACATCAAATGTAAAAAATTAAATTATTCTTTTCCACAAAAAAATAAAATATAATTAATCCAAGCTACCACGTATTAAGATTCTCGGTTATATCATTTGTCAAATTGTAAATTTAAAAATATTTAATTTGGCTAACATAACCAATAATCTTTGGAATTGTGTAGATTCTTTTTTTCTTTAAATAGGAAGACGAATCCTGGTGCGGTACGCAGAGTATTTCGGCTGTTTTAAAAGTGTTTTGAACGGTTTGGATTTTAAAGAGATAAAGAGGAGAGAGTTCGGGAGAAATATGGGTCATTCAAAATAATTTTGGACGACCAAGATGCGCGTTCGGACACCATGTCAGTGGTACCCAAAATTTTCTCTATTGCAAGGGGTCTTTTCATGAGAAGCTCCATTAGTGGCATCAACTTAAAATTTGGGAGATTTTTTAAATTTCATAGGCTTTGTTCGGATTTGAACTTGAAAATAATTTTTTGTTCTCAAAAAGAACGGTTGTGATCGGATGCATTTTGCACACACAGAGAGAGAGAGAGAGAGAGAGAGAGAGAGAGAGACGCATAGGGGAGGAAAGGGGGGGCCCACTTGGGTTTTTTGCAGTCAAAAGTCTTTGAAAGGTGAGGAAACGTCAGATCAGTGGATCCAATTCGGCTGGCATTTTGCGGAGAGAGAGAGAAAGCCACGCATAGGGAAGGAAAAGTGGTGGGGCCCACTTGGGTTTTGCAGTCAAAAGCCTTTCAAATGTGACATGATCAACAACGAAATTCTCCCACAGGCGGAAATGTCAATTTTTAAAACTTTATTTGAAAAGCTTATTTTTGAAAAGCGTTGGAAAAACAATCCGAACAAGGCGATAATTAGTTGAATAAGTTTAGATTCCAATTGCGCAATAAGTAGGCATTTTCTATCACGTCGGCATTATAAAATGAACATTCTGCAAGAAAAATTGCAGCATCCAATGCTAAGAAAAAAGAGATCATAACTGTATCGATCAACACCTTTCAGTCAAAACAATCGCATCCATTTACAAAGATTTCTGTCCTTGGAATTGCTCTTCATATACTCTTCCTTATATTCTGTAAATGTGGCCACTAATTCATCGTAGTCTGGAAGCTTTGGGTGTACATAGCTTAACCGAGGCTTCGATTCTTCGCTCCGTTCGAGTCTTCTTCCATTATAAGTCTTGCACCTTGAAAGGCCTTCTCTGATTAATATGTTTTGATCACTCATTTCATTTCTACGACGCGAATCATCCTGTTTTCCACACACCAAGTCTGTTTTGATCGAGCACCGTGTCTTCTTTGCAGTAATACTCTTCGAGCTCACATTCGTCGCCCGTGAATCCAAATCCTTAGCCTCGTGCCTCCCATTGTCGATCGACGTCTCTTGATTTGCAGGTGAACTTTCTAACGAAATATCACTAGAATCACACGGTACCGAACTCAAATTCCTGGAACCGGACATAGAAAATTTTGACCCGATTCTGAAAACCATATCCTTGAATTTTGAAGCTTGGCTTTGATGTTTCCCATTGCTATCCCTAACATCTCCGATTCTCGAATCCAATGGTTCACATTGAAGCACAAAGTTTTCTTGACTTATTAGATCGGGTTGTACGGGGAGAGTGCAATCTCTGGCAATTTCGCTAGTCATTTGAAGCTTCATATCATCAGATACTGAATTATCTCCCAGGTTATACTTTATTTGGGGGTTCACATAATTCCCGGGTCGTAATTCCACACTATTTCTCTCAAATTCGTAACCAAAATGGTTTCTGAACAGAGTTCTTATCCTGTGTAACTCTGGCAATTCGCCACATCTCGAGGCAGCAAATACCAAACTTGAAACTGCCTCGACAACTTCATAAGACAACTTACTGCAGTCACGAACGAAAAAACAAGAAAAACAGCCATTATAACCGGAAAATATAAAATGCGATGAATCAAGTTTGCGACAATGCATACCTCCGGCTGCCAATTTCTCGGAGATTGGTGTGGACAGTATCGCAGTAGATATCGATTTGATTGTACACGGATAAAACACGCTGGTCATGATGGAGTTGATCAACCTAGATTTTGGGACAAAACATTTTGCAATGTCAAGAGATTGCATGAAATTAAATCACTAGTTACATGTGTAGCTCAAGAGAGAAATGTTACCCTGGCTAAAGCTTCATCGTGTTGGCCATACGTGAGCAGTTGGGCGATATCGGCTCGCGATTGCCTTGTAATTGCCTCCCTTCTATGTTTTTGAATCAACAGTTGAGAACGAACTCCGTTGATCAAGCTTTTGCTGAACATTAGAACGCATATACTGGTTAGCGAGTGTAAATGCATGAGAACTTTAATGTCGTGAAATCGATCCGGCCAAACCCTAACCATTACGGCCATACACACAATCCCACAGAATAATCATGCAAAGATTAATGCAAACACGGAGATTTACGTGGTTTGTCAATTAGGTAATTGGGTACATCCACAGTTAACACCCGTTTCGGCATATAGAACATGATATATCCTAGGTTCTTATATTACTAATTACCCTGGGGACCGTGCTAGGGTCGGTACCAAAATTGTACAAATCGGCATGGGGATCCACCTTTGGGTTCCACGCGAATTATCCGAATTGTTCAATAATTTTAAAATAATTTTCGGAATGTCCTTGTAAAAAATAAGCTCTAATTAGAATGTGTAAGTGGTTGATCTAAATTTTAAGTTTTTCATTCAGAATTTAGGATCATATAATTCTGAATAAAAAAGTGAAATGTTGGATAACCCACTTACACATATTCAATTGAGCTAATTTTTTCTAGGGACACTTGGAAAATTATTAAACAGTTAGGATCTTTTGTATGAAACCCAAAAGTGGGTCCCACATGCCTATTTGTCCAGGGTTGGTACCCACATCTTTACCGATTACCTTAGTACCCATACTTAGGTGTTTCGTAGGCGTTGCCCCTGGACCTCTGCGACCTAACCAGCCAGATCAAACCCCGTCATAGTCAAAGAATTGTCAAACTAAGTCCGAATCAAACTTCATAAACTCAATATTTTTTCCATGTAAAATCAAGATGGTGCAAATAAATAGAATGTTGACATGTGAAGATCTCAACATGGACTTTAAAAAGTCCAAAATCAGATCAAACTATTTGGCCCCGCTGTCTAATTTTGTGCTTTTCCGTGAAATTGATATACATATACATGTGCATAACATATTGAGACGCATTGAATTCACTGAAATATAAAGTGAGATACAGAGATGGAAAAACAGCAGAGTTACTGAAATCCAACACCAAAAGAAAGAAGGTAAAAGTTGGTATTATGCATGTCCTATTTACCACTTTTTTCTCCATCTTGAATCTCTGAACCATCTGAATACAGAGGGAAACACGTCGATTCCTGGTGTTTCACTCTTTCCTCCCTCCTTGTACTTTACCATCATCGTATTTGCCATTGCGAATCCAAAGGAGGAGGAGGTAGAAAGCAGATAATACAAAGCAGAAACGGCTATGGAGGCTAGACTTGAGGAGATAATGAGGTCTCATAAGTCACCCGACAAATGCAGCATGTATGTATTGAATCTTAATGCTTGATCTGCACTTACCTTATTAAGCAATATTTGGTTTCGTTTCATTACTTTTAAGACAAAAAGGACTACATTCTGTTTTGGGCTCATCTGTTTCCATTTCATACATAATTATTTCAAAACCAAATATGGCATAAACTTAACAACACAAATTTGTATTTTGGGTTCATAATCTGTGTTTGTTCTTTCTTTTTCTTTTTCAATCGATAGAAGAGAGATCAATTACATCACATATGCAGCACAAAATACCAACCCCGGACACTACATGAAATTTGACAGTCCACGAGACAACCAAGCCCAACAACTTAATTAATACAAGAAATAAGCCCGTTATAGGGTAAAAACAGAGAGAAACAAATAAGGAAAAGCCAGTACGCAGGCAAGGAGATTCAAACTCCTGACCTCCTAGTGAGATGTAAGATCCCTAGCCAACTGAGCTAGCCCCGTTGGTTAATTTGTGCTTGTTCTTTCACTGCGATTTTTCAAAATCAGGGCCCTCTCGAGCATGATGGGTCTGTCCCGGATTTGGGGTACCCATGTCACTACATACCCGTAGTGACCTCAATTGTGGGCACTATATAACTTGTATTTGGGATCGGAACCGTATAATTTGTTAGAAATGTTGAATAGATCATTCATGTAAAAAATCAAATTAATTGGATATTGGTAGTCATATATTTGTATACCATTTATATGGATGATCAATATCCTTGGGAGAATATACTGTATGACAAATTTTTCTCAATTGTGTGTCTACCAATCTCCGATGCTCACAATTTTTTAAACAATAATGTGTTCAGCATTCTTCAATAAATGAACGGTTCCAATCCAAAAAAAAAAAAAAAAACTCAGAGGGCCCACAATTGAGGTCATTACGGGATGTAGTGACTTGAGTCACTACAGAAATCCCAAGTCCGTCCCGAACAAGGTCATGCGCGCGCTCTGCTGAAAAGAAAAGAAAAGAAAAGAAAAGAAAACTTTCCGCGTTGATGTTCTAACCGACCTCATATAGCACTTGCAAAGGATCAAGTCTTTCTCCTGGCAAAATCAAGTGGCTGAACCGTATAGGTGCATTTGATTGTCCCATTAATTTTGGGGAGGTTGGAAACAGATGGGTTAAAAAGGGCATACAGGTGTGCCCCGTGAGGTTCACGGGATAGTGGATGAATTTCTAACCTCGGATTAGTTATCTGTATTCGGCTACCGTGTGGTAAAAATGAAATAAAGAGATCCCGATTATTGTTTACCGTTGGATGAGCAGGGAGATTATCAAAGTGGGGAACTAGATATTAATATTCTCCTTAATTACCGTGGATAATAGCTAGTCCAACATGTACAGGATCTTAAATAGGCAAATAATCTCCCATAAAATGTCACGCGGAAAGAATGACAAACAACCATAAAATGTTAGATTATTAAACATCACCATGAAAAGAAAATAGCAAAAGAAACATCTGTAATCTCTCTCCGTTGTAGATGCACAAAAGATTCGGTCTAATAACACGTTGAGATAAAATATGGCATTTTTTTATAAAATGAATGGTTTAGATTATGACAGTGAGATCTCGAAAGATCCCATTTAAATGCACTAGGGGGGGAGTTATTGTACTACAAAGTCCCCTCCTCCTTCTCTATTTTATCTGAAGACATGCAAGAAGTGTTAGTGCATGGGAATTGAACCTTGATCACATGCATGCATGGCGGTGTAAGGTGCCTACCAACTTGGCTGCCACGGCCACTTGCTTTGAACTCTCAATCACACTTTGACCACACTCACATTCATGAGTGTAAGGGTGAAATTAAAACTTATTTCTCGTAATGGTTTAATTGGTGTGGATCTCATTACAAAGTGACGTCATGCTTGCCTCTGCAATACATTTTTTGGTAGGTATGACATCACTTTATATTAGGACCCACACGTTTCAACCAATAAAAGAGAGGATTTTGTTCACCTTTTTTTAAGGAGCTAGGATGAACAAAATTGCTCTCCACATTCGTATATTTAGCAAAAGCAGCAAATCAACCTTGTATGTCCCCGGTGGATCATCCGGGAGGGAGTTAGAATTTTATACTTAAGATAAGAAGAAGGGCTAATTATGAAGAAAAAAAAAAGGTCAGATGATATTTAAAATTAAGCATTGATTCTTCTATTTTCCGTAGAATGCTTTTGTTAAATTATAGAATTAAATTTTGAGATATCGCTGATACGATGGATTTCAAGACACTTGATTCTAACGTAAGAATAAATCACAATAAAAACAGAACTTTATAGAAGTTATTGTACACGGAATAAAATTAATCCATAAATTTTTAAGATGGATAAAATTTTATATGTTTTTATTGAACACTATATGACAAGATTGTCAAAATTATGATGAATTTTTGTCTTCCCGGAATAGGGTACAGAGAGTATGTTTCCACTAACATAGGTATTTTCGGTATTTTGATATTCTTTCAGAAGTCATTATTCTCACATACATTAGTTGATTTGATAACTTATTATTTAAAAATATTGCAAATATCAAATTCACTCAGTGACTTCTTAATATATCCCATCCATGGTTGCCGGTGGACTAAACTAGACTAATGCGAACACTGAGAAATAAAATGAGGGAATTCTAACCTGGTTGGCCAGGGATGGACATGTGGACGAATGGTACGATCTCCATTCCCGAACCCCTTCTCTATCTCCATCTCCGCCCATTGGGCTTTATTTTTATTCTCCATCTTCACTCCAAATGGGGAATGCAGATTCCCACGGAAATTTGGGAATTAATAAAATGCACAACACCAGTAGTATTTTTTGAAAGGATTCATCGAAGGACTTAGTACACAATTAAAAGTTTCTTAACATAAAAACTTGTAAAAATTGTTGACATTAATAACGAAATGTAGAACGGAAGATTGGGCTTTATATGAGGAGTAAATAGACCGGCCGGCTTTTAACCAAAATAATTTAATGAATTAAATAGATCGCGTGGTTGGTGAACGTGCTCCCCTCTCAATTGTTTAGGTTTGATTTTTGGAGCCAAGAGGCAAAGAAATAGTCGTAAGGATTTTTTTTAAATATTCTATGTCAAGGCATAAATAACACATTTAATCAGAGGAAAGTCGAAGTTCCAGGCTTGTCAAGCTGGAAGCTTCACCCCACCTCCTCAGTGGAGGCCTGGGTTCGAGCCCTGCGAGGGGCGTGATTGGACTACTAACACTATTATCTCTACTAACTCCCTTCCCCGCTAATGTATATCGACTGGCAAAAAAAAAAATCAGAGGAAAGTCAAAAGAGTATGTAAACTTCTCTGCCCGAACATCCGTGAACGTGGCCCGTGGGGACAAAAAACTTGTGACAACGAACCTAAATAAAAGGTACACTGCGGTGGCTTCAAGGATTGGGAATTAGGTTCTGATGTCAAGTACAAACCGTTATTTTCACGCATCACTACCAGACGTCGGATCAAGTCGGTTGAGAAGGTGACCTTTCACGCAAATACGACGCGTCTGCGCCACTGAATTTCCGAAGTTCCCGAAAAAAAAAAAAGGGGGTAAATTACACTGACCTCCCCTGAAGTTTCTGATTTGTACACCGACCACCCCTATTTTATCTAAAATATCACTGACTTCCCCTGAGTTTTATATTTTAGTATAAAAAACACCCTTCTATTACTTGGCCGTCAATGACAGTAACAAGAATTAATGAGGTAAGCTATTAACCTTTGTTAAATTTCCAAAATAGCCCTTGACACTAGTTACAATCTAAATGCAAAAGGCTCTTTTTTTTCCTAAATAATGATCGTGCATGAATACTTAGAATATAATTTATTGGTGAGCAATTTCTATAAAGAAAACTGAAACGAATTCCCCGTTTGGTTTTTGCTATTAAAAAAATGTCGTTCAAAAAAAAAAAAAAAAACGAAACCAAGATAACAAAACATGGGAATGCTACCAAATATACATGTCTTTTAATTCAATTTTTTGTTTAACAAATGGATGTGTCCTACTTCAAAAAATACATCAAATAAGAATATAAATAAGTCATTTTCAGTTGCTTTGCATCACTTGGGTACTAAATTTTCTACTAATACAATAAAAAATTTGTGACGTAGAAAATTATGCTACTTATTATGTTGTGATGTGCAAAATTACAAATTTTCTACTGTATTAGTGTAATCCAAAACTAGTGTCAAGGGCTATTTTAGGAATTCAACAAAAGTTAATGGATTATGTTATCAATTCCCGATACTGTCACTGACAGCCAAGTAATAGAAGTGTGTTTTTTATACTAAAATATAAAACTCAGGGAGGTCAGTGCTATTCCAAATAAAGTAGGGGTGGTCAGTGTACAAATTAGAAACCTCATGGGAGGTCAGTGTAATTTACACAAACAAAAAATACTAGGCACCGACAATTACAAATTACAATCAGCCAAAGCAATAATTCTACGGCTATTGACCCCTTTGCACCAATGTGCTCAGATGGTAATTGTATTCCACTTTTGAGTTTTACATGAATAATTAGAGTCGTTTATTTATTTAAAAGTATAGTTTTAAGTGACTTTAAGAAAAATCAATTTAATTGAATAATTGTAAGTATTTAATCTATCTTTTTAAAAAAATTATTCAGAATTTAGGATTCTAACTTTTGAATGAAGAATTGAAACTTTAAAATAAATAGTTACAGTTATTCGATTTAGCTAATTTTTCTTACAGCTACTCAAAGAATTATTTTGACATTAATGTACAATTTGGATTGTCTTTGTGAAACCCAAAAATGGACCTAAACATCTTCAGTATCCATTGCGGAGTTGTAAACTAAACCTCACCGCACCCAATAAAAGTAGCATTGACCGTCGGTGCAAAACCAGAATCTCGGCCTAAACAAAAAAATTAGTACCCATTATGAATTTGTTTTATGATTCTAATTCTCATAGAAATCATGGCATTAGAAAATGTAGGAGTATTGATTTAAAGTTTGTACAAAGAAATGATCAAAACTATTATGCACTGGAGTAATAAAAAATCACCTGGTCAGAACTTTTCTTCTCGAAAGGAAAATCCTTGGCTTGTCAATAAAGTTTTCCAAGTTAACTATGTGGGAGTATTCTTTAGAGTTATGCTTTAACACTTTTAGATCGAAGTCACATGTTCTCGTAAGTAGCTTTAACACTTTTAAAACCTTTTCACTTTGTTCCACAACCACTCCTCCATCTCTCTACATGCTCCTCAATAAAAAAAATTCTGAAATTGTTATTCTCGTTTTTTTATTTATCACTCCATTTATTATAAAAAAAAAATCTATACCAAGCATTTAGTTTAATAGTCTGTCTCCGACTCTTTAAAAATAAAAATAAAAAAGCTTGTCCCAAGTCTCCATATACTTGAGTGCCGAAGTAAAAGTCATGAGTTCAAAGTGATAGAACACGATCAGTTTTCATATTCAAATGATATTGTGAATGAACAATCTTGATTATCAAATTAAACTCGAAGTAATTCCACAAAAAAATCAATGCAGAATGAACTAGGTGGGAGGACTAAAATCATGCACGACTTCGTATTACTGCTACTTTCGTAAATTTTATTTATTTAATTAGAAATTGAGATACACATGTCGCCACTATGTAATGCGTAGAAAAGTGGTATACTAAAAATACTCCAACATTTTGGGTTTTTTTTTTTTTTTGATCAGTCAGTCACATTTTGGGTTTACTTCATTTATTTTAGGTGGGATCACTATTGTCAACCGTTGAGAAGTCTTATTCCGTCCGGTTGGTAAGTTCTTTGCTACAGTTGTATCCAGTCGAGTATTTCTTTAATGGTTCATCTTCTTCGATAACATTCCAGTGCCTCTCTTTATACAGCCAGGAGAGAAAAGAGAAGTGCAGATCTAGATCTGGGTTTAGCTTTTAGAGAGAGAGAGAGAGAGAGAGAGAGAGAGAGAGAGAACTTCCAATGGCGTCCAAAATCGTACTGGGCTTGGTCTTCGTCTTCGATGTGATTGCTTTCGGCTTGGCCGTGGCTGCTGAGCAGCGCAGAAGCACAGTGAGTAGAACTACTCCCTCTTTTTCCTCTAAACCCTACCCCCCTCCATTTTCACTTTTTTCCTTCTGATATGTTCGAATTTGCCTATATCACATGCGTTTTCCCTATACATACATACAAATGTGCACTCATTGGAAGCATTAATTGGGGTTCAAATTGTACAGAGATGTTGATTTTACGCGAATTAGTGTTCCGATCTTGAACCGCATGAACAGTTGAAAACTTTAGTGCACGAGGAAATTCGGTACAGTTGAGACCTGAGAATGAAAGACGTTCCTCTTGTTTGAGTCTACCGTGGTTATTTTGGCTTATCGGTGGAGTTTCACTTCTGCTTTTTCAGCATGTTAAGATTTCGGATGTGATTACCAATCACCTTTTTGTGATTATCCAATACCTGCGTTTGCTTATGCAGTTTTCTAGCCAACCAACCACACACCGACACTCTATTTCATAGGCAAAATTATATCGATGTAATCAAGATTTCAAATAACGGTATTGGCACACAGTAGGCTTGCGGTGTAACGATATCGGGAGTGACAATTGATACGTAACGGTAATCGGGTGTTGCAGTCGTGAATTAAAATCTTTTTTGACAACAAAAAAATTCTAAGTGCCTTAATCACCCATAACGGTACTCAACCGTAAGGGTCGTGAATCGATCTGTGAATCAGAAATGGACTGATATATAATGTGAACTTGCCGATACACGTGTGATTTTCCTCTTCACCGGTATATTGGAGTGTAAAAGACTCAAAATATTAGGTTGTAATTAGGTCAATTTGAAGATCTGTTTGATCACTTTGTCTTCAAAGCATTTCAAGTCTAATTAACATCGGTGGCTTATCTCTCAAATACTAATGGTTAAACCCCAATGTACCATGAACCTACAGATTTCACATTGATCCATACAGCCAATAGTTGATTTCTCAGTTATCAATACTTTTTAGTTGGTTGTGAACCCGATACGTGGCATCTCAATCTCTTAATGGATGCAGAGAAAATAGAAAGGGATGTTTTGATTATAATTTTGTATGCTCTTTGGCTGTGTTTAGATAAAAATATTGGAGAGAAGAAATTGTAACAATATCTGTTAACAAATTTAAGGTGCATTTCCCTCACATTTTCTTTTGCCTCTATAAAGGACAAAGATAAAAATAGGTTATTATCTGATACGTGACGTGCGCCATATCAAATTGTCAGTGCGAACGTATTTTTGATCAAACTATTCGGTTACTAAGATTTGGTCAGCTATGATTTCAGGCTAATACAAAAAATCTTGTGCATCTCTATTCAATTTAACAAGAAAGAAAACATCATAGAAAAACTATTTCTAAAATGAACATTATTTTCTCAATGCTCATAGTTGCCCTGGTGGTGAATTATTCAAGATCATAGTGTGAGGACAAACTTATTTAATTTTAAAGTTTTTGAGACAAAAACAAGTTTGTAACCATATTAAAAAATTTCAAACGTTCGTAGAGGGATCGCCCAGACTCTATCTGTCTCCCGGTCTGACCTTGAATTTTTCTTTTATATTATAGGTTTCAGATTTTTATAAAAGAAGATAAACTCATTTACTATAACCCTGAAATTATGAATAAGCTGAAGTGTAAGTTGATTTTATATTGCAAAAAGCTCGATATCAGCTTTAATATTTAGAATCTAAAATCGGACCTGAAAAACACCTCAAATCCATCTTCTCTAGAATCAGATTTTACTACAATTGCAGACTATTGCCAAGTTATTATTTGGAAACTTCAGTCTTTAGTATGGATCTTAATGTCTTCACTTGCAGGCCACACTCACTCCGGACAGTGACCAGAATTATGAATATTGTGTTTATGACTCGGACATTTCCACTGGCTATGGTGTTGGTGCATTCTTGCTCCTCATGGCTAGTCAAGTCCTTATAATGGTGGCAAGCCAATGCTTCTGCTGTGGGAAAGCTTTGAAACCTGTTGGCTCAAGGACTTGCGCAGTTCTTCTTTTCATAATCTGCTGGTATGTTGCCGTATTGAAGAATTGTACACTCTGATCTTTTAAAGTAGAATTTATGAAGTTCCCTATCACTTCAAGATACATTACAACCCCTTAAATTTCTCCAAATAAAGGTATCCAGGTTGTTGTGCTTGCAATACTTTCTTCATTTAGGTTTGGGGCTTTGGGCCGCACTAAGCAGGGGATGGCACCATGGGCGGACTGAAGGGGGTGCTGGAGGGTGCCCAGACCCCTCCACAAGTCTAAATATATTCTTTATAATTGTACTAATTTTTTGGTTATTCAGAAAATTTCTATAAGATTAGCCCCTGCAAGCCCCTTGGATTGGATAACATTCTTAACATAAGTTGTATGTGTGCGGGAAAAGGTCCCTATAATTCTAACTCTAAGTTGCCAACAATTTTTTTGGTCTCGTCTGTGTGAAATGAAACAATAGGTTACACAGATACAGACAAACTTAGACCTACCAAGTGGTAAATTGGTAATATATAAATATGTACTATAATTTTTTTTTTTATCACTGTAGAACTACACATAGTTTGGATCTCATTAAGGATAACTCTGCAGCTTCTGCCACTGAATGGCTCACTGCAATCTGGATACTTTTCTGTGAGATTGTTCTGCCATGTGAGTCACGGCAGATGACCAAAATTGCCTCTAAACTTGGATCTCAAATGGATTACTATGGTCCTGCTATAGAGTCGAAATGTTTACCTCATAGGCTCATACTAATCCAGCAAATTGTGAATCGGATATGATATTTTCTCAGGTTATTTTTTACCATTGCGGAGGCGTGCTTGCTAGCTGGTTCAGTGAGGAATGCCTATCACACAAAATACGGCATGATGTTAGGTGGCAATAACCCTCCATCTTGTGAGACCCTGAGAAAGGGTGTCTTTGGAGCTGGGGCAGCTTTCATTTTCCTGAATTGCATAGTATCCGAGCTTTACTATGTATTCTTTTCCAAGGCAAAGGATAGCTTCCAGCCTTATGGTGGAGAAGCTGCTGTCGGTATGGGAACCTACAGATAAGCTCAGTTACGGCAAATTTGGCCTTTGGTACATTGTGCTACATACCGTGTTATTCTATGTACTCTTAGCATCAATTCAATTGCTACATTGTCTGTCTGTTTGAAGATTTGATATTTCAGGTTGGACGCTGCTCAGTTGTATCCCAGTTCGTGTTTCATAATGTTGTTTTTGGTTTTACTTCCGCTCATTTTAATGGGATGTGATTATGAATACCAACAATTTATATTCTTGTTTTTTAATTCTTTAGAATTTATAAAATCGTGATAGTCTTGCTTGTTTGTTTGAGAGGCAATTAATAGCATAAGTGACGTATATATAATCCTTTCGTTATGTAATTACATTAGATTACTCGATGAAATCCTTAGTACGAATGGCTCGATGAAATCCATAATACGAAATGGTTTGATGAAATTTATGAGGATCAATGCGGTCATGTTCTCGGCAATTGACGGTTTGAATTTTTTCATGGAAGACTTAACTCTTGCATGGAAAAATTGGACTGTCCAGAGCACTTTTAGACGGCTCGGATGTGATCACCAGCACCTTGGATCCCAAAATTAGTGAGCAAGAAAATCATCAAGTTGAGTTATTTCAACTTTCAAGAGAAGGACACGGTTGACAATGAAACTATAGAAGTTGACTTTACATATAAAATGATGACATCCGTTAATTTAGGCACCATGGCTGCACGCAAACATATCATTGAGGGGATTTTTGGGACCATTTTTCCCATTTCTCATTCTCCTTTTTCAACTTCTGGATGTTTAGCTAACAACACCCAGAATGGGTTCTCCCAAAATGGATTCTCCAATTTTCACTTTCTAGGGCAGAAATCAAAAAAATTCAGGACTTCCTTTTTCGTTTCTCTTTCTCATTCTCATTTTCCCCTCAACTCATACTCTCCATTCTACCTCTCCAAAATTGAAAGTACCAAAACAAAGTTCAGAATTTATGAAGCAATTACCAATTACGCTCCTTAAATCAACTCACCATTTTCCCTGTTTTTCTCACAACGGCATTAGCGACCTCTCAACAAAGTTCACTGTAATTTTCGTCCTACCGTCCATAGCCACCACGAAGCTTGGCCGCCGATCTAAACAGCTATGCTCACAAAGAGAGTAAAGGGATAAGGATCAATGAGTGTCTTCGAGGAAGAGAAGTGGAAGAGGCCAGGCTTTGTAAGGCTGGGGATTGCTAGATAAGGTGTAATCTACCGACATGTATAAACTTTACTTTTAAGTCGTGAATAAAAAACTACACAAATGTTTACAAAAGTACTCCTATTTTCAAATAGTATGATTTTTTAAAAATTTCTAAAAATAATATTCATACATATTTTTAATATCATCATAAAAAAAAAAAAGGGCAAAACTGAAAACAATCAATTCATAAATCATTTTCATCATTATTCTTCCAAACACTTCTCTCAGATTCAAAACATATTCTAACAATAATCTAAAAAGCCAAAAAGCTGAAAACAAAAAGTTGAAAAATAGATTTCTGAACACCCCTGATAAAATGTTTCAATGCAATTACACAATCCACACAAGGTTAGGCTTCATATGTAGACTTCTACAAATGATGTCCATCAAAACCTAATTACTTTTTACGTTGTGTATTTGAATTAATAAACTCTTTTTGTTTTTTGAAAAGCTTTGTTCGGCAAAGTTTTTTTTTTTTAAAAAAAAATGAAACATGATTGTCCGACATATGGAATATGCAACCACAGAATCTCAAAAGGATTTTTTTTTTTTTAAGGTTCGTCAATAAGAAGTTCTCAATTTTGTAAACAAAGCTGTGTCCAGAGTCGTTTCTATACACGCTGATTGAACATGCGCATCAGCATCGAACAGTTCCAGTGCTCCGGATACACTTGTGAGCGAATATGACGGTGTTTGGATACATGCGGTTGTAATTTTCCCCGTGATCGAATGCAGAGGTTTACGCCATCGGATTACACTGATTGGATTTGTAAGTAGACATGGTTAAATGTTGTCGGATTTGTTAATAAAATCTATACCAAAAACAGTGAGCTATTTTGGCATGCCACTGAGAGAGACATCTTCCCTAATCACTGCCATAATAATGCACGCCTATCCATTATGTACACATATAATTCAATTAAACAATTAAAGTTACATTTACTAGGAACCATTTGCTCCACTTGAGAGGTTTCACACGCAGGGATAGGGTCATCACACACAAAACTCACGTAATCTCCAAAAGATTTCACACGCACAGAGAGAGAGAGAGAGAGAGAGAGAGAGGGGGAGTTGTTAATAGTTAATACAATAAACCCCATCAAAGCCTTCCATAACCCAAATCCCACTTCTCTCTCTTTCTGTCAAAGGCTAATTCTCTTGAGATCAATAATGGAACAGAGCAAGACTGGTAGCACATCAAAACAAGCTACTAACGAAACAGAACAAAACACCCAGATTGTGTTCTATCCAAATCCAAACAAAAACAGGGTCAGTGACTTCATTAGTATCCGACAAACTCATCAGAAACCCATCGACGACGACGACAACAAGCTCATTCCAGATAGACCCTTCAAGAAAATTCGCAGCCCGATGTCTCAAAACCCAACTCCATTTCCAGTTTCTCCTCCTCCTCCTTCATCAACACGTGATTTCCCTTTTCGAATTGATGATGACGAATCTCGGTCAGTAGCTATTACCAACCATTTAATCAGCCAAACTGATTTGCCCATCTTCCCTCGGGCACCCTACTTTCAGAATCAGCAAATGATTTCGTTCGCAACAAACCCCCCTCAAGAGCAACTTCTCGCCTGTCGAAACAACGGGCCTAATTCAAATCCAGATTCCGCCACTGCCACCAAGATGTACAGGGGAGTGAGACAACGCCACTGGGGAAAATGGGTGGCTGAGATTCGACTCCCTCGAAGCAGGACTAGGCTCTGGTTAGGCACGTTCGGTTCGGCCGAAGAAGCCGCCTTGGCGTACGATCGCCAAGCGTTCAAGTACAGAGGAGAGAATGCTCACCTCAATTTCCCACATCTCTTCTTCGGTTCTGAAAATTCTTTGGATTCTCAAATGGGCACGGTCGAATCTAATCCAATAGGTGGGATTACTAATGATTTGGACAAGAACAAGTTTCTTAGTTTTGATCCCGCTGAATCTGAATTAAGTGCTAATAGCAATTGCTTTGATGGGAATCAAGATGGTTTGTGGAATGATCTTCACACCATAAATAACATACTGCAGTCGAATTTCGCCATGGCTAGTAATCAGGATGTGGAATTTGTTAACAATTGATGCCAAAATGCGACATGGAGACTCTGAGACCTAGTTCCATAATTAAGTTGATTTTTTAGTTGATGTAATGATCTCCCAATAATTCAGTTTTAGTCAGTTTGGAAATAATTCAATTTCAAAACTTGCCGGAAGAATGATGATGATTTCAAAATCCTGTAATCCTCTGTTTCGTTTTTTCCAGTTTACTTTTAGGATTGTCCGACCCATATTTATTTAGTTCCGTCATCTTTGTATTAACATTTAGTACAAGAATGAAAAAGATAAACATGCACGGACGGATGCAAGATTTTAAGATTTGCTAGGCAAACATTAAAAAACTGTAACATATATAAAAAGACTATACTAAGTTTGCAGTGGTGTAGTTAGGATTATATATTAGTGAGGGCACTAGAAATTAACCGCGAGCTCAAAGAATAGCTAGTCTTCAACAAAAGCCCTATACCCCGCCTGGGCTATTACAATCTCTCCCTCTTAGAAATGCAACATCCTCATTGCATACTTTCAGACTCCCATCAACCTCCCCGTGTCCATGGTGTCAGAGCACATCTTAACCACCACAGCGTAGTTAGGATTATCTATTAGTGAGGGCACTAGAAATTAACCACAAGCTCGGAGAATAGCTAGGCTTCAACAAAAGCCCTATCCCCCCTAGCCTGGGCTATTACAATCTTTCCCCCTTAGAAATGCAACGTCTTTATTGCATAGTCTCAGACTCCCATCAACCTCCCCATGTCCGTGGTGGTAGAGCGTATCCTACTTACCGCTTGGACCAAGGCAAGGCTATGATACCATTTATAACAGCCCGACCCAACTGACCATGGACCCCATTTTCAGGCCAAACATTTGGCTTGAAAAGGTATTTCTAAGATGGTACCATGTAGCCCAAGGTGGGTGTTAATATAGCACATAAGGTTTTAGCTCCTAACCAATGTGGGACTAAATACCCACTAACCCCAAACCTAGGGTTATTACATTTGTCACTGACAAGACTCAAAACCGAGTCTCCTCTGGGAATGTGAGGCACCCTACCCACAAGGCGAGTTCTAAGTAATTTTCTTTTTCTAAAAAACCCTTAGTTGCGGGGGTGTTGGATAGTGCAAATTAAATGATATGAGGCAACCAGGCAAGCGAACACATACAATTCTAGTGTTTCAGAGATATAAAAACTAGGCCTCTGACACCGGCGGTGACGTCAACGGCATGACATGGCACCGGCAATTTCTTTTCTGCTCCTTTTAGTTTTTTTTTTTTTTTTTGGCTTTGTTTCTTTTTTTGTTGTTAGTTTTTTTATAGGCAGTTTTTCCTTGGCCGGCGGTTTTGTATGCTAGTGGTTTTGTAGGTGTTTACAGTTTTGGGCCAGTGGTTTAATTTAATGCATTTCTACCTCTTTACCGAAAAAAAAGAGATATAAAAACTACTATATTATTGTAGAAATTTGAAACATTGGTAGGGCGATCGCCCGAACTCATCTGCCCCTTGGTCTATGTTTTTTAAAGCGTGCATAAACATGGATTTGGAGTAGTTGTAGTGACTTAGGTCACTACATCTCCATTGTGACCTCAATTGTGGGCCCTCTATAATTTGTATTTGGTATCAAAACCATGCAATTTGTTGGGAATGTTGAGTAGATCATTCATGTAAAAAATCAAATTAATAGGATATTGCAAGTCATTTGTTCAGATATCATTTATACGGATGGCCAATATCATTTAGAGAATACACTGTAAGACAAATTTGTATCAATTGTTTCTGCCAATCTACAACGATGTAATATTTTTGTACCCATAATGTGCTCAACATTCCTCAAAAAATGAACGATTCCGATCCCAAATCTTTAGGCCAATACTTGAGGTCACTATGAGGATGTAGTAACTTGGCTCACTACAGAAACCATGGAATTGATAAATGTGAATAAGAATGATGATCTTCCAAGCAGGTAGTTATGGTAGTTAATGTTCTGTTAGAACTTAGAAGTATTTGTCTCACAATCTAAATCTACCAATATGGGGAAGATGGGTCACGTTTTCCATCTTCTATTCATTGACAGATCTATACTATTCTATTCTAACGTGTGTTTTCGTGAGAAGCTCCATGAATGTGACAGGTTACTTGATCTACAATTTCTAAACACGTTTTGACTACTTTAAAATCCAATTTAAAAACAATAAGATAACTTAAAATTTGAAAGAAAAAAAAAAAACCATTTTATTGAGGAATTTACCTATCTAATCGATTACATAGACCGGTAAAATCTTTTTCATTTTCTTTTCAATTACCATGTATCGCACGGAATGATGCTAGTTATTTAAATAAACCCAACTCAGTTTTGAGTTTATTGAGTGAGAAATATCGAATTTCCATCTTCTATTCATTGGCAGAAGAAATTATTTAAATCAGCCCAACTCAATTTTAATTTTATTGAGTGAGAACTATAGAATTTCTTTCTTCTCTTACTCCATTGACAGAAGAAATTATGTAAATTCGTCATTTCGATTACATAACTTGCATACATTAGAACTCCCATCTTTTCTATTCTCACTCTATGCAGTTGACATTTTCAATTGATAATGACATTGCTTAGCGGTGAACCATTAGATCATCACTGCAATACACATCGTACGGCACGCTATTAACGACAGAAAATTTAGAAGAATTACACAAACGCTTCCTGTAACATCATTTTCCGAGGAAAAGAAAAGTGGGGACTGTAACGACTGTTTCTTTTGTCCTCTGATCAACAAAAAAAACTCATATGCGTTTCCCACATAGACCCTGTGAACTAAAACGCTTAAAACCTTTCTTTTTTTCTTTTTTTTTTTGAGATCGGCAAAACGCCAAAAACCTTGAAACCTAGCCCAAACACTGCAAATATGGGCTTCCAATAATGTGGGCATGCTGGTAAAATTTGGAAAGTATTAGGAGCTGCCCAAGTGGCGTTGAGGCTTAAGCCAATATCACATGGCCCATGTTGTTGCTTTCTTTAAAAGTTCAACTCGACTTGCATATGAATGGGATATCATAGATAGGGTTTCCTTTTTCCTTTTTCGACGGTGAGGAGTGTTTAGGCCAGTTTACGCATACCTTAACTAATCCCTTGCCCGGTGTGGTCAAAGTCGAAGAGCACTTCTACTCTACGTGAAATCCCAATTCAAACTCATTAAAGCATTTTCACTTCTTACCCAAATCCTACATCAAATTCAAATTTGAATAAAAAACACCAAAAACCCCCACTACACACTCCTTCACCACATTTGATACTGCTAATTCTTCACTAAATTTGGTGAGAACCAAACCCAACATCAAATTTTTAAAGTCATTTTATCCCCCTCAATTTTGCAACAATGCCATTAATGAGAATTTTACTTAAATTTATGCCTAGATTTGCTTTTGCCCGTTAGAATACTCCCTACCAAATAAAGTTTTTACTCAAAACTTTACTACTTAATTTGGGTAAAAACCTAGATAAGGGACGACGATACTCTTATAGGCTGAATCTTGACTGTGTACTGTTTAGTGTACAATTAGAACGCATCAAAAATTGACCAATCAGCTCCAAATAGAAGTCACTTGGAACTTGTGGTTTTTACTAGGAACATCTTTTTCCTATGGCCAAAACAGTACTCGGATCATGCTGTGAAAATTGCCGACAAAATCAAAGCTCGAGTTTATTCCTCCCAGTCGACGGACAAAACCATACAGTTCCCATGTTTTTTTTTTTTGTGCATCCTCGGTTGAGGCTCATACATAGTACACATGCACATGTATGCCCTAAACAAACAAGAAAAATGATGCATTTCACATGTCTAAAACAGTGATGCCACAAATAAAAATCACCACAAATTACGAATATTCGATATTAAAAATTAATTCGGAGTATTCCACCACTTGTTA
The DNA here is from genome assembly GCA_022606695.1 of Vaccinium macrocarpon. Taxonomy (NCBI): domain Eukaryota; kingdom Viridiplantae; phylum Streptophyta; class Magnoliopsida; order Ericales; family Ericaceae; genus Vaccinium; species Vaccinium macrocarpon. The sequence goes on from CM040180.1 coordinate 5,119,163, forward strand.
ACCGCTTCAACGAGGAAAAAAATTAAAGAAAGTTGTGCGACACAAGGTGATGTGTAAGTGTAACGCTCGGAATTTGGGACACGTTAATTAAAACAAGAGATTTAAAAAGATTCATTTAATAACATGATTTTCTTAATAAGCAGTGGAATAACATAAATAGAAAAGTACTTTAGTCTGATACAATAAGAAACAATACTTGTAGGAAAGTTAAGTTACATTTGTCCAACACAAAAGTAAGGCGATTACAGTGCCTTCTACAGTTCTAGGTTGAGGTCCCACTCCCCATAAGTTCCCTGATTGGTTGCAGGGTCTTAATACTTGTTGCAATGTCCTCCTCTTCCCTCCTCGGTACCTGACATGAAACGTCATGGCACACAACACCATGAGTTTTGACACTCAGTAGCTAACTCCTACCCACTAACCCTTACATTATTATTCTTCAACAGTTTATATCAAGGGTGCATAAATAAGTAACAAGCATTTGATTTCCCTATCTTCTTTTTAATTTAAGCGTTCTCATAGATTCTAAACCTTAGGAACGTCTCTCCAATTCAAAACTAATATATACAATTCCCAGTGGACTTTTCGGCTGGCGAGGCACTGGTTCCGCTGACCCAATAATTGGGACCTTTCGGTTGACCAGGCTTTGGCCCCGCTGACCACAACTTATTTTCTGATGGACTTTTCGGCTAGCAAGGCTTTGGTTCCGCTGACTCGATAATTGGGACCTTTCGATTGACCAGGCTTTGGCTCCGCTGACCACAACTTAATTCCTGGTGGACTTTTTGGTTGGCGAGGCTCTGGTTTCACTGACCTGATAATTGGGACTTTTCGGTTGACCAGGCTTTGGCTCCGTTGACCACGACTTAATTCCTGGTGGACTTTTCGGTTGGCGAGGCTCTAGTTCCGTTGACCCGATAATTGGGACATTTCGGCTGACCAGGCTTTGGCTCCGCTAACCACACATTCTTTTTACTTTTTGGTTTCCTTTACCTAAAAAACGTCTATGTGAACTACTACGTAAGTACGAACCCGAGAACCTATTTGTCAAATCTAACAATTCAATAATTTACCACATCGAGTTTACAAAAAGTCAATAGAGAATAAAATGAAACATCAATCAATAACATTCAAATAATTCACGTATCACAAAACTTATCCAATACCCAGCCTAATGGAATTTACTTCAAGTTTATCAATTAAATCAACATGGTACATCAAAACAAACTTCAATATTATTAACTTTAATTATGACAACAAAACAAATCATAATGGACATGAATAATCAATCAAACAACATAACCATACACATCATCACTTGTTAAACAACTCAACTTTAACCATCTTTAGGCCTTACGGCCATAATCTATTCGGTGGGTTTCTTGACCCATTTCACATTTTGGTTTTGTTTGGTTCGGACTCATTGCAAGCCTCAATATAAAGTCTAAGGCTACTAAATATACTTAGGGTTAATGGATAAGAGGTTTCTACCTTTGATCCGGACGAAAAGCTCGGTGGTGGAATCCGATAGAGTTTTGGTTGATGAAGAAAAATTCAATTTCAAACAGAAACTTTGAGTTGTGCTACCGGGTTCAAACCTCAACTGTTTCACGTGATTCCTGTATGTAAAATGAAGCTCTCGAAGTGCTCTACAATCTTTGTGAAGGAACCTAAACCCGAAATCTGCTTTAAGAACGAGAAAGATGGCGATTTGTGAAAGGTCAGTGAGTTGTCTGAAAATTTACCCTAGATTTTTACTAAACTTTGGATGGTTATAACTCACTCAAAACTCAACCGATTTGGGTGATTCTTGTGTTTAAATACAAGAGCTTCAAACCCTCTACGAAGTTGGTGAAGGAATGTAAACTTAAAAATGATTGGAACAAAGAACAAAATAAAGATTTACAGAGGGGCAGAGAGCTGTCTGGAAGAGAAACAACATATTCCAACAGAAATTCGGGCAAGGATATTTGGGTCATTTCTAAACCGTTTTGCGTGATTCTTATATCGAAATCGAAGAACTCGACGTCTTCTAGAACTTTCATTTCGAAGTCGAATACTGAAAACGATTGTAACTACAAGAAAATTGGTTGTGAAAAGGGGTACGTGATATGGACGAAAATGGAAATGGTGGTGGTGATCTCTCTCTTCTCTTTTCTCTTCTTCTCCTTCTTCTTCTTTCTTCTTATTTTCCAGACTTTTTCTCTCTTTCTCTAAAGTAATGAGGAGGGGAATGGGTGATGGATTTATAGAGTGAAAAAGGGATGGGGGTGGAGTGCAATGGTGGTGAAAACCACATGGGAAAGTGAGGAGTTGATAGGAGGGTGATGGGAGAGGTAAATGGCAAAAAAGGGGGGAGGAGAGGTCTGATTTTCAGACTTTGGGGTGGTGTGTGGTGTTGGTTTTGGTGGGTGAAGGAGTAGAGAGTGGGGAGGAGAGAGAGGGAGTTGTTAGAATGCATAAGTATGCATACATGTATTGTGTATGTGATTATATGCTTATATATACATACAAATATATATATATATATATATATATATATATATATATATATATATATATATATATATGTGTCATGAGTTTATAAATCTAAATATATATGTATATGTATATGTAGTAGGATTTTGTTAGGGTAAAAAGGGTAGGAACATAGATAATTAAAAGTCTTAAACTTAGTTTAAATAAATCATCAAAACTTAACTAGGATAATTATATTTAAAAAACAAAATAAGTCATAATGATTATTGTAAAATATAACTTCGAAAATAATAATAATAATAATAATAATAATAATAATAATAATAATAATAATAATAATAATAATAATAATAAAATAGACCGAAAATTCGGGCTATTACAGTAAGACTTTCACCGCGCTCGACTCATAATTTTATATCAATTTCAACTATTTGCTAACCAAAGTAAAAATCATAGTATTAATTTCTTGCGATGTTGGAATTTATATGCTCTCTGTATCAAATTCTCAATGATTACCCTTCCTTTTCTTTTCAAATAAATGTAATGAAATCTTATGATTGGACCTAAAAAGGAGAAAAGATATAGGTACCAACAATTGCACCAATTCTATTGGATATGTGGAACCCACATTTGAGTGATAGGTCCCACATATTCCATGTCAGAGAGTTGGTACAATTTTTAATGCTCATAGCGAACCTGTTTAAAAAAAAGTCAACTAATGGAGTTTATTTTTTGGTCGACGGTCAAGGGTGTTCGGGCCAACTTACGTGCACCTCAACTAATTTTCTTCTGGGTCCAGTCAAACGCAAGTCATGTAGGCCAGAACTAGGGGATTCACATAAAGGCTACTTTTTTAGGTTTGATGACAAGAATTGAACCCTGGTTAATTGTGTGAAAAGCAATCCCGCCAACTAACTAAACCAACCTTCGGTTCACAAAACAGAGCTATATAACTCTACTCACGTGCTTAACCACGTGATTGATCTACATTATTTGCACAACAAACTTTTCTTGTCTAAGAACAAAGAAGCAAACGTTGGCCTACCTATTGACATCTAATTATTCAAATTAAAATAATGAAAATTAGATCAAAATCTACCCCCAAATCCTTTTAATTCTCTATCCTTTTTTTGTAATTCATATGTCCGGACCAGTTTATCTACATCTCGACTAACCCTGGAGATCATTCCAACCAACCATCTACTAGGAGGCCCCATTAAAATTGTGACAAAACCTAAAGAAGTTGATAGTACATGAGAGGTTTTGAACGTACAATCTTATGAGGGATCAAAATGTCTAAGTTCTAGACCTAGACTACAAGGGCAAAATCCCTTGGGTTCAATTCTCTCTTAGTCTAACATTACGTTAGTGATTCATTACATCGTAAAAAGTGTATCAAAATACATGAAAAGTGTTTAAGAATCTCTAAAAGTGTGTAAAAAGTGAAAATATTGTAAACTGGAGACTGGAGTGTGTATTTTTCGATCTTCTTCTTATCTTATTGTGATATCGGTATCTCGGTAGGAAGACCCATGTAATAATTGTACCCTTGTGTAAGTGTTGTTTGGGCCCTACCCAATGGCCGAACAGACCTAATGTGTAGGTCAGTTCATAATTACCGTTCCCTTGGCTGACACGCGGCAAAAACTGGGACCAGTACTACTTGCCACTGTGGTGGGTTGAAAATCATTTCTATCGGACGGCTACGATAAAACATCATTTTCCAATCTTTGGAGTAGGGCATTCTTTTGTCTAAGTGATTTTTCTTTATTTACGGAGTATTTTGTTTAGCTTTTAGCCGTAATTTTTTAATATTAATCATTTGTATCGACGAAAATAATTAGAAAAGTATAAAATGTGGATTGAAATTAAAACAAATCATAGAAACCGACCCTTTAGACAAAAAGATAGTTGTTGACTATTCGGTACTTCTTTTTTTTGTGGTTATGATCGTAATTTTTTACTTTTAAACTCCCTTTGTCGAGATAGATGATTAATCCTCAAAATGTATTACGAATCTAACAAAAATTTTAAAAAGACAAACAACACTAAAAAAAAGCTAAAAAGCAAAAGAATGGAGCCATGTTAACTTAAATCACATAATTCGCGAGCACGGGAATCAAAGTGTTCTTCTGAAGCATCCTAAATATGAGTATTAAAATTTGTGAGGTGAAGTTAAGAGTGCGAACATAAAACGAGAATTAAAAACAAGAATGGAGGGTCCTCCTAAAAAAAATTGTTACTAAGGTTTTATTTTGGTGGGACTAGAGCTAGCCCTGTTCCACTAAGTTTGGTTTTATTATTTGTGCTTTTTAAATTATATATATAAAGAAAATGACTGATCTCAAAAAACGTAAAAAGCTTAAAAACCAAAAACTCCAAGCAGTGGTACGGGTCATGTGGAGAGCTATGTTTTCAATGGGACATGCCATTTTACAGGTGATTTCTTTTTAGTTTTTACTAATTAATGTTTCCTATCCTAGAAATATGTTAGCAGCGATTAAATTACTCAATTAAATAGGAGTTATTGCTTTCATATATTGTCTTTAAAAAAACAGTTTAAAAAAATAATAGTCATCACGGTTACTAGTTGCAGCTGTGTCTAATTTCTAACTTTATCGAATGTTTTAACTTTTAGAATATCCAATCAATAGCTATCTGTTAGTACTTTATTATTTGTACCCATTGTTGGTTATTTTAGAAAAAAACCAAAAAAATTGAGCAACATGACAATTAATTGGTCCCAGCTCTTGATCAACCAAAAGTCAAAATTTAGTAGGCCCACAATGTTGGTCAACATGAAAGTCAAAGTTGATCAAGTCAAACTACAAAAAATTCAATACTGGAGAAATCAATTACTATATTTCTTACCATTTAGCAACAAACTCGTAATAGCCAAGAACATATCCAAGAACATATGGAATTGCTTCTCTAATAGCCATTGGCAAAGGGGAATAGATGAATGTCACACCCTTGACTGGATCAAGGCCAACCTAAAGCAAAAAGGGAAGGCCAGTACAGTCAATGACATTTCATGGAAAGTCCTCTTCTCAGTCGCAATTTGGCAAATTTGGAAAGAGAGAAACTGAAAGAGCTTTGATAATATAGAGGTTCCAACTTGTGTTAGCCACATAAGTATCATTGCATTTGACTCTGAAATTTCTGGGGCATTCAAATCCCCCTATCCAATGGCTCCTCCAATTCTCTCTTAATTCGTTGGTTTCCTCTTATGACAGCGGGTGTGAAGCTCAACACCGATGGATGTTTTTATGAAAGTAATGGGAAAGCTGGATTCGGAGGCTTATTCAGAGATCATGAAGGACAATGGTTGCTAGGATACTATGGAAAGTCCAACTCAACATCTAGCTTGGAAACTGAACTTTGGGGAATCTACCGTGGTCTCACAATTATGGTTGAGAAAGGCTACTGCAATATCCCCGTTGAGTCAGATTCCCTCACGGCTATTAAGTTAATCAATGAAGATGCAACTGGCGTTTATCCCAACAAGGCCCTTATTCAGGATTCTCACATGCTCCTGAAGCGAACCCAATCCTCCCTCGCTCATATTTACCACAAAGCTAACAGTTGTGCGGACCACTTGGCAAGGATGGGAGCGGAACAACTTGAAGATCTAGTAGTGACGGTGGAGTCATCTCAATCCGTGCGTATCTTTGTGCATGACTATTGGCTCGGCAGGATCCTCTTTAGGAACTAGTTTCCTTTATTTTATCTGTCTGTATTTGAACCTATGATTATTGTCGAATTTAGTTATTTTATGAAGCACCAAAAAAAAAAAAAGAAGCAAAAAACTCCTACCTTTCACGGTCTTGACATGTTCTACATCCAAACACTCGTCATTCCTTGCATAAGCGGTGTGGTGATTATTCCCTGCGCATTTTTCTTGCGAAACACAAATATATACGATGTTACAGCGCTAAATTTGCAATGGTATGCAAATTAACTACTATATGATACCATACCAAATGTAAAACCGGAGGTCCGAAACCATCATTGATAAATGACGTATATAGAAAATTTCGTCGAATTGGTTGTACTATTTCCTTTAGGAACTTCTAAAGTGTCGAAGGGACACAATAAAATATTACTCCCTTGTTTCCAAAATTGTTGGTTTTGACAGATTTCTGTGCAAAATTTAAACCGTTCGTATCTTTCAATTTATAATATTCTAAAAAAAATTAAAAACTTTGTATAATAGAACTAATTGAAATCTATAACTTTGTGTAATAGAAGTAGTTGAGATCTTTCAAATAAGATCCATATTACACACGTAAAATACATTATATATTGAAAGATATGAATAATTTAAAATTATATTGAAATCTGAACATTATATAAACAATATGGGATAGAGGGAGTATGTTGTTATGTGACGAATCTCAGGAAACTCTAGTTTATGTATTACAGATTGAAAAACTTACCCTTTCGATCTCATGGAGTCATGGTGAATATTATGTGGCATTTTCGTTTTAATTTGTTACATTCTTCATGGGTTTTTTTTACGCCTTCTCGTGATTAATGTATATCATTAATAATGAAAATCAACGTGAAATAATACAATGTAACTAGACAAGTTTCGAGACATTGTGGAACTCCTTGCATAGTACTGATCTGATAACTATTGGCAAATTAATGCTCATGACAATAAGGTTGACAGAAATTAATCAATTTATAATTATAATACCATTGATATATTATATCACTTTCAAACATGAAATCTCTCAATTTTTGCAAGTGTTTTTTTATTTTTAAGGTATAATCAATCTCTTCCAAGCTCAAACAGGCTGTGGAGAATCAAGCCTCGTGGTCTGTCTATTATTATTCAAATCCTATAAGTACCTTTTGTTCCCATTGATTTTTGCATTATTTACTGACATAATTGTACTTAATTAATATCATATGCTTAACCATATAAATAAATTAAGATTTTTGCTTTGGGCAATGGCCAGGAGGGTTCTCTACCAAATCATGGATCTATTAGTGGAAGCAATGTGGGTGTCAACTCATGTATTTATCCTATTCTGTCCACATGTTCTCAACCATGCTTAGAACCTTGTACATGTTCCTCGTATCCCGGTTAGTCGAAACGAGAACATGAAAGTTCAAATAAAATTGTTTGAATAGAGGTTCCGTTAGTAAACGGTGGGATTGATCTGTCAAAATTAATCAAAGTGCAAGAAAGCAGCCATTTAAATAAGATATATCAAAGTAAATGATTTGTCATCTTCGATACAATGAATGATCATACATATGGTAAAACAAAAATAAAAATAATCACCAAGCACCAAGAACACCCATTAATGACTTAAAAGAATAAGTTATTTAGTCCAAACTATCCGTCAAGTAAAAAAAGAAAAGAAAAAAGAAACAAACAAACAGAAGGAACTACCCTATCGATACTGTTCTTTCTATGGCTAAGGATAATGCGCTTTGGTTCCACCGAGCAGCAAACTGGCAGGGAAAATCTAGGAAACCATCCAACAACAGACCTCCATCTACAATCAACAAATTTCCATCCCTTGTTTTAAAATCCTACCCTGAAACACGGTGTCTTCTTAATTCTTGTGTTCTCCGTGTGGATGGGACTTGGAAAGAAGAGAATCCATGGAGCGGTATAGGTTTGACAACTAGTCTCCCTGACAGCGTCCTAATTGCTCAACACTCAATCTCAACCTATAGCAACAACTCTCTCCAAACTAAGATTCAAGCAGTTCAACAAGCGGTTAAATGGGCTATAAATCATAATTTCAATTCTGTTGATATTTTGTCTAACTGTTTTACTGCCATTATGCAGTTAGGGAGGAGAAGTGAGTGTCATCATCATAACACCTTTTTGATTCACAACTTACGAGAGGAGATCGCAAAGGTGACCTATTGTAGGATTTCAAAAGTGCCACAGACGGTTGTACAGGGTGCGCACTTTTTGACAAAGCATGCCCTTACCCGTTTTGTTCCTCACCCGGACACCGGTGATGGAGATATTTATTAGCCCTTGTTTTGCTTTTGGTTGATTAGTTCTTATTGATAAAAAAAAATCATGTTTGTTTGATTCAGTTTGCAAGAACTCCATTGTATCTTGTTGCAATTTTAATGATATTTATATCTCTTTACTCAAAAAAGAGAGGAGCTACCCTATCATTGGATTAAATAATTTTGTTTCCATTGATTTTGTGTAGAAAAAACAAATAGCTAAATGTAGGAACCAAATTATCTTATTTACTTGTTGCTACTTAAATTAAGCTGGGAACCAAACGGGAATGAATAATTTCTCGAGATACATGTCCTCATTCACTAGCACTTATAAGTTAGCTTTTTAATTAATTATCGTCTTTTTTATAAGTAGTTTAAAAAATTAAAGTTAGTTATAAAACTGTTTGTTATAGCAACATAAAATAAAAAAAAAAAGATAACTCAAATTTGAGATTAAAATAATCTAAGATTTTTTTAGTCAAATAAACTAGAAAAGCCAAATAAGTGATTACTATAAACATGCAATGGTTAACAAACATGCACAATTCATCATTTTTTTTAAAGCAAATAAGTTAAAGAAATTACTCCTATAAAGGGTAGTAAACGGGCCATAGTAACAGGGGGATTACTCCTCAATTTAGGGTTACAAAGGAACCACACTGCTCGTGGCTTGATTAGTTGAGGCTCGGATGGCCTTGGCTCGTTTAGTAATCGAGCCGAGCTCGAGTTCGAATTTAATGCTCGACTTGGCTTATTTATATATATAGACTCGACTCGTTTAAGAAGACTCGTTAAGTAAATTACATTGACTCGGTTCATTAAGGGCTCGGCTTGTTTACACCCCTACTCCTTACACACTGGATGATCCCTAAGTTTTGGGAGGGAACCAAAGATTGTTGATAGTCTGTTACAATACAACATCCTTAATGTCTAATAAATCAATGTTTTCGGAATACAGTCACGTGATGCTTTGAGCCACTCTAGCATCATACATTCTCGTGGTACCCACCATTAAGTGTATGAACCTCACATAAATGTTTAGTGGTGATGAATTGATTCGGAACAACTATTGATATGGTTACTCTTTTTCTTTTTCTTTTTTGATAGCAATAATTTCTCCATCTTAAGACAGTTCAAAAGCAGTTGAGAGATTTAACCCAAAAACAGATCTTGGGGGGTGTCACCGTCAAGTTAACAGTTATGGGCTGGATAGCATGTGAGAGCTGAGGGAAAGGGCAAGTGGCTAAACCAAAACTGTATAAGCTATCAACTGTTCACGAGGCCATGATGGAATAGATCTAGAACTAAGGCCTCTTTCGGCCATTGTACGTATATGCCCTACCCACAAATCCAAATCCTAATCCAAACTCAGATCAGAAATTCACATGGCATACTGACCAAGGATATGTCTCGAGTTCGAGTCTTTCCGTTACTCTTCTTTCTAGGGGAGATGTCTTGAGTTTGATTAATTCTTCATAGAAGAGGTGCTCGACTCCTGTTGTAACCACTAACAACTAACGACTAACATCTAGTCGTCCAGCAAAGAGGAAAAAAGAACAACTTTATTTTTTACATTGTTAAGGGCATCCACCAATTGGTAGATTTCCTTGTAAATTGCTGCTTAATTTTTTTTTTCTTTTTAAAGCTCAAATTAGAGTTTCATACTCGTAGCTGTAAGAAGGGATTTTTTTTTACAACTATGTGTGAAGAATAAAATTGATTTCGTTTGATTATTTGGTATGCATATATTCTTAGACCCTTTTGACAAATGTTAACTAATTACTCCCTCCGTCCCAAATTGTTCGCCCTTTTGGGAATCCATGCATTTTGCACCCAAAAAACGATGTATAAGCATTCTTTTCTTTTCAAAAATTTTTACACCAATTTAAAGATCTCATTGAGCAGAAAAAAATGGTGTAAATTTTTTTGAAAAATAGTTTTCGTAAACCCATCATTTTTTGCATCCAAAATGCACACTTTCCTAAAAGAGGCGAACAATTTGGGACGGAGGGAGTACATGTTTTGGTTTATGATTGATGATTTAACAAGGTACAAGACGTTAATAATTCTACTACTAACAATTTTAGGGGTGCTTTGGCTAAATTTGGTTTTTTGGTTTATTGGATTATTTGGTTTTGTCCTTATTCAAATTTTTTTTTGCATTTGTTAGTTTTCGGTCGATTTTTTGAGGTTTCTTGGCTTGTCTCGATGAGAGGAATCTAAAAAGTATAAAATTATTAGCCAAACTTAAAGTTTTGTGAATAAAGACAAAAATAAACCAAAAAACCAAAAACCAATAATCCAATTTGGTTTATTTTTGTCTTTATTCACAAAACTTTAAATTTGGCTAATAATTTTATACTTTTTAGATTCCTCTCGTCGAGACAAGCCAAGAAACCTCAAAAAATCAACCGAAAACTAACAAATGCAAAAAAAAATTGAATAAGGACAAAATCAAATAATCCAATAAACCAAAAAACCAAATTTAGCCAAACTCCCCCTTAATCTTGTCGAATAATTCACCCAGTAAATTGATCTTCAACAATGTCAATGCCACGTTTGGAATTTCTAGTTTCATAGGTTGGATAAATTTATCAACAATGAGGGCAATATATATCAGTATGATAAACAATTAATCCCATCATATGATATATTACCGGAGTTTACAAATATCGCATATTTCAGTGTATCCTTTTAGAGTAGTCAACGAATTTCTATTCTACAAAATTGCTAGAGTTTGTAATTTTAAATTTTGTAGGGTTTTCGTGTTTTGAGGCAAAATAATCAAGTAACAGATTATAAGTTAGGATACCCAAATAAGGCATACCAAAAAGGGAAGCATAACCAAACAGGCCTGAGTAGAGTATGGCATTCTTTTCTTTATTTTTATGTCATTAGTCTCTAACTAGTTAGGTAGAATGGGTGTTATGGAAGTAGAAATTGGGATGTCAAGCTGTATTACTTTTACATAATACTTAGACAGAATGGGTTTTTTTGGTATCATTGTACAACAATTAGGCCTAGACTAGGGTATGAAATAATAAGGGAACAGTTTGGTTGGGATTAGGGCTAGGGTATGTACTATGTACCTTTTTTTCTCACATATCAAAGGATGAGGATATTGTTGGTTTAAATGTTCTGAGATTTCTGGACCACCCTTTTTTATACTGCCACACAGCATTACATTACAACTACCTCACCCTTATGGCAATGGATTGTGCACTGTTCTACTTTATTATCCAGGAAAATTCTACTGTCCGTTCAATGGGCGGACAATAAAAATGTATTTTGACCAGTAAAAGTGCATTGTTACCAGTAAAATAAATTTTATTATCTGTCTATTGGGCGGACAAGAAGGACTATATTATCTATTCACTATATGTGGTGATTGTTATGCTTGTGGAGCTGCTTCGATTTGGGTCGCCCTTCACCGATGGTTTTAGGATTCAATCTCTTCATTCAAACTATTGTGAGCCGTGGATGTACTCGACAAATGGTGCAGCCACATCAAAATCTGTGTTGTATTTTGCATTCTTGTTTTCTGTTTTTTTAATACTTTGCGCGTTGTGCGTTTGTCCTATAGTGGGCCAAACGGCCCGTCCCCTGAGGGCCCATTTGATTGTAAACCCAGCGCTCCAGTTGGTCGGACCGATCAACCCGACCAAATTGGATCATGTCCCCTATCCAAGGCTTGGGTCTGAGAGTGTGTGTTAGGGTAGTGAAAAGCGGCGTACCCGTTAGGGTTTATATTGTACTTTATACAGTGTTCTCCTAATTTGTCTCCAAGTACACTTGTGCCTAAGACGCACTGTAATCGTTCGGCTAACGAATATAGGATAAGGATGGTTACACACATGCTTTGAGCTATCTTCCACAGGTCACACGTGTCATACCGATTGAGTCCAAATTTGAGGATGTCTAAACCATCCAATTTGGCCCAAGCGGTAAGATTCAGCTCCGACTCTGATGACGTAGCAAGTGGAGTCTTAGTACTTTCTCCTCAGCCACCTTTCTCTCAACTAACTAGTGCCTTTCCGGTAAAACTCCTACCGGTCAAGGCACTAACGTTGAGTGCTTCCTGTGTAGGACATGATCGCGCAGGACCAAAGGTCAGGCCAAAGTCCACTCTCAGGATCATCAACCCCACATGTCAGTTAGGCCATATTCTCAACAGTGATATGACTTAATCACTAAACTCTAGTACCGAATACAACAACATAATTTGTTGATATAATATACAATAACGGTTCTGAATGGCTTTCTGCATGTAGTACTACGACTTTAGAAAGTCACCTAAACTTCACGAGTAATTAACTTGTCTACAGTCAAGCCATTGTGAGAAGGGAGATGGTGATCTTCTTGCCACGTCAGAGTGGTGTGCATTTGAGGTGTACAAATGATGTACCCATATCATTTTTCTTTGATAATTCTTTTTTCTTTTCTGACATCTTAGGGTATTCAGAGATCAATTTTACCATCTATTGGTGGGGATTCAACTTAAAATGGAGCAAAGTCTCGAATGAATTGACCTCATGAGAATTGATAACATCTAGAAAGTTTTGGAATATAAGACTTTAAGAGTACTAGTGAGTTCAATGCCATTTTAGGTCAGGTGCATAAATTTTCACCTAGCTATCAATATGAAAACGATGAATACACTAGTAGCAAAGAAAGTAGATAGTCTTAAAAATGAAATCAAAAGGTTATAGAAATTTTCTTGTGATGATCTACATATATACGGTGATTATCTGCAATGGACATTTTTTTGGTAAAAACAATTGGTATTATTGATGTTTAGTGAACGTTTCTTTTAAGTTTTGCAAGTGACTAACAGACAATGGTAAGTATCATGTACTCTCATGATTTTGACATGAATTCAAACTTCAGAAACTACAATTAACAAAATTGGCTTTTGCCGAGCAAAAGAAAAAAAAAAAACCGTTCTTTTAAGTTTTATCATCAAAAACTTTTAGATTCTGCTTGTTAAGAAAATAATTAATTTCAAAATTTTCACATGGATCCAACAAAAGTTCAGAATAGAAGGTTAAAAAGACAACTGTCTAGTGAAAACCAAACTGTCTTTTAATATCAAGCAAAATTAGAAAAAGGGGCAGATATGCCGACAACATGACCATAAAATTGTCTCAAAATGGGAAAAAAATTCACTGGCACAGGTAGAATTACGTTACAATGTTGAACCATTTAGAGAAAAGACACATCTCTTTTTTGTCTTTTAGTGACATTTTTACATATGAAAATCTCACTAAAAGACAAAAAAAGTGTAAGAAAATAAGACTTTCTCGTCCATTAATTTGTGTCAGTAAGAAAGTTGAAGTTATTCTTAAATCAGTTGTACTTGAAAATTCACGTTCTCGTGCTTTCTCTTTCATGCTAATCACACACTAGAAAAATATCAAAAATTTATCTTTCTTATTATTTTTTCGTCATTTTTAGTTTAATTAAATAGATGCCTAACTATTATTCATAGAAACTCCAGGTCAGGCTGACTTTGAATTATATCACGACTTTTACAAGTTGTACTAGCTACCACAACAAAGGATTTTGATTCTATGCTGAGATCAGAGATGTGAGAAAAAAACAAACCAGCTTTGAAAACTCACAAAAAAACAAATAAGTAGTCTTTTTATTTAACTCAAAAACCCATAAACCACCAAGAATGTTAAGGTAGGGGTTCGTGGCTTACTCCCAAAGTTGGATGGTCAACAGATTTAAGGTTCTACTTGTGCAATAGACGTCGGTCGAACTTTATCCTCTTGTGAAGCTCAGTCGTACGTGTTCCACTACTTCTTGGCTGGCCGGGCAGTAGTTGGAAAGGCTCTTTGATCCCTTCCAGAGGCCTCTCGAGGTCCAAAGTCCTTAACAAGCACACGTAGAACTGATAAAAGAACAAGCTACTTGACTTCTAGCTCGTGTTTGTTTCTAAAATCTCATTCAAAATCGATTTGTCACAAATAAACCAAACTTGAACAAGCTAGTACTTGGCTCATTTAACATATGATGTAATAAAAATATCCGAGGTACTTAAGATCGGCTCCTGTTCAGGGTAAATTGAAGGAAGCGCATTTGAGATTAACTTGCTTCAAAACACAAGCTTAAGTTTGAACACATTATGAAGCTCATTAAGTTTTCAAACCAAGCTTGAACAAAATTTGCTCAGCTCGTACAACCAATTTATCACTCATGGCCACGCTCAAAGAATCACCTTTAAAAGATCTCTAGTGACTATCTAAAAAATAGGAGATTTGCTAAAGTTGCACACCCCAAGCATATACGCTACTTTATTTTTTGTATGCTTTAAAACTTAGTTAGCTAACTAATATATATATATATATATATATATATATATATATATATATATATATATATATATATATATATATATATATATGTAAATTTTCTAGTAAGGACCTCCCGTAAAAAAAATGTAATTTTTTCTCGTTAAAAATTGTTTTTGAAAAATCAAACGCCCACAATGTGTTCAAATGTATTTTCAAAAGGCCAAGCAGAAAATCTTCAAAAAAAAATATCAAGAAGGGCTTAATCCAATCAATTTTTCGCAAAAATTGTATATTTACAATTTTGTGAAAAACTGCTTGGATCAAGCCCTTCCCAATATTTTTTTTTTTTCAGATTTCCGCTGGAAACCCTTAAAACACATTCTAAAACACATTGGGCGGTTTGTATATCGTCAAAAAATATCTTTCTGATCACGTAAGAGAAGTTCGTAGCCTTGGATAGGAAGTGGAACCTATACAAATATTCATTAACTTTAATAAGTCTTTCATTTCTCTCTCTCTCTCTCTCTCTCTTTAAAGTTATTCTCTCTCCTCCTTCTCTTTTCTCTCTCTCTTCCTAAGTCTCTTTTCAAATTTAGGGGGTGACTTAGGACACCTTATGAAGTAAGGGATGACACTTAAAATTTTAGCAAATTATTTTTTGTTCACTACAGATTATTTTTTAAATTTTTCATAAGTACGAGTAACTAGTTAGGATGCTTTACGATATTCTTTTAGGTAGTGTAAGTAAATAGAGCCAGCTATGCCCGCCGGTTACCCTATCTTCTACCCTTTTAGTAGGAGAAGAAAAAAACACACACAAAACTCCAAACAAAATCTCTTTACAGTCACCATCTCCTCATCCAAACGTCACCGTTCTCCCCTCCTTCCTCAACACCCCCACTACCTTCTGCATAGGGCTTCGTTCCTCCCTCCGATCCGAGTCCCCCAAGTAAAAACCACCCTCACACTTTTTCACACCTTCCATCACCACTCTTCTCCGATCCCGATCTCCCACAATTTCTCTCTCTAAAACCTCTCTAATCCCCCGCCGCCGCCGCCGCCGCCGCCATTCGAAGGACAGAGCGAGAGAAACAGAGTAAACGAACGAGACTGGATTTTGGTTGGATCGGGGAGGGCATTTTCATTTTTCTAATGGGAATGCCCTTATGATGACCAGAACCAGCGACCAGATAGAAGAAGAAGACGACGAGACAGAAAACGAGCGTTTCTACGAGTCCCTTGATCGCATCAACTCCTCCTCCAGCGCCACTTCTCCCTCTTTCTCCGAAGACGAATACGACGACGTTTACAACAACGATCCCGCCAATCCCAATCCCAATCCCACTTCCCTCAATTATGCCTCCTCTTCACCGAGGGCCGGGGGCGCCGTTTCGAATAATAACAACAACTACGACGTTTGGATCACTGAACCCTCCTCCGTCGTTGAACGCCGCACGAGCCTCCTCCGCCGTATGGGCCTCAGCCGCGACCCCGTCTTATCGCGCCGGTTGTCTCCTCTCTCCTCATCCGACTCGATGCTCGCCAGATCGGCGTCGGCGGATCGGTTGAACGAGGTTTCCTGCAGCAATTCTGGTAACCCTAGTTTTGACGACCGATCGAAATCGAATGGTGAAATGTATGATGATCATTCCTCCCAGTGTGATAATAATTCTCATAATTCCGGTGTTTGTTTTTCGCCTCGTATTCTTTCAGTTAATTCGATTATACCACCGCTCGTTCATGAAACTGGCGGCGGCGTATTTGTAAATAGCTATTATAGTAGTAGTAGTGTTGTTAAGTCTGTTCATGGAACCAGTAATGGTAATGGATCATCACCGAATAAGCCACCATCCGGGAAAATATCCCGGCGGGTGGTGGAAGAGATTAGGACTGATTCTTCCACGACTTTGACTACCCTGAATGTTAATTGTAATGGTGAATCGAATCATGATTTGGTTGATGATGGCAATGCGGGGGTGGATGGATTGGTGTGTACAATTAAGAATCTTGATAATGGCAAGGAGTTTGTGGTGAATGAGGTGAGAGAAGACGGGATGTGGAACAAGCTTAAAGAAGTCGGCACGGGAAGGCAGTTGACGATGGAGGAGTTTGAAATGTGTGTAGGGCATTCGCCGATTGTGCAAGAACTAATGAGGAGGCAAAATGTGGAGGAGGGTAATGAAAAGGGTAATGTGGATTTGGACTTGAACGGTGGTGGGAGTGGTGGGGGTGGATCGTCCAAGTTGAAAAAGAAAGGGAGTTGGCTGAAGAGCATTAGGAATGCAGCCAGTACCATGACGGGTTATAAGGAGAGACGGAGCAGTGATGAGAGGGATACCTCATCGGAAAAGGGTGGGAGGAGGTCGAGCTCAGCTACTGATGATAGCCAAGATGTTTCCTTTCATGGCCCAGAGAGGGTTCGAGTTCGACAGT
The DNA here is from genome assembly GCA_022606695.1 of Vaccinium macrocarpon. Taxonomy (NCBI): domain Eukaryota; kingdom Viridiplantae; phylum Streptophyta; class Magnoliopsida; order Ericales; family Ericaceae; genus Vaccinium; species Vaccinium macrocarpon. The sequence continues at coordinate 5,136,361 of CM040180.1, forward strand.
ATGGCAAATCGTGCAAGGATCTCACGGCATTGTATAAGAGTCAGGAGATACAGGCTCACAATGGTTCGATTTGGAGTATTAAGTTTAGCTTGGATGGTAAGTATCTTGCTAGTGCTGGTGAGGACTGTGTCATTCATGTGTGGCAGGTTGTGGAATCAGAAAGGAAGGGGGATCTGTTAATGGATAAGCTGGAAGAGGGAAATCTCAATCTTTTGTATGTTGCCCATGGGTCACCGGAACCAACATCTTTGTCGCCGCATTTGGAAAGCCATCCGGAGAAGAAGAGAAGGGGAAGGACATCCATAAGCAGGAAATCAGTGAGCCTGGATCAAATTTTGGTGCCAGAGACAGTTTTTGCACTTTCGGAAAAACCGTTCTGTTCCTTCCAAGGACATCTTGATGACGTGCTTGACCTGTCATGGTCCAAGACTCAGGTTAGTTGACACTCTGCCAGCTATTTCTGTAGGATTTCCTTTTCCTTGCAGCATGCAGCAGATGAGATGATTGATTCTATCTGGGTCAAAACATCTGTGTTTTGTTGTTGCCTCATGCTGCATGTTACTTCAAAGAGATATTTCGGTGTTTGAAGTTACCTTTGTTTTGTGCAGCTTGGTTTCCATGTCATTTTGGAAGAAAGAAATATGTAGGTCTTTGTGGTATTGGTTCACTCGTAGGTTATTCATATTGGCACCTGGAACTCTGTTGAGCTAGTCATTTGTTTGCTAGGTATAGTCACCTATTGGTTTCAATGACTGAGTTTTCAATAAATTGGAAGTGGTTCAAGATTGAACATTGTTGAGAGGTATGTAAAGCACAAATAGTGGGGAGATATGAATATATCGTTTTGCTTGAAAGTGTTGGTCGAAACAGATGATCCCTTTGTCAAGTGTAATGTCTTCAAAAGTACAAAATAAATATTAAACCAACTGTAAATTTCCTTTCTTAATAGGGTGTAAGCTCATTTTGACTTTTGTGGTACAACTCTGTGTTGACTCCTATCAATTACTATTTTGTGTGATATGTCACCTATTGTGACTTCATAGGACACTAGATTTTGGTTTTCAGAGAGGAACTTTCTGCTTTCCCTCTGAAATTGGTGGAAGTGCGGACCTTGATCTTGATTTCCTAATGGGACCTCGGGAACTCTTCTAGCCTCTCGTGTATTAGTGAGGCTATTAGCAAAATGGATGACTACGATTATCTGCGTGGGACCCAAAGTGGACCCACACCACATATTTGTACTCTTTAGCTAATGAAATTTCTTGCTCAATCATCACCATCACCATCCATTCTGTTAATGGGAGATGTTCTTGTTATTTTGATTATCTTCATAATTGATAACATAATCATGCATCGAATTGCGCCTGGATTAGGTACGAGCTCGCGTGCATCGCATGCTATGTACTAACTAGTAGCATTAAAAATAGAGAAACATTGAACATGTTTTATGTGGATTATCATTGAGGTTGAGATGATGGTACTGAATAAAATGGGTTGTCAATGTTATCGAGGCTAAGGTGTTGATACCAAATGAAATATCAAGATGCTTGCACATTGGCTTTATTTTGTTTCTGTTTATAGATGAGGAGCGTGTCTTGGAGAATCAATAGATCATTAATTGGCACTTGTAGCATCATTGGGGCATATGTAGCACCGAAATGGACACACAACACGACATTGACACGCCATCGATGGACAATAAGAAATAGGAACGACAAGTTGGTTGGGCATGTTGTAAAAAATACAGTGTTATCTTATGGTAAAAGACAAATATGAATATATAACACCATGTATTCCTTAAGATCTTATTCATTATGGCATTGTTCATGAAAGTATTATAACAAAAAGCGTTAAACTCACGTGCGTCTTTATAATCAATAAACCATTATCTATTACACACAAAAGAAAGACTTCCCTAAGCTTTAACTATAGTCTACTATTTCGTTTGACCATTGACATTCTCGATATGTCTTGAGAGTGCCTGAAGCATCTTAAAAATTGTCCATGGAGCATCCAAAACAATAAACAATGAGAATAAATAGGACACGGTGATTTCGATGTCACAAACGTCTCTGGAGAATGTCAGTATCCGACACCTGTGTGTGACCTCTGGCATTAGTGTCAGTGCTACATAGATTTGGGTAATTATTGTTGGATTTTGTCCAATTTTTGGCTGTTATTTTTCTGATATGAAAAATTGGGAACTGGAAGGCATGAATGATTTCGACTCCATATTATCAAAGAACATTAGTTTTAAATTGCATTCATGGATGCGAGTATGAGTATCGGATGCCGGTGCATAGGTTATCCATCATAACTTATCTTAGGATAGTGGGATTTGTGTTGAAAAGGTGGGCATGGGTACACAACACATAACCCCCCCTTTTTTTTCGTCAGTGACACGTTCTAAACACTTGAAACAATATCTTACCAGATACTGTTTTGATGATTGTCGTAGATTATTTAGATATGTACTTGAAACGCAATGTATTAGCAACAAATAGGGAATTTATTATCACCCATCCTTGTGTAAGGTTGGAAATGCTTATTTTCTAGCCAATTTGAGTCTTTCTTCTCCGAATTCATAAAAATTAGAGGATCTAAGTATCTAAATCGGGGCGCCATAATTTTCTCTTGGTAATTCCTGGATGGACAGAATCAGAAGCTTTGTGTGTTGCCTTGTATGTTGATGATATATCTCACCATCGGAATCTTTATTTCAGCATTTGCTCTCATCTTCAATGGACAAAACTGTGCGGCTGTGGCACTTGTCCAGCAAGTCTTGTTTGAAGATTTTTTCGCACAGTGATTATGGTAAGTAATTGACCTGTGATACTCTCATTTCAACTCCTTGTTTGGCCTTCAGTTAATGTAATAAAAATCATATGGGTTGATTGATTGATCTTTTAGCTAAAGTAAATCGTATGTGGGTTTGCCTTTGTGCAGTTACTTGCATCCAATTTAATCCCATCGATGATAGATACTTCATCAGTGGATCCTTGGATGCTAAGGTTCGTATATGGAGCATTCCCGACCGCCAAGTTGTTGATTGGAATGATCTACATGAGATGGTCACTGCTGCTTGCTATACACCAGATGGTCAGGTTGGTCATGTCTAGACTTACAAACTCTCTCTGATTCTCTTTCATCGCAACTAGGAAGGGGAGTAACATCAAATGA